>CM073506.1:44389038-45020000 GCA_037074495.1 Acacia confusa
TGAGTTACTTGGAAGCTATGGTACGAGGTCACATCTTATATGCATCTCCACCTACAATAAGAAATCAGCATTTGCCATCTTTTTGTAGGGAAGGGTCTAGTTAGATTAGACTCTGCAGTTCGAACTTGGTTTATTAATTGTCTGCCTCCTCTTGGTATGGCAACATTCATAAAGAGAATTCATGTATATTTGGCCATATAAAATGCTTTTCATGAAATGAGAGACACCATCTGTGTGCATTTGCCGGAGGAAACTCCTGGGTAAAAATACTTTCTATTTCCTAATTCTACGAAATTTCTTTGTGGTGGCTCACGATGGAATGTCTTTATGACTTCTCATTTTTTAACTACAACAATGGTGCCTTGTGTAATGCTCATTGCTAAATGTCTTCTGTGGTTCTTCATAAATAATCCATGCCCTGTTCCCGTCTAGGAAAATTCGTAAGAAAAATCCGTTTCCACCAATGCACTTAACTACCATGTACATCTCAATAGCAGATCAAGGGGAAAGCTACATATTATTGTTTTGAAGTTAGGCTCTTCTTATTATCACTCTTAAATTTTCTATGAAAATGTGAATTTTTGGCAGGTACATCTGCTGTAGCTGTCAATAGTGGCAAGGGCCCTCAAAGACTAGGTGATGCTGGTCTTGCGCTGCACTATGCTAATGTTATCAATCAGATAAATATGATTGTAAGTTTTGGATGGAGAAAAATATGTACTCCTAATGTGTAGTGTGGTGCTAATGTAGTTGGTAGAAACCTTACTAAAAAGTTGATTTCTATTAGGCATCTCGGCCAACGTTTGTTCAGCCTAATGCGAGGGACACATTATATCACGCGTTACCCAATAACATCAAGTCTTCTCTTCCATCCCGGTTGCTAACCATTGATACCAAGGAGGTATGTCCTCCCTAAGTTTGATTAATTCCTTTCTTTTGTCTTACATGCTTCATAATTGATTTTCCCCCTTTCCTGGTTGGAATATGCTAAATGGCTATTATCCAGATCTCCATCACTCAGGTCAAAGCTGAGATTGACAAAACTCTTCAATGGCTTGTTCCCCTTGCCACAAATACGACCAAGTAAGATATGGAGGCTTTTTTTTTTTTTTTAAGAAATCTACTTTTGTTTTTAGTTCTTTACATCAGGGCACTGTGCGTGCTTTGATTTATTTGGCGAGAAAAAATTGGATGTCCTGGCATTTGATATTTGCTTGTATTGCCATTGGTTCAGAGCACATCAAGGTTTCGGATGGGTTGGCGAATGGGCAAATAAAAGGTTTGTCATGAATCTCTTGATCTATGCATGTAAGATTGTGTAAACAACGATTGAGATTATTGTGTTGCTGTGTGCAGTAATGACTTAGGAGATGATTCAGCCAAACAAAGTAACACAATCCGCCTCCTGACACTTCACTACGCGGATAAACAGAAGATAGATGTTCACCTTCTTGAATTATTAACTCTACTGCACCAGTTGATGAGCATTGGAAGATATAGACACGATGCCATGAAGCCAATGCCCAATCGATCTCCTCTGAAGGGGCTTGATTTTCAGTCGAAAATACAGCATTGGATATCTATAGACGGTAGTAGGAAAACGGTGGGAGTAAAACTATCTGAAGAGGACAGGAGTTTGTTGCAGGAGGTGATGTGGAGGAAGAGGACTCCGGGAGTTAGCACAAGTGAGGATTTAGCGTTGGCCAAGAAAAGAGAAGGTTTAGGCAGAGGCTGGCGCTCCAGCAGCAGCGTTGGAAGTTCACCCATTAATCTGGATACCAGAATGCGCTGGGACCTCCACAACTCCCCGCCTCTGGATATTTTGGATGGCTAACATATTGAAACCTTCCTACTTCACCTCTTTTGTAATCCGCTTTCTTCTAGCCTTCAGCCAAATTCTTTCTTGCAAATGTTGTCTATTCCTGTACATATCATTTTATAAGTATATTTACCAATGTCCCCCAAAATTTTTCCACAGAATAGTTGAACCAATGATACTAAAATTTATACATATTTTGCTTTTTATGATTTTGACCCTTTAAATATGCGAGTTTTCTCTTTCATTTTCCATTTAATCGGTCTTCAAATAAATTTGAATTGTGTCTGTTGGCCACATTATAAGGACGTGCGTGTGTTTATTGATTCATACAGTATTAGAAAAAAGATTAAAAAAAAGATTGTTTGATTGAGAAAATTAAAATTAAAATTTGAAATTCTAAATCCAATGAGATTGGAATATTTGAGAAGGTAGTCAAAGGCCGCCATCGTGGGCTTTGTTTTCATTTTTCTGCATGCCAGAGAATTTAACTTGCTTTGCAGCTTGTTTATACTTACTGCCACTTGCGTCAAAGCTTTCAAGGTTGCTTATGCATTGCTGTGGACTCATTGCCCCTCAGGCAAATGAAGTTTGTTTAGACGAAGAACCCTCCTAGTTTCTAGCCATGCGAGAGAGTGAACCAATATTCTTGCAATGCTATCATGGATTTTTTATCACTTGTTTTAGAGGGAGGAGCTAAAAAATAGAAGGTTGTGACCCTTTTGTTTAACGTAAATTCATAAGTGCTGTGAAGTGATGTGCACACTGGCAAATTCACTAGGCTTACGTGCTCTCTTAATAATCTTGAAAGTGATATTTGTTTCATTCTAACAAAATGAAAGTAACTCATATAATGCATTACTGTTTGATAACTCCAAGGGATGACTTAAATGCTAAAATGTTGGTATGCGATCATCATATAATGTGAGGTGAGGGTGTATACTATATGTGCCATATTTCTTTCCCAAATATTAAAACGGGGCAGTTCCGAAAGTTAATTTGCATGAGTCTGGGAACAAAGTCCTTTTCTTACTGAAATTGAGATAAAATTTGAATCTTGCAGGTTCTGGCCATGATATCTTAATATTTTTCTTGCTTCAGTTCTTCACAAATTTATATCCAATCTCTTGTTAAACTATCTCTTTATTTTAATTTCAGGTCTGTGATGCCACGCCTTAAATGTTCTGGGCTTTTTAGTTTTACACATCTATTGTAAGTAAAATTATTATTTTTAAAAAATGTTAAGAAAGTAAAATAAATTATTTAATCATATCATAGTTAAAAAATGCGTATGATTAAATTATTTATCATAGTTTTATAAGTCAAACAAATTAATTTGGATAAAAAAGATAAATATAAATAAAGACTTTAAATAGTAATATAATTAACTTTCTTAATCAAAGGTCAATTGAGGCTTATTTTTAGAATATGAAGTAGTAATAATTATTTGAGAGGTGTTTATTTATTTATCTATGAAGAATTGAAAAACGGTAAGTGGTCACTACTCGTTAGTGTCCGTTCCTCCTATTAAAAGAAAATATTGTGAGAGATTACAATTGAATTTAATCTTTATTTTCTTTTGGGGTACCACAAAAGACAAAAGTAACTCCAAAAAATTATGAAAATCTAGTGAGAAATGGGGGCGATTCGAAGGTTGATTCTTTGGTAAAAATAGATAATTCCAAAAAGAGATTCGCAAGCGGGGAAGAAGGTAATAATTGTTTGTGAAAGTCGGAAGCAACAAAAGCTCTTATTATGAAAAAAAGAAATAAAATACAATCATTTGCGTAACAGCTTGAAATTGGTCTTCTGATCCCTTTGCGCCACAGAAATGCTCAAATCTGTTATTAAAATTTGTTTCAACATCTGACAAAAACTTGTTGATTGAAATCGCTTACTCTAGGCTTCATGTGAATGAGGTTATGCCTGAGACATAGGAGGTTCGATTAGTTATGAGGAGAAGCTTTCGTGTTTGCTTGGGGTACGTGACTGTTGTTGGATTTTATGAACAAGCCACTTCCTAAATTCCTTCGTCAACTAAAACAATCCACATTTCTTTTTCTTACTCAATAGTGGATTCTTCATCTGAGCATAACCCCAAACAATGCCAATGAGTTACGTTGTCCGCATGCAGAGATTATATAACTCAAATACTAACTCTGGATACAATTAGGACGGCGTACGTATAAGATATTTTGAAGTCACTTTCTTATTAATCAGGACAGCTGTTCGTCATCGACATCATGTAATTCAATTATATATGCTTTTGGACATCAAGGTGGATAGAGTGCGCTCTCTCTCTCTCTCTCTCTCGGGTCCCTTTTGTTTTATGATTTTAATTTCAGGATATATGCTTGACCTCCCTCATGCGCTACTTAACAAAAGATATTTCCTGATTCTTAATCTAAAACCTATATTGAAACTGAGTTGCCTGTTTATTCAGGGAATTGAACATGAGCAATTTAAAAATGGCGCACATAACAACTGTTTATTGTATACCAATGAGAAGGGAAAAAACTGCAACTCTATTGGAAACCATGACTTCAAAGAGGATTGACCCGTAATGGTGATTGGCGGGTTTTTGTGCTACCTACGTTAATATTACTTGCATGACTTGAATTGCAGGTTGTGGATTTTTTTTTTTTTACATATATATCTGTAGCACGAATAAAATAGGGATCTCCTAATCTTAACAACCTAATTACCCAATAACATGAATGCGTATGTATGATATGGAATAACCCGTAAATTAAAAAATGATGCACACAATTGGGTGCAGGCATGTGTGTGAGTCTATATATATGAAAGATTCGTCATTGGCTTATTAAAGGGGTGTAATAGCAAGGCAAGGAGTTTGAAGAGTCGATAAAGGCTGCCGGCAGCATAAATAATGAAAGGAGAGCGACACAAAATTGAGTGGCAGCAACTTGAAATATATATGCCTACACAGTCACTTGCCCATCCTATATATATATTTTAATCAATTATTAATTAATCCTCATTTTTGACTTCCCTACATACCACCAGGTACGCTGTTGAGAATTAAATATGCAGAAACAGTTGGTCCCACGAAAATCGTCAACAGATTGGAGGGAGGGAGCGCAAGTTGATTTGGATTGTGAGACAACACGAATGAAGCAACCAACTGGGCAGTAAGGATGAATTAGTCAGGACATGTGTACATAAATAATACTAGTAGTAAAACGTGCGGGAATCGAAAAGCTGGCCAATTTGGACCAACTTGTTTCTTTATTATCAGCTTCAACCATGCATGTGGGCTCCATGCTTCCCGTGTTCTCCTCACTCACGCTATCCCCTCCCTCTCAATTTCTCCTATATTCTTTTTGACAAAAAGAGCATGCATGGGGCAATTCATCTTAGCAAAGAAAATAAATTGAAATTGATTTCAACGATGTGGTGAAGGAATATTGCGGTGGAGGAGCAAAAGGAGCTACGTACAGAGTTGGACCGTAAGGAAAAGGGATGCGGCATGAAATTTTATCGCAATGACTTGTATTAAGTAATCTGGAACCCAATAAAGATGACAATATATCAAAAAGGTTGCCATTGTTGATATGCAATGCTTAAATGGAATCCTTGAAGGAATCGGAGGTGACTGTTGATAGATCTCTGCAGTTTTTTTTTTTAAAAAAAATTATAAACTTGAGTTGGAAGAGAGGATGATGACCTTTTTTCCTAATTCTTTTGAGTTTTGGGAAATTCGACGCCATTTTTGAGGTGTGAGGAAGGAAGAGGGAGCTCAGCATTGCAGGTGGGGATCGAAGGGTCAGGGAAGGAGTTCTTTTTCATAACCACAAAAAAAAAAAAAAAAGAGGAACAGAGAGATTATGAGGTATGATGTCAGCATGTTGGTCCACTAACAGGCATGATGAGGTGGTGACTGGGGTGTCAATGTAGGATATTTGACTAACTTAAACAGGGAAACTTGACATTGAATGAAGACAAAATTATCATGGTTATGAAACCGGGCCGGACCGGGTTCGACCGGAAACCGGAGAACCGGCTGTGAAACCGGTCCGGTCTGTGATAGAAACCGGGGTCATTGTCTTTTTTTTTTCCCAAAAAACATCGATTGAAGGCGTTTATAGAGAGAGATAGAGAGAAACAATCGATGATAACAACAGATCTAGGAAAAACAAAGCTAGAGTGAACAGATCTGAGAAGAAGAGATAACGTTGAAAGAGGAGAACGACGGTGACAGACTAAGACGCACCGTCATGGGTTTGAAACTTTTTTATTCGAATGGATCCGGTCCTCCTAGATCTAGAGACGCCGAGGTAGAGCTATAAAAGTCATTTTGGCGAAGGATTCAGGCTCTGATTCGACGAGGATAGGGTGCAAGGTGACGGAGAACTGGAGAAGTGTGGTTGAACAAGAGAGAGAGAGGAAGAGAAAAATTCTCAGAGTGTTGTATTGTACCGATGAAGAATTCAAAATGATGACCAAGTCTCATTATTAATGGCTTAATATTTGTGTGGTCAGAACATGCGTAGAGGTACCTAACATTAGCTTATTATCCAATGGATATTTAAGGGTTGTGATACATGCTTTTAACCGGAGGGTACCCAAGATACTTGACTCATTACTCGATGGATATTCAAGTGTTGGGGCACGTGTTTTTGACAAGAATTAGCATCCAAAAAAAGATTTTTTTATAAATAATTTTATATTAATAATCCAAAATCTTTATATTTTCAACTACGGTTTAGTTTCAGTTTGACTCACTGACCCTTGACTCAGTACTCCGACCGGTTCAGTGACCGGTCCGGTTTTAATAACCTTGAAAATTACTAAATCAACTTTCCAATGACCAATGCGCTTCTTCTTCTTTTTTTTCCATCTCAAAGCTTCATTTTTACTTATCCAGATTTAACCAGCATCATATATTTGGCTATGGCGGGTGGATTTCTCAACGGTTTTGTTTTTTTATATTCATAATGACTCCCATTCGAAACTTTACTTAAACAATACAAACTGTTTACCACTTAAGCCAATTCCTTTTGGTAATAGCCAATGCTCTTTAATAGTACCTTCTGGAGTAAAAATGAACCTCGCCTTAAGAACCACTCGTCTTACTCCCTCTTGTCCTTATTATAAGGTACCACCTACCAAAATATTTTGATATTTATTATAAGGCACCAACTACCTTTAACCAATTCATTTATTACTATTTTCCAATTATACCCTCATTTTCAACTAACTCTTTAAATTCACATCATTAAAGTAGAGGTAAAGTCGAAAATATTTATTATTTTTGAATTTATTTAATAACTTAACTTCTGTTTTTTAGTTTGTGAGAAATGGTGGTTGGTGCCTTATAATAAAGATTAGAGGGAGTATTTTTAAGTGCTTTGACAATAAAATCTGATTCTTATTTATAAGTTCTCTTTTAGGTAATAAATGAGATTGTGACAATTTTATCTTTAGTAATTGTACCAATAAAAATAGAGAAAAAAGAAAGAGTTGAAAGATACTCATTTATAAATAAGGGAAAAAATAAAAATTTATCTCATAATTATTAAGCTATATACTTTTCTTTGATAAATGTGATTTATTAAAAAAAGATTTATAAATAGCAACAGAGCAATATATATATATATTGCTTTAAGCAAAAAAAAATAATAATAATAAAAAATTCTCAGGACTTTTCAAAAGAGTTGGGTAAAAACAATTGAAAAGGGAGAATATACGACTTGGGGGCCTGATGAGAAGAAATGCGAGCTGATAAGGATTGATATGTTAAAAAATAAATGAGGCCCACTCTGTAGTCTTCCTCTTTAAGGCGATACATCATACATGACGGAACAAAAAATTCAAAAAGTTCAACGACACTCGGCTATATAAACACACGTTCCACTTCAGTTGTTAGATCTTATAGTAACCCCTTATTTTTCATATTTTTGCCAACAGAAGAATTTGAATCACTTGTTATCCAAGATTCACCTTCTTCTTCTTCTCCCTCCTTCCCGTCTTCTTTATTTATTTCCCACTGTCACTGGTCACTGCCCTTTGTCTCCGCAGATTTCAGGATGGGCCGCCTTACATTATTGTTTTCATTTCTATTAACACTTCATATATCGGCATCAGGTATTCATAAAACTCTGAGTACGAAGAATCATGATCCAAGATGAAATCATAATCTTAGCTGTGTTGGCCCAATTCTAAAGTCACTGTGTCTAATGTTTTTGTGGTATGCTACTTGCAGGAGTGATTTCAACTACTTTTACAATAGTTAACAAATGCGAGTACACGGTATGGCCGGGCATTCTATCGAACGCCGGAGTTACGCCTCTCCCGATCACTGGTTTCGTTCTGCAAACGGGTGAGTCCAAGACAATCTCTGCACCTACCGCTTGGGGAGGTCGCTTCTGGGGCCGGACTCTCTGCTCCCAAGATTCCAGCGGCAAGTTCTCCTGCGTCACAGGCGATTGCGGCTCGGGGACACTGGAGTGCGCCGGCAACGGAGCCAAACCACCGGCCACGCTGGCAGAATTCACTTTGAACGGCGACGGTGGCAAGGATTTCTTCGACGTGAGCTTGGTAGACGGTTACAACGTGCCTATGTTGGTCGTCCCTCAGGGGGGCTCGGGTGACAACTGCTCCAGCACGGGGTGCGTTGTGGATCTGAATGGCGCGTGTCCGTCAGAGCTCAAGGTTGCGAGCGTGGATGGGAAACAAGGGGTGGCGTGCAAGAGCGCCTGCGAGGCGTTCGGCTCCCCACAGTACTGCTGCAGCGGTGCGTACGGGACGCCAGATACGTGCAAGCCCTCCTCCTACTCCCTGCAGTTCAAAAGCGCCTGCCCACGCGCCTACAGCTACGCGTATGATGATAAGACGAGCACATTTACATGTACCTCCGCAGATTATTCCATAACATTTTGTCCGACGCCTAACACCAGGTTAGATTTTTTTTTTTTAAATCATTTATTATGATTTCCTTATGTTTTATTGTTGGATGTTGTCAACAAACGTATTTGGGGGTAACCTCACGACATCGTAACTGATCGGGTATGTGTTTTGCAATTTGCAGTAAGAAAGCTTCGGAAGGAGGGGAAGACACGTCAGCATCATCAATGAGCAACAGCAGCATTGTGTACGAAGGAGCTGCTGGTCAGAGCGAGATATCAAAGGGTCCCCAGTTGTTGAAATTCGGGCCCATTTCTAACGTGGCAGTGACCGTTTGGCTTTTTTGCCTCCTCCTGTGACTCTGACTTTCCAACGTCTTTCATCAATTGCTTGGCCCACAGCTGACGAGGATGGGACACATGTGCTCTACCCCCGATTCTCATTTGCGCCGACACAGAAAGACAGCAGGCTGCGATGTAGAGTCAGTGTGGCAAGTGAGGCATATTTTTTGTGTGGTGTGGTGATTAATTTCCATTCTTTATCCATACACAATAATACGAGTATTATAGTTTTAGATAATGGAGCATGTGAGCATTCTTTCGGATTGTGGGGGATGGGATACCTTTATTATATTAACTATATATATTATATATTTAGGATTATACAAACTCTATCGTTTAGTTATATAGCACTAGAGAAGTGTTGTTTTTAAGAATGTATGACTATGAATAGTACTTGAAGGATTGCACTTTACAGAGGGAATGGACTACCGTTTTACTCTCATCAATTTCCCCCCTTTTGCCCTCTGATTTGTTTTGTCATCACAGATAGTTTATGTTGAACGGATATTATAAAATAATAATGTTGGGATGGAGAAGGATCGAGCAACTTTCGCCCCCTTTTGTATACAAGGGATCAATTCAAAGAATCTGAATAGAGCCAAAAAATTAGACCCAAAGATCTACTGGCAATTGTAATAACATGATACAAAAGTGCAAATCAAAGCTGGGGGTTTTATTCGTACGTGTGTGGACTTATTTTGTCTCCAATTGCAACATGAGTACATGACGCTATAACACTAACACGCACACCGTGTAACTCTGCCATGGTCTGGTCTTCATAGCTAATTAAACTTCCCTCTTAATATATTTGATTCACTGTAACAATATCCGCAAGATTGCACTTAAGTTGTGGCCAGATAGAGGATATAGCTGAGTACTTGGTCAGTTCGTGTGTATAAACTCTTCCTGTGAGAAGGGGGGAAATTAAGAATATAGCTGGGGTTCCCAGCTCCTGGGAGTTAGAAATGTGAAAGGGAGGTAGAACAAACATCTCTCTTAATTACTCTCTCATGTCCATATTATAGGACCCTTCTAAATACTTCACAAGGATTAAGAAAAAGTAGTTCTTTTATCATTGAAATGGTAAACATTATTACTACTTTCCAATATTATCCTCTAATTAAAATCAACATATCTTAATTATCTTCAATAAGAGTGTTTGAGGGAAAAAATGGAAAAAGACATTTAAATATAATTTTAACTTCCAAAATTCAAAATAAACATTTAAACTAATAAAGGACAGAGAAGAGATTGAGGAGGAATAGGTGAGAATATAAATTTTTCATGTTTTGACTTAAAAATTAAAATATTTTTTGGCACATTTTATTCAAATCATTATGGTTTCTTGTGGGTTGTGATAATTGATTAATGTGCTTGTGATTTTGACAAAAATTGTGCCGAAACAGATGCATGCATCTAATTACAGCAACGTAACAGTGAAGGAGTTACGTTAAACAAGCAGCGCCGACGGATCGATGTGGGCGATCGACAGTTGGCACCAAACAAAACAGCATGCATCGGACTCGAGTCACCCAACGTTGAACATTTTGCATATGGATAAGATAGTTTGGCGGGCATTGGAACAGTGAAGCCGGCTCGATCCGCCGCCCCCGTAAGGTCAATGCGGATAGTGCGCAATTTGCGTGTGCTTATCCCTCTTTTACCATAACAACGACGACCACTTCTTTGTTAATTATTGCTAAATACGCCAGCCCTCCTCCTTCACTTAATTTATTCTCTTTACTTTTTACAAATTAAACCAATCAATCCAATTGCCTCATTCCTAAAAAAAGCCATCTATTCATGGTCACCGCTGACGACTAATCAACACAGATCTACTTCTAATGTATCCCTGCCGGCTGCGGCTTCATGGAATATATCGAATCATCTGACTGCTTCGAAACTATATTACTTGGTTATATACCCCAAATATGAAGAAAGAAGCTGCGCTCCTGTAGAGCTTCATCAGTCACGTGGAAAGAAACTTGGGTCCCCCTTATACAAGTCAGCACGTGTGCACGACGTGTGACTTTGAAGTTCTGCATTCGTACCATATAGGTCAACAAGGAGCGATTCCCTTTTTTTGTTTTCTTAAAATGTTGTACCTTTTTTTTTGGAACAAAATTAAAAAGTTGTAGTGACTCACGCACTTTTTTTTTTTATTATATGAAAGAGGATGCTAAAAAGCCAGTAAAGTAAAAGAAACTCTCTTATAAAACTCATGTCCTTAAGTGTATAACAAGCTAAGCATCTGAGATGATAGACTTAGAAATCCCAGCCTTTGCTATGGCATCAACAACACGATTTAATTTCCTGGGTAAGTATCTGAAAATTACTCCCAACGCCTACTCTTCAACTCCTGAATTTTATCGCATAACTGGCTTCCTACAACACTAATATCAGACTGACATAATCCTATAGCTTCAGCAGCATCAGATTCTATATAAAGTTGATTTCCTGATGCCTAAATCCCATGATAAGGACAGCCCTTCCAGTATAGCCCAAAGCTCGGCATTCCAGGAACCGCACACTCCAATCTGTTTAGTGAAACCGGCAATCCAAGATCCTTGTTCATCCCGTAACAAACCGCCACAGCCTGCCTTGGAGGATTGTATATTGACCGCTCCATCCATGTTACTTTTTTGCAGTTGCCCTCTTCAACCCAGGATAAAACGGGTATCACGAGAACCTCACGCGGACGACTAAAGCGGATCTCTATTGATATGTAAGTGGGCCCTGTAACTTGTGAAAGGATCCCATTGCATTTCTATGGATGTGTACTTGGGCCCGGTAACTTTGGAATGCATAAAAGGAGCCCATAACTCAAAGAAATGGCAAAACTGTCAGAAGTGGGATTTGAACCCACGCCCTCTCACGAGGACCAGAACTTGAGTCTGGCGCCTTAGACCACTCGGCCATCCTGACTTGATATATGGTTGTCAAAAACAATAATAACATCAAAACAAAACTACCGCAGAAAAGAATAAAGACAGAAATAAGTTAATCTGGGTTTTACCTAAATAGACATAGGTTTAAAGCCTGAGTCTCTATATATACCTTTTTTTAGACATGAATCTAAATCTTCAAAAAGTTTGACAAGAACTTAAACCAATTTAAAAGCTTATTTAAAATGTAAACATTTAAATAGTCTTTGAAATTCATGCCTCCAAATTCATATATAACCCTTCACACTTATTTATAATCATACATTATGTATTAAAAACCTAACATTCATTCTCATTGTAATATTAAGGCTTACTAAGGAAAATAAAAGAATGTCTAATGACAACAATTGTTTGAGAAAATAGGAATTAAAAAAAAAACTAATAGTCTATTAACTAGTGAGATATATCTTCTAAAATTGACTAAGCATAACAAACATCATGTAAAACTAAGTTTTATCTCTTTCACTCTTCCAACATAAATTGGAACAAACTCCTACTATAATATTTTATTTAACACTCAAATAAACTCATAACAACTATTATGTTTTAGTGGATGAAGCAAATAAAAGGGTGGGAGTGACTTAGCGCTATTATCTCGAATGATCAAAGAGAGGTAAGAGTGAATGATTTATGCGAAAACAAGGTTGAATGTAATGATAATGAGATGTGAAATTTAAAATTAAAGTTAAGTTGATAATTTATAAATTATTTATAAAATTATTTAGATGATATTGTATATACTTATGTGGTAGTATAAATTTTAAAAAGTTAAATAGGCCAAACCTAGGTTTGTAAGATAGGACTTATGAAAATAAATATGATCTATTTATTTAAATAGACTTGATAATAAACTTAAACTTTAGTTAGTCTGACCTATTTAATAAATATGTTAGGCTTAAGTTTTAAGTAGGCTATGTGGCCCATTTTAGGGGCCTGCCTATTTCAAATGCCAACTTGACAAAAAATTGTTTTGGACGATTTGCATCACAAATTTTATCAAGGAATCTTACCTTAATATACGGGCTTCTTTGAATTTCACATCCATCAAAGTAAAGCCATGAGATACGTTCGATTATTTGAACATGGATATTTTCTGTGGGAGGCTATTCGGAATGTGATTCCATATAGAAAAATTCTAATAGCTAAAAAAGGAGATGCAGTAGGCTTAAGAAAAAGTACAAGCGTTATATTCCATTTTGAAATTGTGAGACGCATCCCCCATCCCCTTTTCGACTAATCAATTTGTAGAATTATAATCTTAGTCAGCATGAAAGCTGTATATATGAATCAGAGAAAATGATTTTAAAATAAAAAGAAAAGAATATAATGATTTTAAAATTAAAAGATAAGTTACACAATTCACCGTCACAGTTCACAACGGCATTCAAAGTGGGGCTCCCACCATCTCAATGTTATTAACCATACACAACCAGGGCAGGGTTTGAAGGTCGATCGATCATACCCAGTTTTTGTTAGTGATATTCACTTGATTCTGTTGTTTTACCACTCTCAAACCAAATGAAGGTGTGCCCCATTGTCATTTTGGCCTCTAATCTAATAATGAAACTCAAGGCACGCCTCGCTTCTAATCTTTTCATCACCGTCTCATTATGGTGGTTGTAAAGACTTGATTGATACCATAGAAGTTAATATTATCTTCAGTACGTCTTTAATATTAAATTTACTTCATGGTTTTATTTTTTTTTATTAAAATGGAACTTCTATTAAGAAAACATGATCATTTGGATGCACTGATAACTTCTTCAATCGCATTTTAATTGTCATTCTTCAACTTGGCCCCGCCGCAACCATATTTGATCATTATCAACCCTGTAGAGGCAAAGTATCTCTCTCAATTGTTTAGTGTTTCCATTTCCTCACCATTGCTTCAAAACGGCGCCATTTTAAGTAAATGCTAAGCCATTGATCCTCAAATATAATCTTGGTCACTCATTTGTATTTACGTTTGTGTCGAAAATTTAGCCGCTTGTATGTTTCGCTTTCTCCATAGTTTCACATTTTCCACAACTTCTTATATAAGCACTTCTTAGTCCAGTAAAAAGTATTAAAAGTTAAAATCTTCCATGTGTAATCCATGAACCATACATTGAAATTAAAGTAGGATGATAACAGAAGCAAATCGACACTACAACGCTGCCTATAATTCTAAAAAATAAAAGAGGCTTGAAGTCAGCCTATTGGTGATGGGTGGATGGAGGAGGAGACCATCTATATAGGATGCTGCAGAGGATGCCGGAGACACCGCAGCAAGCCGAAGGTTTCGTCACAAATGGACAAAAGGACCATGGCAGCATGAGAGGTTTTTGTCAGGCACACATGCTTATCTTTAGGTTTACAAATGCGGTGAGGCTAGCTGCCAATCCACACTCCTTTCCTCTTTCCTAAAACCGTAACTGCTTCCCATTCCTAATCTCTCTTACCGCAGGCGAGGTCAGCCGCCCTTCCACATCGCCTCATTCTCAGTCCTACCGGTGTCGTTCAGTGCAGAGCTATAGGTCGCCAGAGTTTACTAGAAGATGCTGAGGACTCCATTCCTGGCACGCACGGTGCTTTGGGCTGGCTTTGTCGAGAAGTTTCTTCCTACATTTCCATGTTTAATTTATATTTGACATCTTCTCAACCATCACTGGTTCTAGAAAAGCTATTCCGAGGCTTGTACATGCTTGTTTAATTTCAATTTTCCTTTTCTTTTGGTTTTTCTAGGCACAGTCAACCATAATAGTGTGGCATTTGGTATGCCTTTGAGCTCAATTAAGAAACAAATCAACTTTTGGTGTTTAAGGTTAGTCTTAAAGCTCAAATCTCTTTCAATTTGAATTCGAATTGTCAGATCTATCATTTCTCAAGACTTTCAGAACTTGCTATTTGTAATTTCTCAAATTTGTAATCTTTTTCAATTTGAGTACTCCACGATGGGAATTGTCGAAGGCGAACTTAGACGATGCGATGGATTCACGTTTTGGAAGACAATATTGATAGGAAAGACGAATATGGGTGAACGATGAGGTTGGGCGTGTGATAGAAGAGCTCACCAACGAGTACAAAGGAAATGCCTATAATCTCATCACCAAGAGTAAGTGACGTACAAAGTCTGTTTTGAGGTTTTTTTTTTTTAAAAAAAAACCCTCATTGTATCTTTTTTTTAAAAAAGGATACAGAAAATCTCTTTTTTTTTTTAAAAAAAAAAAACCCTCATAGTATCTTTTTTTAAAAAAAGGATACAGCAAATATGTTACTTCACTACGTGACTTACATAGACGTCGTCCCTCTAAAAAAAGATATAGAAAATTCTTAAAAACACATATGTTAAAAGTGTTTTATATAACAGAATTATAACCGCTACTTCTGTCCACGTCATATTCCACCACCTCACTACACCTCTTACCGTCATACCATATTAAATTATAATAAAACTGTTATATCATCACTCATCATTCATCACCCTTGGCTTCTCCTCCATTGATTCTTACATTTCTCAACCTCTTCTTCATCCTCGCTCTGAAATGCATTTCTTTCATCTTCATTATTCCCTATGCATTCATCTCATTTCTCTTCTGCTTCTGAGGGGTAATTCTGCTTCACTATTATATCTTGCAATTTACATACAATTCCTATTCATTTAGCTAGTGTTCATTTGCGGGCGTTTGACTCATTGGATATGTATAGGTGCATCGGGGGTCACTTTCACCGTGACCAACAAGTGTGACTACACTGTATGGCCTGGAATTCTGGCCAATGTAGGCACCTCCGCGCTGAGCACCACCGGATTTGAGCTCCAACCGGGTGGATCTCGGAGTCTCCAAGTCCCGCCCAGCTGGTCCGGAAGGCTATGGGGCCGAACCGACTGTGCTTTTGACCCCAATAGCGGCCAGGGTAGCTGCGTCACCGGGGATTGTGGCTCCAACCAGGCCGAATGCAATGGGTCTGGAGCGATCCCACCGGCAACACTGGCGGAGTTCACCATCGGGTCGGGTGGCCAAGACTTTTACGACGTCAGCCTCGTGGACGGCTACAATTTGCCTATGCAGATTAATGCGGCTGGAGGTTCGGGATCCTGTGCGTCCACAGGCTGCGTGGCGGATCTGAATCGGCGGTGCCCGAATGAGCTTCGGGTCGGGGGGCATGCGGCTTGCAAGAGTGCATGCGAGGCATTTCGGAGCCCCGAGTACTGTTGCAGCGGCGCGTATGCTTCACCTGCAACTTGTAAGCCGTCAGTTTATTCGCAGATATTCAAATCGGCATGTCCCAAGTCGTACAGCTATGCCTACGATGATTCCACGAGCACATTTACGTGTAGTGGGGCGGATTACACGATCACATTCTGCCCCGCCACCGCAAGGTACCCGATTCTATTCCTTTTGTTTATTTGGATTTCGTCGTTAAAATATGAGAAAATATTTTCTCATGTTATTATTGTAAAAAAACCATTTTCTCATGTGACACACATGAAATGGTAGAACCCATATATACATATATTAATTTATATATGTATATGTGGGTCCTACCATTTTATTTCATGTGTGTGTAGGAAATTTTTTTTCTCATGTAACATGAGAAAACCAAAACCCTTAAAATATTCCAGCTACCTCGATTCCGAAAGTAACCCCGCATGTCCGTGTGATTATTTAATCTATGAATTTTAAATACTGTTTTTATAGTTCGATCTGCTCTAGTCTTTTTTTCCCTGGGCTTACTTTAAGTGTGGCACAAGTTGAAACCTGAATCATACTTGCTTGGCAGACACATAAAGATAGCTTAGGCCCGGCTGCCCTGCATGCAAATTAATATAGTGCAATATCTTATGATTAGAATCTCATCATGTGCTCTTTAGCTAGTATCCCCGTGGACTGGGTTTCAAGCGTCCTGCCCTTGGACTGTGGGTGAACTCCACCCCTTTCCTAAAAATTTTATATATATTAAAAAAAATAGAATCTCATTATGTGGTTGGGAGAAAAAGGAATCCCATTATGTGATTGATGTTTTCAATTTCAATAATTAATTTTTTTGTTACTTTCTTCCTTTGAAGACTAGTTGTTACATTTATTACATATGTATATGTAAATGCAGCCAGAAATCGGCAAGAGATTCAGCTCCAGTAAATGGGACTGGGGGAATGCCAATGGGAATTAACAGTGAGTGGCTTCCAGACTTTTTTATTTCACCATCGCCAAAGTCAGTGTCATCTTCAGCCTCTTCAACTGCTACTCTCATTGTATTCATCTTCCAAACGATGCAACATTTGCGATGATAGGTGACTTGAGGAATTATGTTGAAGCCCAATTTTTCATGCAATCTACTCTTCATTACTTCATTATAACTTTTGAGGAAATTGGAATCTCATGCACATGATCGTAAAATACGAATGTATCTGTATATATAAAGAGCTTTTACTGAAAAAAAAAGGGCTTTTACTGCAGGGAAGATAGATGACTTTTCTAGAATTATAATTCCAGTAATATAGTTGGTACACGTATGTCGTAATGGCCATCCCACCCAACTTTGCTGGAATGTGAAGCTTCGAATTAACCTGTGCGACTTTGTGTTAGTGTAAGCCCGACGGACACAACACAAGGTTGACTAAATTCACATTAATGATGGATTTAATGTTTTTGTTTTTGTTGCAGAAATATTTTTTTTGTCACATTCACATATAAGTGAGTGGGTTCCATTATAAAGAGAAAAGAGAGAAAATATTAAGGGGACTCATTCATTTACATGTGAGTGTAACAAAAAAAAATGTTTCTACAATAAAAACAAAAACATTAAATCCTAAAATAATTCAATAGCTAGTCGGCATAGCTGCAGTCTTTGCAGTACATTTTTTTTTTTTTGATAACAAAAAGTTTTGGATGGGTTCGACACTAGTCCCTTACCAAGGCCACTCTATGAGCACTTATTGAGGACCTACGAGATCGCCTACCAAAGAAGTCCTAGCAACAACAGAGGGGATCGAACCCACGATCCAAGAGCCTAATCCTGATCCCTTACCATCTATGCCAACTCTGCTTTTGCACGGCAGATTTTGAAAACAATTTGCTCACTAACTCTCGTCTAAATCTAAATCGATTATTCGAGTAACATGGACTTTGCTTCAGGCCCAATTGATTTAAAATGGACTAGTCCCTCTGAACCCGGATTAGCGATAATTGTAACATTTCATTACACATAACTAGACTAGTCCATTTTCTGTTAGATATAGGTATTTTATTTTTAGAGATAATCTTATTCTAGGCACTCTGATAAAGGGCATGCCTCTATTAACTCCAATTATTGTGGGCCTGTTTAAAATTCACTGTCATTGAATTTTAAATCCATATTAAGAGAAATGTCCATATTTAATATTTAACAATGCCTCAACCAAGCACAAAAGATTTTAAAAACTGGTAGTATATTACACAATCTAATACTTCCTTCTATCATTAATATAAGATATATATAAAGAATTAATATTAGTTTTAAATATAAGACATTGTGTTTGCATTTATCAATCTTTTACGAATTTATCTCTATTAATATTTTCTTAATAATAATAAAAAAGATAATTAGGAAGAGTGAAATAATTCATTATTTCTTTAAGGTCTCTCCGTTGCCCATGACAAAGTGCCCTTAGTTTCATTGCCCCCCTTGATGACAAATCCCTATCATACCTTATTAAACACTAACTCCTTGATCATGACAATTTTAAAAAAAGAGAAATAAGAAAGGCACAATTGCATTAAAAAAAAGACTTCCTGGAATACTTGACCCAACGCCAGAGCAAAATTCCACGGATTACACTAGTATGAGCACAGTAAGCTACAGCTATAGTATTCTTCTTCCGACTCCATGGGCATATCATAGTCAACGCGGAAGCCTCGAGAGCTTTTTGCCCTGAAGAAGCTAAGCTAAATATCATAACAAAGAAAATGGGGATACAAAAGCCTTTCAAATCTTTCGACCAAAAAAAAAAGCTTTCAAATCTACAACTCGTCCTTGACATCAGCATCAGCATCATCATTGGTGGTCTCAGCTTCAACCTTCGGAGAAGATTCATCATCTTTTACTTCGCTATCGGCCTCAACTTCTTCAGCGTCATCTTCCTCTTCAACTCCAGCTTCAGGACTGATGTTTAAGCTGGACTTGACTGAGCCATAAATACGCGAAGCAAAATCTTTGGGGTCATCTAGCAAAAAGCCACTTTCGAAGAGTGCAGTCTGGTACATCAGTTTTGCCGTCTGCTTCACACTCTCATCCTGCGAAGGCAAGCCGATTGTGTCAGCAACGACTTCTTGCAAATCCGGAAAAAGGTCCAATTCTCAAGTTGTACAAAGCCATGGTGAGCCAGGCTTTTCTTTTTACCATATGCACAAATGACTAAATAAATGATCAACAATAACAAAGACAAATAACCAACAATCCTATTAAGAAACGCTGTAGAGACTTATAGAAGCATCGACGAAAGAAAAAACATGCCCTAGCGCGTGATACCTTTATGCCACAACGAAAAAGCAACGGTATTAAACCCCCCCCCCCCCCCCGGGGAAAAAAAAAATGTAGATATCTCTATTTCAAAGACCACACCCAGAGTAAAAAGCGAACAGGAAATATTCAACTCCAAAACATACCTCAGGGTCATTTACCACTCTCTCCCGGAGTTCTTTGACGATAGGGTGTCTAGGATTGATCTCAAGAACCCTCTTTCCACGCATGTATGCCTGCTTGCTGGCATCTGACAAAGTCTGAGATTGCATGATCTTCTCCATGTTCGCACTCCAACCATATTTTGAGGTAACTACCACACAAGGTGTGTTATCCAATCGGTTGGAAATCTTCACTTCATCAACCTTCTCACTGGAAAGGCTATTCTTCCACCACTTGGTAAGATCCTTGAAAGATTCCTTGAGCTCCTTATCTTTTGCACCCTTCCCAATCTTCAAACCCTCCTTGGACACGTTCTGGAACTTTTTGTCTTCGTAGTCCATCAAGTATTGCATCAGGTATTCATCAACTGGATCTGTGAAGAAAATAACCTGCAGTAGTTTGGGGGGAAAATTAGAAGAGATGGCATCTACTTGTTCAGCAACCCAAACAAGATAAAAGACTAGACGGGGATCAAGTATATCATCAAAAAGACAAACATTAACGGAGACAGATTTTAAATTGCACCTCATAATTTTTCTTCTTAAGCCGCTCAAGGAATGGAGATTTTTCCAATTGTTCTTTGCTGGTTCCAGTTAAGTAAAAGATATCTTTCTGCCCAGGTTTCATTCTAGAGATGTACTGATCTAGAGAAGTCAGTTTACCATCGGACTTGGTGCTGTAAAAGTTCAAGGATCAATTACAATGTCAAGTCGTGAAAGAGAAGAAACAATATCAAGCATTGGAAGATGCACGATGATATGGAATTTAATTACAGTGAGGAAATTACCTCTCAAATCTAAGAAGTTTTGCCAAACGATTTCTGTTGGTGGCATCCTCAATAATACCAAGTTTAATGGACTTCCCAAACTCATTCCAGAACTTGGCATATTGACCTCTTTTATCATCATTGTCTGGTGACTTCTCATCTGCATCAAAACTCAGAATTAATGAACCAGCAAATCAATTTACAGAAATTAATAAAACAACTCATCAAAAGTGTGCAACTTCAGATCATTAGAGAACGATATCTATCTAACTGCCAAATTTTGTTAATATTCAGGAAGCCAAGTCTAAAAGTGATACAGATAATAGTTGAATAATTCAATTTACCAAAGAGGGATTACAATTAATGCTCAAAGAAGTAACATTTATTACTTATCACACCCTACCTTTCTTGTCTTCATTAGTTGACTCATCAGGATCCTCGTCAGCAATCCTACGGATCATATCAAGGGCTTTCCTGATGAGTTTCTTCTTGATTGTCTTTAGACTACTATGTTGTTGAAGCATCTCTCGGGATACATTAAGTGGCAATGTGTCAGAATCAACTAGACCCTAATCCCAGTGTCAAAACATACAAGAATTAGCAAAAATGGTAAACAATATGAACATCACAATATACCACAAAAAAGGGGCAAATAAAACAGAGTACCTTCAAAAAGTTCAGGTATTTAGGCAACAGGTCATCAAACTCATCCGAAATAAATACTCGTCTAACATACAACTTCAAGTTGGATTTGTTTGCATTATAATAACTTTCATATAGATCTTGAGGAGCCTTAGGTGGCACAAACAGGACAGCCTTGAACTCAACATCACCTTCGGCACTGAAGTGACTCCAAGCTAAAGGTTTTTCATCACTAAAATCCTGCAAAATACATAATTTCACATGAGGAAGATTAACACACGTTACTTTAAGGGGAAAAAATTGCCTTTATACAATCTAAAGGCTCCCATAATTAACGGAGGTGCAATTTCGCATGTCTGTACCTTAGCCAAAGAGTGGTAGAATTGATTGTACTCCTCATCCGTAACATCCTTGGGACTCCGCAGCCATATGGCTTTGACATCATTCAAGAGTTCCCACTCATTAGTAGTTTCCTTGACCTTCTTTGTCTTAGGCTTCTCATCATCTTCACTTTTCTCAGCATCTTCAACTTCACTTTCTTCTTCAGAAGAGCTGCTTTCAGCTGAAAATGGAGAAATGTGGTATAAAAAAGATGCATTGATTGTGCAACTACACATAACATCTTAATGGATGTTCCCCAGAACAGTTTCTTGATGAGTGGAGTGAAACAAAGATAAATTACCAACCAAGTCCATCACTTATACTTACACGTGGATTCCTCTTCATCACTAGACTCAGCTTCATCAGCAGGAACCTCGGTCTCAACTTCCTTGCTTGCCCAAATATAGATAGGGAAGTTGATAAATTCAGAGTATTTCTTCACCAATTCCTAAAGGGAAAAAAGAATTAAAACAATTTCAGCCAGTAATTCTAAGAAACCTCAAAATATCAATTCAATTGGTGAACAAAGGAGGTAACCATGCTTAGAATAAAATTGTGAAAAATGGCATACTACTTTTAAAAAAGTAAAAATAGGAAGGATAAGAAGATGCAAACATGACATGGAAACCGTTAGTTAGGACTGCCATAACAAATTGCTGAAGGAACCATCTAAAAGTTTGAAAGATAAAAAATAATGATAATTTCCTCACTGAAAGTATGCAGCACGTGGAGCACTTGAGATGTACAGGTCAAAAGAACAACATATATATTTGGAAGCTAAACAATGAAACAAATTTAGCACATCTATTTACGAATTTCAACTATGGGCAGAGCATTAACATATGTATTATCACCTAGCCGGAAATGCACAGCACTTATTGTCTTTAATTGATATTTCTTATGAGGCGTTTACTTAAACACTAAATAAAAATTCAGCTATCTATTCTGTGCATACTTTCAGCTTGGACTCCTCTAAGTACTCCCCAGCCTCCTCTCTGAGATGCAACTTAATCTCAGTTCCACGTCCTAAAGGCTCATTCCATGTATCTTCCGAAATAGCAAATGCTCCATCAGCTTTTGATTCCCATACATACCTGAAAGACAAATAGGTACTTTATCACAATGCCGGAGAGAGGTACGGGAATCAAAATATCCCTGAAAATGATGATCTAAAAATGAATACTAAGTCTGCAAACTTACTGCTTATCATCATTATGTTTGCTAATGACTTCAACATAGTCAGCAACGAGATATACAGAGTAGAAGCCAACCCCAAACTGCCCAATAAGATTGAGATCTCCACTTGTCTGAACTTTTTCAACAAACGCTGCATGGATAAATGGATCCAATTAACATTTTTCATGGTTTAATATGAACGACAAATTTGCACATGGGAGTCCTTAAAAGCAGCTTTTTAATCATGATTTGCTATATACAAGGTAACTTTGTCTCAATTTATGTGAATGTGCACTCTTAGAGCCCAAATCCCAAACACAACAATTATAATGCATAAACTATAATATATATACCTGAAGTTCCAGATTTCGCTATTGTCCCCAAATTCTTTATTAAATCCTCCTTTGTCATACCTATACCTCTGTCCCGAATGGATAGGATTTTCTTTTCCTTGTCTAACTTTATCTGCATTTCACCATACAAAAGCTTTGGTACAAAAATAACGCACACAATATATACAGACTAAAACATTTAAAATGCACACGATCAACAATCCATTATAGAAAATTCTTCATCATTGCATGATTAAATGTCCCATTCCTAACAGAGACATTCAGCATGACTAACCTGAATCTCGAGTTTGGCATTATCACCTTCACCCAAAATCTCTTTATCGGTGAGGGAGAGGAACCTAATCTTGTCCAACGCCTAGCATAGGGAAGGTAATTTTCATTAACATGGCAGAATAAAATAATTAACACAATGTTTTTACTTTTTACGAAGGAAGCAAAAAGGAAACCAGCTTACATCAGAAGCATTGGAGATCAACTCCCTGAGGAAAATGTCCTTGTTGCTGTATAGGGAGTTGATAATAATATCCATGAGCCGGGACACTTCGGCCTGGAACTCAAACTTCTCCGCGCTGCTTCGCAGAGATCTCTTAGAGATCGACTCCGCCTCTCTTCAATCAAATAACAACAAATTTCAGAAATTAACAAACAAGAGTAGTTTATTGCTCACAACAGGCTCAGTCTGTTCAGAAACCTCTTGGCCACATCTGAATCGGTGGAAAGACCATTTGGAACAGCACCAATCTTCTCCTCAACTTTCGGGGGATCTACAAGCTCTTCCGAATTACCATCAGCATTTACCTGAAATTTCCGACCTATCCAACCAGAGAAGAATAATTAAAGTACAGTTTTGAGTGTTAAGAAGCTAAGGTAGAGGTCTGTGTTAAGAAAATGAAGTAGCTTATGAAAGCAATGCTCAATTCGGTTTAAAAGACAATGCGCAGCTCGTATTGAAAGGGGGAAAACACTAGGTATCAGGATGATGTGAGCCTGCCAAACCTTGATCTGCAAACAGAAGGAGAAGACTGAGTAGAAGGAGAGCGGAAGGAACAGTCCACTTCCTCATTGCAGAGAAACGAAGTTTCTAGTAGCTCTCTCGGCTAAGCTGAAAAATGATCCGTTTCGATCTACAACTACGTTATACTGAGCATATATCTATATATACTTATTAAGTTCCTGTGACCGTGATTGTCACGGGAACTTCCATCTTGCGATATATGGGGTTCCGATTGGTTGAATTTTGCCAGCCTGGATGATCGAACGGATGCGATTGCTTTATGGAAACGTGGCTTCATTCTATTGGTTTGTTCTGTTTCATTTTACGTGGCCTAAGCAGACTGTCCCACAAGACGACTTTGATCATTTTGACGGGTAAACGGGTTGGCCCACCGAGCGAGTCTTGCTTTCCGAGAAATTCTTGCCGTTACCACGTCATATATATGTAATATCCAATAAGTATTTCTCCTCATTGTTCAAAAAAATAATAATAAGTATTTCTCCTCCGGAAAACTAAAGTCTTCGCACGTGGCACATTATTATTGGTGTTGAATTCTCTTTTTTATGTGTAAAAACTAAAAACAGAACAAAGTCGCCGGGCACGAATAGCGCGACCACGATTGAGAGCTAGGAAGACTAGTTGCTCCTCTTTGGACGTGAAACTGGGACTTCTTAAGGCTGTTGTAGGAATCTCATCAAAAAACACAGAAACGTATTTAATTGATTTGATGTAGGAAAATAAGAACCTTCATCGTTTTGATTACCTGGAAGGATGCAACGGTCTAAAAGCCTCTGTACGAACAGTCCTCATCCGTTCTATGATCAATCTTCCAGACTATGTCTCGAGTAGGATGGGGTGGGTGTGTGGGCAACCATTCAGATGATGAACGTCTGTCTCTTAGGTCTATTTCTGATGAGCTATTCTTATCAGACACAACAGGAGTAAATTAGAATATATAGGGTTAAATACAAGACTTAATTTAACCCTAAGCCTCATAGGCTTTGGTCTCACTAAAACCCAATAGGGCTTAAGTGACTAAGAGCATATATCCAACAATCTCCCACTTGCTCTTTTAAGATACAAACTTGAGTTCGTAAACCCAAGATCATGTAGCCCATGAGACATCATCATCTGATCATATACCCCATCCCTTTTATCGAGCTAGCCTGAAGATCTATTATTTGTTTATCTCATAAACACCGATAACCAAATAGTCTCAATCCCAAAATACCAAGTTATTGGCTGTCATACAGATCAAACCTTACTTGTTGGTAAATCAAAGAATGAAAACTATTCGACTACCTATTTAAAATAAACTTAGGATTAAGAGTAACTACATGACTATAGTTATCTGAAGATTTGATTCCTTATGACAGAAAGAACAACCTTAATCAAATCTCTCCTTGATCCATTCAATGTAAGCATTAACTCACACCAATATTTTATAATGATTCGGACAAAACTATTTCATAAAATCTTGCAGCCTAAACAAAGTGCCCAACTTAATTTAATAGCTGTGAACTTATTCATCAATTGTGAGAACCTATGACTATGTTCTCTATGAACGTATCCATACGATTATATACTCCACAATTGATCCAGACCTTAGTGTTTGTAAATAGTATGCGAAATAAATGATAAAACAACTCATTTATTAATATTCAGAAAAATTGCAATGTAATAATGTCTTGCTGAAAAGAAACACAAAATAATAAAGTGAAATAACAACTTTCTAAAGCTATAGCAAATCTGGAATCCTCCTAAGACCCATAGATGTAACATGCCTCTCGAACACACGTTCTGGCAAACTCTTAGTAAAAGGGTCAGCAAGGTTCTCGTCTGATGCTATCTTTGCTACCACAGTATCTCCTCTTTTAACTATATCTCGGATCAAGTGGTACTTCCTCTCTATGTGTTTTTGTCTCTTGTGACACCTTGGTTCCTTGGACTGTGCTACTGCCCCACTGTTGTCACAGTAAAGTATGATAGGATAGTCAATACCTGGTATCACTTAAAGGTCCATTAGGAACTTCTTTAACCATGCAGCTTCCTTTGCAGCCTCAAAAGCAGCTATATATTCAGCCTCAGTGGCAGAGTCAGCCACACATGATTGTTTTACACTTTCCAACAAATGGCACCACTATTAAGGGTATACACATATCCCGAGGTGGATTTTCTTGAGTCAATATCTTCTTGGAAATTTGAGTCCGTATAACCAATGGTTTTAAGACTCCCACTAGAATAGACCAACATATAATCTCCTGTTCTCCGTAGATACTTGAGTATATATTTAACTGCTACCCAGTGTTGCTCTCCAGATCAGATTGGTATTGGCTCACTACTCCCATTGCATAGCAGATGTCTGGTCTGGTACATAGCATAGCATACATGAGACTACCTACTGCTGAAGCATAAGATACCTTACTCATGTGTTCTCTCTCCTCAGGAGTTTTAGGAGATTGCTTCTTAAAGAGATGAATCCCATGCCTGAAGGGTATAATTCCCCTCTTGAAATTTTCCATGCTAAACCTGGTAAGTATTTTGTCAATGTATTTAGCCTGGGATAATGCCAAAACCCTATTCTTCTGGTCTCGTAAGAGTTTAATACCAAGAACATAATTAGCTTCCCCCAGGTCCTTCATATCAAAATGCTTGCTCAACCACGTTTTTATGCCTAACAATACCTCTGTATCATTTCCGATAAGGAGTATATCATCCACATAAAGTACCAAAAAAGATACTGCATTACCTTGGATCATTTTATACACACACAGCTTATCAGGACTTTTCTCAAAACCATAAGACTGAATTGCTTGATCAAATCTGATGTTCCATAAATAAACAGTCTTCTAAAACCAAAGTTCTGCAATTATCAAAAGATAAAACAATTTGTCTCACTGCTTGTGCAGACACAAGCTCCTCATTTCCAAGCCTCAAATCTCTTTGTCCTTTATTTACAGGCAAGCTATGTTTGAACCACTGCAAAGAATAACAAACATGGTTAGTGGCTCCTGAATCAACGATCCATTTATCATTGTGATTCTCCACTAAACAAGCCTTAATCACATGTAAATTACCCATACCTGGTTGTTTCATACGTGGGCAATCTTTCTTCCAATGCCCCTTTTGTCCACACTTGAAACACTTGCCTTTTGGCTGTTTCATTGCAACTGTTTTGCAACTGGAGTTCCTGATTTCTTCTTTTTCTTGTTCTTATTCTTTCCTTTGGGTTTCCCCTTAGGTTTCACAGAACCCTCACCAACAAAAAGTGCACTTCCTTACTTGACTAGAGACTGTTCAGCACTCTCAAGCTCGTGCATCAATTAAGTGAGATCAAGATTCATCTTATTCATATTATAATTCATCTTGAATTGATCGAAGTATTCAGGCAGTGATTGTAAGAGAAGGTCAACTTTCACTTCTTGTTTAAACTTGATACCATGGTCATCAACTTTCTTGAAGTTTGCTATCATTGTCAGACAATGATCTTACACACTTCCTCCAGACATTATTGTCTTGGTGACTGCATTCAGCGCATTTTGCCTTGCAGAGCTACTAGGCGTGGCAAACATGTCATCAAGAGTCTAGAGCATTGTTGCTCCACTCTCAATCATGCTCACTTGCTCCTGAAGGTGACTGGCGAGACTGGCCAAAATATAGCAGCGAACTGCCACATTCGCCTTCTCCCATTTTTCCTTCTCCTGTTGAAGTTGAGTCCGAATTGAATCAGACGCATCAACAGCAGGTTGCGCTGGCTTAGGGGTAGTTAGAACAAAGTTGAGTTTTTCATTTTGAAGAACAATATCCAAATTAGTTTTCCATTGTTTGTAGTTTATACTATCCATAGGTTTTTGGCTCAAAATAGTAGCTAAGGGATTAAATGAAAACATTTTTCTGAAAATAATGAAAAGCACATTAATTACAAACCATAATTAACAACAAACAAATATATCGCTAGTAGATTCTAATAACTACTATTTGTTTATTGTTTAACAATCCATTAGTTATCTTTACAAGACTTACGATGGGCAAGATAATTGTAAAACCACTATTGTTAATTTGAGCCTTCAGTTCCATTACCAGAGCCTCGATGGGAGGGTTAACAATTTTACCAAAGTTGAATGTATTTAACCATTGTTTACTTTCAAAATTATCTTTAGTGTCCAAGTGTTGCCGACGATGGGTCGTACAAGACTTTACTAAAATTTTGAAAATATTAGGGTTTAATCTAGTGAAATCCGATTATCCTTATCCGATAGGGCTTCAGTGATAACCATTTCACTAATAAACCCACAATTGGAGCCCGTACGTTTTAAAATTAAATGTTTAATTTAAAACCTTCACCCATTCAATATTTTAAATTTAGAATTTTCAATTTCCAAGAATTTGTTCAATTTAGAGAAATCATTAGGAATCTAAAATCTAGTCATATTTGGCAAAATTTGCTTCACATGACCATTTTAAATAACCCACAAATTACTCAAAATTACAATTCTCTTAGGAAATTTCCTAGATTATTTATCTAGATCTTAATTCCACAATTAATTAATCCAATTATTATTCTAGATTTTAATTTAAAATTATAATAATTGATAATTAATTTAATGGTTATCTAGATTTTAATTCCATAATTAATTAATCCAATTATTATTCTATATTTTAAAATAAAAATAATAATAATTGATCATTAATTAGTGGAAAGCCTAAATAATCTCACATAATAATTATCATACTAATCGATTCAAGACATATAGCTACTATGCAATTATGGCATGTGATTATGCAACAATATGACATCTTCCTATTCTATATGGCATGTTATTTCTAATCATGTTAATCGCACATATAATTCATACCATTCAATAAAAACATTAAATGGTTAAACAAATAACTTTAATCCATGACTTTCCTATAAAATTAAAAGATAAAAATTTTACAACTTTGGAATTTCTTTTTTGTCCAGTCCATGGTATTTGTCCAAGTCCCTTTAGGGTATCCATTGGCCCAAAAGCCCAAAAACTCAATCCTTGACTAAAAACCCTAAGACACAAAAGAGAAACTCTAGCCTCCACTTCTGCCACGTCATCCACCAAAGTCAAATCAGCACCAAACTCCAGGGGAAGGACCGCCATGGGGAGACGAGTACAGCGCCGCCGAAACCACCACAAAATGAGGTTCCACGCGCCCTCACGCGCCGGTTCTTGGCCGGAGCGTGAAGTCCACGCACAGCCCTTGTGGAGGCGCGTGGATGAGATTCTGGGGTCGGGGTTTTTATATTTTCGCTCGTCTTACCGTTCTCTTTCCAACGATATATGGTTCATCCAATTCCGAGATCTAGAGGTCCACGAAAAGTAGCCTGGAAGCGTTGAAAGCTCATCTTCTTGCAATTTCTTGATTCACAACTTTTCACAAATTCAAAAAATTTACATGGAAATTCCGAAAATAAAGTAAAAATAGCAAGGAGTAAACCTAATCATATGGGATTAGCCTCCTTGTTACAAATCAAGAAATATAGGAAAAATCTAACCATGGATTAAAGCGATTAAAATTAAAACTAATATTAAATAAGAATTATAAACGAATAATTATCATCAATTAAATAACAAATATAGAAACAGATGTCATATTTTCAAAATATAATTTTTGAAATGAATCCCATGAAATATGAAATAATATCAAAACTGGGTTCTTTTCCTCATCATCCTAACTCTGATGCCAATTGTAGGAATCTCATCAGAAAACACAGAAGCGTATTTAACTGATTTGATGTAGGAAAATAAGAACCTTCATTATTTTGATTACCTGGAAGGATGCAGCGGTCTGAAAGGCTCTGCACGAACAGTTCACGAACAGTCCTCGTTTGCTCTATGATCGATCTTCCAGATTATGTCTCGAGTAGGATGGGGTGGGTGTGTGGGCAACCGTTCAGATGATGAACGTCTGCCTCTTAGGTCTATTTCTGATGAGCTATCCTTATCAGACACAGCAGGAGTAAGTTAGAATATATAGGGTTAAGTACAAGACTTAACCTAACCCTAAGCCTCATGGGCTTTGGTCTCACTAAAGCCCAATAGGGCTTAAGTGACTAAGAGCATATATCCAACACCTGTTTGGTAGGGGTAGAATTGAGGAGGGAAAGGAAGAGAAGGAAAGATTTTAAGAGGTAAGGGAAAATGAGTTCTTTAGTAAGAAGAAAATAAAGAGGTAACAATTTGTAAACAATCAGAAAATATTTATTATACCTAAAAATTAATTCAAAATGAAAAGAAAAATATATCTTTTTTAAAAAAATCCTCTTACCAAATTTAAATTTGTCTAAAATATTTATCCACCAAGTTTGAACTTAAAACTTAGGTTTGAATTTACCACAGAAATTTGAATTTAAAAATATTTTATTATATTATAGAAAAAAAATATTTCTAGATGAATAAATAAATCTAAGAAAGTCACTGTTCACGTGAGAACTTGGACTCTCACTAATTTTATTGGGATCTTATCTTCTCACCTTCAAAGGAAGATTGGTATATTTGAAAACTTAAGTCTGCGCAAAAATTAAATATAGAAAGTGTACCAAACAAAATAATTTGTTCATCTTTCCTTTCCTTCACACCTCTTCAGTGCACCAAACAAGCCATGTTTTTTCATTATTAGGAATATGTTTAAATTGGATCCTGGAATTTGGCCAGGGAAAATTGATTAAAAATTTTTATTTAAAATTTTTATTGATCAGGTGTGAATTAGAGTGCTGGCATTTTTTATTTATAAGATTTCTCAAAACAGTGAGAGTTTATAGGTAAATGAAAACGTATTAAGTTCCTTTGACAAATAAAAATTTTAAATAAGGGCTTTTAACCAACTTTTTTGTTTGTTTGGTTGCTGCCTCAATTCAAATTTCATTGTTTAAACTTTCATTTCATATGATTTTTAAAGTAAATCTTTTTATCCACTAGCTAAAAGTTATAAATATTTCTTCACATTTGAGCTTGAATATGTATTTTTTTGAGATTTTTTTTCCTCCTATTTCAGATGTCTTTTTGGCATGTCGGATTAACCTTTTTAAATATTATTGAAATCTAATAAAAATATTTTAGATCATTTGGAGAAGTTACTTTTAGTAGCTTTTAAAAATGATCATACATTTTCAAAAGAACTATGATTTTGATTAGTATTTTGGTGTACCACTACATAAACGCATTCTCGCTGAAAACTATGAGTACATTGAGGAAAATGCAAGGAAAAAGCTCTAGGTAGTGAGGACTTAAGGTTGGCAGAGTAACATCTCATTAGCGAAATCAATCTTATATGCTATTCTGACTTATGCTAAGCAAACTACCGAGTTGCCGAATGCAGAATGCACCCATGTTGAGCAAGACAACTTATGACTAAAGATTGGCAGATTAATATCATGTATGTTTATTGTGAAGGCAGTAGAAGTGCAGATTTTTTGACATCTTAGGCGCTCAATCTGGAGTCGGGATACGACAAAATACTGATCTATGAGAATTCTATGGGAAGCTGAGAGTGCGTATTACTTCATCAGTGCAAGCCTCACATGAAGAAAATCTAACAGTAGTAGTTTATAGGAGTATATATAAGAGCATAAACTGATGACAAAACAATTTGATGAATAATATCACCTGCATCAGATGAAATACCCGTCATCATGCACTTTGTTGTAGATTTCTTAGTCTTAACTATGGTATTGAAGTAAATCATCCCAGCACTAGATTGTAAGATTTTTAGTCCTGAACACGTACGATATGATGATACATTCTGGCAGTATGATCAGAATTTGAAATGTAAATGAATATGGGAATGGGGAGTTGATTGATACGAGTATAATACTTTCTGCTGTGCGCTGAGGTGGCATATATCCTTCTTCTTAAATTAATAGAAAATGGGTGGGAGGCCACTGTGTCCGCCACCGCGCACTAACAAAGGCAAGTCATTAAATTAATGTCACGCCATTCTGATCGTAATCAGTATATATTGCATGGGTGAGGAGGAGCCACGTAATCATGTGCCAGATCTGAGGGCAAATAGAGACACGTGTAATCTATCGGGTGGGATGGCAACACAGGAGATCTCTCTACCTCGCTCACTTTACCTAATTTGTAATTTCAATCCGAGGAGGAGGAAGAATTGAAGATAAGCTCGACGGGCCGAAGCGGATGAGAGAGAAACCAACTTTTGTGAATTCCAGAAATTGGAACTTCCCACGCAAGCACAATTAAAGCCATGAACATTCCCAATACCGCTCATTAAAGCGACCGCTGTATTCATTCTCAGATCTGTCGCACCTCCTGCTGCTTTGTGCGCCTACCCCGTCTTCTCCCTTCTTTATGGCTGTATCCGACACGGTCGTCGGCAACCTGACGACGATCTACGTGGCGCTGATCGCCGCCATCAAAGCCTACGGGCTCGTGTGCGGTCGGAGCTTCAGCGGCGGCTTCGTCGTGATTGTTTCGAGCACCTTGGTGGGACTGGTGCTGGTCGCAACGCTGACGTGGGACGTATCCCGTAAGGTCACGCACGCCTTCACGCGCTTTCACGGCGGTCGTCATCATTCTCACAGTCATCCCCATGAGATGTGCAAGGGCGGCATCTGTTGGCACGGCGTGGCGGTGCGATCCACCGCGTCTCAGGTCCGCTTCAGACTTCCCCGCCAGATTCCTTACGCGACTTTGTAAAACAGGTTCATAATTTGGTACAATAGCAATAACATGGTTTTTGTTTTTCCCTCGTGTATAAAGCATATATATAATTTTGTCTAGAATTGTGGATGATTTTGTAAAGGTAATCAATCACCCAGTGAAAGGGGCTCGAGATGTGTGGTGGTTTTGATTTGAGTTTCAGAGCTTAAATTATATGATTGTAATATATTGCTTTGATAATGGAAACGGGAATGTTAAACTATGTGCATAGATTATATAAGCAGAGGAAAACTGGAAAGGTGCATTATTTTGATGATGGTTGATTTTCAGCGTTGGAGAGGGTATAATATAATATGTTGAAGCTGGGAAGGTTGGTTGGGCATTGTGAGTTGAAGTGGTCGACGCCGCGGTGTGGCTAGTCATATAGGTTTTGGGATCGTTTATAATTCTGGTTTGTTTTTTACTAGTAATTGGAAGCCCACAGGACTCAGCTTGCCGAACCAGAGGGCGAGACAAGCTCAGACACACACCCAGTAAGGGATGTTACTATTGCAGATTTTGTGAAGGCATCAATGACAATTGAAGGCCTCTAATTATTAAAATTTCATGAATGAACCATGCTCTTTATTTACAGTTTATTCATGAATTTATCCTTTGTCGCTTAGCATGTAAAAATAATCTTAATTATATATACATTTGATTCATGGATCACCGGAATATCCTTTCACGATGTACCTTCTAAAATTCACAAGTATACTCACAAGTCACCATGCACAAGTCACTTTTCACAAACTTCCATTCTATTTAAAGGATTCAAATATTTGTCCGGCTCCTTTTTGTATTTTTTTGGCGATTTATACTTTCTATTCCTATCTCATATCAGCCTTTAATTGTCACTGAAATTTTCTTTTACCGTCCTATCTAAAGGATTCATAAATTTATGAAGCCCCTATTTTATATTTTCTTTTTTGCGATTTGAACATTCTCTTCCTCAATCATACCATACTTTATTTATGGTGCATAAATAAATAAGCAACTACATAGAATGGGGAATAAATTCCAAACACTCCTGATCTACCAAAGCTCTCAAGCTCAAAGGGCAAGAACTCAGAACACCAGACTTGGACAGTCCCTCTTTCGCCAAAATGTCAGCAACTCTATTCAAATTTCTAGCAATATGACCAAAAGAAACAGACCAATTCCTCTCCGCAAGTTGCTTTATTCTGCGAACTAGGAGACTATCATAAACAAATGAATCATTAGACAAGCAAACCATAAGATCCATATCATCAGATTCCACAAAAACTTTTCTAAAACCGAGGTCCCACACCAGAATTAGCCCCTCATAGACCGCCCATTCTTCAGCCATAGCTGGACTGCAAACAATTGTAATTGAAAATTTCTTTTCCCGAGTTTTCAGTACGAACGAGAGTGAGAGCCCACGTTTGTGGGGTACTGCAAAACGGTTTGCATTGTTAGCTTATGGGTTAGGAAATCTGCATCGAGACACAGGCCCACTGCCAACCTATTGCCCGTTAGATGCAGGTTCAAGTTAAGAGCTCAGACCTGATTTGAAGCCCTCCAGAAGTCTACGGAGGATTTGTCATGGTGGATATCTTGGGTCTACCAAAAAGATTTTTTTTATCATTAATTGGAAAATAGTAATTAAAACATAAACCCTTTGTTTTTGGATTCAACTAGTAAAAGGGTCAGACATTCTCACCAAAGGGAAGAGATTTGGTTCTGAAATTGGTCAAGGCGATGGGAGAGACATTCTAACTCTTAGGTGCCTAGATAAACGTCTGAGTATAATAGACGACTTGCCCTGCCCAATATTAATATTACCTAGGAGAAAGAGAGATTTCGCTCTGCCCATGAATCGTGAGTGAACTCAATCCCTTTTCTAAAATTTATGTATAAAATGGGAAAAAGGTAATTAAGACAAAAATCAAAATATTTTTAATCTTTTTCCCCATTTAGCTAAGAGTTTTCCTTTTCAGGTCTTAAAACGAAAAAGGGTTTTATCTCTCCTAACAATTATGTATTCTGAAATTTAAACTTATGTTCAAAAGCTTTTTAAATTTAGATTAATAGCATAAGATATTTTTCTAATGTGATAACGATTTACAAAATGAATACATAAGATAAATTTTGTCAAAGTTTTTATACTTTTAAAAAGCTAATTCAAACATATCCTATTGTTCAAAAAGATTCAAACATATCCTAACTTTCAAAAGTGATCTTTTGTCAACGACATTCAACTAAACAAGCATAAAGTAGTGGGGAGATTAATCATGCGGAGGGGTGTGACTAGAAATGAGAGGCAAGTGGCGCATTGTTTTGGGGGCAACCTTGGAGGTTTCCCCGGTGTGTATTTTATGGAATGAAATTAGCACTGGAAAAGGGTTGCGAGAGTCCAAATTCACTTAACTCCAAAGCTGGGATCGAGTTATAGTGAAGATGAGGTATGCTTGCAATCCTTCTATTTATTTAAAGGGAGGGAATGGAATCAATAGAGTTGGGTTTAATAAAAAAGGTTAATCCCATGACGTGACAAACAAAAGAAAATCTGCTGCGCAATACCATCAGAGATTTTATGTCCAAGAAATGGGAGTTACAAATTAGATACATCCCTCGTCAAGCTAATATGTTGGCTGATACATTGGCAAAGAAAGGTTTATCCTCTTCTGCCTTTTTAGATGTGTGCCCTGAGTATGTAGAGTTGATACTCTCGCAAGAATGCTTGGGATTCAATTCCCCACTGTAATGGCTGTTTAGTTTTTTTAATATATGCACTTTTATCAACCAAAAAAAAATCCCCGTTGAATGAAGTGCTCATATTTAGTAACTATAGTGGTTCGAACAATATTATATCTGATAAGAGGATGCCTGTGCCTGAAAAGGAAAAAAGAAGGCAGTGGAAATTGATTTAAATTTTACCTGCGCTCCATTATCCTTGAACTAAGAACCCTCCTCTCCACTGTACTATGTTCACGTGATTAATGAATATAGTGGAGCCAGGTCCTCATTTTACCTTTTGCCCTCACGAACACCTCTTTCTTGCTCTTTTTCTTTTATTAAAAAATTATACAATAATATCACTTAAACTTTAAAATCTAAAATAAGTAATTTTCTATTACAATGAATTATCGATTGTTATTATCTTATAATCAATATGTATACTCTTCTAGGCAGTAATACTAACTTAAAATTTTGAAGATGATATGGTATTTTCTTATATTTCTGTTTTTTTTTTCCCAGAAAAGCTTCAAACCCAAATACATTGGATATTCAGTCCTACAATGCAAAACAAACGTGGGAACAAACTCAAACCCATACCCCAACCAATTCTATACACGTATGCCATCCCTTGAGCCACTTGTAGACTGCATTAAAGATCAATCAACACAAAGTATGAAGTTCAGACTACAAATTAGCCAAAAATAGAACTAAAGACTTCAGGCAAGATCAATATCAACTAGAGATGATGATTGCTCTTAAGCATTCGAATAAGAGAGATGCTACCATCTGTTCGTTTTACATCATCTGCAGCCAACTTCCGCGTGCCTTTTCTCCCCTGCAAATCAATTGAAATGTCAATACATATCAAAATGACTCGTTCTCATAATTCACAACCCATTTATTCTCTTGTTTAGAGAGAGAAACTTAGTTACTCCCCAAAAACCTCAACTTTTCATTGAATTGTACTCTGAACAGAAACCAGAAACCCCTACAGCGTGCGCAAGCTGAAGATCACCATTAATCATATTACCTTCGATGCCGTTGTCTCGTCTGAAAGATCGAGGTTACTCAAATCCCTTAGTAACACGGACGTGGAAGGCATAAGTCTCCTACATCATTATAATTATAATTATGAGCTAGAAACTGCTAAGAAAAAGGGATAAGATTATATCTGAAAACAATACAAACACACTCGATTATTCTTCTACCATAAATTACATCACTGACCTCTTTGGCTTCTGAGGGTTGCAGGAGTTATTGACCCTTCTCCCGGAATGTTGACTACCCACCTGGTCACATCCTTCAGTAGACGAGACGGCTCTAGGTGATGAAGATTCCAGCGTTTCATCGGTGGGCACTGGTGAGTTGTTGAACATCACGGACCTCTTTGGGTTGTGAGTGTTGCAGGAGTTATTGACCCTTCTCCCGGAATGTTGACTACCCACATGGTCACATCCTTCAGTAGATGAGACGGCTCTGGGTGATGAAGGTTCCAGCATTTCACCAGTGGGCAGTGGTGAGTTGTTGAACATCACGGACCTCTTAGGCTTCCGAGGGTTGCTGGGGTTATTGATCCTTCTCCCAGAATGTTGACTACCCACCTGTTCACATCCTTCACTAGACGAGACGGCCCTTGGTGATGAAGGCTCCGGCATTTCATCAGTGGGGGGTGGTGACTTGCTGAACTCCTGAAAAGCGGATTAAGCATGAGGAAGGGAAGAGGAAGGCAGAAATAGATTTTGTGTCGAAGCTTTGAACAGAGGGTATATCTTTGAGGATATGTTAATTCTCGGGCCAATAGTTTTTCATGATAAAACATTGAAAGGGATACAGCATTTTCTTGTTAATTCTGTGGTGTAAATTTTCATGACCTTCTACTCATTGTAGGCAAATTTAAAACCACAACACGAGTCCCAGTTGTAGTAGCAACGTCGCCTTATCAATATTGATAAACTAATTCAACGTGGATGGCTTAAGAATGGCTCACAGTTGGTATCTTGCCCTCGACCACCGAAGATAAATGCTTCCCTGGTTTTGATGAGGTGGGCCAACCTCAAAATCTAAAATATATAAAGTTCGGAGTCCAGATGAAAGTTGGCAAACATCTTACCTGACCATTCAAAAGGATTAATTGATCGTCAGATTGGTCAGAAACGTTGGGGTCATCAGGTCGATAACCAGTATGGTCATATGCTTTGGTAGACGAGACATCTATGGGTGACGAAAGGCCCGACTTTTCATCATTGGACAATGATAAACAATCGTTGAACTCCTGCGAAGTTGATTACAGAAACAGCTTTTATAAGAGCTTGTCAAGGGAATGATATTGATATATTAGGGATATATTAAATGTCACATTCCTCGCAGACAATCATTCATATGAAAACATCGAAAAGATTAGAGGATAAAATTAATTCCACAACTTTAGTGATTTCTACATTAACTCAATTTCGACGGTTCGACGTAATACGTATTCATTGCAGGCTTTATAAGTCGTATCGACTCATGTCGTGAAAAACAATTCAAACAAGCAGCATGAATACACTTGTACACATTGATGGCTATGAAATCAACTCACAGTTAGTATAACGCTTTCTCCCTTAACCTCCAAAGCATTATGATGCTTTGGTCTTGATGAGCAGACCCCGCCTTTCCTAATTATTTCAGCAGGTGCAAAGTCAGGAGTGATGCTCTAGAATAAATTTGCCAGCTAGATGCTTCAAGGACAAGAAAGACAAGCAGCAACCATGATGAAGTCACACAAGACTAACCTGTCCGATTTTTCAGCGTCCAGAAGCGCGCAGGAAGTACCTAGGGTAGGCTCATTATCTGAATGTTGAAGTCTAGGCATAGATGATGCTTGAGCATCAAATGCTTCCTGGAAGAAACAGATAGATATAGCATATGCAATATTCTCAGAAACTGAGACTCACAAAAAATCTAACATAAAAAAAATATATTGGTGAGTAAAGCTCTCAAATTTATTATCCACTCAACTTGAAATGGGTGCATTTGTATAATGAACTTATCAGTTATGATTTAGCCTGTTAGTATGTCAAATGTATGATAAAAGTTTACACGGAACTCAGTAGGGCATCTAGTGTGCTTCTAGTTTGACTAGAATCTTAGAACCACTAGCGTGCTCTAGTTTCAATACAGAATAAGAGCACCTAAATATTCAGAGAAAAGGAGTTAAATGATCGACATGTAAACCAAATAAATCTTGAGATAAATAGTATAACTAACTGCATCTGAATGGAAACTGTATGCTTGTTGTATCTTGACCTGTAATATTTCTGTAATTAGCAGAGTCTATTGACCTATAGATGTAAGGTTTCCTGCTGATGAGAACTCACAGCTTCCATTTGCCACAAAGGGCTCTCTCTCTCTCTCTCACACACACACACACTCATTAACTTCTACCAAAAAAGAGGGGCTGAAAAAAGAAGGGGGGATGGGAATCATATGGTGCAAGAGAGCATGTATGGCCAAGCTAGTTCTTGCTCCCAAATAGATAAAAGAGTTAACCATCAAGCCTAGATACGTAGCTGTCCAACTTCCATAGAGATCAAGTATATATATAAACTGCAAAACTTATAGGGAGGAGAGGAATCCACAACCAGTAAATCTGCATACCTGATAAATATTGCATCCTTCCCTACCTTTGCGACAGGTACAGAAGGCCTTGAACTCATTCATCTCCGTTTCCAACACTTGATATTTTTCCTTCTCGTGCCCAACACTTTCTCTGAGATTTTTTATTTCCATTTCAGCACCCTGATTATAAATATTGGTAGATAGTTAGCTAAAGCGTAAAACTTGCCGTGAAAGCACTTTTGATGAATATGAGAGAATAGATTAAAACTCAGATTTAATGGCTAGTTTTAATGAGCATCTTTTTCAGATAATTATTACCTTTAGCTTGGCATTATATTGCTTCAAAATATTCCACAAAACTTTAGCAAAATTTTGCATAATGATGTGGCTTCTATCACTCTGAGCCTGGCTATCACACACTGATTTTGCGGCACGACTATTAGCTTCTAATTTGCAAGCTCTTGGAGCATCTATAACCAAGTAAAAATAAGGGCAAGAATGTTTAAATGCGAGAAAATATCAATACCCAAGTATCAGAATTGATAAATTCAGCTCAATTTGAAATGTCCCGTACAACCTCTCTTGGAGATGTGCAACTCTTTGACATTGCGCTCTTCATTCTGGGAATAAACAAAAATTGTTCAAACTTCAAAGCGTAACAGAATATCTAACATTTAATCACGTTCTTGAAGTTATCAACAAAAATGTTTCGCAAATCAAACTTGAAAAATTATTCTCAAACCAATAGATAACAAAAGAAAAAAAGAACATGTTGAACGTATCATATTCCAAGTAATCGAATATAATTGCATACATGAATTCTTGAGATGAAGTGAGTTGCACGTATCATATGTTCAAATCATATCTATCCACTTTCTTCTAAATCAAGAGTTCATATAAAATATAGCCTATTTACGCAGAGAAATCATGTTTTGACTTCTGAATTCTGGAAATTTGGTGTTTTAAGTGGGATCTAGAAGTTCTCCCCGTTTTACGGAGTTGAACTAAGCGGTCTAATTTAGTGACATATATCTACGTGCTATTCAGAATCTTCAGACTATTACAGATGGAAATATCTATTATAAAATTGTAAGAAAGTTTCTTCATATTTAATGATTATCTAATAAACCTCTTCTCATCTTATTTTAAAAAGAAAAACTTGCAAAGTAGAGGGGCAGGGACAAGTTAGGAAAGTCAAAAAAGAACATTCACATTATCTTCACTGTTAACAAGTCTCATTCGCTTTGCTTGCCCTAATATAGATGCTGGTTTTGCTTGCTCCCCTGTAGATGATGCTTGGTACTGCCTTTTGTTAGGAACAATATTTGATGGTTCAATTTCATCATACCTGCAAAAGCATATACATTCTTAAATAAGTTCGAGAAGATATGAAATGCAATTGAAGTCAAGAGATGAAAATAGTGTTACTTGATTTTCATGAAAGGCGAAGCCTGTCTTAGTAGGTAAGACGTATCAAGATAATCTTCCGCTCCTGACTTTGCTGTTAAAAGCTGGGAGGAAAAGTTCACCGAGATTAGTGAACTGTGGGGAGATATTGAATCCCAATTTTTTGTGAAAGACTCACAATTTTCAAAATATAATTAAATCATCAGGATTAAAAGCAAGTTTAAAGCAGAATCTGCATACCAGGGTCATGCGCTTCTTGCCCTCCAAATAATCTCGAAGGAACCTAGTTAACTGTATTAGAAACAGTGATATTTGTATCTCTTCAGTCTTCATTGTTTCAGTTATTATCTTAAAAAACTATTACTAAGCGGAAAGAACGACGGAGAGCGTCAATGAATATTTTGTGGATATGACATGCAGCATCAAGGAAGAGACAACAGCAATGTGAACTATTGAAACGCGTCAAAGGCCAGCAATAGGTCAAATTATTATCTAAAATAGCTTACCAATGAGTTTTGGAAGTGTTTCTGCAGGGGCTTCTTAGGATTTTTTTGGTGCTCCAGTAAGGACTGGAAGAGAAAAACAATCAACATACAAACACAAAAGTAGTGGAAGGGTGAAAAAGAATAAAGGAAAAAACTTGAGCGCTCGGTACATACTCGTAAGCACAAGCCAAACACCATTAAAGTGTTGTTGATGAAATTGCTTTCAAGCAATCTTATCCCCTGCCATATAAGAAAATTTGAGGTGAAGGTAATAGGAAAATATTGATTTCATAATGTTGTCAAATGTAGTCAATCTGGCTTATGAGTTTCGAAGGTCATCACAATTCTACTTTTGCTAATTCTGACATTTTTTGAAGGTTTCTTTTAAACTAGATACTGGATTTGATTACGGCAAAAAGGAATTTGATTCAAAATATAAGTATAAAGTAGGGGCTCGTGTTTCTTACGCTATCTATAACTCTGTTACATCATGAATAATTTCATAAATTAAAGTTGAAAAATTTCTAACATAAACTTTATCATGACGGACAGATTTGCTTATGCTCGCAAACATGTTTGCTACGTTTTATAGGCCACAACATTTACGCCCCCATTTTAGAAAAGACCGCAAGGGTGGCATACGGTTTGACTTTCGAGACTAGCCACGCAGCTTCTATCCTGAAGATGCCAATTGCAGAATACTCAAAATCAAACCTCATAATTTCACAACAATACGACTATACAAAGACCTGATTCCCTGTTTTCTTTTCTCTTTCTGCTCCGGCAAGGTCAATGATAGTCAAAACAGCACAATCTGATGGCGCGCTGACTGCCCCTCCACACTTTTGGTAAACATTAATTATGCATTGTGATCGGCTACAAGAGGACAAAATCAAATCACGATAAGAATGAAACATGTCATGAAAAAACTTTGCTATCAACGTTCAGAATCCAATTAAAAAAAGTAATAATTTGTTCCACAAGATCACTGAACTAAGAACTGCTTCGTCTAGGCTTATTGCAGATAAATAATAAATCTATACAATTCAGTTTGTAATAAACTAACTACAGAAGATCAGCTACAAACAGGACATTAAAATAAATTGAAGAGTATTAGTAGTTATATCATTAGAAGGAAAAATTCACTGCATAACTTTTCCCTGCATCAAAGTACTTTAAGCTTTCCACTGAGAAGAACTACCCACCCAACAGTAACGGAACTTCTTAAATTTCTGTTTGGATTTTACCTTGATTGACTGTTAGCGTTTGTCATTGCAGTGGCACGTTTTAGCACTGCTTGTGCTATTAAGGATTCTGCTTGTCCAGCACTTGATATAAGAACCTGTTCCGAGAAATCCAATGACAGGTGATCATTATCAATCGTCCTATACACATATAATGACAATAGATTAAGCAGACGTAGATAAAACCTCTTGCAGGCCTTTTACAGTCGATTGTTGCATGCTTAATTCACAACCATCTCGCAATAAATCAAACAGCTTCTCTGCTTTACCTCGTTCAGAGTAAATCTCAAATATTGATATGTAAATGGACCTGCGACTTGCAAGAAAGGACTAATTTGACATTTCATTCAACTAACTAAAGAAATGTTCGATTGACCAAAAAAATAGTACAAAAGTTTGAGATCAGGCTAGTGCCCTCCAGAGCTAGTTAATGCATAACCATGTTTTTGTTCATAATGAGACCAGCTAGACTGATATTGACTGTTCCCTGGGGATTGTGACTTCTCTATGCCTGGCTGCTTTGAATTGAACACGAAACCAGTTGTATATATATCAATGACGATCCATATCGAATAAGGATACTGACATGTAACACCAATTATATAAAGAAAATTCCTCATTCAAATTTTAAGTTGGATTATCCTAACGTTTTCAAATATGACGCTTAGTGACCAATCACTGAGATTGAATCGCAATGTAATTTAGCATACGTCCAAGAGAAGTTCCAAATGCATAAAGGATCGCAGTATACCCTAATGCCTGATTGGCACTAGTCTCAATCTCCTTGAAAATATGTTGAAGGGCAAGAGGTACCATTCCAGGCTCCCTTGGACTCCCAAAAACAGTATGAGATTTTCCTGAGCCACTAGGCCCCAGTGCAGCCAACATTCCACTTTTACCGCTAAGGAAGTCATCCACCATAGGTTTCACCATTCTCTCATACACTGCAAGCTAAAATTTAAAATATAAATTCGTGAACATCCCATTGCTCGTTGAGAAAGGTTATAAACCACTCAGCGGAGGAAGAAAATGTTACATATGGAAAGCGTACCTGAGATGAATCGGTCGAAAAAACATAAGAGAAACCTCCGTAAGTTTCAGATCTAATTTTCTTAGAATCTTGCGAATCCATAGGGGTTGATAGTGTCACTGAATGAGAGTCATTAACCATCATACAAACTCTAGAGCTCTTCTTGACATTGTTCTCCCTACCGGATATATTCTTTTTGGTTGGATTCTGAGGCCAAGCATTCTTAGCTCTTAACCGCTGGTTCTTATCAGCAACAGAGCCTGCGTTTCCAGGACCCTTAGAGTTTAGGAGAGGTCGAATTCTAAGGAAAACTTTGATGTTTTCGCTCCCTAGTTTTCCATGAGATGTAGATGAGGGTTGCGATGGAGCATCTTCCAGATTTTGTGCGGACAAAATTTCTTCGTGAGGGAACGGCGGAACTTCTCGCAACTTTGAAATGGATGAATTGTAGCATTGTGGAACGTTAATAGGAGTGGCACGAGCTCTCCGATAAGGGTTCCGACGAATAGTCACAGTGTTGGGGCATGGCGGTGGACTGACAATGTCCACCGTCTCTGCCTCCGGGTCTCCTCCCTTTCCCTCCATCAGGCGTAAAGGTAGAAAAACAGGGCGCAAACGCCAAAAAAAAAAAAAAAAAAAAAAAACACCGAGGTTACCAGGAAGCAAAAAAGAAGATGCGGTCTGTGCTGAGGTTTTTACGGTGTCAACAAGAAATGGCTCCAGGGAGCACCCCTACACTGACCTCATTTTTCATGGTAAGGATCTCTTGTCTGAGTCTTGGATTGTATCTTCTACTGATGCCTTACAGATGCGATCCGCGTGGTTGACGAGCTAGCTAAGTTGATCTTAGATTGTGAAGTTCCCTTTTACGATGTTGTTCATTCCTTCAGATGTTCAGCGTCTAGTGAAGGAAGAGGCGCATTCTACTCGGGTCGGGGGAAAAAAAGGAAAGAAATAAAAAAATACGGTGCGGAATTTAAAATCACTGGCGAGGGAAAGATCGATCTCCCGCCCCCTCCCTCTTTTTAAATTTTTTTCCTCAAAAACCCTCTTTTTTAAATAACGAAACCGGGTTTAGTTTAAAAAAAGTTACGTACCATTGGCTGGTGTTACTACAATATTAAAAAAAAAATGATAAAAAGATCAATCATATTAATCTAGGTAAATTTACAGGTGCAAAGTCGAAAGTAACATATTACATGAACCCAATATAAAATCATTTTTATGCTCTGGGAACGAAAAAGATGTAACTTTAATGGATGAGACGGATTTTAAGAGAATTCCCATGTCAGAAGACAGTGAGTGGGGATTCCTTGAGATGCTGGATACGTAACTCAGATTGAGACCTTTTTATGTCCAGATCTCCAATCCTTCCACGCCATGGGTGAAGAAAGGTGACTTCAAGATCCACGCTAGTGATGCTCTCAGGACCTTTATCAGAAGCAGGTTATCTCCTTTCAGCAATCTAAAAAATTTGAAAGCTTGGATAGATTGACCTTGATAGCAGATCCATGTTCTTATCGGAATGAAAATTGAATTTGTGGAAAATGATTGTCCAACCATCATGCGAGATTCGCAGAGTGCTTGAAGAGTGCGTGACATGATCTCCTTTTGCAACTTGCAATTCAGCATCAAAAGTTATCTGACAAAAATTTGTTTTAGATTTAACCTCTTTTGTAGCTTCGTGTGTATCCAGTTTCATTCCCTCATGAAGAAAACGATTTCGCCACAGACATAGTGAGTTGATTAGAATGATGATTCTGTGGATGGTGTCAACTTCATCACCTTCCTTCAACTGTAAAGAAACCTTTGCAGCCAAGACTTGGAAGTCATTGAAATCTGCATGGTCTACTCGAATTCCGCGACTTAGCTTGCAAACCATAATGCCCGGTAAACGGACAAAAACATAAGATATTAAACAAAGATTCTTCCTTACCGCATCCAAATTGACATTTTCCATAAACAACAAGATGATGATAACTAAGGACATCAACAGATGGAATGGCATTATTAAGAATTTTCCACATAAAAAGCAAGAACTTTCCTGGCAAGGAAATTGCCCATAAAAGCTTCCAAAAAGGATTGTGAAGTGAGTGGATTAAAGGTTTACTGAAGCTCTGACATGGTAATGCTGTAACATCCCAAATTTTAAGGCATAAAGTTTCAAAATAAGATTAAAATAAGAGGATTACTAAACTCCTATGAGTCCAATGTCTTAATTGGGAAAATTATTTGGACCTCGAAATATTATATTTTATTATATAATATTATTGTTATTAAATTATATTTTATTATATTATCATAATATAATAGAATATATAATATGTGAGTGGTAGATGAGTAGATGAACATGTGTTTGGTAGTTAGATTGATCGGTAGATAAATATAGGGTAGTTAGATGGTAGATATACATGTGTTTGGTAGTTAGATTGATCGGTAGATAAGTATAAGGTATTTAGATGGTAGATATACATGTGTTTGGTAGATGAACTTATGTATGGTAGATGGATAAATAGATAGACATGTTTATGGTAGATGAGTAGTAGATAGACATATGATATTTGGAAGGTAATTGAGACCCAAAAAATTCTATAAATACCTCACCACTTCTCTTCTACCACACAAACACATACTTCCACTGTTCAGCGTTATGAGGGTGTAAGAGAGAGAGAGAGAGAAAAGGAAGGAAGGAAGGCCGGAGAAGAAAGGTAAAAGGAAGGATATAAGTAAGGTAGTAACACTTCTCTCACATACTATGTGTACCTTTTATATGCATGTATTTACCATTGTATGTATATATATGATATGCATGAATGCTGAATGTGTTGAATGAATTATATGTATAAATGATGGTTGTCTTACATGTACTGTGTATACATCTTATGTGAGTGATTAATAATGTTATTATTGGGATTCATTTGAATCCCAAAGATATTTTTGAATAGCTAATTTTGCAGACTATATAAGTAGTACAACAATGATGGTGATCATGGGTGTATAGTTGGAGATTGAAAGAGATTTTACTCCTGTTAGATTTATTTTATTGAAAGATAAATTATTTGTATATAGTACACTTCCGTATACATATTTATGTATTAAAATAGTGTATTTAAGGTGGGTGTTACAAATGCCCCCAAGCATCTCCTGTCCAGACAATTTGATCCGATGTATTTAAAAAGGAAATAGGGGTCCAGACAATTTGATCCGATGTATTTAAAAAGGAAATAGGGGTGCTGATAATCTGCTGAGCAACATTTGGAGCATAAAAGAAGAGAAACTCAAAGTTCCACAAAAGGAACAGTGCTTTTGTTAGAAATCATCCTTTATATTCCTAAGTAATAGATATTTTATTTATATTTATGAAAAAAAATTTAGACTTAATCCTCTATAATTCAATCTAAAAAGTTTATTATATTTATGAAATTGTTACTAATCATACTTTTTAAAACTAACCTTATAAATAATCTAGTCTAAAAAATTCGGTATACATTTTAGACTAGATCCTCTATGATCCGGTCCAAAAATTTTTTATATTTATAAAATTATCACCGGTCACACTTTTTAGCATTCTCTATAATCCGGTCACACTTTTTAGCATTCTCTATAATCCGGTCTAAATGTCGCAGTAGCAGTGAAATGAGTTTACCCAATTGGTTATGCATTAACAGATTAGCTACAGGAAGATCTCGTCCTCTTGTTTCTGATCCTGGTTGCATGGGCCCCGACAACGGGTGGCTTGGAGGATTTAAGAGATCATTTCCTATGCTTCATTTGATGTTATCCAGAACAACATCAGCATGATTCACGATTCCTTTTCATAGCCAAGAAGAACTGTAAGAAGTTAAAAGGGTGGGGTTCGATGACAGATTCACATATTTGGATTTGAGGGTGTTTGTTTTCGAAGATAAAGAAGAGGAGGTCACAACCTTCCAGATTTGCTCTGCAACAAGAGCCTTATTAACCGTGAATGCCGGTCTAACACCAAGTCCTTCTTCCTCGATGGGTCGAAATACTGTATCTGTGTTTGCAAGATGAATTTTTTTTACTGTCACCAAAGGATCACCAGAAGAAAATGGACAATTTTCCAAGGCATGGGTTTTGATTGCCGTGCTTCATCTCCACCGTCTACATTCTGAAAATTGTTGGATCTGTGTGGGTTCCTGTGTTTCATACCCATGCCTTGGTTTGGTGTTAGTGTTGAGTCTTTAGGAGTTCAGAACGTCGTCGTCTTCATCTGGATTTGTTGGTCAATGCACCTTTTTTTGTCTCTGAGCTGCTTCAAAATTTATCTCCATTTGTCAATTTAATTTGTTGCTTCAATCTTGCTTCACCCGGCAATCAATTAATCAATTTAATCTGATGGAAGTTTTTAAATTTGTAATTCCTTGTGGATGCAAGATATTTGCACGGATTTAGTACTAAAACCGGATGATCTTGCCTTGATGTTATGATTCCGCATTACGTATCAGTAAACCATTTAGAATATAGGAGCGCATCTGTAAAATTACATCATTTTGGTAGCAAAAGGAAGTCGTTTTGTGGGGTAGACTCCTAAGCTTATGGATGAACTAAGCAAGTGACGTGGTTTACTGATATTCAGCCTGTCTGAGCACGTGTTGGCTGAGCGTTGGAGTAAAAAATAGCCAGGAAAAAATCTCAGCGTCTATTAAGCTCCGTTGGAGGCAGAACGGAGGCGTTGCAGCAACTAAGCTTCTACCTAAAAAGCTCCTTTTCTCTGGAAGCCCAACTTCAGAGCATTGGACAGAGCTGTGAGCGTTGGGAGTGTCGAAGATGATATTTTTCCCTTTCTTGCCAATGATCTCCAAAGAGCAATTTGGGAAGTCGAGTTGAACACCGGCGAGATTTCTTCTTCTCCGATGATCGATTGAGCGGCGACCTTCACTTTTGGGAGAGAGAGAGACGGTGGAGAAACGAAAACGCTGAAAGGAGGGTCGCCATTGGAGGGAAAGAGAGACGAAACAGAGGAGCCTTCGATGAAAGAAGAAGTCCTTGGATTTTTTTTTTTCCCGGAGAGAGAAAAGGAAGAGAAGAAGTCTCTAGAAAAATGGAGAAATACGGAAATGGGGTAAAATATATATAAAAGTTAATTAATCAAATTAAATGATTTAGGTCAAAAATAAAAATAAAAATATTTCAAAATAATTATTAATTTTTTAAATTTCTATAAAAATCCATTTTTTATATATATTTGAAGTTGGAGGGAGTAATAATTTAACTTGTTTATCTTCAATCATTACATTATATATGTAACTATAATATATATATATTCAATAAAATTTATGTTATTTTCAATTATTTTTTTTTATTTCAACTCAAACACGTTTTAGTTTTGAAAAAATTTATTTCTACTATCGAGTCAAATATAAATCTCATTTACAGTATAATTTTTATTTTATCTTATTTTTTAAAAAGTGTGATTTAAAAAAAAACATTTCTTTCACCTTTAATCTGAGAATTATAGGGTGAGATGGAGGCAAGTTTTTGCAAGTGGTTGACCTTGACAACAGTGCCATTGGACAAGGAACCGACCAAACTAACTACAAATGACAATAAAGGGAGCTGCCCGCATTTGACAATCTCTAATCGCTAGTCACTGGTCGGCGCATAAGTCTGGTGGTCCTGCCTAATTTGCTGCGTTCTTTAACATTTTAATATAAAGGGCGCCTCTTTGACCAAAAAAAAATATAAAGGGCGCCTGTTATAATATTCCACCAGTTCCCTTCCCTGTTAATTTTAATTGTATATCATACTCAGAATATTCTGAACTTACAATAAAAGAATAACGATTCTTAAATAATCGAATATTGCAATTAATTATTCATTTTTTCTAAAACCCGGTGTGCTGGTAGATAATTGTTGAAGCTGGGTCTCAAGTTACCATAATGAGATGATGTAGCGTTAGCTCGACGATTTTCGTAATCGTCCATGTTAAACGTGAATGTGTGTTATTGATAACAAGTTTTTACACCTGTTGGTATCAAAGCTCTTTCATCTAATGCGTTGTTCAAACAGTTTTTAGGTATTCTGGGTTAATTTGTCTGGTTAATTTTCTATGGGCCCGTTTGGGATAGCGGCAGTGGAAGTGGTTTTTGTTTCTGATGAACTTTTTCTGGTGAACTTTTTTTGATGTGATTTGTGTTTGGGATAGCGGTGATAAAAGTGAGTTTTTTCTTGATGGGCACTTATTTGGTATGGCTTTTGAAAAGATAGATGAAATGGAAAATGACTGAAAATGGTATGAATTATATATATGTGTGTGTTGTCTAAAATGTGATAATTTGGGATAAAAAATTAAAATTAAATATAAATTTGTTAAATAAAAAAGTAAAATTACCATTAAAAAATTACAAATAATTAAGGAAGATAAGCCTTAATTCTCAAATTATTTTCCCGAATTAATTTAAGAAAAATAATCCTTAATTCCAAATAATTAATTTTTTATGGTTATTTTAGGCCAACACTCATTATTTAATTTTTATATAATATTCAAATTAAATTCCCAAATTTTGAGATGTTACATGGTTGGTATGGAGATTAATTGCTGGAAAGAATAGACATAGGTGAAAGAGAGACGAGAGTGATTTCAAAGGAGAGAAGGGTGAGAAGACATATGGTATTTCGTTTTTGGGAGTGGGCTCCACGGTTAGTTTTTGATGTGATGGGATTAGAAGCAAGGAGGAGATGCTTCACTCCATAAACAACTTCAACTCTTGAAGTCCATCAGATATTGATGCTTCCCCAAACACCCAAAAACCATGGAGTCACATCTGATGAGCTTTTGTTGGACTTATTTTGGCTTCTGATGTTTTCCCAAACAGGCCCTATGTTCCATGCAAAGAGAAATGAAAGACCAAACTTGTAAAACTTAATTTGTCAAATTTGGAAAGCTATATAGTAAATTGTTGTGATTAGCGTTGTCAAACTCAGGAATTTAAGTGAATTTGTGTTAATGATGTGAACTCAAATTGTAAACTCATTAGAGTTTACTTTTACCATTAAATATGGATTAATAGTGTATAATAAATAACTAAAATATAAAAACAATGACAACAATTTCATTTAAATGCATGTAACATCCAAATAATTAAAATTACATTCATCAACATTCAAAATTTATTATATTTAACAAGGAAATTTCTATAAAACTCATATATAAAGCCACGAGTTTAATCAAATTAAAAAAGTTAACACAAGTTTAAATATGAGTTAATACGGTTTTATAAATTAAAAATATAAAAACTATAAACTTAGTATATAAACTCGTGAGTTTCACTAAGTTTATAGCGATCACAAGTTTACCATAGACTCGACTTAATTTGATCAACTAGAAATATAAAAACATAAAACTTGGAAAATTAACTCGTGAGTTTGACAACAATAGTTGTAACTTTAAAATAATCCACCTAGTCAGTTTTTAATAGTACCTCTAGTTTATAATATAAGATATTTTTTTTAGAAAAATTATTGAAGCTAATTAAATTAAGGAAGTGAATGGATGACTAATGGACTTGTTATATAAATATATTTGGTAAGCTAATGAGTAAATTTAACTTCAATAATAATTGAAGTGAAATTATTATGATTTAGAAACATTCGGCGTAATTCTATTAAGAACTCATGAGGCAAATTTGCAAATAAACCAAAAACAAAAATGGTAGGGTGAAGCTTTACTTGGACTGTTTGCTCAATATATATATATAAGTCAAAATTAAATAGAGCAACGACCATAGCAAAATAGCTAGGATTTGAAAAAATTCGGGACAACATTGCTCATGCGTAATAACTTTTAGGTAAAATTAGACCTTGATTAAAAATAAATACCAAGAATCAAGAGGAGGGATCATATGTATTGTTTATGAAGAACAAGATGTTCATATAACTATTGTAACCTACATGAGATTACCATTGACCATCTCTCCCAATAATGTGTTTGGTTTGAGGGGAGGGTGTGGTAGGGGAGGGTGAGGAAAGAAGAGAATTGACTAAATTGCCATTAATAAAGGGAATATTCTTTTTGTTGAAAGTATATTTTAGGAATATTAAAAAGTTTCCATGAGATTTTTTGTAAAGAAGAGGGTAAAAGTTTTCTCTCTCCCCTCCCCCCCTCTCCCTCAAACCAAACACACCCTTAAGGGGATGAATTAACTTCACTTGGACTTGAGAGAAACTATTTTTTCTAAAGAGACACTTATATTACCTCCCCCCTTTCTCTCTCCCTCTCTCTCTCTTGATAATAAAATTTTAAGAAAGAGGTTGGGCTTATCTACGATCCAAGAGTAGAGCGAAATCTCTCTTCCTCCTAGGTGATACCAATGTTAAACAAGACAAACCGTCTATTATTCTCAGGTGTTTATTTAGGCACTTAGGAGTTAGGATGTCTCCCCTAGCGCCTTGGACCAACTCCAGGATCGAATCCCCTCCCTTTGGTAAGAGTGTCCAACCCCTTTGTCAGTTAAACCCAAGAACGGGTAATTACCTCCTCTTTCCTCTTGGCCAGATCAATATCTACTCACACCCGACATGTTAATTAAGACCTTTATTTCGAGCAAAAAAAATAAAAAATTAAAATTAAGACCTTTATTTATTGAGCCTAATCACTAGCTATACTCTCATGTCTTATCTAAAAGATAATACTTCCTATAATCTTTATTATAAGGCACAAACTACCAATATTTTTTTGTCCTCATTATAAGGCACTAACTTACTTTAACTAACTCATTTATTATTTTTTTCCCACTATACCTTCATTTTTAACTAACTCATTTAAAGCTGCATGCCTACATCATTTAAAGTTGGGGTGAAGTTGGAAACATTTATTAATTTTGAACATAATTAATGAGTTAACTTACTTTCCTTAGTTTGTGAGAAATAGTAGTTGGTGTCTTATAATAAGGACTAAAGAGAGTACTTCCCTCTGGTCCTTATTATAAGGCACCAACCACCATTTCTCACAAACCAAGAAATATAAGTTAAGTCATTAAAGTGGTTCAAAAATAATAAATACTTCCAACTTTACCCCTACTTTAATGATGTGAATTTAAAGAGTTAGTTAAAAATGAGGGTATAATTGGAAAATAATAATAAATAAGTTGGTTAAAGGTAGTTGATGCCTTATAATAAGGACCAAAATATTTTGGTAGTTAGTGTCTTATAATAAGAATAAGAGGAAGTATATCCTAACCACAATATAATAGCCGTGATTCTATTTTTAAGACATTTTGAACGTATTTCACAAAAAAATTTTAAAAAAAAACTTTGAAATTCATAAATTCTACCTTTAAATTTAACAGTTTTTTAAAAAAATTTGTCCCTATTTAACTACATAACCTTCAAGAGAGTGACTACCAACACAATAATAAATAGAATTTAAAATTGTATATTCGTATAAAAAATTTAGCGAGTGTCTAATAAATAAGATCAGAAAACATTTTTTTGAACATGCATTTTATAAGTAGGAGGCCGAGGAGTATTTCAACATGTAAATTGCTGAGAAAAAAACATGTTCAGGTTCTCTATTTGCTCTGATCCCATCAGATTATTTCCATTTTTATTAGTTCTATAATAGGTTATCATAAAACATTTTTTTCAACCAAATATAACTTTCCAAGCCGGTGGTAAGTGTGTGGGGAAGTGGTGGAATGGGAGAACGACCAAGTGCTTGTTTATTTTAGTTTTTTAAGAATATTTTTAGATTTCAAAATAAACATATAAGAAAATTTTTATTTTGACTTTTTTTTTTTTAACCCTAGTTTTATTATTTCCTAGACAAGCACAAGCAGAGGTGATGAAAGTCTTGTTGTGGAGAGTTATTCCCCGCAAGTGACGTCAGGGGACCATTAAGAAATATCGAAATTGCGGGGCCCACTGTGCAAGGCCAAGATTTCTCCCTAGTTTGTCCGACTCGATCCCCTTGGAGTATTCATCAACGGTCACAATCTTCTCAACGGTTATTTCTAAATAGACAATCGTACGACCAGTAACGCTCCGGCGGTGCCGCCCTACTGCATCCCGGTTTTGGATTTAGATCGCTATGGTTGTCGGTAATTTTGGAGTAATTGTGAGTTGTGACACATACAAACCATACTTAATTAATTTTTATTCATTGGAAAAAAAAAAATTGTTTATTATTAAATATCAATAGTTTAATTTTTACTCATAAAATACAGATACCGTGACGCTTAATACATGATTTTCCTCCTTAATTCTCTAATAATAATAATATAGCCGTTGAGCTCGCACAGTATAAAAAGGTGGAACCGGCATAGAAAGGTGCACAGTATAGAAAAAAAGACAAACCCTGGGAAATGCAGGGTGTCTGAAACCCTTTGGGGTCCAAAACTCCAAATTTAGATCAATTGTGTCGCCTTTCTCTCATTTTTACGTGATCAAAATATAGATTTTCGCTCAGTCTCCAGGAAGTAAACGGGGCCTTTTCTTCAATATCATCCGTTTAGTCTCTCTTAGTCTGAGCAAAGATTTTATCCAAAATCAGATATCTAAAGATTTACAGTCTCCCGATGATCAGCTTGTTTTGACGAAGATCATCAACAATCCTAGTCTCAATAGTTCATTTATACTGTTTGATATATGTATTATGTTCTAACTCAATACACACTAACTTCTATTCAATGGCGTCTGTCATGGCAGCTTCCAGAACCGAGCAATCAGTCGTTCCTAACCAGCAAATCAGAATAAAAAACACGAAGAAATATGGAGGAGGGGCTTTCATTTCCAACCCTTCGTCGGAGAATTCGGATGACTATGGGGTTATCTTACACCCTCTTTCGCATTCTCTGTCATTATCGGTCTGCAGTCACCATTATCGACAAAGCCAACAACCACCTCTGCTTCCTCTGCCAACTCCTGCACTTCAACCGCCACTGATTTCTAGAAGCCTCAGTCAAGGCTTCTCTTGCCCTCCTCCACGTACTCGGAGGAACAGAATCAGAGACGCGTCTCTCACACCCAAAAGATCAAAACAAGCCAAGCGAGAAGTAGTGAAGAGAGATCTGAAATCAGCATCTCGATCCATATCGGAGCTCCTCCTCGTCCATCCAAGCAATCGGTTGGGACCCGACCCAGTTGACCTTCCCAAGCACCTTCCTGTCGTTTTAACCGCAGCGTCAGGGAAGGGAAAATTTGAAACGTTATCGGGTTCAGTGTTTAGTCTGTCCCCGCCGCCCAGCAGCTTGCCGCTACCGACGTTTACTCTGAGGCCGAAACACAGTTGCAACGCTGGGGCCGCAAGCGTTGACGCCGGAGCAACCGATGATCTCCGGCGACTCCTGCGACTCCGATGAAGTTGCTTTCGAGATTTCGTGGTGGGATGTTTGGTTGGTATGCCGTGATGGCTTCCGTTATCCAGTAGTATTGAGTAAATAAAAGATCAGCGAGTGGTATATTGCTGATCGTGATTGTTGCTTTTTATTTTTCAATCCTCTCTTTCCGAGAGGGGAGGGGTACGTTGTTACTGTTCACCACCTACGTTTTTTTTTTTTGAAATGGGTTGCACTGAAGAAGGAAGACACTGTGTGTAGCATTTTTTCTGCAGACACACGGATCTGTCTATTAAACAGGATCAAGATAAGTTTAATGTTTTCCCTAGTAGTGTTTTGAAGCTCCAGATCTTTCTCTCTATCATCTTTCAATGTGGTTCGAACGCATCACGATGTGGCCATGTAACTTGTTCCTCAAGTCTCAACCAACCTGGAACTGAAACATTGACAAGCTCAGATCTTTCTGCTCCCAACAAAACTTCAAATAATGAATTAGTAAATCAGAAGATTAAATAATAACGTATATACCATTGATCGAGGATACTGGCGATAATCGCATTGTAAATAGGAGAATACAAATTAAAAACCCTGGAATCATATTTATTGAGAGGAATAAAAATACCCTCGAGCAAAAAAAGAGGAATAAAAATACAATGCGCTATAAGCCTAAAATAGAATTACATCCTTCACCAGATTGAAAAAACAAAAAAGGTAAAAGATAAAAATACATATGTGTTTTACCTCTGGGAGTGTCTAGCATCATATACTTTTTTTGAAAGCAAAAATACAAGTAATTATTATTTTAGAGCAAAAGTCACATTCCACCGTTATGTTACTGTTCACCATGATGAGAGAGAAAGAGATAGAGTGAAGAGTAACATGGCAGTAAACAATAATATAACGGTGAGATGTGACTTTTGCTCCAAAATAATAACTACCGTGTGTATTTTTACTTCCAAAAAAAGCATATGGTACTGGACGCACCCGGGAGTAAAACACATGTGTATTTTTACTCTTTTACCCAAAAAAAAATGTGCTAGTAAATTTTTAGTTCGATCATGTGCAATGTGTAACAATTATTCGTGTGTGTATATAGAGTATTCTTTATTTTAATTTTAAACTAGATATTTAATGATGATAGCTTTTGTGAGAGCAACTAATATTTAATATAAGACATTATTAATTATTTTTATGAAAATTAAGGAAGTTAAATAAATTAGTTAATAACCACCCATACCGTATGTCAATTAATCTAATCATACATAATTTTATAAGTCAAATAAATTAGTTTAGCATAAAAAAATAAATATAAATATTTTATAGTAATTTATTAAGAGATTTCTTAATTTTTTTCGGAAAAAAGACAACTAGTCTTATATTAAGAACCTATATTATTAATATTTATTAATAGAAAATGCAGTGATAATTATTTTTTAAATTATATTCCCCTTTTTATATTTAATTACTCCCTCTGATTCTTATTATAAGGCACCAACTACCCAAAATTTTTGGTCCTTTTTATAAGATACCAACTACATTTAACTAACTTATTTATTACTATTTTCTATTATGCCCTTACTTTAACAAACTTTTTTAAATCTATCTCATTAAAGTAAGGATAAAGTTGGAAAATTTTATTAATTTTAGGCTCATTAATGACTTAACTTCTATTTTTTTAGTTTGTGAGAAAAGATAGTTGGTGCCTTATAATAAAGACTAGAGGAGTATATTAGCTAAATGAAGTTTACACATGACTCGATTGGCAAACCATGCTTTAAATGGGAGCTGTATGTGGGTTCTAACATTATGGAGGGCAGCGTGGTGAATGTGCGTGGGTGTGCGTGTGTCTCCCTTTCCTATGGTGGGCATCTTCCTCTTCCCCATTTTCAACGGTCGGACTGTACTTTTTGTGGTTTTTATTATAAGGTATTAATTAACAATTTTTATAAACCAATAAAAACAATTAAGATCAATAAAATTATCATAAAATTTAAGTAATTTTTAATATTACCCTTACTAATTATCCTAAATTCTAGTATCATATTAATTATTGTTCTCACCCACCACCTTTATTAATTATAGGCATACATGAAAAAAATAAATTAATGTCTCTTGGGAAGAACTAAGTGTCTTATAACAAATACCAAATATACTTATAAGTTAATGCCTTGTAAAATTGCAATAAGAATTAGAGTAAGCAGTTGAGGATAGGTTGGTTTCGTTGCCATTCTCACCCACCTAACATTCTTTCCTCGCCTTAACTCATCTCTCGTCCATACAAAATCGTTCCGCTTTAATTGTCTTTCCCCTCTTTTCCCACATTCTGATAAACAAACTCATCACCTCATCAATGCTTATTCAATATTTCGACTCTTCATCGCAGCTAGTATATATCACTTGTTTGAGGCCTCTCTGCAGTTTGAACTTTTAAGTGTGGGTTTTCTTTCCACGGGTCAAATCTTATCTTCCCAGACAGTAATTCGGGCAATATAAGGATAAAGTTTAAGTGACCATCGAGGAGGCCAGTTCACATGGCTAGGCTCTCCTGTCTGATCCTACATTTGAATCCAACGCACAGGTAAGTAGGGATGGTCGGATGGAGGGAGTGACACATGTTGTGATGGACGATGATATATAGTGGCATGCATCGATAGTATCCTTCTCCTAGTTGAGGGTACGTTAGGCCTGCAAGTAGGGAACCGATCGAAGCTGGTAAAGAAGTTCAAGTGGTTAGCAATCCAACACTCAACTCATGTCAGTTGCTGGTTGCCCATATGGAATGGAGCAGCTAGCGGTCCTTGTAAATACGCAACATACATTGAGTCTGATTGGTTTAGGCGATGGGAGCTGTGTTTTATTTTCTATTTGAATTTTCTAGAAACTTGATAGGAAAAAAGTCAGGATATAAATGTGATTTATATTTGAATTGACAATGATAGAAGTGGGTTTTTTTTTTAAACGGAAACGTGTTTAAATTAACGGTTGAAAAGTCAGTTAAGATAAAAAATAACTAAAAATGTGTGAATTTTGTTGAATATTATATATGTGTGTTGTATATATTGTGATAATTGAAGATATAAATTTAAATTTAAATTTATGTAAAAAAATTAAATTAATAGATAAAAAGAAGCATGCATCTTTTGTGGGATTTCAACTTAAAATATAAGTTTTTAATTAAGGTTAGAAAATTAAAAAGAAAACTAAGAAAAATGAGTCATTTCTCAACTTCCGTGAGTTGCCAATGCTGCCCACACTGTTGGGCAAAAAAGCTCTCCCACTTAACTTTTATGAATAATGAGCTTTCTTTTGTTTAAGCTCATTGAACTTTAAGCCAATCAAAACAACAGGTTACGTTGGGATTTTTTGTCATCCAACTCTCTTTCATAAACCAATAAAGCACTGACTGATTTTACACCACAATGCTGGCCTGACGGTGTAACCAAACAGGCCCAATTGAAGAAGGGTAGTAATCAGAGGGACCCCAGGAGCATTGTATTCATCATCCATTCTTACTCTCAGGCCGCTGCAATGAATATAAATGTTAGGGAGGTCGTGGAACATGAGTCTCGTGATCAACTTTTTATATATGATGAATCGGATGAGTTTAAACTTGACTACCAGGCATCTCCCTTTATATAAATAGAAATACAAATGCCAAAGAGAGAGAGAGAGAGAGAGAGAGAGAGAGAGAGAGAGAGAGAGAGAGAGAGAGAGAGAGAGAGAGAGAGAGAGAGAGAAATTAAGATTCGTTGAAAACGGGTTGGGGCTAGGAACTGTGACAATCACTTGCCCAAAAGCAATAAGACAAAGCAGACATGTTTTTTTTTTCCCGGTTAAAAAAAGTATAGTACGCATTAGATATAATTCATAAATAGTGTAATTCGGGGAAAATTAAATGTTTGGTCACTGTAATTTTGATTTGGTTGTTGCTTAATCGATCTACTTTGATTTGGTACAAACTAATTCCTATAATATTGATTTGGATGTTACTCATCCCTAAATTTTTTGTTTTATTATAACTCAGTCCCGATAATTTTAACTATTTTATAATTTAATCTCTATGTTTCATAAAAAAAATCATATATACAATAAAAGCCCGTGACTAGATTATGAAATGGTTAATTCATATAGTCTTGATTTGGTTGTTTCTCTTCCGTAAATTTTATCTCACTGTAATTCAAACCTTATAATTTTAGCTATTTTATAATTTAATTCCTACATTTAAAAAAATCATATATATAACAAAAGCCCATGACTAGATTATGAAATAGTTAATTTCTATAGTCTTGATTTGCTTGTTACTCTTTACTGAATTTTATCTCACTACAACTTAATCCCTATAGCCTTAACAATTTTATAACTTAATCCCAATATTAAGGGGAAAAAGTTATATACATAACAAAAGACAATGACTAGATTATGAAATGGCTAAAGTATACTTTAGCCTTATGAAATTTTTAAGACTATGTGAATTAGATTGCACTGAGCCAATGCATTTAAGGCATATTTGAGAAGCCATGACACCATGATTTCAAAAAAAAAAAAATCAGTAAATTAAGACAAAATTTATTATATACTTATCTTAAAAATCATGAAGACTGTTTTTTAAAAGTTATTCCCTTTACGCACTTAAATTAATCCTTATTGTGTGATTGAGTAAACTTAACAAAAAAAAAAAACTTTTCACAGCTTGAAATTATAGTTTGGTGAAAATGTTGTCAGACATCTGAAAAATGGAGAAATATTTGTTTATTCCGAACCATAGTTTTTGTACTCAAAATCAGGGTTTTGGAAAAGAAATCTTTTTCTCCACTTTCTCCTTCCTCTTTCTTTTTCTCTTCCCTCCTTGCAATGATGAACTTTTCTGTTTGAGTTATATTGCCATGCCCTTTTTTTTTTTTGACAGTTTGAAGTGATGACGTATTTGTAAAATAAACACAAACAAGCCCAAAATGTTTAACTAGGAAGAACATAGGCATGATTATAGACCATGAGATTCAGCATAACAACGAAGAAAAGTTGAATAAATCGCATTTACATTTTTATGCCCACAAAATAAATTAAAGCACGTTTACAAAACAGTGAGGTTCCTGACATAATTTAGTGACTCTAGAACTTGTTTGATTCTTCTGTTATAATCTTTGACGAGACTACAAAAATTTAATAACTAAAATTTTTGAACTGTTTTATCATTATTAAAATTGACGAATGTTATGATTTTTATTTTTTTTCAAATTATTTAAATTTTATTATGAAATTTGATGTTAAATATATTTGGAATGGAATTTTATACTTTATGTGCCATTATTACATTATCTAATGTTATTTTTGGTAATTTTCATATAAAAAGGTGATTATGATGACAATTATCCAAATGCTTAATTTTAACAAAATCATTTCTTTTTTCACAAAATATATTTTGATCCAAATCTATTCTCTAATCATTTTTAGTAATTTTTCTCCAAAATTTATTCTCCAAAAGTTAATTCAAACAATCTTTTAGCTGCATCATGCGAATGTTAAGGAGGGATATTCTACTGTACTCTTTCTGATTTTTATTATAAAGCACCAACTATCATAAGTTGTTTGTCTTTATGATAAGACATCAACTACCTTTGATCAACTCATTTATTACTATTTTCTAATTACATCCTTATTTTTAACTAACGTTTTAACTTCACATCATTAAAGTAGAGTAAAGTTGAAAATATTTATCAATTTTGGATCAATTTAATTACTTAACTTTCATTTTTTGGTCTGCGAGAAATGATAGTTAATGCCTTATAATAAGAATAAGAGGGAGCGAATATTATTTTAACTTCACATATACTTGGGCTGCTGGGCAAGAAAAGTATCCTGCTAGTATTATTTTAAATAAAAAACATTGAAATAGCTTGATAGATTTAGAGTTACTAAAATAATTTTATGGATAAAGATTAAGCAATGATCATGATGATCATCATATAGGAGAGGAGGAGCAATTTCAAAGAAAAAAGTTCCCCTAGGAGACTGACTGCCTGTCGTGTCTTCATACCAACGTCGAGACTTCACCTTCACAACATGTTATTTGGCATGTCTCTCCCTCACACGAAGCAAGAAAATAAATGACCAAAAGGGTAATTTCATTCAACTTAAATTATTCTCATTCTCTCTTCGCTTTCTGCCTACGCGCTGCCGATAGGCTTTAGTGCCACTCAGAATTTCATTCCTTAATCTTCGCGTGTTAGCCTGTTAGGTTTTTCTTCACCAACATGGAGTCTCTGAACTTTCTTTGTCCTTCTGAATGAGCGCAGTTGGAGGACCTTGGTTTGAACAAGAAGAGCCGAAAGAATTGTCAGTGTGGAAGATCTGCACCCTTTCCGTCGAAGATGAGTGCGTCAAGGTCCATCAAGTGCGTCACGGTCGGTGACGGCGCTGTTGGCAAAAGCAGCTTGTTGATTTCGTTCACCACCGATAGATTCCCGGTCTGTCCCTCTTTCATATCCACTGGCACGTTTCTTTAATCTTTTACATATCGCAGGGCACAGCTGCGTTGATTTATATGGTCACCAGTGGCTTCCTAATGAAAATTTCTTGTTCGCAAAATGGACTTGTTATCAAGGAGGCAGATGGAATGAATCCTTTTAATTCTTCGTCTCAGATAATTGGAAATGGAAATGTTCTGCACGTTATCGTTGTGGAAATAGAAGTATATGTGACCATATTTCACATATTTTGGAGCTTCTAAGTGATGTTTGACTTGACTTCACACATACAATATTCACCGACTATTTTCATAATTGTTGTTTTTTTCAATTAAATACTCTAAAACTTTGAATGGACCAAGTGCATAAAGATAATTGAATATTAAGTTTACCGGTTGATTCTTCTACCAGCTGTAGTTGTCTTCCTCTAACCTTCGTGACTTGTTTCTTAGGTCTTATTTATTCTGCTTTGATAAATTTTATGTAATTCCATTTGATTGAGACTTGAGAGTAATTATTACGTTCATTTGCGTGATGGATTAGTAGATAATCAAGCCCGGCTGGCAGGTATCATACATAGACATTGTAATTGTGTTGTGCGCAAGCAGTGCTAAATCACAATGAGACATCAAGCGTCAGTAAACTTGGGTGATGGACTGAATTTCGAAGTGGATTTTAGTACTATGAAGAACATGCTGACCTATGTTAAGATCAACATTCGTTTCATAATCTTGAAAAACATAGTGCTGCAAAGATTAAAGTTATGCGATATAATAAAGTGTTATGGATTTGTATTTACGGGGTAGAGTGCCAATCTTGTGCTTAAATTTCCTACTGAATTTGATTTTCCTTCATAGTAATTACAGCTTCATGGCGCATCCCTTAGTTTTTTTTTTTGGTTATGAATAACAGGATTATGTGCCAACCGTCTTTGACAATTACAGTGCTAATGTAGTTGTGGATGGAAGCATCGTAAACCTAGCTTTATGGGATACTGCTGGTAATGCCGCAGCCACTAATTTCAAAAGAATTGCCTATGATTTGCAGCATTTCATTTGCCTTTGGTGGTTTGACAGGTCAGGAGGATTATGATAGACTAAGACCCTTGAGCTATCCAGAAACAGATGTCTTTATTCTTGCTTTTTCTCTTATAAGCAAGGCCAGCTATGAAAATGTTGCGAAAAAGGTGCAACTCTCGAATAAAATTAGAATGGGTCAATTTGCATCAATTTTTTGCATTTCAGCTACCTAATAAAGTTATTGTGCTTTTCATTTCAGTGGATCCCTGAACTAAGGCATCATGATCCTGGAGTTCCAGTGATTTTAGTTGGGACCAAGTTAGGTAATCCTTCTGTCCTCCCGATCCTGGAATGTATTGGCATTGCCATGTTATGTTTTGGATCTTTATTTGTATGCTTGTTGTGAAATGAGAGAAATTTTGTCATTCGGCAAGTTGTTACTTGTTTTATAAGTTGATTGTGGCTCTGAAGATGAGCAATCTATATAATCATGTTGACTAGTTGTCTGCTTACCTTTGGTGAAAGAAGGTCCTAAAGGTTTCTGCACTTCATAAACCGTGTTAGTTTTTTTAAGATTCTATTTTATTTTTAATTTGTTATCACGTACGTACTCATTATTGGTTAAATTAGAAACCAATTTGAGGCACTTGTACTTGGTCGTCTTTTCTATTCTTGCACCAGCCCGTGTATTTTTTTTAGGCAAATGATGCATGTAGGTTTGCTCTCTACTTTTGGGTAAAAGGGGTAGTTGAGATGTGAAAATTCTAGTTCGTTAAAAAGGCTATTTATTTTTTGTTGGAATATCAATTAAATCATCGTATAATTTATTTTTAATATGAATGCACCGCCTAGCCTATGAAACGGTATTTACCTCTGAAATGCTAAGTTGGATTTTTGAATGTTTTGCGGGGAGATGCTAACGGTCACAAATGCTCAAATTGATCTGCAGATCTTCGGGAAGATAAGCAGTTTTTCATAGATCATCCTAGTGCAGTGCCTATTACTACAGCACAGGTAGACAATCCTAACCGCTCAATTTTAAAGGCAGAGGTTGCTATTATCAAGTTCTGTTTTGCTCTTCTACGCACTTACCTTTGTTCTTGCTCTGGTTCAAGGGAGAAGAATTGAGAAAGCTGATTGCTTCTCCCGTTTACATCGAGTGTAGTTCAAAAACTCAGCAGGTTTGCAGTTAGTGTTGTTATCAAGTTTGCAATGAGCGTTTAATGATCCTACTTACTATGGGCTTTCATGTGTCTGATTACAGAATGTGAAAGCTATTTTTGACGCTGCCATCGAAGTGGTTCTTCACCCACCAAAGCAGAAGAAGAAGGCACAAAAGGCCTGTTCAATATTGTGATCGAGAATCGGAAATTGACAGGAGGATGAGGCCTCTCCAACGGCCAGTCTTGTTTCCTTCATGTTTCACTGTGCAGGAAACTGTGAATATATCCAATTGTCTGTATCTACCATCCCCTTGAGGACACATGCCTACACGTTTCCTATTGTTGATTTGGTCGTGTATTCATAGCTTGTACTTTTATTTACTACTCGTGATATTTATGGATTTCTCCAAGTTCAGTTTCTCTAATACAATTTAAGGTGCATGCTGTCCCCGTTATACAGCGGATGATACCATTTGCAGGCAACGTGGGTGGCTGGTGGTGGTGACATTAGCCTTGTTACATTTATGAAAACGTCGGTGTTACTGGGATGTTGGCAAGGAAATCGATATGAAAAAGTGCCATAATTGGAAGAGACGGACACACGAAGAAATGGTCTCAGTCGTCATACACGAAGAATATTTAAATCCCTGTCCTTCAAAATTAATCGAGCAACAGCCATTGTACATAATGAATTATACATAATGAATTTATGTACATTAAACTATCAAGCATGTTCCTTAGGTAACATTCCGTAAAGACTGCAAAGAATACAATGCATGGCATTAGGAAAGGGGAGAAACTGACTGGTTTCCTGATGATATTTAGGTTTGGTAGAGGAATTCCGACGTTATCCACTTGGAGAAGCCACATCTACACAACTGGGAATCGAACCTTGATAGAATCATATTTCTCGGCCAGTAGCCCACCCTTCTGTTTCTGGAATTGTATGTACCGCAATGTGCTGGCAAAGAAAACATCCGAACCTGGATTCTGAATCTCAGTGGTGATTAATTCTATCAGACCCTGAATTGCAGAACTTGTAATCTGTGGGTTTTCTTTCTCAAAATAGTACAAGTACCTGGAGCAATTCAATCACAATTTTAAAGTTCATCACTTTTAAAAATTATATAAAACACCAGGGGTAAGTTTGACGTGGCTGACTTGTTCAGTATTTCAACAAATAGAGTTACTGGACCACTGCTACCCCTTGTCACATTGGCCATTTGTTGAGCAGCATTTGCAATCCTCAAGGCACGCTTAAGGCAAAGCAATACCCTTAACATGCCACACGCCAAAAATGAAAAACTTAGAAACATCATTTGGACACTCTTCATTACACAGTAAAGGTATTTAGAAAAAAGGACAAAATAAAGCAATGGTTAACATATGAATTCATAAAACAAAGTCAGCTACGTCAACTTACCGTTCTCCATCTTTTAGACCATCTTGATCATCAACCCAGAATAGATGTGAGCATGCATAGACTGCCCGACACTGATCAGGTTTCTTCAAGAGTTTTGCAGAGTACTGTGGAAAACAAGATTATCAATTCAGGCGTTGCCATGACCACATTGTCTACAACAAGAGATGTCAAGATATATTGTTCTAAAAGACATACTGCTGGCAAATTCATCAGATGCTTACCCCAGTAGCCTTGTGTGTCAAGGTATCCCTATTCTCAACACCAAAGACGTTCATCCTCTGAAGCATCCCAATAATTAGATGAATTGCAGTTACCTGAGCTTTGGAGTCCTAAAAGCATTACAACAAAACAGTTTTTTTATAAAAAAAAAAAAACTATTTTTTCAATGGTCACATTAGGGAAATCTTAGAATGGACAGCTTTGTTATTGATTACCGCAATTTCTTCCTCATACAATACAAATGCCTGAGTGAAAAATTCATAAGCAACAGGCTCAAGGTCACAATCATTAGCAGCCTGATTATCACCAAAAACAGCCAGAATCAATGAGTTACTGAAAAGTTTGCTTCGTATTCAATGGGGTATTAATCTAGAGACTTTTGATGATGATGAGTGGAATGTGATTACTAGTGAAGTCCTCAGAACTTATTTCACTATTCAGACATGCAATATCTTCAACCCGGAATTATATAACCCATGCATTATTCACAGTACATAATGAGTCCCTAACCTCTTACTCCTCTCTCTATGAGTCTTTTTAAGTGTCGGAATAATATGGGGGAGAAACATAACAAGACTTATTTCCTATCACTTTATGAAAGGCATACCTCAGCACATTGGAGATACAGCCTAAGTGCCAGCTCCGGAGATGGGACAGAAGAAAGAGCTTCAATGATCTGCAACAAAAAATTGACGTTTTTCCATCAAATAATTTAATAGCAATGTACAGTTTCTGCTGTTTGTATATACATATCAAAGTGGCTTATCATTCAAAAGCAATACTTCAATTTGGTGCGTATGGTGTATAAAAAGGCTTTATAGTCTTCAAGAGGCTAATACATTAACCAACAAGCTATTGGTTGAGGTGGTAAGTGACCTAACCACATAAGGAGGAAAATACAACTCTGAATTATGGGCAGTGCACTTGTTAGGAGAGGCAAAAACCCTTTGTGCTCTAAGCCCCAAAAGGGATTAGTCTCAAATCTAAAGTGACTTGGGGATACCCTTGATCAAATAAATAAAAAAAGAGAGGCTAATACATCAAAAATCACCTCATTTAAGAGTTGAAATATCTTTTTGGGTGTTGTAGGAATGTCTTCACCCACAACATCTCCGTCCTGCCCTCGCAGTTTCCTAACCAACTGCAATAAAATCATAAATCAGAACAGCAAGATGAATAAAAAAATGAATAAGAAATTTGTTCCATCCCAGATAACATTATTCATTATTGTGAAGCAAAACCTGCCATTATGTTACAGGTAGATTGACTCCCAGTGCAAGAAAAAATTTAGGAGTTGGCAGATGCATTTTTTAATGCATTGCTAGCAAGTAATTTAAATACAGATTAGGAGTTGGCATCGCATGGCATTGGTAGTACAAATTTTCATGCCTTGCCCCCTTTATGATATCTTGTTAGAAGTGGATGAGGATCGTAATATTCAAACAACACGGAATTTTCAATACAAAGGTTAACCTTTAGAGCATAAGAGTTTCCTCTATATCGCCTTTACAAAAATTACTTGACAGGCCACTTTAAAAGGTTGAATCAAGTACAGACAGGCTTAAGTACATGCAGTTTTGCAGAATTATACATTCAACTTAAAAGAGACGTCTTGCTAAGATGTTTTTAACAGATGAAAAACAGGTGTGCAGGTAAGGAAGAAAGATACCCTAAGTGCAGAAAATACAAGGGAAGGAACTGTGAAAGGTAAGCGCCTAGGTCCTCCATTCATAATATGTTTCTTCAAAGTACATATAATCTGAAGGCCAGGAAATCACAAGTTATATGAAGTTTATACAATATAAAAACACCAAATACCGAAACAGTCAGCATTTTGTTTAAGGATAAACTGCTAAATGGAAACATGTGAATTTTTTTAATTTATATTTATAGTGAGATACAGAGGGTAAGTGCTTTAAATATAAGAACTTTAGTATTCCAACAACATTAGTTCAACATATACCTAAATATTAAAAATAGAATCCAATTTACACAACTCTATTACAGCAATGTTTATCTCAAAAACATTCAATAGAAATAAAGTTCAATGCAATTGATTATTATTTATTTTTTTGGGTGATATTAAAGCAGTTGATTCTGAACAAAGTAATACATACATACCTTTACCATTTCCTCAGGATCATCATTATGAAGCATGTGTATGAGGCGGGCAACAGAATTTTGTTCTTCATTGAAATCTTCTTCATCATACTATTCAAGAAATGAAAAGTACATTTAAACAAAGATTTAGTGGAATGGAACATAATTAAAAAAATTGAAATATGCACTAAAGTGGGCCAAAAAAGATAACTTTAAAGCAAAAGCTGAAAGATTATGGAGTTCATAGCAACCTCATCCAAGGCTGTTCCATCCAAATCCTTGATAAGCCCTTTTATTAATTCAAACAACACCTCAACCTACAAAAGCACACAATTTATGTTTGACTAAAGGTCAAGTCATCATGCAAAACCCAAAGCACATTAGCATACCTTATCAGGAGTAGAGATGCAAGTGTTAGTCTTCATTATGCTTTGGATAATAACCATGGCCATAACTTTATTTGTTTCATTATCAAGATGATCCATTACACGGGGATAATTAGATAGTGTCAAGGCAGTCACAATATCATTGTATTTATCCAATGGAGCACTCAAAAGTGCAACAACTTGTTTTGTTGCTCTGTTGTCATCAAGTTTTGGCTTTCCAGAAAGCTTCTTGACACAGGCTCCCTGCAAAAGATCTATGTCAAGATGCAGCTACTGTGAAATGCTAATTCTATCAAACAGTGCCGTATGAAAGAAGAATTTCAAGAAAATTAAGTTTGAGAAGAAACACACCAGCACTTGATCCACATAATCAAGCCGATCTGGATGAACACGGAGAGTAAACGTAAGAAGAGAGACTTGCAAAGCGATGGCTCCCACAATAGGCATGTCTACCTGTGCTTCTATAACCTGCAGTCAAGTGCAGGTTATGGATTTATGGTCCACAATTACAATTTCAAATAATAAGTAGAATCAGTAACCACAAAGAAGTGAAGTCCTTCATATCTCTTCACTTCTTGGGGAGTAGGTCAAGTCCTGATGACTAGTGTGACTAGTTGACTATGATTGACATTTTGTTTGGCTATAAAAAAGTCAGGAAGTAAGTTATACAGATGTTATACTCAGAAACTAATAATAATGTAACCACCAAAACATAGAATCAGGAAGGCAAACAGGATAATCACGAGTAATAGTATTAGTACAACACAAATACCCATGCTAAAGAATATGAGAATCATAATTTTTGAAAGCATTTAGATAAAAATGTCTGGAAGTACAACAAAACAAATCGACAAGTGTAGAATTATATTAGAATATATATTATTAATCCCACAATTATAGGGATTAACTACATCTAGATATTATAGGAGATTATTGTTAGGATATTAGTCTTTTTCAAATTTCAAATCTAGATTTCATTAACAGATTTGATTTTCCTTTGTGTATAAATGTAACCTTCCGCTCATCTGAATAAACATACAATTATTCTCTAATCTGATTCTCTTCAACAAGTTTCTTTCAAAAGGATGCATCCTTCATTTTATTGAATTAAGAACAAGCTTAAAGTCAAAATTGCAACCTCAGGGAAAAGTCACCTTACCCTGCCTATTGCACTGCTTAATTTGGCAAATGCTTCCACTTGCAGAAATTCTGGCAAAACCTGATGTAGATACAATATTATCAATATATGGAAGATTAAATAATAATGAGAAGCGCAAACGACTTACTTCAGTACTTGAGGCAGCATAATTTGACAACCTCTCCATTAACTGAGATAATATTGCCTTTATGTCTACTTTTGGCTGCATATTAATTACAAAATAATGCCAGTCAAATAAGGAAGAAAATTGGTTTTTAACTTCTCGAGAATTGAAACAAAAATTGTAGGCTTTTTTTATGAATAGATTTTGCATTGTTTCATTCTTCACTTGTAAGAGGATTGCACTATATAGATTCTGAAGACCTGTGAATGATTTTTTTGTCAATCTGTTGTGATCCAGATTATTGGCGTAGACAAAAGAAAAGGGTCAAATATTATTGAGGTTTTTAAATGAAACCTTTTAGTGAGACATAGTTGAAGTAAAGAAGGTACTTGGCAAACAGGCTGCAAGAGATAGAAAATGGTGCTGAAGATGGGGGAGAAACCACATAGATATAACAGAAGAATTTGTACATATGAAGTCTTCAACAATCCCAAAATGGATGAGCATTTTAAGTGTGATCTTGATTCTCCTCGTATATGTATAATTTTAACTTCAAGCATATCAAGAATCATATATCTCAATCTCATACCCACCTGCAGTTGGGGACAGGAACCTAAAAGTGTCTCAAGAGTCTGCAAATGATACTCATCAGGAAAAACTTGAATTATGCATTCCATCAAATAAAATTGGGCAAGCTCATCTTTGCAGTTGACAACCTGGGCAAGCCAATTTTGAAGATAAGCAGCATGCATGTTATGATGCAAATGCTTCCAATGAGAAGAAAATGATTGAACCTGCTCTAAGACCCTTGGAAGAACAGTATCTTTGTACATGTCAAGGTCCACACCCTCTATTTGACTCAGCACATGGAGATTCTTTCCGACCTATAATGATTGAGGGGGGAAAAATATAATAACAAGTTGAATAGCATATTGTTTTACCAGATGATAATTTCTTACAAGATCACGAAGTTCGTTTCTTTCTTTTTCCCTCTTCTCCCTTATCTGACTGGGTCCCTGCAGACCAGAAATCCCAATTGAAGGCCTCAGCTCAGGATCATCAAAGATTATGCATGATTCACAAGCACCATAACACCTGCATGGCCAAAAAGCATCCTCTTGTGATTCGTTTTTACTTTTATGGCATGCAAGTACCGTGGTGCTATGCATAAACTAAGACAAAACAGATAAGGATTGAAGGTCAATGAACCTGATACTGCAAGCGAACCCAAAGCTTATTCATTTCTGTGAAGTTCTGCAGAAGAAATTCAACAGAGTCCATCACACTGTCAGCATCCCTGCAGGAAAAAGTGTCTCCCTTCAATATGTGTACTTTTGGTACTTGTTCTACCAAACACAATAACATGAGTTAAGGTTCATATTTTTTATTGAAATCACACGTGGTTGTAGACAGAAATACTAAATAATTTATGTGCACACAGATATACAGTCTTGGGAGTAGGAACATTCACAAAGTTGCATGTGCCAGAGCGCATGACAGTTATCCTGGTGACTAAAATTAATATTTACTCTGACATGAGTACAAAAATGGGGGGAAACGATGAATGTATAAATGAATGATAGCACTTTAAGAATGAAGCAGCAAGGAATCCTAACAAGTAATTGCCTTACCCTTCCTCTTCAGAACCAATATCTGACAACTTATCCCTACTGACTTGAGAAAGGTAACTCCTCAAAAACAGACCACGAATAGGATGTTGAACACCACGACACATTTCCACTAGATCTTTAAGAACTTCTCTGACAGGAGCATCCTTAGATCTGATATAAACAGATCCTACCGTGCATAGTAGATACCTGGTAAGTCAACAAGCATAGGAAAAGATAAGGGCTGAACATTCACGGGAACTTGCAGTAAGGGAAGGCACCGGAGTAAAGAGAGAAAATTTCAATCGCTTATTTCACAAGAAACAAAAGAGCATAATTGAGTTATCAATTCAGATGAGAAACTCCGCTATGAAGCAACAAGTGAAGAGAAGCTAGTGTCAGTGAGATCAAAATCACAAAAAAGGTTACTCGATTTAGAGAAAAGTGTAAAGTCAACCAGGAACTGAAAAAGAGAACAACAGAAAAAGTTGATGAAGAGGTAAAACGAATTACAGTCTAGGCAATATATTTCCAGCATGTTGGACAAGCTCATATAAATCAACAACTGAAACGCCGTGTCTGCTTTCATCCTTAAAAAACATCTCCAGCCTCCTGAGCTCGTCAAAGGCTCTCATATCTAAGGAATCAAACCAAAAACATCGAAATAAATATTACATGAGGAATTGAGCTCGCGAATATAAGTTAGGGAGCCAGGGGAATTTTACATAGGTCATAATATTTGTGAGGGGAGAGTTTGGAAGTTCGAAGCTCCGATAGCATGTGAGCCGAGTATTTTAGGGCTTCCCTGAGATTGTTGGCATCCTAAGAGAAAGGCATTAGGGCAAATCAGAGGGATGAAGTGAATAATTGATAGGAGTCTGCATCAAGTTGACATACCAGGGCGCGATGCATGTAAAAGGCATTATGTTGAATGCCTGCTATCCCCTCTGCGAGCCATTTCTCTTCGTCTACTATTCCGTCTACTATCATTTCTGCAATCTTGTTATTTTTATGGCAGATGGCTTGATTAGTTGATTTTGATCACCCTTGTTAGATGCGCGAGCAGATCAGCTGAAGTCGGAACCGCCAACGAAATGTCCAGTTCAGTGAATCTTGCGTGCCTCTATCTTCCACGCCTCGAAAGCAGTCGAAACGCGATTGAGCCGAGTACATTTTTTGCTTTGATGTTCAAACTTGGAACCAACCCCGTTAAACCGAAAACCCCGGCCCATTTTATCTTCTGTGTTTTTATTTGTTGATATTAACAATAATCATTTAATATCAAAAAATTAACAATAATCACTTGGGACGTTATGTCCACGCTTGTCTGGAAACACGTACTTTTATATTTTCCCTGGTTTTTTTTTTTCCAGAATATTTTACCTGGTTAAACTATCCTCGCATATTTTACAATATAAAATTACTTAAAATAAGCTCATTCATTTTATTTTCTTTCTCATTATGGTTGTGTCTTAGTGTATGCGATTAAATTACATTTTTTGTTGTCAGGATATCCAGATTTTAAACCCAGGCATATTATTCGTTTTAAACATCACGTAAACTGGAAAGCGAGATTCTTTAAAAACTATGCAAAACATCACGCAGCTTGTTTATCTTTTGCAAAATATCACGCAGCTTGTTTGTATTTGCAAAAAACTTTTTTTTTTTTGTCGGGAAAATGGTACTTCAATGTCCTGGAAAACAAATAATGACACTATGAGATCATCAATTCAAAAAACTACCATGAATAATCAGTTCTTGGTTAAGTAATAAGGAGTTGATCCAAAACTTATGAGTTCAAATCTTGTCAATATAAAATTTTGTTGGTGAGTAATTAGTAATTATGTAAGCACATCAATAGTGAGGTTCCGGACTGAGCTCATCTAGGTTTATTATCTAAACACGGTTGGGGTAGTAAAAGAAGTTAAATTTATGAATATTGTTATAAAAAATAATTTGTTTTATGAAATAAAACATTTATAAAATTTTAAAAATATGGAGGTTGATTTTTCCCCACAAAAAATAATGGAAAAGTGATAAATAAATATCATTTGAATTTAGAAAAATTCAAAAAGTTTAATAAAAAAAGGCAAAGACAGAAAGGTGATGAGGTATAATATGAGTTTTGAATATTTAAGGGAAAAAAAAAATCAAAATTGCCCTTTCTCTCATTTCTTTTTACCTTTCATCTGTTAAGGTTTTCTCTATCAACCACTTCCATTCTCTCTTATCCACCTTATTCGTCTAGATCCATTCAAGACCACTTTGACGGCGGCCAAATTTTAACCACCGCACCTCTTCGCTTTTCCTTCATACTACATAGCTTAGCTCCTTCATTTTCTGACATGGACCAAGCTACATGGTAACCTTGGTCCTTTCCAAACACCTCCTTTACTCTTCTTCGCCTATGATTATCCAACCTAATGCAGCCTCACTACTATTCTTCGCTAGAGCTCGTCGAGCCCTTTTCTTTCGATATCAAAGATACGCAGAACCTCATGGATGGCTACAATCTGGAGGACTGTGATTGATTGTTTGATTTGATGATGCAGAGCAACCTCTTCAACCTAGAGATTTTTTTTTTGTGTGTTTTTTTTTTTGGGGGGAGGACCTTGTATCACTAGATTATAATTAGTTAGGAACATCAAAGAGACTACTAAGGCAAATTGGGTATCTATTGTATCAAGGGGTGTTTTGAGATTGGCTCATAATTATGGGGCCTGAGTTAGGATTTAGGAGATTTACAGTCTATGAGGTTTCTTGGGGTTTATGATCACTCCATCTTCATTAAGCTCGGTGCCCATTTTTTCTTATGGTGTGTACACTTAGTATTTGCTTTTTAGTTGTATGCCTTTTTACTGCTTCAACATCATCGAGCATTTTGTTTTTGTTTCATGGAGGGGATTAGAGGGTGAGAAAAGTTGTTTATGTGCATGTTTGGAATGGCTTCTCTAACTTTAGTAGTAGCTCCCTTCATTTATACATTATAATGTAATGGATTTCGGGGTGGAGCCATACCATTGTTAGGAATGAAGAGCCATCATGACAAGTGGATGAGATACTCTAAAAAAATTATGATGGAAGGTTGTTTTGCTATGATTGAGCTTGAAGGAATATGGGTAAATAAGAGAGAATGGAGAGTGTGGAGAAAGAAGCTCTGAAAGGAGGAAAGATAAAAGGGAAAATGCCTCTCAGGGCCTAAAATAACAAAATAATCTCCAATAAGGCCCAGGGAACATTACCTTGTCAAAAAGGTCCTAGGGCCTTTATAGGTATTAAGTTCAAAACCAAATTATATTGTTACCCTTAACTTGCTTCCCGTCTTTGTTCATTATACTTGGTGGAAAACTTTTTTAATTTCATTCGCTGCAAAACGATTCCGCTGGAGCCCTGAATCCTATCTTCCATCTCTCACTCCCTCTTTCGCACTTTCTCTGCCTCAGTCTCAGATTAGGGTTGCACAGAGTGAGCAGGGCTAGGAGGCGTTACCGGAAGCTGTCATCGTGAGCGGCATTGTTCGTGGTTCCTCGCTATTGAGGTTCAATTCTGAAGTCGGAACCCAACGTCGTGAGAGTTTGATTCACGGTGAGAGTCTCACATTTTGCTTCGACTCACAATCACATTTCGCCTCTCATTTAAACACGTGATTGAAACTTTTTTTTTTTTGATACAAACAATGTGATTGAAACTTATTTTCTTGCGTCATTTTCTGTTTTATTTTGATGTATGTTATGCTTGTATGTAAGCTACTATTCTTCTTGATCTCTTTTGATTTCTTGTGAAACTTGTCGATGCTGCTGTATGAATTCTTATTCTTCATGAATATCTATTGAATTTCAATCTCTGATGGAAAATGATCATTGAGACCTTCTGATCTTCTCACTTGTGTATAATATTACGCCAGTCCAAAATTGACATTTCAAGTGTAATAACAGAACAAACCCCAAAGACTCTATTGTTGTTTTCCCCAAAGACTAGCATATATATGTGGCCCCAAATGTGAAATTTCAACAGTTCATAATGTGTTCGATGTAGCAGTTGAACCTGTAATCTAAGAAATCCGATTAATATTTATTTCAGCGAACTTCCTAAACTAACATATACTAAATGATTAAAATTAGGCCTTCCAACAAGCTAATCTGAACATGCATGTTCGAGTTGTATGTATAAATATCTTTTCAGTCAGCAGCTCCAAGAATTGTGTAGTCAATCAAAAGCTATATGTGCTACTGAATTGCAATTTGAATAACATTCTAAAGTTGTGGTTCATTCTTTGCTTGAACACAATACTGATTCTTATTTTTATGAAATATGTAATCAGGCTCAGCAGTGCTTGAATCTTGATTGATATTATGATTCTTAGGATTGTCATTGGTTATCTTTTGAGGAATGATTGATTGATTGTTTTGAATTTCCTTGGATATGAGCTTTTTAAATTGCATAGTGGATTGTTATGTAAACGTTTAAACTCTCTGTATGGAAACAATTCAAACTTCATGATATTAAAAATGGTTTGTGTGTTTGTATGTTATTAAATGCTCTATGTATGAGGTGAAAACTAAAACAACTTCCATTCCTAAATTTAAGCTAGAAAAGTTTGCTTAGTTCATTGTCACTCAAATTCAGATCTTGGTTCATGCTAACCTTAGTTCTGTTTGAACAAATCTAACATCTTAGTATCATTGTCCATCCTAAGTTTTGCTTTTAATTCTCTTCTCTTGTGGGATCCCATGTTTGAGAAGCATACCTAACTTGATTGGGGTTTTCACATGGTATTTAATCAAAATATCTTTCCAAATCGGTGCTTTTAAGAGCCACAAGTTGTTTTTTATTCCTTTTGGTTTTAAAGGGAATTAGTTGCAAATCTATCCTTTCAATTTGTTGTTAAGGCTAGCTGTTCAGTCTTTCCACTTATGTGCCTTAATATGAATCATATATAGTAATAAAATGTTAATCCTGATTATGATGAACTAGATAAAAGAACTAGAAGAATTGAATTCCTTGATATGAACCATAGTAATAAAATGTTAATGCTGATTATGCTCTTTATTTTAGAAAGAGCACAACAATATCTTTGGTGGGAAATGGATTATTCCATTAGAAAGGATCATTCCCATTAGTGGGAAATGGATTGCGTCAGTGGTTGTCAATTTATGGATCTGTGGTGTTGTTTGATCAAATCCCATATCTTTGTATGATGTGTTCTCCTTTCCATATTGTTTTATTTTCTGGTCTAACCCTGGTCACATTGTCTCCCAATAGATAAATGCCATTTAATATTGGTACTCTTGAGTATCAAGGTGACAAGGCCCGATGCTTCTTGGGGTTCCAAGGATATGAAATGCAAACAAAAATGTAATGTCTGAAACTTTATCCTAATTTTGTTGTGCTCTATCTTTAACTGTTTAACCTATGCATTGAACAACCAATGATAATATTTTGGAAGAAAAGGCTGATGATGTTTTACAAGCCTCAAACTTTATTCATATTAAGAGTTTATGCATATGTCCCTCCAATTGTTTGGTACGACATCTCAATTGTTTTTGTCAAGCACTAAAATCCTGACGATGATGTCATCCCTTTTTAACATTATATGCCAAACATTGGAGTTCTTGCATGTAGAAAATTTTCACTTTATTAATAATCATTGATCAGGTATGCAACAATGTTGGGCCCATCACTTGCGACCAAAATCACAATGAGACCGGTAATTAATCTTTAAACCTTTTATTTATATTCTTGGAAACAAGTATAGAGGACTGAAAGTTAACACTGAACTTCAAATTGTAGATTTCATAGAATTCATATGCATGACAGTAAATTAGAAGTCCAAAAGCTAGCCTAATTCTATGTGGAGCCGTATCTCTTTAATATAGAAGTGGAGACTAGGAAGAAAAGACGACTTTTTGACACCTAATTTGGGGAAGGTGATGGTGCAATTTTCATATTTCTAATAAAATATTCCAAGAAACAATATTGAATCTTGGTTTTGTTAGTATTTGCAACATCTTGGCGTTTCTGTGTAATTTTGTATAATGCTTTACCTAGCCAGACTGTGCTTTTTTCTCACATATATGTTTCTTTATTAACTATTCCAATATTAAAGTAGACCCTCTACTTCTTGTACAGAAGTTGTATGTGGTGTTGCTTTCTCACGAAAAAGATTAAGCCCATGATCCATATTTTAATTTATTTTTATTCTTAAGAATGCAAGTGACAATTTTTAATAAGGAGCTGACCACTGCATTACAAGTTAATGAGAAAAGCATTCAATGGTTCTGGCATTCTTGAGATAAAAAAGGTAGTGACACAATTTGCTGGAGAATCTAGTTGTTAATGATGTTTATGGGAATCTGGATCAAATTCTTGTATGAGTTAATCATATAGCAGATAAGATGACTCTTGTTCTTGAGAATTATTGAAATGCATATATACTTTGATTGTGTCTGGCGGTATGATACTTGAATATATAATTTCTGATTACCTTTCATATAATTGATGTGTTTTAATATAAAGATTAGTGTAGCACTTCCTTCCTACTTATTTTGGTAGTCTCTGAGCTGGACAGAAAAAAAAATTGAGTTTTTATTGACCTACATAGGGTGCTTGATTTTGAATTGTTATTGTTGTCATACTGAAAATTGCAATCTGACGATTCTGTGATTTTGATTTCCAATTTAAGCATGCTAGGCTGAGGCTTGATCTGATGAATTTTGATTTGAGGATTGTCTAGAACCTGTCTATTTTATTTGATGGCTGATTTGACTAGAACCTGTCTATTTTATTTTAGGACTCTTCTAGGGTTCATGTGCTTTCATGGTTACAGACGTGGGATGATTCAGTGTATGGTGATGAGGGGTACACAATGCCATTCTTTACTGACGATGAAATTCAAGAATTGAAGGTGGGCGTCTTGTGGTAGTTGGTCACCCATCCTTGCAACAGCCATCAATAAAAAAGTGTTGTCTTTGATTGAAGACTACCACAAGCAGAAAAAGACACATTAGGGGGAATACTTGTTAGGAAACATTGTAGCTGATGACAAATATGTATTTATGACAACTTTGTATTTATAACAATGACCGTCAACATTTGTTCTTGTGTAAATTGTCAACTGATGCTAACTTCACAATTTTTGTTGAATGACAAGAGCAAATTTTTTCTTATGTTTTGCAATGTTGTTGATTATGTTTTGATATTTCTTCACGGAATGCCAACTACAAAATAAGGGCCATTAACAACAATAACAAGGCCCATTTATTCAAGTTATTTGTTCAGTTATTAGTATCAGTCATATCAGTCCTTTATAGTAGGAATATCAACCCCCATAAACAACAATAACAGGGGCCAATAACTACAATATCAATACCCACTAACAACCATAACAGTACCCACTGACAACTATAACAGTACCCACTGACAACTATAACAGTACCCCTTAACAACAATTAATGGGTCATTGACAACAATATCAGTAAACACTAACAACAATATCAGTAGTCACTAACAACAATATCAGTAGCCACTAACAACAATAACAGTACCCAGTAACAACAATATCAGTACCCAATGACAACAATATCAGTAGACACTAACAACAATATCAGTACCCACTAACAACAATATCAGTAGACACTAACAACAATTACCCACTGACAACATCAGTAGACACTAGCAACAATATCAGTAGTCATTAACAACAATAACAATACTCAATGACAACAATATCAGTACCAAGTGACAACAATATTAGTACCCACTAGCAACAATATCAGTAGATACTAACAATGATATCAGTAGCCACTAACCACAATAATAGTACCCAGTGACAACAATATCAGTAGACACTAACAACAATAACAGTACCCAGTGATAACAATATCATTAGCCAATAACAACAATATCAATAGACACTAACAACAATATCAGTACCCACTGACAACAATATCAGTAGATACTAACAACAATATCAGTAGACACTAACAATAATATCAATACCCATTGACAACAATATCAGTAGACACTAACAACAATATCAGTAGCCACTAACAACAATAATAGTACCCAGTGACAACAATATCAGTAGCCAGTGACAACAATATCAGTAGACACTAACAACAATAACAATACCCAGTGACAACAATATCAGTAGACACTAACAACAATATCAGTAGACACTGACAACAATATCGGTAGCCACTAACAACAATATTAGTACTTACTAACAACTTTAACAATCACATTAACAACTTAAATTGTATGTATTAATAACAATCTAATTTCACCGTTTTCACATTCAGTTATCCCCCCTAACAATCAGACCTCCCTTTATTTTCATGCCAAAAAATAGAGCAACTTACCACGTTTTAACAACAATATGAGTCAAATTAACAACTAAAACAATAGGCGTTAACAACAAAAACAGTAGGTGTTAATAACTATCCCATTTTCAGCGTTTTTTAACTAAATGTAGCTTCATCCCACTAAAAACACACACATTTCCCTCTATTTTCATGCCAAAAAATAGAGCATCCTTTTTTCCACACTACCCTCCCGTGCTTAAAGATTAACTAGAATGGTGATAATAATATCTTGATCAAATTCTTAGTGTTTCTTACTTATTTTATACTCAATAATAACATAAATTTGGCCAAGCTCCAACCTTTCAGCCCACCAACATTCTAACTGAAAAAAACCTTCAAGAGCAGCAAATACATCAACGCAGTGGATGATTAGGAATATATATGTTCTCTGCCTCACTGACTTGAGCAAATCCGTATGTTCCTCGCTGCCTTGCGTTCTCTCCCTCACGTCTACATTCGCTTCTGATTTGTGCTCTGTTCCTCGTGTAATACGTTTCAAGCACACCAAAAACAGCCAGTGATTTTGGCTTTATCAGACTTGTTTTTTATTTTTTTAATACAGGGGTATTATTGATATTTGACTTTACAACTTAATACCCATTAGGGCCTTTTCTAATCAAAGAGTTTAGTTTGGGCATTTTTTGGGATTTTCTTACTTATTTAGGTCTTTATAGGCATTTTCTCAAGATAAAAAGGAATGAGAGATAGGGCAATTTTGTCTTTTCATCCATACTTTTAAAGCTCATATTCCCACCTAGTCACCTCTCTGTTTTTTACTGTATTTCAGTAGTTTTTAGGTTTTCTAAATTTAAATGGTATTTACCTGTGATTGTCCCAGACATGATATCCTCGCATACGTAAACCCTAGTAGAAAGAACAGTACTTGCGGTTCTCCGTTTAGAACCCAGCCTGCAATTTCACAGGATATTCAGTGATCATGAGAGGGCTTAACCGAGCACTGTTCCTAGGCAGAGCGATCAGAAATGATTTCACCACCATCTCTGGGATTAACAATGGCACATCGTATCACCGCCCACTTCAACTGGTCTTCTATGGCACGTGCTCTAATCCCAACCTTCCTTGGCCATCGCATAAGCTTGCTGATCACTTGAGTTTTTCCAGTCCAGCTATTGCTAGCAGCGTTGCAGGTTCTGTTAGCTATAGCTCTGCTTCTGCCACGTCTCTTTCTCGGGACGTCTTCGAGAAGGGAACGCCGCCTACAGAAGGGTTTATGCCCAAAGAAGTCGTACTCTATCAGTATGAAGCTTGCCCGTTCTGCAACAAGGTTAAAGGTTAGAGCCCCTGTTCTTCATCAATGTCGGTCTTGGACTATGAATACTCTATTCTGATCCGATCATTATGTCGAACCACTCACTATTGCGATCATGAATACATAACTGACCCAATCATTAATTTCCACTGCTGATTTTAAAACTTTTTTCTTTTAGTTTCCGATTTCCGATTCTTTGAGATTTCGCTGGTCTCCATGGGGAAAGATTGTCCATTTATTGTATATATTTTATTCTTTGATGATGATTGTCATAATTTAAGGGAACCCTCTTCAGGTTTTACCAGGGTAATTTAAACCCTTTCACTGCAACAGAAGGGAATTATAAGATTGTCGTAAAATATCAGGGTTAAGTTACCATGTCTTTCTCAGTGGCGTGTAGCATATGTTTACGATGTATCGTTTATTAATATGCCTAATGAATGATGATTACATTGTTCTGTAATTCTTTGAATTACTTTTCCCAGCATTCTTGGACTATTATGATATTCCATACAAAATAGTGGAAGTAAACCCGATCAACAAAAAGGAGATCAAGTGGTCTGATTACAAGAAGGTCCCTATCGTTACCGCTGATAGTGAACAAATGGTTGATTCATCAGGTGCGCCTTTGTTTTAAAATAATGTTAGAACTTAGAAGCCCCGAATTTAATTTGTGTTGAATGGGTTTGTAATCTCTCCCTCTCCTGCAGACATAATTGATAAGTTACTTAAGAGGATGCATCCTGATTATGACTTAAATGCTGATGAAGAGAAGAGGTGGCGTGGGTATATTCTTCTCTTTTTTCCTTACCCATTTCTTTTTGCTTTTCGGATACTTTCCTGCCATTTTATTTTTCCCACTCCAGTAAAATAGGTTAGTTTCATTGGCATTTCATGAAAATTGCTGCTGCCATTTTTTCACTATCGGCTGCTGAATTGAGCTTGTGTATGTTTAGCCTCTGAAAAATTGCATTAACTTGGTGCTGTTTCTTGTGGTATAGGTGGGTGGATAACCACTTGGTGCATTTATTATCACCAAACATATATCGCTCTGTTCCTGAGGCCCTTGAATCATTTGACTATATCACTAATCGAGGTAAAATTTCAAACAAACCGAAGGTTTGTCTAATCTAACCTTTCATCTTATGTACCTCTCTCAAGGGAACTCAATTTTTTGTCCTCTGTCAGTAAAACACTCCAACCTCTACGTTATATTTTTGAATTTAAACAAACGTCACATTCTATTCTTTGTTATGATAACTAGCTCAAATTGGTCAAGAAACAACCAAAACCAGCGAATCAGTTCTAAAACTGGTTCAAAAGATATAAAATGGGGGAAGTGGGAGCTCAGTTTTGTTACTTTCTATTTTGTTTTTATTGTTGTCAGCACATAATAACATCATTTGCAGATAATGTTTTCATATTTTCAAAGTCTATTATTCTTTTATATAATTATTAACATTAATTATTGGTAATTATATATTCCCTTAATGAATGCCGTGATGTTGGTTATTAGTTTACTATTTTGAGTTTAAAATGTGATTATGGATTAACTTATTTAGATTTAATTTTGAGTTATGTAATTTATTAGTAATAGTTTCTTTAATTTTCTATATTATCTTTTAATATATATAATAAAAAATAAGTATCAGCTTTATCAATATTGCCTTGAGTGGTTTCTGTCCTCATGACCAGTGAATACTGGTGTTCCATTCCACCGGTTTCCTGTAACAATTTCCCATTTTGTATGAAAAATTAAATAGCCCAACTATGGTGGTCATCACCATGACCCCACATTATGTGTGAGAGAAAGGATAGTAACTAATCCAACCCTTAAGTTTAAAATCATTCTTCCCTGGCACACGAATTCCACTGATCAAATTGTTAAAGTTTAAATTTAAGCAAGCAAATTATGATCTGTATAGAATCTTAAAAGCTGTCCTCTATATGTAAAGGCAATTTTAGTTTCTTTGAGAGGCTAACTGCAAAGTATGGTGGGGCTGCTGCTATGTATTTTGTGTCAAAGAAATTGAAGAAGAGGCACAACATCGCTGATGAACGAGCAGCGTTATACGGGGCTGCTGAAGAATGGTTAGACGCTTTGAAAGGCCGCAAGTTTCTTGGTATGTTGATCTAGTTTCATTATATGCTGTGAAAAGACACACACACACACATGACGCATTGCTATTTGAACTTGTAAGTTAATATGTTTACTTATTTTGACAGGTGGATCAAATCCTAATTTGGCCGATCTTGCCGTCTTTGGTGTCCTGAGACCTATCCGCCACCTCAAGTCTGGTAGAGACATGGTAGAGCACACAAAGATCGGGAAATGGTATTCCGATATGGAAGAAGCAGTAGGACAGTCTTCTTGTGTTGATGCAATGGGATAGAGCAGGAGTTTTTCGTTTTTCTCCCGGTGAGGGAATGCTCTGTAGTTTTGGGGAAATGTGAATGAACAGTCCACTGAGTTTGGAGGTGATGTTATGCTCACGTCGTCGCCATTTGGACATAAGTATGATGAGTGATTATACTAGCGTCCTAAAATAGCGCAGTGTATTAATATCCGTCTCGTTTTGGGACGGGGTAGTCGTAGCCACGATCTTTTTCCTGCTCTGATCTGAGATTACACAGGCATCGAATAAGGCCTTCGGTAGGCAATCAGTTTATAGGGTGGCTTTGGACAGGGTCGAAGTAGCTAGGATATTGTTAGGCTCCTTCGATTAGTGCCATTATTCATTTCTAAGGAACGATTTTTACTATTTTAATTTGTCAAGTTTTCTTGTAATAGTAATTTAACTCTTATGTATAACATAAAAAATCAAAAATTCCAATAAACTTAATTATTTGAGTCAGTAATCATTCACAAGACGTTGATAATGGAGTCTTTTTTTTTTCTGTAATGTGTTAAATTCACACTAGTACCTGTATTTAAAATGTAAACGCGCGAGTTCTAAATGCTTCTGACTTCTGAGGCATTCAGAAAACAGCAAATTTATGTTTCTTATGAGCTTGCAGACGGCTGTATCTTTTCATGTTGCTGGCCAGGAGTTAATTGCAGCAAAATTAACTAGCCATCATCTTTCAAGTTGCCTTGGTTTAACCACTGGATTCTAGCATAGGGGAGGATTTCCTCTGTTTGAGATCCTTTAATGACGGACGGTTCTCTATGTACCTACCTACCTACAGGACATTGAAAAACCAAACAAAAATGCGAGCTCACCGATCTGGGTCAAATTGTGGAAATGGAATGGCCTACTTATGAGAATACAAAGGTAGAGACCATTCGCTAATGCTTGTTGGTCTATAAGAAAAGCTAGATGCAATACGCATACACTCTGCCCTGAATAAGATATTCATGAAAGTGATGTTGCCTTCATCAGTATTCAAAGAATTATCGATGATCTCAGTTCTCAAGTTATAAGCTAAGATAAATTTATTGATCACTACTCAAGAAGACGAACCCTTTAAATGGGCACCACCTCAAACAAGTCAGGTTAGATTAGATGTTGTTAGCTTTGTTAACCAAATGGTCCATGCAACTTGTGCGGGCTTATTCCACACCAAATGAAGCCACTGGATTAAGATTTCGTGGAAAATAAGGAGAAGAAGAGAGAGAAAACTTGCCTAACAAGTAACACCACGTGAGCTTATCATGAATAATGGAGTACAGTATATTAGATAGGTTCAAGGTTTTGTTCAAGTTTAGGACATGATAAGATAAACAATCGAAGCCTGTCGAACTCATACGAAAAGAATATTTTATGAATCATCCAGTTATTAGTGTCATTGAGAATATTGAAAATTTTATCAGGAAGGATGAGGCCACTTATCATATTTTTAATAATAAGACAAATAGTTGTGCGGATTAAATAGTTTGTCAAGTCTCTTATGCGAATGCCATTGCTACACTTAAGCCCCGTCAGGGTTCGTGCAACTAGATTTGCATGGTGGGAGTGATTTGATTGATTTTTATATACATAACGATAATGGTATGGGACTGATGATTGCTAGAAATTCTGCACCCTACGAAGGGCTTCACTTAGGGTCAATTTTTACAAAATTATAAATGTAATTTATATATAAATTAACGGTAATATAAGTGATTTTTTTTTTTCAAACTAAAACTTATTTAAGTCATTATTTGAAAAGTAAGTTTGTATAAAAAAATAACTGAAAATAATATGAATTTTTATTAAATGTATATAATTTGACAATTGATATATTATTGAGAAAAAATTATAAATACTAAGTAACACTTAATTAGATATTTTTTTTTGATAGATAAAATTTTGTATAAATTATAAATAATAATAATCTTAATTTTTTTAACAAAATAATATTATATTACTAAAATTAGAATTACCTTTTTTCCAACATTTTTTGGCCAGAAAATATTTTTTAGCAACCTAAAATTTACCTTTTTTCCAACAAGTTTAATAAGTCCCCCCAAGTTGCTTTTTGGTTAAAAGCCTAGTTAAAAAAATCAATCCAAACAATGCTTTTACAGTTTTGCTCAAGCTGAACTTTTCTCCCTTAGACTATAGAGTAGGTTTTTTCCACCTCACCGCCTTCTTAAACATTATGATGCCCCTTTCTCCTTTTGGATTTTGCATGCCCAACCCTACCGTGCCTGCTGTGGTATCTTATTATTATTATTATTATTTTTTAATACAACAGGCAAGTCTAACCTTGAAATTGTTGTCAATGATCTAGATTAAGACAATCTAATCCTCAATTCATCTAAGCAATAGGGCGTGGTATCTTTGATGCAACTTTTTTTTCCCTAGTTACTACTCCCTCTAATCCTTATTATAAGGCACCAACTACATACAATTTTTTATCCTTATTATAAGACACCAACTACCCACAATTTTTGATTCTTTTTATAAGGTATCAACTACATTTAACTAATTTATTTATTACTATTTTCTTATTATGCCCTTACTTTAACAAACTCTTTTAAATCTAGATTATTAAAGTAGAGATAAAGTTGGAAACTTTTATCAATTTTGGGCTCATTTAATGATTTAACTTTCATTTCTTAGTTTGTGAAAAAAGATAGTTGGTGTCTTATAATAAGAACTATAGGAAGTTGAACACATACAGGGAAGACGTAACTTCCTCACTGGGAATTTATAGACAAAAAGTTAAAAATAGAGTTAGGTTCTGGTTTTAAATTAGGTAAGCTTTTGTGGGCTTGCAATTAATGCGACCTGCATTCTTCCTTCTTGTTCATAAAATACACAAATATAACTTAACATTTAGGTATTGCTAAAACGAGGGAGAGCCGAGAAAAGATTATTAAGTGATTTGACAGAGAGCGTAAAGAATTGAATAGGATCTGAAATGATGTAGGGTCCTGCTAAGAAAGAAAGAGGGGTGAGAACCGCGTGATCCTCATCCAATTCCAATGGCTTTAGTAATTTTAGTACAGTTTTGCTTGCGTAATGAACTCCCTCCCCTCACACCGGCGCCGGAAGTTTCTGATCAGTTTTACTCTTCTTGGCCCCCCAAATCACCCCAATTTTGTCCTGTCTAAATTCTAAACGGACATTATGTGATTTCAAATTTTTAAGTTAAAAAAAGTTTAAAGCAGAGAAATACTATTCTTTAGCGTCTTCCCAATGGCAGAACTGACAATTTCCCCCATCTCTGATTCCGTCCACTGACTCTTTCATATCCCGATTTAGTGAATTTCCCCCTCGCCACCACCTCTCTCTCTCTCTCTCTCTCTATCCTTCTGACTCGATACTTCTGTAACTTTTCTGTCACAAAATCTGCATGTACGTCGTCGTTTTCCGCACCACCCTTTACATCTCTCTCATTGCCCGTTAATAATGCTGCTTTTGGTTCTGGCATATAACCTTTTGAGATTCTACAAACACCCGGTTGATAGGCGAGCCCGATTCGAGATTTATACTTATATCCACCCAATAGCCTTGGAAAAAGTTAAAAGACAACCCCCTTCTCCTGCCACCTTTTTTATTATTAAATTATGAATATATTTACTTTCGTCTTCCCGTTCTTTTAGCTCCTTAATTAGTCAATACAATTAAGTCTCACATGAAAGTTCCATTACCCGCTTTTAATCACACAATAATAAGATTGTCAGTTTTCCCACTATAAATATACATCCCACGGGTTTCTTTCTTAATGGTAAGTTTCAGTTAGACCGGAAATCGTAGCAACAAAGAAGGCAAAGTTTATGCCGAGAAGAGATAGAAAGATCATGCTTCTTTTCTGATACAGCAACAACATGAACCTTCTGGCTTTAAACCTACCCATGATTTCGTTTCGGTTCTGCCTCCGCTATTAAAATGCCCTTGATACATGTCCACACATAATAACACTCCTTGGTGCTTCTTCTTCCTCTTCCACAAGATGGCAGTTCATGCTCAGTTTTATTCAGAAAACTCGGGATTGCCCTTATGTTTTCCGGATCGGGCGGGGACTAGTCAAGTGCTTGGAATGGATAATGGCCTTCTTCTCAGCCTTCCACACCCTTCACAGAAACAGTTCCAACAGCACCAGACTTATCAAAACTCTGGTTTTGATTGCAATCAGGGGCCTTCGTTTTCCCTCGCATGCAATAATAGTTTTCCATCCCTGTCCTTCTCTCACGCTTTGAACACGCAACTGGAATTACAGAGACATGAGATTGATCGCATGCTCCTATCACAGGTTATCACATTTGGATGAACCTATCTCTGCTTTTTATTTTTTAATATTTTGCGAGAATATTCCTGTTCTTTTTTTAGGCTACAATCAAGTGTGTGAACTGTTCAACTTTCGATTTTAGGCTGCATCATCTCGTTGCAGTTCATTTTATAGTGACTAGATTATTTGTTTATATGCTTTGAAACAGAACGAGAGATTAAGGCAGGCCCTGCAGCGTCAAAGAAAGGAGCAGGTGTCATTCCTATTGAGTGCTCTGGAATCAAAATCGCAGAGCCTGATAAGGCAAAAAGAGGAAGACTTGACACAGGCTAAAAGGAAAACAACAGAGCTAGAGGAGGGCTTGAGAAAAGCAGAGATGGAAAGCAAAGCGTGGCAGAGAGTAGCCAAGGAAAAGGAGGCAGTGGTAGTGGGCCTAAGGAACACGCTGGAACAGATAAGAGAGAGAGGGGTGTGGGATAGTAACATAGCTGAAGACACAGAGTCATGTTTTGGTCCGTGTGAGGAGAGTGAATACAGAGAAGAAGAGGAAGAAGAAAAGGTGGAAAAACAGAGAAAGCGGATGGCCTGTAAAGGCTGTAACTCTCGGAGCTCGTGTGTACTGTTCCTACCCTGCAGACACCTCTGCTCTTGTTATTTCTGCGAAGCCTTGCTTGATTTTTGTCCTGTGTGTAATTCCGCCAAAGAGGGCTGCATGGAGGTGCTTTTGGCCTAGCTCCCCAGGAAAGACGCATAAGGGAAGGAGCAGCTCATTTGACAGAGTAAAACTTATTTTTAATACAGTTGAAATTAGATATATAGATTAGGATGTCGTTGTGGGGTTTCCGGCTTTCAGTTCCTCTTGTCCGGTTGGCCTTTTTCTGGGGACTGCACTTGGCCGCATTTTGTTTTTGTCCTATCTATTGGCTAGTGTTTGAATATAGAATTATGCTGCGCCATCATTAATGGGAGAAAGAATCTTCTTTCTCTGTGCCTTAATTGGGATTTAATTCTAATATTTGAATTTGACTTGGTTTGCTTCATTCATCAATCGTGTTTTTGCTTCGCAATAAATGACACCTATCAATCTTATCTCAGACTCTGCCCTATCAGTGACAGGATTCTGTTTCTTTTTAACTTGCCCTTTTTTACTGAGAGAATAAAGGATATGGACAATTATAAAAGTATGCAAGTCTGGAACCGCACTATTATTGAGGCTCGTTACTACTTCCGATGATATATGAACTGGCGCCCTGCCTTCCCGAGCGGGAAAACGGGCTAGCTCTTAGGCTGACTCGTTTAAGTTCTAATTTTTTTAAGTTTGGGTTTGAAAAATGGATAAGTTATTTAAAATTAATTCTGAAGGGTTAGTCCTGACGGGCCTCGGGCTTAAACAGGTCGGTCTTGCAGGCCCTTTTTACTGTAGTTTTTTTTTTAAAATTTATTAATTTATATATATATTATATTTGTTATAGAGTTATTTATCAATTTAACTACAAATACATAATAACTATACTCTAATTTTATGATTTGATTTATTATTTGTTGCAAATAAAGACTATGGATGTGTTTATGATGCGGGAGAAGAATTTCATGATATTTTTACTCATAAGCTAGAAGCTACTATTCAAAGTGAAGAACAATCAAACATCGTTAAAATCGATTATAGTGACAAAGATGACGACAATAATAGTTATCGTACTAATGTCACTTAGTAATATGTTTTTTATGTTTTATGTGAATTATTTGTGAATATAGTTTGCTTTTGATTATGAATTAGTGATTGTACTTATTTATTGAATTATTCGTGTTGTAATTTACTAATTATATTTTTTTAAAAAAAATTTGAGGAAAAATAGTTAAAATTTGGAATAGTAATTTTCAGGCCTTGCAGGCCGGCCCTAGCCTTTCACAGGCCGATCCTAATTCCCAACTCTACTTACCAATTTCCAGTTCGAAGATAAAGCCCCATTTAACTACGATGTTTTGTGCCATCTCCGCCTCTCTTATTTTTCCAAAATATAGATAAAAACTACTACATAAAAGTGGATATAAAGGATAATAATCAGATCAAATGAAAATTTGGAGACATGCATATTCATTCTCCTTTTCAAGTTATTAAATAAATTATATGTGAATTTTATATGCTTTATAAGATTTGAAAAAATAATTAAATTACTCATAATTTATAACTATTGTGACCCTTACAAATTTTATTGATGGATTTATTAAAAATTGATTAACAATTGACCAGGGTTAAGGCTCTAAGAGGTTACAAGGATTCTTACCAATTCTCATGAGGGGGGAAAATAACACTATAGTTTTGCAAATTAAATTTATGATGACATTTCGACTTCTACAATTATGTGGCTGTTTGGAGTAACTTTGTTTGAACTTGTATAAATGTATTTTTTCAACACCAACTTAAATAAGATATATACACTCCTACCCCTTGGGCATTTCCATTGGAGCATAGCGTTTGAGCTGCGTTCACCAATAACTTCTTAGTAACACTCATCACTGTGGCATTTTTACTCATCAACATTGTTCGAATCTGTTCTTAGGAGAACAACCAAATTTCATCATCGAGGCTTTCCTATCTGTCTGTGGTGTTGGAATCTGGGAGTTTTGTTGATTCAGGTTATCGAGTACTATGGTGGGAGCCTTTTCTCTGATAAGGATATTTTGGTCTTTTTCATTTAGATTAAAGTATTCTTTTAGTTTTTTAAGTCTCAATAATATATACTCTTGATCTTTTAATTTTATAAAGTATACTTTTGATTCTGTATTTTTAACACGCCAGTGTTGTTAACAGAAAATGTTCACACAACAAATTTAATTGATGACTGTGTAACTGATAGAGCATATTTTTATTTTTATTTTAATTTTTTTAGTATAATATATTTAGATTATCAAACTAAAATAAACTGACAAATCATTGTAAATGAAATCGATGTTTTTATATTTATATTATTAAATTAATATATTTCGATTATTAAACTAAATTTTTTATACTTGGATCATTAGACTAATTTTTTTTAATATAATCGAGGTTTTGATAATTACTGTTTTATCACGGATTTAAATATTTTTTAATTTATACATAGTTTAAATTTTAAATTAATATATTTTAATTAAACAATCAACACTTAAGCTTATATAATCATCGGTTGAGTTTGCTGCGTGAGCATTTTCCGTTAGTAACCTTAACAGTGTTAGAATTTTAAGACTAAAAGTATAGTTTATAAAGTTAAGAAATCAAAAGTATATCTTATAGAAATTTAAAGGACTAAAAGTGTACTTTAACTTTTTATTTATAATTCTTGTCACTCAAGTTTTTAATATAATATGTATTTATCTAATTTGACAGATTAAATAAGTTAGTTTAATTAGTTACCATGATATGTATTTTTTAAAACAATATAATCATCTTTCTTAATTTTTTCATTCCCTCTTCTCCTTGATATATGGTAAAGGAATATCAATAGGTTAAATTGTGAAAATATTAACAAATATAAAAAAATAGATATATTATATTCAAGACAAATGTTAACTCTTCAAATATATCTTACATTAAAAATTGGAGGAATATTTCTTTTTTTCAGGATTTATGATTCTACTACCTTTGTATTTAGAGAAATTAAGAAAGCTAAATAATTTATTTAATTTTAAAAAATGATAAACAGAAATATTTTAAACACTAATTTAATTAATTTTCTTAATCTCATTAAAAAAGTGAACTTTAATTTTTTAATTTTATGTTCAGTACCAAACTAATATTTCCTTATAGTGTGTTTGGTTTGAAGGGAGGGTGAGGAAAGAAGATAATTGACCAATTTGTCATTATGAAGAGAATATTCTTTTTTGTTGAAAGTATATTTTAGGAATATTAAAAAGTTTCCATGGGCTTTTTTTGTAAAGAAGAGGGTAAAAGTTTTATCTCTCCCCTCCTCTCCCTCAAACCAAACACACCCTTAGGTACAATGTTTTCACCCTCTCTTACAACTCCTTTCCTTAATTTTAAATACTTCATCTTATCCTTATTATAAGGCATCAACTACTTTTTCTCACAAATCAAGGAATGAAAGTTAACTCATTAATTAGGTCCAAAATTAATAAATGTTTCCAACTTCACCCTTACTCTAATGATGTAGCTTTAAATGAGTTAGTTAAAAATAAGGGTATAATGGCAAAAAAGTAATAAATGAGTTAGTTAAAGTAAGTTGGTGCCTTATAATAAAGACAAAAAAATATTGGTAGTTGGTGTCTTATAATAAGGACCAGAGGCAGTATAAGAATAAGATGACATTTAAACGTAGGTGGAGCTCTTATCCTTATTATAAGGCATTAAATACTTTTTCTCACAAATCAAGGAATGAAAGTTAGCTCATTAATTTGGTCTAAAATTAATAAATGTTTCTAAATTCACCCCTACTTTAATGATGTAGCTTTAAATGAGTTAGTTAAAAATAAGGGTATAATGACAAAAAAGTAATAAATGAGTTAGTTAAAGTAAGTTGCCGCCTTATAATCATGGTTATCATACCCGGACCGGATCGGCCGGTTCGGACCGGAAACCGGTGAACCGGTCGTGCAACTGGTCCAAAAAAGCATAGAAATCGGGGTTGGGGTGTTTTTTTTCCCCTCTCTTTTTTAATGTCCAGTGAAGATGCTTATCGATAGAGAAAGAGAGAGATGAGAATATTATGGTTCTTTGTGGAGAGACTTACTTTTTCGTCGGCTCCGGCGTCGAAGATGGCTTGCTGAGACCTGAAGAGAACAGAGCAGGAGCCATGGGCATTGATGAGACGTGAAAGAGAGAGAGACTGAGATAACATGAGAGAGAGAGTGATATGTGGAAGAAGTGAAATATTATTTAATGCCATATTCTTATTCAATCAAGTGTGGTCAGATCATTTATTGCCAAAGGACAACACATGAAACCTGGTGATGGAAGTGAAAAGACAAGAAGTTCAGTACTTCCTCCGGTCCTAATTATAAGACATATTTAACCAATTTTGGAAAAATTAAGGAGAGGAGTTAAATTAGTTAATTTTACTCATTTTCCTAAAATGTCCTTATATACATTTAAAATGACATAAGTAAAAGTTAATCAACAATTCTACCATATATCTCTCCAACCAATTTTCCTTTCCACATGTTTTCTAATTGAAATAATGGCCTTGCTAGATATACATATATGTGTGTGTGTGTATACATATAGATCTATCATGCACACACACACACAACCATGTATCTACACAAAAATATATATATTGACGTGCGCTCACGCACACACATATATACATACATATATATATGTTTATAGACAACACACACATATAACTACACACACACACACACACACACACACACACAAACACATATATATAGACACACACACACATATATATATACATATATGTATATATGTATATATATGTATGAAAGAAATCTGACATATATAACTATACATACATACATACATACATACATACATATATATATATATATATATATATAGACACACACAAACACACACACATATATATATGTACACATACATATATATATACACAAACACACATATATACACACACAAACACACACAAACACACATATATATAGACACACACACTCACACATATACATACATACATACATATGTTTATAGACATACACATGTGTGTGTTGCAACCCATATACATATATACTTACAAAAACCAAACATACTTTGAGATAATAAAATAAGGGTATTTTAGGAAGAAATTGGTAAAAACTAAAAAGTTGTCATATAATTAGGACCAAAATCAATCCCTAAATGCTGTCTTATAATTAGGACCGGAGGGAGTATTTTGTTTTATCCAATGAATTTAGAGTAGGAAGACATCTTTTTAACTAAAGGATAATAGCTATTTTTTTTTCTCAGAAAAAGGATAGTAGCTATTTAGAGAAATGTTTTTTTTTTTTATAATTTCATATTAATAAACCTGAAATTCTCATTTTCTCACCGGTTTGGTCCCGGTTTAACTCCAGTTTGACTCCGGTCTAATCTACTAACCCTTGACTCAGTATTCCGACCGATTTTGTGACCGGTCCGGTTTTAATAACCTTGTTTATAATAAAGACAAAGAAAATAATGATAGTTGGTGCTTTATAATAAGGATAAGAGGCAATATAAGGATATTATGAAATTTAAACGTAGGTGGAGCTAGTACTTATGGAATAAAACTTTTGCCACGTGGAAGAAGCACAAAAAACTTCCAGACGCGGGAGACTTCCTGAGATTCCTTCCGCCAACCGACTCCCCGGTCATGGTCCCCTCCTCATCTCTTGCCTCCGAAACTAGGATCGGGAAGGCTCATCAATTTCACCATCTGCAGAAACCAGCCATGCAGCAGGGAGATTACAGCTCCGCTCCCTATTATCAATTTCCCCACCTTCAAAACCCTCATCTTTATACCGGCGATCCTATCCCCAACATCTACGCTTCCGCTCCTCCCTTCTCCTCTGGTTACACTCCCGATTATACGTCATACACCTCCCCTTACCCGCCAAACCCCCACAATCCAGAACCCATCTCTGCCCCGCCTCTGGCCACTCCCACTGCTCCGTCATACTCTCCAATTTCCAACTTCAACTCGCAGCCCATCGTTTCTTCTCCGCAACCATCCTCTTTCCCCCCGTTTGAATCTCATCTTTCGTACCAGCAACCCTCCACGCAGCAATCCTATTATTCGCCCTATGATCGTCAACAGACAGTTCCAAATTATGCTCACGCCTCCTCTGGTCCTCAAAACCTGAGTCCGAATTCTTCATTCTCGTCCTCTTACGCGTCTCCCTACAGTCAACCAGGATCTTCCATACCATCCACGAACGAAATTCCTTCTGAGAATCCCGCAAAATTTGATCATTTCGGTGCTTATTTGGATGATGGATATGGAGGTTTCAATCAGAGCCCGTCTGGTTCGGGATCAAATTTTTACGGGACTCGACAGGATAGCGGGATTTCCAGGTATGATCATGGTGTCGATGAAGTTTACAGAGAAGGTGTCTATGCTTATGAAGGAGGCCAAGTAGAACCATATGGAGCGCGCGGCACGGCTCCTAAATCTACTTGGTCCGGCTTTGATGATTATGGGAGGCCAATCGGTTTCCCCCCACCGAAAGATTCCTCCGTGTCAGACAAGGTTGCCAAAGCATTGCCGAAGGCTGATGCTCAAGAAGATGTAAGAAGTGGAGTGCAAAAATTTCGGGTGAAGCTGTTGGTGGAAAGTAGTGGTCAAGACACTATGGATGTTCTCTTGCAGGTACAAATGTCGTAGCTGCTAAAGATTTCTGATTTGAAGAGGACTAGTACAATTTATTAATCACTATGATAAGCGATAATATGAAATCATGTAACCTGTCTTCAATTGTTGGATAAGCACGAGTTTTAAATCAATAATACAGATGAGTTTTCTTTTGATCCAAGGTACTCTCAACATTTCCCCCCCTAAATTTTAAACTTTTTTTTTTGGGGGAAATAATACTAAAATGATCTTTGATTTCTCATGTAATGGCATAAAGTTAGTCGTTGGGGAAAAAAGCATGAAATTAATCAAATATTAGATTTTGATATTCAAGAGGGAGATGTCAACATTAATGATGACAGGTACTAAGTAAACCGCATAGCCCGGGTTGTGTTCCATTGCTATTTTATTTCAGTGTCTGTTACATGTAAGGTGGATATCCCTGCATCTTATTCCTTTTATTGTATCATACTAAATGTTTCTGTATGCTTGTGTGTGTGTGTGTCGCAGCAGTGACGTTTCAATGTTGGTTTTGTTGGCTTGTTCTATCTAAAATTCCGTCTAAGTTCCGTCATAAGTCAATCATTCCCCTTTTTTCTATGCTTTATTGATGTTAGCTATTCACAACACCATCTTCGTCGAGACATTTGGCTTTTTATAATGTTCCTCTTTCCTCTTTGGTTATACGCCCAATCTGATAGGGTTCTTGAGTCTTAAGTCTTAATATCGTCTTATTCATGTCTTCCTTTTCACTGGGTTTTGAAATATACATATTGGGAATCTGGCCGTGATTATGGTGAATATCTAAAACTAGTATTTGTGCCTTCATTTACTTATCCCTCTTCTGCAAATTTTGTTTGACTAAACATATATGTATTTTAATTCTTTCAACTTTCCAGAACCTCTTGCTCAACGGAGTTCAGCTTGTCTATCACGCATTATGTTTACCCGTGTCTTATTATCCATACCAAGGCTGATGATCTGAATTAGTATTTTTTACCAACTTATATTTTTTTTCTCCAGATTGGTTTGGATGGAATTAGAATGCTTGATCCAAGTACCAGTCGAATCTTGAGAATATATCCTCTTGAAAGCATTACGAGATGTGAGGTGAGTATAGATTTGCTCTATGAAAATTGGAAAACTGTATGAAATTACTTTCTTAAAAAATTGGTTTAGATAATATTTTTTCATTGAATAATGCAGAAATTTGATTCATCTACCTTATCATTTTGGTCCAAGAGCTCAGTAGACATTGAGCCAAAACGAATCAGACTGCAATCCAATAGTTACACTACCAACACACTTTTGGATGCTGTGACTGCTGCAACCATACAGGTGGGGCTTCAGAGAATCTCAGAGGATCATGTCATATTTGTATGAGCCACAATGCGGAGTGTCTACTTATAATTGACTTCCTGTTTCTGCATCATCTCTGATGCTTCAGGAGAGAGTAAACCAGGGTTAATATTAGAAATTAGCTAAGAAGTGTAGAGATTATGGATGGATTATCTATCATGAAACCCTAGAAAATTCTTGCAGCTGTTAACTTTATCCTGAATTATGAAAACTGATAAAAAAAAAATATCAAGAACCCTTTTTCTCTATGAAACCACAAAGATCCGCAACATTTATTCAATTTTTCTATGACAGTGACATGTGTTATCCACCTTGTCTCTTGCAATGACTTCTGGACCGGTCATTTCTATTTCCTGTAGGTCTTCTAGTTAAATGCCCTCTAGTCTTTATTTCCAGGATCCTGATTACTTGTTTAGTTGTCTTAATTCTTCCCTCAAATATTGGGAATTGTTGATATGTGGCAACCTTTATATGCCATCTGTTTGTTGTTGCAGTTCAAGGAAATGGGTGGAAGCAGCAGGCCTGCTGAAGCATTGAAAACAAATGAACAGCCTACAGAAAAGAAGAAAGGCCTTGTTGATTGGATGAATTTGATCAAACCTCCCAATGAAGAGAAAGATCATTGGGTAATGTCAGATACTGATTGAATTTCTTTCTCTTCCTTCCCACCCCCCACCACCCCTTCCCTTCTCCCAAGTAATGCTCCCATTGTCTTAGCTGAAATATCTTTCTTAGAACCAGTTTTATTTATAGGATGCTTGTGATTATCTGCTGTTGGTTGACTATGATCGTTAGGAGAAGTATGAAATTGCAATGTTCTCAACTAATTCCATATAACCATGATTGTATATTCTTCTCACTTGTAGCTCTTAGAAAGTTGAAAATGCCACATGATCTTAAAGAAAATGAATTGGTCAACTGCGGTGATTTTCAATCAATGTAGGATTTAGTTGTTCATCTATCTTGCTCCTTATGAGTTTCTATCACTCCATCCAGGTCCCTGATGAAGCAGTTTCGAAATGTACAGGATGTGGCACTGATTTTAATGCTTTTGTCCGTAAGGTTGATCCAAACCTTTCATGTCTGTTTCTAAAGCTTTAAGTGTTTTCTGTGCTTGATTGATGTTTTAGCGTGTTTGATTGCTAATTTTCAATTATCCGTGCTTCTAACAGCACCACTGTAGGAACTGTGGGGATATTTTTTGTGACAAATGTACACAAGGTAGAATTGCTCTCACTGCTGATGAGAATTCTACGCAAGTACGAGTGTGTGATCGATGCATGGTATGTTCCATATTTGTTGACTTTTGTCCGCTGAGGTAATAAAATGAAGATGATGTTATGAATATGCTTTCTCAATTGTTGAGGTTGTTGTGTCTTGCAATGTGGATTTTTTTTTTAAAATTTTTTGGTGGAGGAACAATTTTTTTTTTATCATGCCTTGTTTTCCTTCTCGAGTTTCTGACAAGAGTAGGGGAACTAAGGAAGGGTAAAATTTTTGAAAGGATATGAAAGAATCTTTAACTCAGTTCTCATAAAGCCAGGAGAATATCCTCAATGCAACAAATAGATCGCATATGCTATCTCCTAACCAGCCATAATTCTACTATTTATGCTACTCCCTCCGTTCCTTAATAAAAGACATGTTTACCTAATTTGATTAGATTTAAGAAGTTACTTAATATGATTTGTATTCTTTAAAACACCCTAGTCATCTTCATTAATTCTTTCCTTTCCTCTCTTCCTTTATTATTGTTAAGAGAGCATCAATTGGGGTAAATTATGAAAAGATTGACAAATATAAAATTCATGTCTTATATTTAAAACCAAGATCATCTCCCCAAATATGTAGGACCGGAGGGAGTAATTGAAACACAGTAACTGAAGCACTAACAGTGTTTGAATATGAATGGCCTATAGTAGTAAGCATAATGTCATTGCCTCTAGTCACTGTTGGTGTTGTCATAGGGTTTTGTGGGCAGTTTTCTCATTAACCACCCTCTTGCTGATCTGCCCTGTATTGTCCCCACTTTCTGTGCTCTATCACGTTTCCTCTTTCTTTTATATGTCAAAATAAAATTTGCCATGCTATCAGTTTTTTTTTCTCTGCATTTGTGATACATTATATTTTTGAGCTGTGCTTTCTTTGATTTGGGAGAACGGAGATCTTATGTCAATTTGTTGTTTAGGCAGAAGTGACTAGCAGGCTCAGCTATGCAAAAAAGGCAGTGAGTAGACCTGTCTTGCAGAGTCATGAAGATCTTGCCAGGAAATTGCAGGTAAATAACTGTGCATGCCTAATACCATACGCTTCTGTGTTGTTTTACTTTTGCATTGTATGCTTCTTTTTGTGGCTCAAGTAATGTATGCTTTTGTCTGGTTTTGATTCTTGTTTCCTTTTTCCAATGATTGCTTTTGATAGGAGGAGCTGGAGAGGAATCGGAAGACATCAGGTAATTCAAGTTTGTCAGCCTGGTTTTAAATTGTTAAGAATTATGGCTGATTACTTGTAAGGCAGAGCAACCGGGCTTTAATGAATCTGTAGCTTGGGTTTTTCAGTTGGTATTAGGGGAATTTTGAATTGATATGCTTAAAATAGCGGCTGTAGCTTAGCGAAGTAATCCTATTTTACAGGGTCAAAATCTGATGGATCTGGAAGGCGGATGAAAGAAGTTGAATGTCCTACATGCACGGTCCATCTACAGGTTGGAATTTACTTAGCAATCTCATCATGTTTCTGTCTAATGCAAACACACTCATCATTGTCATCTTCATTCTGGCCTTTGTTATGTGGGTTGACTGTAGGTCGCCGTCCCAAACACGGGTTCTGAGACAATAGAGTGTGGGGTTTGCCAGCGCCCCTTTCTTGTGAGTGCTAGCTGATTTCTGCAGATCGTGTCTAGACGCGTCTCTTTAAACTTCAATGTTATTTTACCGATTAATCGCTTGCTGATCATTGATCGATAATGATTGTTTGGAATTACCTCGTGTATTATTTTCCTAGTGCAGTTACTGCTTGTTCACGTAAGAATTCTTTTGGCTGGCAATTTTTGTTTTGATATTTGGGTGTGTGAATATGTCTATAGGATCTCCTTTTTTCTTTTGGTTTTTTTATATGGGAGAAGAAACGCCTCTCTCATTCGGATGCCCTTTTTTGTAATTGGATGCCATGAATATACGTATACTTCTACAAATCCGGTGAATTTTGTGGCAAGGGTCTGGGGTCATTTGATGAATTTTTGTCAGGCACTCTTTACTTTCAGTTGTGCATTTCCTCTATTATTCCTTTTAACCTAATTTAAAAAGTTAAATTCGCTATTATGACAAATATTTTTTAAAACACTCTGCATATCTTCTTTAATTCTCTCATTTCTTATAGTTGATTATGGTTGAGGAAGCATTGAGGGGTAGATTGTTGAAAAACTGATTAATAGGAAAATTATGTCTTATATTTAAGGTTTAAATTAACTTCTTAAATATGTTTAATATTTACAGACTGGAGTAGAGTACATAACAAAAGAAAGGGCACATCAATTAAATTTCCCTCTAAGTAAAAAAAACCGACTTAAGATAATTGAGCCTGGTGACACAAAATGACATCCTTCATGCGGATCTAAATCCTTATAGACAAGTTTTATACAGTAATAATTAATAACCATAGAAGCATACTTTAAATGTAGGAGTAAAATATCTTTGTGCGCCCTAGCGGCAAACGGCAACGCTGCTATCAACACTTGGATGAGTTCTTAGGCTTGAATCCCACATTTTCATATATTTATGCACTTCATCTTATCTTTATTATAAAACATTAACTATTAAAAGTTTTTTGTTGTCATTATAAGGCACCAGCTACTTTTAACCAACTCATTTATTACTATTTTTCAATTATATATACCCTAATTTTTATCCAATTCTTTAAATTTATATCATTAAAATAAGAGTAAAGTTGAAAATATTTATCAATTTTTGACTAATTTAATGGCTTAACTTCCTTTTTTTTAGTCCATGAGAAAATGTGGTTAGTGTCTTAGGGAGTATTTATCTGTTATTTGATCATTAAATGATACTCCTACAATTTGACCTGTTTTTAAAAAATATGTTTGTATAAATGTTGGTTTTTTAATATCTAACACACGAGATGGTTAATGCATTGCTCCAATCCCTATGACCAAACTCAAGTCCTTTAGAATTTTAGGGTATTTAATAACTTCCCGCCATAAATATAGGATTTAGATTAAGGGTGAATTTTGGTCTTGGATGTAAAACATTTTTTCTATTTTGTATATTATATGTGTTATTTTTCTTGAAATTAATTTGTCAGACTTATAAAATAATATATAATATAATGTTGCTCATAAGTATTTTATGAAGATCATGTTATACATGTTATGATTAGGGAATTTATTTATTTTTCTTAATCTCCACAAATTAGATAAGTGTGTATTACATTAAGGATTGAGGACTACATGAGTATAATAATAAGTTTCTTGTAAAATAATAGAGAGAGGAGAGCAATAGATCTAATGCCAATGAATGTTGATCTAGTTGATAAGGGTTTGACTCATAATAAAGTTGTGAGTTCGAATCCCACCAATATGATAACTTTATTAGTGAGAAATATGTGTAAGTATGTTAGTAAACGTTTTTTAAGTCTATAAATAAACACTTAATGTATAAAGAAAAAGCCAAAAACAATACGGGACTTCTATTGATGGATATAGTTTTACACGTCAAATATCTCGTTTATGTTGAAGTGTAAATTAAGTAACGGGAAATAAAGATTACAAATGTGAATAAATCACAAGATAGTGGAACAATGAGAGTTACTTGATAAAATTTAAGGTGATAAAGAGTAATGAAGAAGAGATTGATTTGTCCAACTCTCCATACTCTTAGCAAAGATTTATTTGTAAATAATAAGTATTTTCTTGAACCTATTTGTAATTTTTTGTTATTATTTATGATAATTGGGTGAGAAGACCGCTTGCAAAGTGCCCAGCCGAGGAGATTTAATCAAATCCTTTTTCAAAACAGAAATGAACCGGGAAAAAGGAATGGAGAATTAATGTGGAAGTTATCATGGCTTGCGCACTGGCCATCATTCGACCTGATAACTAGAGATACCAAAGAAACAATATTCTTTCTAAGAAAATCTTCTAGTGACCATGCCTCTTCCTTTCTCCTTTCTACGGCCAGTGTTTGTTTGGGACCCTTTAAAATTATTCATTCACGTAGATTGAGACAAAATCATTTTAACATATTTACCTCATATATTGAAAATCATAATTTAAAAGACTTCAAATTTTATTTCAAAACAGGCACGTACTAAAGGGTCAAACTTGGAAGTATATTTTTGACGCATGAGTGTCACTCGACTAACTTTTCAACCCCCACAAAGTCATATAGATAAATGAATCGTGGTGGTCTAGGTGCATGACAACTTATAATTTGGTGTCCACGTTGACTAAATAAAGTTGATGTTGTCGTCGGGCAATCTTGAAAGTCAGAGATATGGAATTAGTACCTTGTATATTAAAAACTATGAGGACTATTGGCCATTGTAAAATAAAGGAAGAGAATTAAGAAATTTTTGATAATAAGGACCAAATTGAAGATTGATTTAAATACTAAATATTTAATGTTCCTCACAAAATTAAAATAGAAGATTATTACGATCTTGATTAATAAACGGCCTCAAATTCTATGCATATTCACGGTCCTTTTGATGGAGAAGATGGCATTAGGCTATGAGCTTGACTACTAGCAGAACAAGTGCTAGCTAGATGGAGGAATAAATTCACCTAATTAATTGCCCATTAATATTTAATACTGATTCAAGAAAATAAAAATGGGATGTTACCATCAACGTACACCACATTTCTTTTTCAGTTGCCCACCCCTCCGTCACCCTTCTCCTACCCCTATATTGATATGGGGTCTCCTTCTTCAATGCATTCTCTCTTAATATAGGGAAAAATTATGATTACATAATTAAATTCCGGTCCTAAATGCATTCACGGCCTGATTTATAATGTAAATTACATTACAAATCGAGTTTTCGAACTAGAAAGGAGGTTGTAAGATCTACTTAGAGAAATATATATCCTTAAATTACTACTAGTGCTTCGTTGTGTTCTAAATTTATGATGAGAAGATGGGTGAAGAGGGGATATATTTTCATTTCTTTAAACTGTGGAGACAGTTTTAGAGCCATTTGGGTATTGCGTGCCGCCTGCAAATGCGTGTATTACTGAATAAATGACCACGTGTCCGTTGGCAGGGGAAAAAAAAAAAGAAAGACCAGGTGTCCAGATTAGCAAATCAACTCGACAGCTAATTTCATTGGAGGGTTAAAGAATATTTTTGTTCTATATATCTTGAACTCTATTCTCAGAGAAGTATTTGATATACTGAAAAAAACATCAGCACATGCAAGATCGATGAAGACCTAGTCTTAGGAGACATTATAAAATAACTTGTGAAGAGGACTGAAAGGCCAGTTGGCTGGGAAGGACACTGTAACTTGGTACAATCAAATGAATGAATATGACCAAATCAATTAATCTTGCGGAAATGATAGTGGTAGTTGAGGATATGCATTATTTGCTAATGTTGTTATTACCATCATATCATGCAAAAATGTGGAATTGCGGAGGAAGGTTATGACGTCGCTTTATTGATTCGACACTCGTATGTGATTGAAAGATTTTTTATTTTGCCGCAAGTTTCCACGTATTCGATCAGCAAAACAATATCAACTAGCATTAGACCGCAAGTAATAACAATTAGTAATTTGTTAGAATTTGAAGGATTGACTTAGAGAAGAGAAACAAAAACCTCTATAATGTTATTCAAACATTAATGCTTGATCTTTGAATCAATGACAGTACAAGAACTTTAATTTTATATACACAAAACATAACCTAAACTATTCATAGAATATAATTTAATCTAATCTGATTCAAATAAATCTTAATCAAATATAAACTCTAATAATAATATTTTTAAGATATATCAAATGTTAACAAATGATATATAACATCTCAATATAAGAATACATCAAATATAAGATAAAGTTAGTTTTTTTAGAAATATTAAGAAAGCTACTAAATTATTTTATAATACTTTTATTTATTGTTTTTTCTTCAAACTATTTTATGTAATATATAGATTGATACATAATCTAATAATACACTATATTTAATATGATCAAATAACTTATTTATCTTCCTTCATTTCTAAAAAAAAAAATTAACTATGGTCTTTATATTTAAGATCGAAGGGAGTAAAGGATATAATAAAATTTAAAAAAAAAATTAAATAATTGATTTAGATGTATTTCGTGAAGATATGGAAACATATCAACAATGGCGTGCCCCGATGAAAATCTCTTTAATTAGTGACACACTCCGAAAAGTTTGAAGTATTATGTACGATCTTATTGAGAAATAAACTTAATCATTCATTGGTGTGGCCCGTTGGTACATCACACACGTTATATGTTGTTTTTATCCAGCGCCTCACGTACGCAAACGAATTATTGGGTCATTATTGTGATTAGTATATTGTAATTAACCCAAAAGAGCATAACATTGGTATCAATCTGGTTTCTCTAGCTGGCTTCTTCTTATAATCCTTCATAATCCTTCATTTGCTTTAAATTTTGATCATACATATTGTCAAAAGAAAGTCGCATCATCTAACTTCCCTCTTAAAGATTAAATCAAATCAACGGTTTAGATAAACCTAAGAGAAAAGATGAGAAAATCTCCTTCATATTCTCATTGGTACATATATTTCACGCCTACTCTTTCCATTTGCAAACACATACCCAGTTGTTAATTCAAATTAATCATTAATTAATGGGGTCCGTAGATGTTGTGTTGCTGTCCGATCGATGAACAAGCTTGCTAGCTACGGCAATGGATGAAACTATATATGGCATATATATGGAGGCGATGGAAGCGTGTCAACAAATAAAGATTAAATTTTTAAATCAATGGGTGCATTGAGTGTTGGGTCTGAATTGTACGGGCTACTCAGTTCGAGCTGTATGTAGAAGCCTTAAATCATCAATGAACGAACACGGAGTATAAAATACTGACTTTTGCGTGCAATAGCCAATGGCACCTGATCATAAAATCATACCTCTTCTTGTCTTCTGAGTCAAGGCCATTATAGTTGCTGCACTTCTGTAATTTTCTTTTCATATATATAAGCGTCGTCATTTTTTGAATTTGGTTTCTCTCATATATGGTTTAATGGTCGATGATATTAATCCCCTGACATAATAGAACGATCATTGAACTACATATCATCGAACACGGCTAATAAGTGGATACCAACTGAATTTATTTAGTAACTAGAGTGAGTAATAGATTTTATTTTTTGGCCAACAAGTAAATATAAAATAAATTATACAGGCACACGAGACCCGCCTTGCGCTAGATATGTTGGTAGATGCAGTGTACTTGGTACTGGCCTTACAATTTTTACCGCGCGCCAACTGACTAAGAGAAAAGCAGCTACGTACTTAGGGCAACGAAGGCACATTGGCATATATTGAATATTCTGATGATAATATCTAGATATAATTATTTAATTAAAATTATTTTTTTTAATAGAATCTATTCTGAACAAATATTTTTATCATTTTTTCTCTAGAAGGTAGTCTCTAAAAACCAATATAAACACTCTAAGTGAAAATTAAAGCTATTTAGTTTATTAATTGACATGGGGTGATCAATCGTTCTCATAGTAAACTGAGACACGAGATGGTTGTATATTCTTGTTGGTGTTCTTAATGAGAAGTGTAAGTTACGTTGCATTCTTGTCGGTGTTCTTTGAAGGAAGTCACTCAGGAATAGGATCGTGATCGATTTATGATATACACACTCGATACTAGTAAACCTAACACTTTGTATAGATCCAATCGAGAGTCTCAGTTAATTAATGCGGCTAGCTAAATAATGCATAGGATATAACATACAATGTTATTCACAATTATATAGCCGCGGACGACGACCCAGCTGTCTCGTTAATTAGTAAAGTTTTTGCTACCCGTATCATTACGTTTAATTAATATATTTGGGTGCATCTCTGAAAAGAGTGCGTAAAATTACCGGTTGGCGCAATTGCTGTTTGCGTGCGGTCACTAGAAATGAAAGAAAATGACACGATTCAATGATATAAATAGAGGGTACACAAGTAATAGGTTCATAGTAGGAAGCAGCATCTGCTTAGTCGATCATCTTAAAAGCAGCTAAAATAGCTAGCCTGCCTGCAGCCACAATGGCTGTGTTCATGAAAATGGCTTGGTCTTGTTGTTTAAGTTGGAGTACAGTGCTCCGTTTGATGTTGTTGTCAGCGGTTTGGGGCAGAGCCAAGGGACTGGTGAGATTGCCACCCAATATTTCAGTTCCGGCAATATTTGCATTCGGAGATTCAATCGTGGACACCGGCAACAACAACAACCTCGTAACAGTCGTTAAGTGCAACTTCCCTCCTTATGGTCAAGATTTTGAGGGAGGCATACCCACCGGCCGCTTCGGCAACGGAAAGGTTCCTTCAGACATCATAGGTAATATATAATTTCCTCTTGTACATACATTTTCTTTGCTTTCTCGCTCCCTTCTAATAAGTTCGTGTTGTCTGTATACTACTACCAAACCTGATTGCTAGCTGTGGGATTATTAATCATCAATGTCGGAGTAAGAGGACCATTTTTTTAAATTTCACGGGAAAAAAGGGAGAATATTTGATTAGTTGAATTAATGCAATGGCCAACGTAAGGAAACTGGCTAGCTAGGAACATTTATGTGCTCATGCAACGTATTGGATAGAATGAGGCACAAATAAGCGGTATAAACCTGTTGGATAGAATGAGCCACCTGTTGCTTGGCCAATTAATGGCAAGAAAAAATCAGTCTAAAGTAGGTGATTTGCTTTATCTAAAAGATATTATACACACATATAACCACTGTATTCTATAATATCAGGATCGTTCTCATATATCTTGCAATTTTACTCGCTCCGTATAATATATATGATGTATTATTTAATGCGCTGGGTTTGTGACATATGATATGATTAATTATTGGTATGAGCTGAACCGTATGTCAGCTGAGGAGTTGGGCATTAAGGAGTTGTTGCCTGCTTATCTGGATCCAACTTTGAAGCCTAGTGATCTCCCCACCGGTGTCTGCTTTGCCTCCGGTGCGTCGGGTTATGACCCTTTGACACCCCAAATTGTGGTACGTACCTAAACACATAATTAATGGAGTGGTCCAGTCTTTTTGGGTCGTTGTGTTTTATGACTTGAGATTGAACAAGGAAAACTAATTGATCAGTCAGTGATCCCACTATCGGCCCAAGTAGAGATGTTGAAAGAATACATAGGGAAGCTGAAAGGTATTGTAGGAGAGGACAGAACAAACTACATATTAGCCAACGCGGTGGCTCTCGTGGTTTCTGGCAGCGACGACATTGCCAACACATATTTTACGGCTCGCTTCAGACAACTCCAATACGACGTTCCCGCTTACACTGATCTCATGGCCAATTCAGCCTCTGATTTTGTCAAGGTACCAAAACAAGTGAACCATCACGTAGGTACAGTTAATAGCAGTAGCTAGCTAGTGTGAAATAATAATGCATGAAATGGAAAGCAGGAACTATACGAGCTAGGGCTGCGTAGGATTGGGATGTTCAGCGCTCCACCAATAGGGTGTGTGCCTTCACAGAGAACTCTTGGGGGTGGAATAGAGAGACAGTGTGCGGGAGAGGAAAACGAAGCAGCAAAGTTATTCAACTCCAAGCTGTCAAAGAAGATGGATTCTCTGAGCAGGGATTTACCAAACAGCAGGATTGTGTACATTGATGTCTACAACCCTTTACTGGATATCATACAAAACTACAGGAGATACGGTAATATGTAATTGACTCTTACCGGATAGTCCTCCAGTTATAAATATAGGATATAGTTTGTAGGGAAACTACAAACTACAAACAAACTAAACTAAACTATGTTCTATATTTATATTTAAGAGTGGAGGTAATAATTAATAATGATAGGTAACATCAAGTCAATGACGTGGGAATTTGTGGATGCAGGGTTTCAGGTGGCGGACAGAGGATGTTGCGGAACAGGGGAAATAGAGGTGTCGGTGTTGTGCAACCCTCTGGTTCCGACATGTGACGAGGTTTCCAATTATGTATTTTGGGACAGTTATCATCCCACTGAAGCTGCGTATAGGAAGCTCGTTGGCCCTCTCCTTCAGAATTACGTCAGCAAATTCTTCTGACACTTCCCTTTTCATTTTTATTATATTTTTCATCTTTCTTCTTCTTCTTCTAATCATGGGAATGGCTGTCATTTTACTTTCCTCTGTTTTGCTTCTTACTTATTGCATTCATATATGTGTGATTGATTCTTAAGTGATGAATACGAACGAGACGTGCATCCTTTTCATAAGTTGTTAGAATATGAATAATATACGAACGAGACGTGCATCCTTTTCTTATGTAATATTCCCTGTATGCGCGTCATTCATTTATAGGGTTTGTTATGATTTTGCTGTTATTGTGATATTCTCATATCCTTCTGGAATTCTGTATTCAGTACACAGACGAGAGGCCAGAGATTTTCACCGTGCCTTCTATTCATTTCCTTCATCTCTCAGTACAGTCTATTTTCTCTGTTTCTCTGACTTAATTGCCTCTCTTTTTCATCATCTCCTTTCCTCCTTACAAATATAACTTCGAATCATCATCCCCGCACAACAGTGTGCCTTTTAAGGGTTTCACACTCAAATTAAGTTATACGGTTAATTTCCTTAAATTTTATGGCGTGCCCCTATTTTATTTTATCTATTCTATCATACTATTAAACTCTTAAAATGGCAGATGAATAAAAACAAAAATACCTCAAAAGTAACAATAATTTACCAAGTAGTTAAATAACTTCAATTGTAGCTCCATCTGTTGCTACTTCATTTAGACATCTTTAATTTGTAGATAAGCATTCAACTACTAAACACTTTGAAATAAAAATAATATTAATAATTGATTAAAATTCCAAAAACACATATTATAAAACAAAACACAAACTTTGAAGTGGCAATTATTCTAAAATTAAAAAAATGGGTGTCTTTCTCTCATTTTATTTGGCAGAGAGCAAAAAGAGTAGTGAGTATATGAGCAACTCGAAAAGGTGAGTAGATTTAAAGAATCGGATGGAATAATAATTAACGGACGCCGACGGGAGGCTTATCATTTTGGTGGAAGGTGCAAGTCAACTATCAAAATTAATGGCACAAGGCTTCCTTCGATAAATAAAGTTTAGCGGCGGAAGCATTATTGCATTTGGAATATATATATGCCACGTGGTATTCAAATGGTTTGAAGTTTGAACTATACTATGAGGACAAGATGGTCGTAAAAGCAGAGGGGCAGCAGCAGTCAATGTGACATGAAATGAAATGAAAGTAGTAATTATGAGAAATTTTGGGATGAGCTTGGCCTCCTCATCATGCTTTGCCTCCTTCTCTGCTCCTTTATTCTGTGTGTCGGCTTGATTTTTTAAAAAAAAAAAATCAAAAAAGGCAGACATTAATTAACAACCTAATTAAAAATGAAATTGAATTAACTTCCTACTTATAAGAGAACTTTTGTACCCTCAAGTCACGAGACCACTGGCACATCACGGAGACATGATTTTAACTATGTTATACAGCACCGCTAGGATGTTGCCTCTTTACTCAGAGCCCAACCAAAAATGTGATCTCTCGATTTGAGTTCAACTTTGATGTAATCACCATACTAAGACCAATTACCGTCAAAACAAAATATCAGCTTAAAAATGTTGAATATATATTTTAAGAGAGAAAGTATTGGATAGATTTGTATTTGAAATCTAGAGAATGAGTAGAGGAGAGATATGAGAATTGAGAGAATCTTGAAAATCAAAGACAGATTATAGTGGATGTTGAAAGTTGTGATTTGAAAAGTTAAATATATAAATTAATGATTTTTTCAATATATTTTTCGGATTAATTAATAATAAATCTCAATGGGAAAACGAAGGAGAGGTCAGGAAAAATGTGCAATATGAAAAACAACTGTTGAACCGATAGACGGGCATTGAAAGACAACTAGCTGTCTATTGTGAACTTTTCCCCTTATGTGTATACTCACGTGGACGGTTTACTAGTTGTTTTATTAAGTTGCCATTTGGCAGTCGCTAATGATACCATGTTAGATGCTTAGTTCCAATAACTTTTGAGCTACAAGATGTAGAGGTATATATTTTTTTGTGCTAATATATATATGCACCAACAACTTACGAACGTAACATATCTGCAATTGCCCACCCAGAACAAACAGTAAGTTCCTAAAGCATATCATTTACATTTGCGAACCTTCAATTCTTTCCAAAAGTTTAATTTGCCAATTCACATAATCGGGTTCACATTACATGCACATCTCTTATGTGCATGTTATGTGCTCATCCCTCTATTAGGGGGATGGGCATATTTTTTTTTATTTTTTTTAAATTTTTTATATACTGTATTTATTTATATTTAAATTATATGTTGTTTTTTGGAATTTTTTTTCCACCCAATATCTCAAATTAATTAGTTTCCAGTTCTGCATTCAATAATATTTATCTGTAACACCAGTATCATGGAAACTAATTAATTTGAGATATTGGGTGAAAAAAAATTCTAAAAAGAAGCATATAATTTAAATATAAATAAATACAGTATATAAAAAAATTTTAAAAAAATAAAAAAAAATATGCCCATCCCTCTACACATAACATGCACATAAGAGATGTGCATGTAATGTGGATTCGCAAGGATACATGGTCTGACCACGCGAAGGTACTTAGGACAGCAAAGGCACGTGGACTTGAATGGTTATTGCATATTTATAAGTTTGCTGAATGTATTCACTCTGTTTTATCGTCCATTGTGAGGTACTAGTATGCATCCCACTGCAATTTCATTAATTTTGTTGACTCTGAGATTAATATCCCCGGTAACCTTAGTTGTTACTCCATTTATCTCTAAATATAAGTTTTAAATAACCGATTTGTGGCTATTAAGAAAACAGTTAAAATTAGTTAATAATATTAAATACGTGTTTCTTTAATTATGCCATTATTTATAAAGAGAATAAATGAGAAAGAAAATAAATACAACAATAAAAGTCAAGGGTAAAGTTGAAAAAAGCATACACTAAAGGCTTTAACAAATTTAAAGTGAAACTTATATTTTAGGTTGGATCAATTTTTAAAGTTTAAAGTTTATATTTAAGGACGGATGGGGAGGGAAAGAGTATTCATCAATTTTATATTGTTGTTGTTTGCATTTAACATGTAAGAGTGAGTAAGACACTAATACGTTTTCCTACTTATTCCTTTTCTATTTGTTTGAAAACTACTTCAAAATCTGAAAGGAATATAAACAATAAAACTAAAATTTAAAATGTCTGCATATATTTAATAAATTGAAAAAAATAAACATCTAAAACAAAATTTATCAAAAAAATTATACTTATACATATTCTTATTTTCTAATCAATGTAAAAGTATTTCTCTCTTACAATATCATGTACTTTTTATCTAATTTTGACGGAACTCACTATTTATGCAAAGTAAATTCAACACTACAATGCATAAATAAAAGTAAAACTGGTTTTCCAAGCTATGCGAAGTATTTCTTCTCACCATGCTTAATTGACATAGAGATTAACAAGTTTTATAAAGTTACGACCATACCTTCTTACATAGCGATCAATAGTACTTCTTTTTTTAAAAAAAAAAAATGATGTAGTTTCACTAATGTATATGGCTGACTTAATTATTCAATGAGCTTGTGGTTATGAAAAATTGTTTTTCAATCTAATTTGTATTTAACTGTTCAAAAAATCTAATTTTTATTTAATATCCAGCAACATTTTATACTAAAATTGGTTGGGCTTTAATTAATCTCTCCATGAGCTGTTGTTAAAAAACTTTGGTTATGCAGAGACACTTTGGCCAACGTCTTCAATTGAGGAATTAGGTGTTACGCCTAAGTCTGTGAGATTAATTATTTCATATGTAGAATAAATAAACCCGTACAACGTACATGGTCGTTTGCCTTGTTCAATCACAGATTCTAGTAATACATCTTGTTTCAAATCAGCCTCACTGTACTGGCCGATTATTTCCGTTAATTATATTAATCAAATTAACTGTCATTAGCTCAAAAAAGAAGCGCAAAAAGTCCTGATAGGCACAAAGCGGGATAAAAAGCATGGCATTTTTAACCAAACAAGACTGTATTTACTCCTCCCTCCTTATCTTCTCGGGACGTGAAATATCAAAACCCGATTCCCCTTAAAACTGAGTCCTCATTGGCCCTAAAAAAGGTAGCTACTCACACCACCAGAATCTGATTCTTTCCAAAAGAAAATATAAAATGAATTAGTAACGAAATATCTAAAGTACGTAGTTCTGCAGCTAGAATACAAACATCCTCAGGAATCTAGACCGACCTCATCTTTCTTTTTCTTTTGTTTTAATCCCTTTTTCCGCTTTGCCGACCCTTGATGGAGACGTAGCAAACCTAGTATTAAGGAAGCGACCATAATATTAGCAGGCCAGAGTAGGAAGCGACCATAAAATAAGCGGGGAGTGTTGTAAATGCTGCTTTCTTTTGACTAGTCAAAATGGAGCTGTGGAGGTTCTCAGCAAAGTTCGTTTTTTGAGATGCCCATCCAAGGACGTCAAGCAGAGCTGCAACCCATGGAACGTCATCAATCTCAATAACAAATACTTCGCTAAAACTCTGGGTATTGTCTTACATTGTGAATAAATTAAAGGGGCTACTTCGGTTTCTTTGTTTCCACACAATGGACATGGTGGTGGAGTCCAATACACAGACCAAACTCCACTTTAGCTTTTCCCAAGAGTCATATTAAACTCAATAAGGAAACTTAAACGATCTTCTAGCTGATCTGTTCCTTCGGTTAAATAAATTAGATTCAAGGAGTCAACGAACAATATGGATATGGTCGTGAGATTAGGACCAAAAAAAGGGTAAATGAAAGAGAAAGAGCTGATCACCTCTTGCTGTCGTCTGAGTCTGGCATTCTCCTCTCGTAGACCAGTAACTTCACGTTCCAACTTGTTTGTATAAGCCTGGAGAAATGAAGGCCTGGGTGTTACGAAACGAAGAGACTGGGGGAAACCAACAATCAATAAAGTTTTTGGAAAATCATAGAGAAAGATATTCCTGTTTACGGACTCTGGAGCAAGTGGAAGGCTCTCTGTTCTTGATCATGCGCTTATGGCGGCGATCAGCGGAGGCGTGGATGTCATGGCGGGTCCTCTTGTTGTAGGAAGAAGGGGTTGGAAGGAAGAAATTAAGGAGGAGGCCGGAGGGGCGGCGGGGAAGAAGTCATGGAGGAGGAGGAAAGGGCGAAAGGCACAAGAGGAAGAGGAGAGAGGTCGAAGAAAGCCTGATGTCACTCCACACCTCTTCCATGGTTTTTGTAAGGCCTACTGCCGAACATGACGAGCTTCCCACTGTGCTGCTGCCTCCCATGCCCTTCTCTCTCTCTCTCCCTGTTCGGAATCTAAGGAGCTTCGGAGCTATTGTTGACCGAAGAGCTTTGCACCCCCACTCCACGCAACTCCTTTTACTCAATGTCTTCGGACCTGAGCTTTTATTCTCTCTCTATTTTTTTCCTTTTTGAAGAAAAGAAGGGGACATCATTGATTGTAAGAGGTTCTATTTCTATACTGTAGTCTTGATTGAGAAAGATACCACCATGGAATATTAATGTCATGATGCAGTTTGTTATAATAAGCTGATACTGAGAACAAAAATGATCAGTAAATGAGATACTTCCTGGCTTATCTCAGGTCCTCGATCACGAGGCGTGTACGTCACCCTGGCCCTATGATCAAGCTCCTCCTACATCACAGGCCGTAAGCAATATTAGTGTAAATTGAAAGCATTAACTACTACCATCTATAAAATCTATGTACAAATTTCTCCTGCTAGATTTAGTGCCTGATGCCACTTCTTATAGGAAGATACTTGTACTCATTAAAAAGAAAAAGAAAGAATTGAAAGCACCGACTGAGTTTACAATCTGGATTTATTTTTAAAATGGATATATACGGAATTGTTTATTTTGTGAATATTAGAGGGGCAAAAGCTAGATATAAATCTGACGAGTCATCACGTGCGAGAATGCCACAAAAGGTTAAATTTGAGAGAAGTGGGCAAGGCGCATACCCAGCTCACTATCGCAAGATCCCCAACTGGGCTTAATATGTCTCTTACATCGGCCCTTCCGGCTCAGACTCCGGTTCAATCCGATTGACTACGCCCCCACAAGGTTTTCCCCCCTTATTTTGTTTTTCTGTTCCAGCGAAACGCAAACTTTTTGTCATTGACAAGTAACATAAATGGTTAAAGCCTATCCCAAAAAAAAGAAAAAAACAACATAGAAACAAAGGGCCTCTTTGTTTGTAATTTCTGTTTCATTTTTTCAAAATTCTTTTATTATTTTTTTAAAAAAAGTTTTGAAAATAAAAAGTCTATTTGGATGGTTATTTTTTAAAAAATAGGCTTGTTTGTCTCTGTTTTCTATGTTTTTCCAAAACATTTCTATAAAATTGTTTTTAAAAACAAGTTTCAAACTAAAAAAAAATAAAAAATTCTTTGGATAGCTGTTTTTGAAAAATTTGATTTTGAAGAGATGCACATTACTGAGGTGGAAATCGGCACAGGTGGTGCAAATCAATAGTAGATCGATGGCGACTTCAAAAAATTTTTTTTAAAAAAAACTAGAAAACAAGAAAACACCTAAAATATGTTTTTATTTGTAGTTTCTATAAACATTTTGTTTTCTTTAAAAGACATTTTATTGAAAACAATTTTCCAAACCAGTTTTATACTCCTCCGTCTTTTATATAAGATTCAATTGATATTCTTTCTAAGAGATTGAAAAAATAAATTAAAGAGGGATGATTTTAAAAACAAAATCAAACAGGCAGAACTTCAAAAGGAGATTTTTAATAAAATTGAGCAAATCCGGAGCATTCAACAATCACATCTTATGCTTGCGGTTTACGACTCTTATCACTAATTTCATTTTTCCATAGTTAATGCAAAATACGCTGAATAGGGGTGAGGACGGTCTGAAAAATCCATAAATTACACTCAAAATGCAGGAAAGATAATGAACACGGAAATCCTTTAATAAAATAACATTATAAAAAAAATAAAATAAATAAGCCTCAGAGAGAATTAGTAACGACAAAATCTATCAAACCGTATTTGTCAAGCTTACGCAGGTACATGAAACTCGGCAGTAAAGCACCTAGGCTCAAATCAGCCCATCTGAGAGCCTAAATTCCATAAATAGAGCTTCCCTCACCTCATTTCTCCCTGGAATGAATCTATTCCCCCAACACACGCCAGCAATAAACCACAAGCCAAGAAAATCGTCCAAACAAATATAAACTATACAAATCTGTAACTTCATTGAATCCGCCTCCATCAAAATTCTAAATTCGTTCTGTATCGATAACCTTCCTTGCCTTGACATGTAATAATTATGAATAAAATCCTTATTTCACCTCCCACGCGACTCAAAATTACTGCAAAAATCGAGCTCAGCAACTGTGGAAGAAATCACATTCCAAAACAGCCTCTCTTTCCATCCCCACAAGATAAGCAAAAAATCTATTTAGGGAGGAAAAAAATCAACAGTACTACCCCGCATGGATACTGGATAATCAACTAAAATCATTTTGGGCTCAGATACATTATCAAGGCACGGTCTTAATTGGCGTTCCCTGTAGTATCACCGTTTGGAAATTGAGGTTGACTGGAAGAATCTGTCGGACATCTTCCATCCAGGGCCTCTGACGTAGGGTCTGAATTACCTTTATCTGCAACAGTCTCACCCAGAGCAATCTTTTGAAAATCAGCTGCTAGGTTACTGTAACTTGGTCCAACAGGAGATGATGAACCAGAATCAGCCTGACGAAGAGATGAGGGAAGCCACTTCATCCATTCATTACGCCTCCGCAACTTGTCACCCTGAGACAAATATTTGGGTTGCAGAACCACTAACAAAGTAAGTAGCTTCTTTTGCTAAATTAAAAGCATAATCATCATTTGAGCATTCGAATTCACATTCTGTTCCAGTTAACACCATTGCCTACTAGCTTCTATATTTAGGATCAAAGGAAGTACATTACATGTAGAGTGTGCCACACATCGAATAAGAAACTAATCATATGGATACCACTTTAAACACAGACATATTGTTTACCTGTACTTCCACAACTGCAGAATTTCTCAATGAATCCAGTATCAGCTTCATGTCCGTTGTCAAACTTTGAACCTACAAAAGAGATCCAAGTGAAAAAAAAAAATATGTGCAAAAAGGAACTAAAATTTAACATTGCTCAAAACACATAGGCCTGAAAGATACTTTTATCACAATAATAAACTGGATATAGATGTTCCTTAGAGGTATTTTAATATGATGTGATTTCTTCTAGTGATGGTTTTGTGGGGGGATTAGAGACCCACAGATAAACAATATCCTGATGTTTAAGCATACAGCTGCTTACTGAAGCAGAAATATTAGTGAGAATTCATATAAAACCAAAAAATCTTTCCATCTCTAAAACATGGACAGTGAAATTGAACCAGAGGTGTCTGATCTTTTATTCTGATGCTTTTAGTCAGGGTTGGCATCTAAATTAACAGAACTGCGAGAGTTGTCTCTTCAATCACACTGTAAAACTTTCCCTCTCATTTCTGTTACACAGAACCAATTGCATGCAAACATATATAAAAGTACAGGTAAAAATCATTAAAGTTCATTATTAAACAATGTCAATAATTCAAATATTTTATCACTAAAAATTGATAATTGCACGATTGGAAGATTAACATATAGAAGACTGATGATTTCGGAAATATCAGAGTTTCATCTTCCTTTGAGCAGTGACACACCATTTCAATCATACAGGACTTTAAGATATACTTTTCATAAAAAAATGACAAAAAAAGCCACATACTCAAAGGCGCATAAGTAGTTCATCAAACTTTGAGTGTATGAAGGAATCAATGTCCCCAAGTCAACTAGAAGTACGACCAGCCAAATGCACAAACCAATAATTTTTTACGGACTTTGTGCCCACAAGTCTCAAAACTAAGTTTCCACATCCAAGTACTTGGGAAATCAAGATATCTACGGACCACCAAACACCACCTATGCATCCAAGAGCCAGTTCTTTTTCTTCTTCTTTTAACCTTCATTTTGTTGATCTTTACTTGTTTTGCAAAACAAAACTACTCAGGTTTGAAAATACATAACAGTTAAAAATTAGTTGAAAGCAAGGAAAATCTTTCAGCTTCTACAGATCTTCCTAGAATGTTGGGGTCAACATCTTTTTCAGGTGTCAACTACTGCAAACACAAACACTATATCAAGTGTGAAAAAGAACATGGCTATTCTACATCAACTCCTTCCATCATTTAACATTAAAGGCATTGTATACATTCAATATAAATAGTTCCAGGAATAAGGCAATGAAAATATAATACATAATTTAAAAAACAAATTTATACAGTCATATTGAAAAAAGATATGCAGATCACTATCCTGCTACACTAATGTATCTCTGCCCTTTTATGGTAACTTATTCTCCGCACTTAAAAATATATTGCCCAAACAATCAGTGACAAGATGTTGAATATGCAATTAAAATAAGCGAGATATACATCAGGCTTTATACACAGGAGATTCAAGAATTAATCACAATGTACTTCAAGTAACCAAATCAGGTTCCCACATCTCCGCCAGACATCATTACTAAAAGTGTGTTAGTCATCATACAGTAATGAACGTAAAAGGGAAACCCAATAACAGAGGGGGGGGGGGGGGACTCTTTCCTTTTACTTGCAAGATACACAACCAAGAAGCCATCAAGGAGGGTTATGCTAAATATGTTACAGCATGAGGATTTCAAGAGAAATCCTTTAAGATTAGGCAACTCAGTATAAGAAATTTCAATATATGCACCAAGGAAAAAAATCCATTCTAATTTTTTCAGTTCTGTGATGCTGTTATACATTGCCTTCAATTTCGCCCCCAATTACAATTTTCAAATAAATAATCATCACGGTGTGAGCTTATCAAGAGAAAACACTCAAAATGTAGCAACCCCAAAAAATAGCTTAAAATAGCTTCTCATACAAACAACTAGCTTGAACCTCCGAATTATTCAGGCATAAAACCAAGATAGATCAGAGGTCAACATATATAAATTCAAGAATACTACTTAAATAAAAAAAAAAAAAAATAGACATATGGATAAAATATATTCAAAGAGTTTAAGGTAAGTTTGATCAATGTATTGCCTGATAAAAACACGATTAACTTACCCGACGGAAGTTTGCTATCAAAGCAATGGGAACCCAACCCTGTTCATCCATTTTGGATATCAAAAACTCATCGTTGACCAAATTAGCATCGCTGTCAAAAGCCAATAGAAGATTCAAATTCCAGTGTTTACACAAAAGAAACATATTAGAAAGCAGAATAGATTTACCTAAAGTAATAATCAATTTGGTTCACTATCTTATTTGTCACAGGAGGTTCCGCAACAGGGAGGAACATTGCAGGAGGAGGACCATGGGTAATGAACGGCATACCCCGGAATGGCTCTAGAGGTAGAGATGGGAAATAATGAAATTCTGGAAAAGAGGAGAAAGTACATTAGCCCTACTTTATTTTATAGAAACAAAGTACGAACTGGAAAAAAAATTCAACCTGGAAAACCCATGGGGTTTGCAAAGGGTCCCATGGGCGGAGGGGCAACAAATGAAGGAGTATTAGGAGGTGGGTGCCTCGCTAATCCCCTAGGAGACATCCTCTGTTGGTGTACTTGAGCATCTCTGGTGTTTGCATGATTTCCACGGTCCTGGTCACGTCTACCCCCATGATAGGATCCATCCCCACGTTGATGGGTCCCAAAATTGCCTCGGCGGGGGGAATTCCAATGATCATTCACAGCAGGCACAAAACCCCCAACCGGTGATCTTGCATCCCAGTTATTGTTCCTGTAAGGGATTTCCCTTGGAGAATGATCTGGAACCCCTGGCACCACATTACCATAGCTACTGCCCGGTATAGGAAAAACAGGAAAGGGCGGAGGTGGTGGAGTTGGCGGAGGGTTAGAAAAGCTGCTCTGAGCATGACCAACCCCAATGCTGTTGCTACCTCCACGTTTCATTGACCTTTGTCTATGGTGCCCAGCATAGTTAGTTGCAGAGTTAGGCTTTGCATTATTAGTAGGTTGTTTTTGAGGGGATGGTGAAGTGCCAGATCCCTACAAAAATATGGCAACGTCATACGTGAATATATAGATTAGCCTTTTCCCTGTAAGCAAACATACCATCTGATTGCCAGACAAACGCAGAAAAAAGGAGGCTACAACTTAACCGACTGATTTTGGAAACCGATGAACCTATAAATTTCATTTGTTACATGACTAAGTCTGTAGCTTTGTTCGCCGGAAAAAGGCGATTCCTCCAACCATTCCCTTCTATCCTTTACAGTGAACTGGAAAGATGAATAAAAAACTAGGGCAGGTATTGAAACCAAACCTGAGAAGTAGAGAGTGATCCATCAGAGGGAGTCTTAGAGGTGGAGTCAGCTGATATTTTGGTCGAAACCTTCGTGGATTTAGATAATGCGGGCCAAGAAACAGCGCCCATCACTGGACCAGCCTCGACAACGCCGTTAGAAAGCTTGCTCCAAGCAGCCCTCCTAGAACGACCTGCATTGGCGTCGGAAGCGTCAGCGTCAGAGTTATCTGCACCAACAACATTAGAGTTATCCCGCAGCTGCGATGCAGGTGCCTCCATCTTTGGAAAATCAGAGAATGGTGGTTGGTCGGGCGCCGATGTTGTGAGTGATGACGAAGAGGAAGATGATGAAGGCGGCGATGGATGAGATTCGCAATCCCCACCTCGTACAACTTGAGCCCACGGAGATGTCAGCGTATTTCGCGGGAAATTAGGGCTACCGGTATCCGCAACACTAGTAGGTGAGTGATGATCAGAGGAATCAATGACCATTGTCGACTAGGGTTTTCTAGCTTTGTACAGAAAAAGAAACTGCGATGGAAAATTAGTGCATAAGCAAAGACATCAAATGACCAGATAAAAAATGGATATGGCCGTGGAAGAAAGAAGAAAAGGAATAAGTTAGGATTTCTATGAGTGGAACGGCGAACTGTGGTGACACAGAGACAGATCCTGTTGGGAAAAAGAACCCTTTGGAGCAGTAGCAAAAACCCACGATCTCCGCCCCTCTTTTTCCCTGTGGGTGTCTACGGACTCGGGGGAAGTGAGCGGGGGAAGTGAGTACATATCAAGCGAGTTTTTAAAATACTTTTCTTTCTATTTACATCCCACGGGCACGCCTGGTTCCTCAGTGCAAAAACCCCAAAAAAAAAAAAAAAAACCTCAATGGCTAGAATTTTTATTAAATATTAAAATTCTGTGATTAAATTGAATTAGTTAATTTGGTGCAGTGATTTTATGCCATTATCAATTTTGGTTGGTTCAATTTACTTTGTTTTGTGTTAATTGTGTGCTTTTATGTGACTTTTTTAATTTGGGATTATTTGAATCTTTCTTAAGATAATATAGATGTTGTGAGCATCATCAGTCGTCACACTATTTGGCATCACTATATGGTGGGTGTGTGTGTGTGTTATAGAATGAAAAGCATTAAAAAGTAAAAGTAAAAATATAATGAAACAGATATAATTAAGAGAAACTAAGCTTACATCTAGCGAAAATTAGTTTGATTCCTTTGATTACTAGATTCAGTGTTTAGAGCCTATTTTTTCTTTTTATTTGTTTGCCCGAGCTTAAAACCTATTTAGTCCTGAATTAAAGGAATTTTCTTGAGATTTTATGGAATGTTAATTGAGTGCGTCATTTATAGGATTTTAATTAAATAATAAGTTTTTAAGTTTAAGAAACAATAATACAAAATAAAAATGGGAAGTTTTCTCGAATAAAAAAATTTATTATTATTAATATTATCTTTTTCTCTTTTTCTTGTTCTCTCCTGGAACTTACGGCATCGTAAAGGAAGCATCCGATTTCTACAATTCTAAAACATGATCAAAAGGAAAGAGGGAGAATGACAGCGCTTTCAGAGCCACCAATTTGAAAACAAGGTGAGACATCCAAGAAAGAGCAAGCCACGATTGAGAAGCATAAAAGGAGAGGAGGCAGCCGACGTCATCATTCATTGCCTTCGACATAACTAGAGAGAGAAAGGTGTTAGGGTTCCATTTTTCTTTTTCATGGGAGGACAAGAGAAATGTAGCGAAGAGAAGAGACCAGATTGGACCAGAGGAGGCAACGTGATTATTGGCTGCTCTTGGTTTTAATTTTTCTTTGTTGACATGGATTGGATTAAAGCCATGTTGTGTAGCTAGATTTTGTTTACCACCTAGAAGAGATGTCAAGTTGTTAAAGACTTGGAGATTATTCTTACCATTTAGTTTTTTTTATTATTAGTTCAGTTTAGTTAATCGTTATTGCTTTGTTATTGGCTATCTATGTTTAGATGATTTAGGATTAAATTTGATGAAAGAAAACTTAAATGGATCATGGATTATATTAAAAAATGTGAAATTAGATTTTATTCTAATTCTTGTTTATAATAGATATATACTTAGATGCTTGGCATAATCAAATTAGAATGGTTATGATCTTAATTGCTCCTTGTTTAATTGTTTGAAACATTACATAATTAACCAGCATATAAATAGATCGACAAACATTTATAGACATTTAGACCCTAGGTTAGCTAATTGAGTTGAGTTGAAATTAATGTAGTGAGATAAAATCTAAAAAACAAATAAGAGATTTATAACTCTGTTGTCCACTTCAATGTTGGAATTTATTTCTCATGAAAAGTCTTTAGTATTATTAGTTTTTTAAACTTAATTTCTCTCCACTCATTTAAAACACTTTTGATTTGGTTTAACATAATGGAACAATTAAAAAAAATATTTAATGCATAATCACTAATTCATCTAAGTTGTTGTGGGACAATGTTGATTTACCACTTACTATAATGCTTAATTAAATGTTGATAGCATAAGTGGAATCAACTTGTCTTGCTGCAAACTCTTTCAGGTAACATCCAAACAAAATTTTTAAAAATACTATAATTGTTAGATTTTCACTCTTCTTGCCACCTCCCTTTTTTTTTTAAACAAAAAAAAAAATAGCTAAACTTTTTTGGGTGGTGACGTTTGAGCTTAATTTCATTGGCAAGATATCAATAATTCACTTAAAACTATATGTGCCTAGATGATAAAAGATATAGTAATTAGGTTGTGGTAATGTGGTATAATGATGTTGAAATAAAAATAGCTGTTTTTTATTTTTAAAAAAATTGCAACTCTCCCCTCAACACTAATTAAATTACAATTTAATGATTGATATGCCTTAATTGAGGCTCAAACAAAAGAGGTTGAATTAAAGGTAGAGGTGTATACGGATTAGATCATGTTAGATTTTATCCTTAACAATTTGAGTTTGTTATAGGTTTTATTTTCATGTTTGAGCCTGATATGTACAAAGATATATGTACAAAGATCTGACTTGATTTGAAGGCAGTTAAAAAGCCTTTTTTTTTTCAATATTTAGTTTTTCATTACATTTTTTATCTTTTTCAATTTTCAATCTTTTTCCTCCACGTCCTTTCCTTTTTTATAAAGTTTTAGAGGGCCATGCAAATCCCTATGCAAAATTTGCTTCCATTCCAAACATAATCCGAGGCCGAAATTCATTAGATTACTCCTAGTCAACGTTATTAGCTCTAAAAAGAAGAGGTTGGATATCCATTGATGTGAAATTTCATTGGTGGGCGATCTATAAGTTTCTCAGTAAGTGTTCTTTAATCATGTAAGCATCCTTTAACTCTGGTGAGTTACCCATATCTACCCCCATTAAAACTTTTCAATACAAAAAAAAAAGAAAAGAAAAGAAGAGTACTCCCCACTCATATTTATCCCCTTTATCATACCACTCTGATCATATTTATAATTCACCTTTGATAAAAAAAAACTTAGTTCTATTTATAAGTCTAGTTTTCAGGATAATAAATGAGATTGTGACAATTTTATCCATCTTAATTGTACCAATGAAAATAGAAAAATAAAAAAGAGTTGAAAAATATTCCTTTATAAATAAGAACAAGGCTAGAAATATATCACAAAATTATTGAATTAATTATCTCTCTTTAATATGTATGATTTAATTAAAAAGGATTTATAAATAAGAGAAGTTGAAACATCTTTTTCTCCCATGTTTCGTAATATCATGTTATCGTTATCTGTTTTTAAAAACGGGCAGCGTCATGGCTGATTTGATGCAAAAAAAAAAAAAAAAGACTAGCTAGTTTATTTGAAATTAAACCTAATAAAATTTCATTCAATTTTTTAATTGAACTCGGTTGTTACGTTTTTTTAATCAGAAAAACATTAATGGAGATTTAATCGTACTTCATTCAAACTCCAGCGAATTTAATTTTTTAAATTATTAATGGAGAGAGTCAAGAATTTTAGATTTTTTTGGGTGAAAAAAGAAGAAGATGACCGTGGTGGGTCCTGTCTCACATCGTCCCAATTTGGTCGCAAGTTCACAAGAAGCAGCAAGGAAACTGGAAGTCAGCGCTTGTCTAGTATTTTGATTGACTTTGACTGGGGACCCCTTCCTCAACAACCCAATGACGCAAGAATTTTAGCTTGGTTTAGTGTATATTTGGGAAATATTACAACTATTGTTTCAGAAACTTCTTTATTATTTTTTTTCATAAATCAAAATAAAACTCTTCTCACATGTTTATTTTATAAATATAAAAGCATATTCAAAAAATTAAAACAAACAAATAGATATTCAAAATTTCACCATGTGCATTGTTCCAAAACTTTTTATTAGCAGTTGTTACTCTCAAACATGTGATTTTTTTAAGTCAAAATATATTTTATTCCATGAGATAATTTACAGTGAGTACGGAGATTAATAAAGAGAACAACAAATTAGCTCAAGCACAATTTCTTGAGTGTACACATCTATATATTGTTTGTTCCGACACGTTTTGTTGGTTATGATGACTTATTATTGTGTGTGCCATATGCAGAAATTATTTAGTACAATTTTTTATGAGAGAATCATGGTCGTGTTAATTTCTGTTCATACTCCTACCAACCACTGGCTTGTCATTTGCGGCCTAATAGCACTAGTTATCTACCACTGGCTTGTCACTTGCAGCGTAATTCATTAAAAACTCAAAATTCCAAGGGAATCTGCCACGTGCTTACGGAGTAATTTCGCGGGACGCCCCAACAACCAATAACACTTAATATATATGTAGTGGCACGAGTACTATATATATATGGCCAATATTATAGCACTAGTATTAGATACTCCATTCTAAAGCATCGGAGTGTTTTGTGAAGTACATTGGCATGGAGAAGACTACGCCCAATCACGCACAGACTGTTTCTGGATGGGCTGCTCACGATTCTTCTGGCAAAATTACCCCCTTCACTTTTCAACGAAGGTATATACTCCCTATGCAAAGTGATGTTATATATTCCAATTTCTTTTGTGCTGCATGATTCAAAGTCGCTTCATCTTAAACATGCGCAGGGAGAACGGCGCTAACGATGTCACCATACAGATCTTGTACTGTGGGATCTGCCACACTGACCTTCACTATGCTAAAAACGACTGGGGCAACACTATGTATCCTGTAGTTCCCGGGTAATTTCTCCTCTTTTGCAATTTGCCAATCTCTCTCCCTCACAAGACACACACGGGAATATAACATCGTATTCAATAATATATATACATATGTGGGCAGGCACGAGATCGTAGGGGTGATAACGAAGGTCGGAAGCAACGTGAAGGGATTTAAGGAAGGAGACAGAGCAGGGGTGGGGTGCCTGGCAGCCACCTGCCTCGACTGTGAATACTGCAACACTCATCAGGAGAACTACTGCCAACAATTACAGTTCACTTACAACGGCCTCTTCTGGGACGGCAGCATCACCTACGGTGGCTACTCCAACATGATAGTGGCCGATTACAGGTCCCCTCTCCTCTCTCAAATCTTAACTTTATCGATGTTTCGAAGGGAGTGTTAACAGAAGCATTGTTTTTTTTTTTTTGGTTGGAAATGTGAAGGTATGTGGTACACATACCGGAGAAGCTGAATATGGAAGGGGCGGCGCCGCTGCTGTGCGCCGGGATAACGGTGTTCAGCCCGATGAAGGATCACGGATTGGTGGAGAGCGGGGGGAAGAGGATAGGAGTGGTGGGGTTGGGGGGTTTGGGGCACATGGCGGTGAAATTCGGGAAGGCGTGTGGGCACCACGTGACGGTCATAAGCAGGTCGGCGGAGAAGGAGTGGGAGGCAAAGCACAGGCTGGGAGCCGATGAGTTCATAGTGAGCAGCGAGCAGAAGCAAATGGAGGGAGGGAAGAGGTCGCTGGATTTCATATTGGATACGGTGTCGGGGCAGCATACTCTGCTGCCTCTGCTGGAACTACTCAAGATCAACGGCACTCTGTTCATCGTGGGCGCCCCCAGCCAGCCGCTGGAGCTGCCGGTTTTCCCTCTGATATTCGGAAAAAGGTCGGTGAAAGGAGGCATCATCGGAGGCATCAAGGAGACGCAGGAAATGCTGTACCTGTGTGGGAAGCACAACATAACGTGCGACACAGAGTTGATAAGGCCGGATCAAATAAACGACGCCATGCACCGCCTCGCCAACAACGATGTCCGTTACCGTTTTGTCATTGACATTGCCTCTGCCTCTTCCTCTTCCTCTTCCCATCTCCCCGGCTCTCCCTGATTCTTCATATCCCTCCCACCACCTTTTGATTGATTAAGATACGCACTACTTTTACTATTAGGTTGAAATACCAAATTTCAAATAAAGCAACCGAGCAATCATACATTCCTCTAAGTCATTTGTTGCTTCTAATTATGTACGTGACGCCTCTCATTTATCAAACTTTATGGCAGCATAGATAACTATTGAATTATGAGGACCGTGGGACCCTCGCCTTTGATTATTTATCTTTTCACCTATCACCTTACGCACAATCAATATTTCAAAGCACAGAAATTAAGAGACCTCGAAAGTCTTCTCTGATTTATGTTGAACATTGAAGTGCGAGATTCTGCTTTTCATAGGGCAGCGATTTGTGCAAAGAAAAAAAGAGCATATTTGCGTAAGTATACTTCATATATACTTTGTTAATTGGAACAATTGTAACAGAGTTATACAGAAGTAAATCAAAATCGAGAGAAACAGCTCTTCCATTTGATCACAATCTGTAATAATCTCGGGCGTCCCAAGGTAAGCCGTTGGCCACTATTTAACCCCCTGCAGTTTGGTGAAATCCACGACCATTACCGCAGGGAGCTTTTGCGAGGACTAATTAAAATCTAAAGAGGGAAAATAATAAGGTGTGATAGATTTTGGAAGACAAGTGGAGGAATAATTATTTTAAGATCACATCTGAGTGCTTCACTAATGTGCGAAGCAGCAAAGCATGGTCGGGGGGATGAGAAGGCTCGGCACAAATGAGTGAACAACTTTACAGTGCTGCTAAAGGGACATATATTGTGGTGAATGAATTGGATGCAACGAGTGGGAGATATAGAGGAAGGTAGTCAAAGAATTTCATGAGCACTACTGTATAGCTTTCTGGATCAGTTGCAAGAGCTTGAAAAACAATGATAAATCGGAGGATTCTCCTCAAATGGTGTCTCTTTGTCATTGTGAAGTGGGTAATTGCTCATTTCTTGGTGCTTCAGCATTTTGATACCCCAACGGTTCAAGCCAAAAAAAAAAAAAAAAGATATACCAACGATTGTTCATTTCTTCTAGTATCTACTGATTTTTCCTCTGGAAATTGGAACTATGATTTGTGTTGGAATTTTATATAATATTTGAATTTATAAGATGGAATTTTAGAAGGAATTATTGTAATTTTGAGATTATCTTATCATGAGAGATTATATTCTTCATTATTACATTTGCAATATTTAAAAGGAATCTCAATGGAAAAGTATGTTGTCACCAACGATTAATTAGAGAAGTTCTAAAATCTAAACCAATATTTTAATTTCGGCAAGAATTTAATTGATAAGGGCTAAACATTGTACCTCATCTTTTGACCACGTACAACATGAACAAAAACTCAATACACGTCAAATTATGTTAACAAGCACACAAACACCACCCTCAACGCTAATTGAAATCAACGGGAAAACACCTCACAACCCCTGTACAGTATGAAAGGCTCAGCTTAAGCCCTCAAATGTCACAATTAAAATCTCACGGATTTCTCCCTCTTCTTGTTCTAATTATTTTTTCCCTTTTTGTGTTCCTTTTTCCGAAAAATATACAGAATCGTCTAATTAACAACTTTACAGTCAAGCCTGATTTCTTGGCCGCCGGTGATGCTGCTCATCTTGATCATGGACTTGACGAAGGCGAATTCAAACTCCTTTTGAGAATGAGCAAACTTGGAAACCAATGCTTTGGTTATGGGATGAGAGAGCAGAGCCTGGTCGGAAGAGAAGATGCTTTTTCCTTGAAGTAGCAGCTCATAGTATGCGTTGTCAAAAGTGGCGGAGCTTGAATCCAATGGAGAACCAGCGTTTCTGACAGTGTTATGAGTGGGACAAATGCGACGAAGCATGGCCCCGAAGGAGGGATCCATGGAGGGGTCAATGTCTTGTTTGGGGCTGAAGTTGTGGATTCTGTTCTGGAAAGATGAACAATGAGCGAACCCAAGGGTGTGGCCCCCTACATGGTCAGCATATAAGTCCAATTAATTGATTAAGCTTCACAGTTACTGCAGATTGAAGTTGATCATAATGTGTGGATTTACATATATATATACCTGAGAGGGCAACAAGATCTTCCAAGGAAAGGCCTCTCTGAGAGAAGCTTTGCTCCAGTTGGGAAATATTGAAGACTGGAGCAGGCAGTTGTCTGTTTTCATCTGCTTTTGATATTCTTCCATCTTTTCTTCCTTTGGGTACTTCCCACATGGGTCCTCCCGACTAATACCATTCGCATCCCAGCCAACAATAACAAAATAAATTCGGGTTAGTGTTTGCATAAATGATTTAGACAGAGCAAAATGATGAGACCAAATGAACAGTATTTGGGAGTGACCAGAAGAACAGCGTCCCTAGCAGCAAGTGCTACAATATCCGCACAAGACACCACCCCTGGACATACGGCTTCCAGTGCTTTCTTGGCATTGTCGATGACGTAGAATGCATGCAAAGATATGTTGGCAGGCCCGTCTTTTTCTGCTTTCTTCTTTCCCTTTGATTCCAATAGAACCGACGCATCACAACCCTTACAAGACACCAACAATTAATGAATACCAGTTAACATTAGATTCATTAACAGATACTTACGTAGTTCTAGTTTCTAGGATCCCAAGACGTACCCTTATGAAGCAATCATGAAAATGCATACGAAGCAGAGCAGCTGGGACTGTTTTATCGTTGAGGGTTGCTTTATGTACAGCGCCTGCCACTATGTACTCCACCTGAGGGCATGTGTGCTCGTAGTAGTTTACACTTAGCGCACTCCCAACACTAGTCACTGACAACATCGTGAGCATCACTATTGCAATGGCTGCCATATTTCCAATTACTCCCCGAATTCGTTTGAGTTATGAGATGCTGCAAGAGGGGAACGGTATTTATACAGGTTAGTATAGGTCTTGGCGTCGACATGGAGTCGTTAGGATGACGTGGTTGTTACTTGTTAACGTATTTGGTGATCAGCGACCCGGTTAGTGGAGTAGTGTTTTTGAAGCATCTCTTGTGAAACATTGCCTTTGGTACTGATCTCCTTTTAAAAGCCAGCCCCCTTTCATTCTGGTGGTACTTTCATCTTAAAAAAAGTACAACAATTACGTCACGTGGCATCTCCATTATAAGTAAAGTGTGTTACATTTCTGAAGTGAAAGACTTATCATGGCTAGATTATGAGAGGAAAGCAGGACCAGAAGAAACATATGACATTGATAAATAAAAAACGATTGGCTGACCCAAGTTGGTGTGGTTCATGTTAAAGCAGGTGACTTCTTTATTTATTGTGAATATATCAGCTTATTGTACTTGTTACTGAATCCACTACAATATGAAATCTATTGGAATGATCTGATTGATGGATACAACAAAACAACTGTGATTACTTAAATCGAAACCCCAGCTATGAAATATAAACAAACGGAAACGTTAGGTATCCGTGTTGAGCCGATACCAGTAGCTTCATCTTTCGGGTTCAAATTATTTTGTGGACAATTAGCCAGTTTATCTTAGCATGCACTGTGGAAATCAATCTGCCGAGATTCACTGACGCTTACTCTTATTAATAATGCCAGAGGACGTACATAAAAGGACCATATTAGCCCTGAAACATTGTCACTGTCGTTAAATTGTTGTTTCGAAAATATGAGCAAATTCTCACGTTCATTTTTTGTGAAACATTGCTACTCGCTTGCATATCTTCATTTTGAATTTTTTTTTTTCGATACTTCATTTTGAAATTGGTTTGGCATACAAGTCCCAGACTCATACGAGCAAGTAACATCTTTGTCTTGGCATCTTGTCAGCCATCTTCCTGCCTTTCATTTACTTCAACTATAGTGCGATATTAATAAATTTGTTAACCTAAAAACTATTATATTAATCACGGTAGAAGATGTTTTTCTTTCATACAGAGGCCATGGTCAATCTGCAAAATTAAAATAATAATAATTAATAACAAATATGAAGGTGGATCATCATAAATTATAAGTATTAGAATTGTCCTCATTAGCTTGATAAGCTAACTAGTCGGTACAATTATTCACTTCTCTAAAGACGTGATAAATCATTACAATCCAATTGCACATGATAAGATCCCATAATAGTTCTAATGTGACCGTTTAGAAGGTGATCATCTAAGCACTCATTGCATGAGGGAGATTGCCTCAATTGAGGGGGCAGAAGATGTTGTGACTTTACAGTGCCTTTTTATCACAGCAAGAGAGAAGCATTCATGAATACTTGGCTAAGATTTGGCGATAGTGCTTGAGAAGAATCCAAGATATTTAGTGAAGCCTTCTAGCTAGTTGCTCCATTAATCACATATGAGGCCTCCACAAAATCTAGTTTGACCCAACATGTTTGAAGCAGAGACCATTTAGGCTTCAGAAAACTCTTACAACCTATGGAATTTTTCTGGTTGGATGAAGATGGTGTACTACCCACTGCTGTCACATAATAACAAACGTACTCATAAATAAATATAACCTGGTTATTCAGATCAGAGCAATGGTTGTCGATTATTATTGAAGACCCAAAAGCAATACCTCATCTGGTATCCTAGAGTACCCAGACATGGAGCTTAGGTATTAGGATTATACCAAAAAAGAGGGAGTTTAAGAAGGGAAACAAAAATCTTTCAATTTTATTCTTGTACGGTAGCTTGATGACATGTTTGAGAAATTATTATGAGGGTTTCGTTGACCAGGATCAAAGAAACTGTCGATATCATTTTGCGAGGAGCTGTTGTTGACTTTGTAGTCCAAAGATATTGTGGAGAAAGGTCTGTGGTATGAGGAAGGCTACTGCGAATTCGTGCTGATTCAATGTTGCGTGCTTGGATTGACCACCGCTTCAGGTTTGTACTTTTAATCTGGGCGCACAACTGTATCCAGTTTCACCAGTTCTAACTAGTCCCAATATTGGCCCATATGCTAAGCTTTTTTTTTTTCCATATTGGTATTCGGACAATGTGCTCATATTCCGACGCAACTAGGGTCTATATTGATCCCATTTTTCCAGAAGTGCAGCAGCTTAAGCACGGCCTGATCCCTGCGTGCGTATGTGTCTCGAGATTATTGACACCCTCGATCATTTTATTCTGTCCAGTGGTATTTATGTTTACTATCGTGTCACGGTTCCAATGTTGCATAAACATGTTCCTTAACCACGATATGGGTTTGATATCACTCTGTTGGGACTTTTTGTAGTTTCCTTCTTCCTACTTTGTGTTATATAGGGAGTAATTTAAAGTCTTAATATTCTTCTTTGAGGCTTCGTTTTTTCTATTCCCAATCCATTTAGAACTTATCCTGGGTTTAATATTAACGTCGCTTTTTAAAAAAAATTATTTACTGTTGTTCATCATACATGATGGTTGCTGTCCATTTTTCGTTTCAGTCTTCGGTATCCATTGCGAAAGAGATATGGTAAACAAAACCTTCCACTAACCTCGACGCGAACTTATCAATGTGTCTTACAGCAATTAACTGAAACAATATTTGGTTACACTGGATGTGGATAGTGAAATATAAGTTAAAAATCCATCTAAGACAAAAAAGATGGTCAGCTGATGAACACCAACCTTTGAGTCAAACAATATCACATCTATTGATAGAAACTCCGAGACGATGCCGTTCACAGGAAGTGTATACCACACCTTGAACCTGCTAAATTTCCGATGAACTTTGAGGATAATCCCATTTTTGTAATGACCTTCATGAAGCCTGGTGTTATCCAGTTCATCGTGAACCTCTGTTTGAGTCTCTTTCCTCTCACTGCGAAATAATTGAACACAACCACTCACAGCAGATTTTCAATCAAGTAATGCACATACATCGCTATTGTTAAACATAAAAAAATTACAGTTCAGCACCGTTAATGCCAGTCTCTCAATTGTCCTATCACATCATTGAAAGTTCGTATTACTTGTTTCAACGAACCCTGAAAGACTACACCAAACACCTCACCTCAAAAGATAAGAGATTCCTGCCAGGTGAATGAATAGTTTCAAATAAGACGAAAATATACATGGATATTCCTCAACTTATAAAGTCCATGAGGCCTAAACCTTATTAATAGGAATTTTTTATTTCTATTTAAAATATGTACAGTTTCTTCCTTCAGCAGTTCAGCTTATTTTACAATATTGGTTAATCAGTTATTTTATTTTCATTTGAATAAGTGAGAATGATCAATTAATCAAATTGAAATAATTTCATTCAATTTTCAATTCAGCTCTCAATCTAACAATTAAAACAGAAGATCGCAGAATCTTAATTGAAAGCTTTACATCTACTTTTAATATTTTTGACCACAATAGTTAACCACCTTTGCATGATAGATGTGATTAATGTATTAAAAGAATTTGATCATAACAGATTTATCATCCCGTGTATCGCACGAGAGTATTCTAGTTAGGATTATACCAAAACGGAGGAGTTAAGGTAGGGAAACAAAAATTTGGTCGGGCTTCCTATATGTCAATATTTCATTGTTTATGACATTTTTGCCCTATGTCACGAGAATAATTTTGCCAGTCGAAATTAGATTTGTCCATCCACCGTCACTCCCATTTTCACCTCCATCCAAGTCACCTCCGTCGTGCTTCTTCTCCATCTCCACAACCACATGAGCAAGAGTTTAATTACCATTGAACTTGCGAGGAGCAGCGGTAAATTGCGATCTATCTTAACAAATATCAACCGGCTGATTTATTTCGTTTCACTGAATAGGACGGATCTCAAGTCAAAACCTCCAATTGGATTACATTTAATCTCATCTCTAAATTCAAATAACAGCTATAAGAATGAAATCTCTCATGGATCTACAGTACATATGTTCTGTGCTACAATAGCATGAGAAGAGGTTGTGCCCGATGGCTCCTCGAACTGCACCAAGCCTGATAGCGGTCTGACATTTAATTTCTCCTTTACGATCTTTTTGCTTGCTCTATTGCTGTTTTCACATTGATATTTATTTGATATTAAAAAGAGCAGTAAGAATTAGCTGGCGATATCAATGATACAATGGGTTGCATGGCATGTTCACATTAATGAACCCAGACGGGATTTCCAAGAGCATCGGAGCACCATGCAACCATTCATGTTAGTAAAGCAAATTAAAACCATTTCCTAGCACCAAATTAGCGATAAAAACTCTTACATGGAACACAGGCGGGGAAAGACCCACTACCTACAAACTTACCATCCCAAATGTCAAGACATCTGAGATCCAAATTGGAGAAAAAAATCAGTGCTTAATCCCACTGTGAAAGAATATTCCCTAAGCGCCAGGCTTAAGATAAAGAAAGGAAAGAGATAATGATGGTTTCAATGTGATAAAGGACTTGATTAAATCATGAGATCTTCCGCATACAAAATAAATAATTCTTCTTTCACGGAACAGACATAACTATAAAAAGTCTCCAGAGGGAAATCAAGCGCAAAAGGAATAGAGATTCTGACTGCAACTGAGACAAAAAATAAACATTGTTTTCAGAAATCGTCATCATCCTCCTCTGCTATGTGCTTGGCCAGTTCTTGCTCTTGTTGTTGCCTCTCTCTCCTTTTCTCAGCACTTTCCTTTTCCTTGTGTGTGTTAGGTGGGAATCGCAGTGCCCTAATGGCTTCATTGTGCATGTTAAGACAGAAGGCAATCCGAGAATTGAAAGCCATTTGAGGTTCATTTGTGGAGTAAATATCTCCAGTTTCCTTGGACACCACCCACCCGTTAGCATGATCCAATGTAGCATCAATTGCCCCATCACGGATGGCCTTGGCTACAATGCTCTCAGATTCTGCGACAGGGTTAGCAGAGTTCAATCTCAATTTTTGAGCTACATCAGCAAGCGAGATGCGAGAATAAGACACACTGATGTTGCGTAAACCAGTTCGAATAACGTTATGCCGCAGACGAACAATCAAATTATGAGTTCCATCTTTATTAAAGGTGGTAGCAAACTTTTCTGCAACATTCCTAAACAGCTCCAGATCACCAATGCGCACTGCCTGAAATCCCACAACAAAAACAAACACATTATCTAGTAAAAAGAAGAGACAGGTCAATGGTGATGAAAAAATTGAAATTACACTAGCGATTGGAAGTCCTCAAAATCAGTTAGCACATCAAATAAGTTCCAAAAGAGTAATGGCAATGAATCAAAGATCTCTTAGGTAGTAAAGATGTATGTGCTTATGTATAATTAAAGCTTGAAAGAGAGAAACAGAGCTGACCAATGAACCAACAAACAAACGCAGAAATGAAAGTCAATAGAGTAGCACTAACAGAAAGGAAGCATAATGAGCGCATAAATAGGACTTAAAGGATAGAAGAAGAAAGGCATGCTACGTTTCTACCCCATGACTACTTTTTTGTCTAATAAGTTGTACTTCTCCTGCTAAAAAGAAGCTAGATCGTAGGGACTAAGTAAGCCATAGAGAACCTAAGCCAATAATAATATTATAACTAGCTCCAGCTAACCATATTAACTTACGTTTGTAAGCTCAAAGTAAGGCCGCAAAGCTTTCTCAGCTCCCCTCTGCATAAAGATTGTCCTTTCAGGTATTTCTCCCAACAGCAGGCGCACAATTACAGCCCACTTATTACATTGAATTCTAAAGCCTCGAGCTGCAACCGGAGCTTTTCGAGCAGCCTGCAGGAGTGACTCTTTTGCATCCGTATACTCCAACTGTATGGTACGGATCTTCCCAAGGTAGAAGAGATAACGACAGAACTGGATAAAAATACAACAGAACATGCCCATGAAAAGATAAGAAAAATCAATTGAATTTTACAAACTAAGGCATAGATACAAAATAATTGAGAAGCTTCAAAACAATGGCATGGTCAAGTTGAAAATTGCATTTGTTGACAAGAAAACTCCTTATTTGATGCCCAGAAAAATAAAATCACCATACTTGCTGGTTTGAATGTGCTTCAAATCGTGGTGCCTTAGACCGTAACTTCTCTGCTTGGTCATATAGATTGTAGTGGAGGTAATTACGGAGTAACAAATTAAGAAGTGTTTCCTGCATCCCATCACAATGTTAGTGCATGTTCCAAGCATATATAAATTATAATTAATTCACATGAAACAAACCTGACCCAGCTCATCATGGCGGAGAGTGGCAATACGGTGCAATGCAAGGAGGTCGCTGAGACCATTCAATTAGGAATGAGTTAGATCAAATTCACCATATTCTATTATAGATAAGTATCTAACATAAAGCAAGTCATGCACGTCAGATTTTTTATGCATGTATTACACAGATTAACACCTAACTCACCCCCGAATTTCAGCAAGGTCTCCTGTAAGTTCATAGCTGTATGAGTAATAGAAGTATAGTCTGGAAGCAATGACATCAACAGTTCTTCTATTCACATTCTTCAGTCGACCAATACTCATTGAGGAACAGGTTTTGGCCTAAAATGAAGACCCAAATCACCTTTAGCATATAGTCAGCTGTCAATTGCTTGACAAGCTTGAATTTTAAGAAGATGGAACCAACCTCATTGTATTTTTTCTGATCAATAAGAAACAGTAGAACGAGCAAGTAGCAGTAAATCTCTAGCTCAGGCAGTAGGTGTTTAGGTGGGATTTGAACAGCAGATGTTGCAGTATCTACTTCCATCTCATGCTCATCCTCCTATAGACACAGCCAGCAACAATAAATAGGATTCAAACCATGACATTGCTTAAAAAGATAGCAGGAGATGGCTCAAATTTTCTTCATACTGTTCTCTCATCAACCAATAAAACAAATCAAAGTTACTTAGAATTTCGACCATGAGTAACTGATCAGAGGGTAAACATATATACTCCCTATATTGAAACAGATTACAGATTAGTCTACTGCAGGAAAACTGACTTTCAGAAAGAATTAGAACATATCAATGAATTCAACTTAATATTTGAATCAGCTAGACCAGAGAAATGCATATGATTTGAGCTTAGACATATCATTAGTCTACTGCAGGAAAACTGACTTTCAGAAAGAATTAGAACATATCAATGAATTCAACTTAATATTTGAATCAGCTAGACCAGAGAAATGCATATGATTTGAGCTTAGACATGTGAGAAGCATTAAGCAGATAATCAACATCTATCTTGAGATATCATGGAGATGATGCCTCTTAAATTCAACCTTGAAAATGACTGAAGTCAAAGATGCTGACTTGAAGCGTTTCTCGGAAATAAAAAGAGAAATGCTGCTAGAAAAATGACCATACACATGCAGAACAACCAGGTTGTGGACAATCCGTTAACACCTTTAATAATTGATCTTTTTAACATAACTGCAGTTTATATGACCCAAAATTATGTACCAACTCCTAATGCAGTTAAAGAGAGCGGGGCAAAAAAAGGGCCTAGAATCGAAACATAAAACCCTGAACAGAGAGCGAAACACAGTTAAACAGAAAGCAAAAACCTTTTTCAACAGGCACAATCACTGAATTTATAAGTAAGCTTCAAAATACTAGAAGATCACAAATTTACCTTGGGAACATAGGCAGACAATCTGGCGTGAGCATCAGAACCTGGAGTAAGGACGTGGTCGAGAAAAGACAAGAGCACCGATGCTGTCAATTTCCGCCTCAAAGCAATTGTAAGGCGAATAGCACGAGCAATTCTACGAACTTCCTTTGAATAGGAACCGGTCTCAATAAGGGATGCTATTTCCTTCAAATCTGCAAGGTCAATTACCAACAACAGCAAAATCTAACTGATATATTTTTCAAGCTAAGAAACATATGCGATATGAGATCGCCGCAGAAGTAACTTTGCGAATCGATAATTACGCTGTAGTGTTGATGGAACAGCTGAAGAAACAGAATGCGAAGGAGTAGCATGATCTTTCATTTCCACGTCTTGAGTCATTTTGAAGATATTATACAAAAGTCGTCTCCTTCCACTTCCTCGCCGTAGAGTTTACCGAGCACTAAACCCTAATCAAAGCATCGAATGAAATTAAAATTCAAAATCTAGCAAGCTAGATGAACATTACAGTCCATTTGAGAAACCAAAGGTTTGGAAAATGCAACTCACGAATGCGGATCGAGTCCGCTATCGAGGCCCTTGTAGGGTTTTCAGCTACCTCGGTGCCTTCTCTTCAGTGATGAACTTGCAACGAAAATGAAAAAATAATTACCTATGGTCCAATGGTCTAATTCTCGATCCTTCTAAGCGTCTAATTTTTAATTTTTTTTTTTTTTGGGGGGTGGGGGGGGGGCAATGTCTTAAAAGTTAAAACGGAACGGAGAGGACGCTTGTAGGTTTACGCGTCGTCGTGGCGCGTTTCGTCTGAGTTTTGTGGTTCGAACTTCTTCTTCTTGTGTTTTTTTTTTTTTTTAACCACTTTCTGGTTCCCACTTCTCATTATTTTCTGGCCATTTTTACCATTATATACGTTGAACAGTTGAAAAATTCCTCAATGCTACAAGTTGAGAAATATTTGCTCCATTCAATGTAACTCGCTCACCCCTTCATCGGTTACAAGCTTCTCATTATTATTTCTTAATAAAAAAAGGTACAATCGTCGATGCTATATATGATGATGGATTTCCATTATTTATATGTGTCCCCTTATAATAGGTAGCTGATATGCTTCAGCTTATGACTTGCATCATTTATATCAAAATCACCTTTAAAAATGCTATAAACCACAAGCTAAAATATAATTCATTTGGTTTTTGTTATAAGTCACATCTTAAAAATTTTATCTTTTCTGTAAGAATCTAAAAAGTTTCAATAAGCATTAAATATTTTTTTTATACATAAGGAAAAAAAGGCCGTGGGGATAAAATAAGTGTTAACTAGTAGAAGGAAATGAGTGAGAGCTTTAATGTTAGTGAAGACCTTAAATTAGTAATCTTCCTCGGGGATTAATTTGATTATCTTGGTTGAACGAGCACAACAAAGCCTAGGTTTGTGTTTTAATCGGATATGAGAGGGGTTGGATCAGTTGTCCCAACTCCCATGCATGGGCGTTAAGTTTCTGCTCCTCCTCTTTTGCGCTTGGTTTTATAGGTGGAGTGCAACACATTTTAATTTATTGCATCATTTAAGATTAAGAAGTGTGCTAATGCATTAGCATATATAGAAATTTATGCGGCCTTGATTAGCCAGCGTTTATATAAAAGTGAGAGAAATGTAGCCTGTGTGAGAGTTATAGGCTTCATTCGTTTTTAGTACGCAGAACAAGAGTATACTATATATAGGCAGTGAAGTGAGCCCCTCTGACAGAAATGGAGCGAGATTAAACTTGCTCTGTTAAAACATGATTTAAGAAAATGAAACAAGTGCAAGAGAGTGGTCTGGTTACGGTGACGCGCTCGACAGGCGTAACGGAGAAAGACCGGAATGAACTTGGCGAACAAGAAAGAAACTGTTTCTTGTAGCCAATAGACTTGGCAACGGCGTCGTTGCCAAAACGGGAGAGGAACAACTGACCAAAGAGGCTGACAAGGAAAGGGCCACCAAAAAAAATGCCAGGAACTTGGGCCTTTCGAATCGATCACCAAAAAATGGCTCTGGTACCGTGTAAACCAGAACTAACGAAGCCTGAAATTGAATAAACCAATTCAATATGAATTGACTGATACCTCTATTATTCATAACCACGAGTTTACATACTCAACCTCTGTATTGTGACATGTGGGCCAAACACTTACAATATACAATATGCAAACCCAACAGGCACGTCAGCCCAACACGGACCAATCATGCAGCCCAAAACTTGACGCTACTCTAATAGATTTACAACTAAAATATAAATTTCTATATTTACGGTTTACAAGGACTTGCATCAGATTAACATTAACCCACGTATGTTTATTTAACACGGTAAGCGACGCCCTGTTCCCTGTTTCTGTGTCTTGTGTCTTGTTCCTGTTTCCGACAGAATTTTGTCGAGCTGAGAGTCGCTAATAAACGGGAGGAGGCCCAATAAAAATATAATGACAGGCGCCTATAGGTATTCACTCCAAGTCTCCAATTGATGGGAGGGAGCTGCAGCCAAGGAAGCAAGAAGCGCCTATAGATATTCACTCCGGAAAGCAACGATATAGGTGCTCGATCTGTACAGTGAAGAAAGTGAGTAATATGTCGTGCGTGGTTGGGAAGGAGTGAACAATTGGGCATCAAGTGGAGAGCCAAGCACAACATGAATGAACAGGGTTAAAAAGCTTTATCTCATCCGCTTTCATGACAGGGCGCAGCTGCACAAAACCAATATGGAATTTTCTTCCCATAGAAAATTGAGACTTTGCTGCCATGATGGATCATCCAGTTCGAAATCCAGCAGAGCTATGCTCCGTGAAGAAGTTTTTTCCCAGTCGAATTTAGCCACTCAAACTTCTGAACAGATTGATGATGAAAACAAATCCAAGATCGAGGATGCAATAAATGCCCTCACCATTCATCATTTCATAAATAGTTCGTTTTCTTACTCCTTAAATACTTATACTTTTTCCACTTCAGCGCATAAGTCATTTTTTAACCGCATTATCGAACTAAACGCGAGAGCCATTGTCTTACATTCATACGACATGCGCTGCGCTTAAGATTTTTTTTTTTTTAATGTATTTTTATAATTAATAAGCGCGTGAAAATAATAATAATATAATATTTAAATTTAGTATAACTAGTAGGGGTATTATTGACAATTACTTAAATTTTAGGAGTGACTTTAACTATTTTTATTGATTTGTGTGAATTATTTATTTTATCAAAATTAAATATTAATTTAACATTATATAAGTAATAAATGACATAAACTACTCCTCTAATCCCATTTATAAAGTATGAATAAAATTTGTGTTATCCTATTTAAAAATTACTTCATTAACTTTTTCATATTAATGTACTATCTCAACTACTTTTCATTTATTATTGTGCACGTTTTACTCTTTTAGGGCATAGTAGAGTTTATATTGAATAAGGATAAAATTGAAAAATTGTTAAATTTTAAAACAGAGTTAATGAAGTTCGATGGTTTTTTCTTTCTCTCTTTTTTTGTTCCTATGAAATATATTGAAAATAAAGTTGTCAAACTTACAAGGTGAAATGGCCTTAAGACAATGGCATAAACCCAAATCTTAAAGTAGTAAGGGTTTACCTTTTTCAATTAATGTGTATTATTAGCGTATAATTAAATAATTAATATATTTAATTTTTAAATAATTAAAATTAAATCTATTAGCATTCATAATTTATCATGATCATTAAAGAAATTTTTATAAAATTCATATATAAAGCTATCTAGGACAATCAAATAGAAAAAGTTAGTACAAATTTAAAAGTTAGTTAACATGATTTTGTATGTTATAGACATAAAAACATTAAACTTTGAATGCAAGTTTGCAAATTTATCCAAGTTTACAGCTAGTATAAATTGAACATTGAGTTAATATAATTCTACAGGCTAAAAAGGAAAAAAATGTAAAATTGAAGAATTAACTTACAAGCTTAATAAACTCGTGATTAGTAAGACGGGAGAGGCGGATATAGTTTAGGGAATATATTTTTTGTTTAACTATTATTTTAACTTCACTTAAATTTTAAATTTCACCTTTTAGTTTTGATTTTATAATTTTATCTTTTTAACGATGTAAAATATTCATCATAATTTCATGACATTCGTTAAGAACAGTATCGTTATTCATGACACTACCAATCTTTTTTAAGCTATAACGAATCGCTCTCTATTATAGTCTTTACGTTACTATATTAGTTAAAATTGGTTACTCATTTAGTCATTTTTATATGAAATAAATATTTAAATAATGGGATTTAAAATGTTAGTTGATAAAAATAAATGTATTAAATTTGTACTATTCTTTCAAATTATATCTTTATTTTAAAAAAATTACATGAGATAATTGGTGAAAATTTATTGTAGAGAGATAATAAGTGACATATTTAATGGGGGCAAAAATGCAAAAAAAAAAAAAATCAGTTTAAGATTTAAGACAAAAGGGATAGATATGCTATTGGGTTTAATGTTTCTGATTTTAAGGCAGAAACATTTTATCTGTCTCACTCACATAAAAGTAGTGGGCCCTTAAGGCAGAAACATTTAACCCTATGCTATTTATATTAATGATCACTCTCGTGAGAGAAAATGTTACTTATAAAAAGTACTAGAGGGGGGTATTTTGTAAAATCTCAAAAATATTTTAAATGAAAGTCACGAGTTATAGAAGATTACTTCATTACTTGAAAGTTTTTATAGTTAGTTATGTTTTCATCAAACATGTGCGAAGTCCTTATTATAAAACATATAATTAAGGAGGGAGTAATAACCAAAGTAATTAAAATTGAGATTTTATGTAAAATTGGAAGAGAGATAAAAAATCGTAACATAAAAAATCATAAAAACATAAAATCGTTTGGAAAATTGGCAAAAGTACGGAAGAAATCTTAATTAATTAATTAATTACCAAAATGTCACTGGGGCAAAAGTATTAACCCATCTGCCCCTGTAATCGATTACATACCTTATGTAATCGATTACAGGGGGTCAGATCTTTTTCTCTCTCCATTTTTTGCACTATGTAATCGATTATGTTACTGTTTAGTAATTGATTACATAAAAATTGACACTATGTAATCGATTACAATGAGTGGCGTAATCGATTACATAGTGTAATTTTTATGTAATCGATTACGCTACAAAGCGTAATCGATTACATTTCGACAAATGTGTTTTTTAAAAGCCAAGTTGAGCTCATTCGTGATCATTTCTCCGTTTCTGCCCTAAAGCTTCTGGTTGCTCGTGTTTTGGACGGCTTTTGTGCAACCCATCAAAGTGTAAGGCCATTTTCCTCTTTGAATGTGATATTGTTGTATGATCTTTGTGGTTTAACTTCATCCACCTTTGTTTTTTTGTAGAATCTGAAACCCACTCCTTTGTAGCTCCCAATTTCTGTTGTGAAGGATGAGCTCAAATTCTAACGACTACGTTGCCGTAATCTACCATAATGGGAGGCATGTTGAAGGACTTGATGGTGTTCAATTTGAAGTAAAAACCAAAATGATGAAAATCAATCGAGCCACCACGTAGAACCAGCTCAAAGAAAGGATTTGTTGAAAATTGGGGCTACATGACAGCTACTTAATTCATCGGTTGATTGCCAAAGTGGAGACTGTTGTCGGTTTTAATAGTGTATACTACATTAGTAACGATGTGTGTGATAATGAAGACGTAGAGTGCATTATAGATGCCTTTGACAATCGGAAATCACAAAATTTCATTGAGATTTATGTTGAGGTTGAATCCGGTGAAGCATCGTCTGTTCCCATGCATACAAGATCTCCACGATATTATGGTCAAGAAGATAGAGCCATCAGTTTATCTACACTGGTAAAAGTATTAAGTCAGCTGAGATTGACGGAGAAGGAGGAGGATCATAAAGACGAGTGTGAGGAAGACGAGGATATTCATAGCGAGGAGGGAGAACCTGACAGTGTGGTTCCACTAGGTGACTAGTCAGACACTGATGTTGAGGGTGATTCACCGTCACCGCTTCGTGTGGACACAGTTAGCAGTGGTAAGTTAGTAAATTTGTATTTGTATCTGTAATTCGTATTCAGTGGTTTTGACAAAAAATCATTTGTACAGTTGTCGGGACTGATATTGAGCCATTCTGGAACGAAAGCCCGCACCATTCCAGCATTAATTGGGCGCAATGTGATGATGAGACGGAGATGTTGTATGGTGATGATGATATGCAAGGTGGTTGGCATTTAGGTGATCCATGCTATTTGTATCAACAGTTTCCTTCGAAGTTTGAAATGCAACATGCCGTGAAATTATATTACGTGAAGTCTCGTCGCACAGGCATAGTTGAGAAAAGCGATGACCATAGGTTTGTCATGAGGTGTAAAAACCATGCGGACGGATGTCCTTGGTACATAAGGGCAATGGTCCCCAAGAATGAAAACTGTTGGGTGATTCGTAAGTAGGGTCAAGATCACACCTGCCATAACCAGGCTCTCGTCCGGGACCACAGACAGTTGGATTCAGACGTTATCTGTGCAGCCATCATCGGTATGTTTTCTATTTTGTTGCAGTGTCATTCGTCATGTTTATTGATAACACATTAATGGACTATACGTTGTTTTCATTAGGTACGTTAAGAGAAGATCCAGCTGTTAAACCAGCACTGATACGAGAGAGGATACAACGTATGTATGGATATAACGTAACATACAGGAAGGCCTGGAAGGCAAAAATGAAGGCAATTGTGAAGTTGTTTGGTGATTGGGAGGAATCGTACGCATTCCTGCCCAAGTGGTTAACATACATGACGCAGTGTAATGTGGGTTCGGTGTTCAGGCTTAATACCTTTGAAGCCTTTGATGGACAGCGTGTCCACACCAACGTGCGCATATTCCGTAGGGCATTTTGGACATTTCACTAGACCGTTAAGGCCTTCAAATACTGTAAGCCCGTACTGCAAATTGATGGCACCCACCTGTATGGAAAATATAGAGGCACTTTGTTGATTGTGACTTCACAAGACAGGGATGGGAAGCTACTATCCATTGCCTTTGCGGTCGTTCCTCCTGATGAGAAGTACAATGATTGGTTATAGTTTTTTGATCTCCTACGTGTTCATGTGACCCAGAGGCAGGGTATTTGTTTGATATCTGACCGTCACGTCAGTATAAAAAAGGCGGTTAAAGATCACCATAGATGGCAGCCTCCAAATGCTTATCATGTGTATTGTTTGCGTTATTTCGGGAGCAACTTTCACACCAGGTTTAAGGATAATGAATTGAAGAAAACAGTTATGACATTAGGTATGAAATTTCACCTTCTATTTACTTGTTGTAACCATTGATTATGTTTCCATTGTGATGAGTTTGCATTTGCGTGTCATGCAGGATACATGAGTTCAAAGATTTAGTTTGACATAAAGTTTCGAGAGTTCATTGAGGCAAAACCACATGTTTCGTCTTGGTTCGATCAGGCTCCAAAGGAGAAATGGTGCATGTCATACGATGAGGACGAAGGAGGTTTGGTCACATGACGACTAACCTATCAGAGTGTGTCAACAAGGTCCTCAGGGGGGCACGTAATCTACCGATTACCGCATCCATCAATATCACATGTAGTAGACTTGTCGAATATTTCGTCACGAGGCGTGTTGAGATTACCAAACACATGACTGAAGGTAGGATAGTCTCTAAAAAGGTTGAAGACCGCATAAAAAAGATGGACGAACAAACAATCGCATGTCGGGTGGTGCTATATGACAAAGAATTGGGGTTATTTAAGGTCGAGGATGCACATGCCAGGGACACAATGCGGGTTGACTTGATCAACCGCAAATGTCAATGTGGGAGGTATACAGCAAGACGACATCCATGCGTCCACGTGTTAGCAGTGTGCAGGGCCGAAAATTTGAACCATTACGATTATGTTGACCCGGTGTTCACCTTGCAATACATTAGTCAGGTATATGCTGCACATTGGTACCCAATAGGCAATGAACGATTGATTCAACAAGTAGATGGTCCAATCGTTATCCCGGATGCAAGTTTATCTCGTAAAAAGGGAAGACCAAAGTCTACGAGGATACATAATGAGATGGATTGGGTGGAGTCTCAACCGTCAAGCAGTCAGTCCCGATGTTGACATTGCAAGTAAGTTGGTCATAATATACATACGTGTCTGTTGAGGAATAGGCAGGCTTAAAGTGGACAAGTTATGTAATTGTATTGCATTTATGATGACATTGGTGAACTTAGGTGTATTAGTATTTGTTGATGTATTGTGACGTTCAATTTATAATTAGTTGTATTAGAAAACCATGAATGTAAATGTCCAAATAGTTATGTAAACGGATATAGGGACATCAATGGACTAGACATAGGGTAGACGGTTAATTGTTGGCAAAAAGACCTTCCCCAAGTCGCATTTGTATGTAAAAAGAAGTTGGAAATCAATTTGGACATGCATCAACTCAAAATCTCTTTGTCCTTGTGCTTCTGCTGTTGGTGTAATCGATTACACTAGTATGGTGTAATCGATTACAGAGGGACAGATGGGTTAATACTTTTGCTTTAGTGGCATTTTGGTAATTAATTAATTAAGGTTTTTTCCGTACTTTTACCTGAAAAATTAGTAAAATTATTTTAATAAAAAAATATTAAAAACGTAAAATTATAATGATAAATTGAGATTTTAATTACCATAGTAACACTATTCTGCGCCATGACATGTCTACGAGAGACGATCGTACTCGCAGAGCTACAGTGTCTATCCTACCATGAACAAAGAGCCGCATGAAAAACTTGACCTTTTCCAACACTATCTATTTGTAAATTAGCTCCTAAACATCATTTGCTTTCTAGAATGTACTCACAAAAAGAAAAAAGAAAATGATAAAAAAATAACACTGAAATCTCAAAATCAGGCTCACAACAATAATACTAGAATTAATAAAAATAGGAAAGCAATTAATAATTTGTTTGTTGAGAAACCATTTATTTATGATTTTAAAATTCTATTGATATTTTTTCAAAATTTGATATGCAGATTTTTCTAAAAAGAGGTCAAATAAAGGTACCACTTAGGCAAATGTAATCATAGAAGAATGAGAATACTCTATACCACTGTGATCTTACTCCCTCTTTTCTTTGTTATAAAGCAAAAATCACCTTTTCTTATGAATTAAGGAATGAAAGTTAAGTCATTAAATTGGTTTAAAATTAATAAATATTTCTTACTTTACCTCTACTGCAATGATGTAAATTTAAAGAGTTAGTTAAAAATGAGGGTATACTTAGAAAATAGTAATAAATGAGTTGATTAAAGGCAGTTGGTGCCTTATAATAAGAACAATTTTTTTTTTTATAGTTGGTGTTTTATAATAAGAACTAGAGGGAGTGTTTATAAGTTTTTTTTGACTAAATCACACATACCAAAGAGATGTAATTAACTCAATAATTATAAGGTAAATTTTTACCTTCATTTATAAATATGTATCTTTTAACTTTTTATTTCCTCTCTATTTTTATTGGTCTAATTAATATGGATAAAATTGTCGTAATTTAATTTATTTAGTTTAAAAATTTTATAAATAAGATTAGATTTTTTATTAAAAAATGACTTATAAATAAAAAGAGAGTGATATGTGTTAAATAAATTAAAATAAGATAATTATGTTTCACATCTTGAATATGCATAGATATTCTCTCTTCTTAATGAAGTACTATTTATTTTTAATATTAGGTAGGTGACACATGGAGTAGTAAAAAAGCAGAAAAGTGACGCGGGGGGGCCCGGTTTGCGCAAAACAGTGAATGGAGTAAAAGTAAAGATAGATAATAAATGGGGGCGAGAAATAAAATAAAGGAGCAGGGAGGAAGGAAAAGGGAGAACAGGTGTCCAGGAACTGGGATTTGCGTAGGGGAAGGGAGTGTCACTGTCTACGTAACAGACAGATGTCATACTTACAAGCTTATGCTTGCCTTTGTAAAGCAAACACAGTGTTAGAGAGCGGCACGGACCTGATTAGAGAGAGAGAGAGAGAGGAGCATCAGCACAGTGTCCATACAGGTGGACCTGTCGATCGCTTTCTCTGTTCCCTATCCCATATTCCCGCACCTGAAAGGAGAGGATATCGTGGCAACTGTGTAGAGGCGTAGCAGCATCATGCTCCCTGTGGGTGGGGAGTAGGCAATTAAAGTTGCTATCGTTTGCGGAATGAAATGCATCATAAGTAAGATGTGGCTCCGAGGCCCACCAGAGTGAGGGAAGGAGACGATCCAAGGGCAAAGCCACAATAGAGACCTCCGACGACGGAGATGAAGGATGCAACTCAACCTTCGCCGCCGCCGCCCAGTAATGGTTCTTCCCCCCACTTCCCCACCTCCCGATTCTCTTCCCTCCTCGCTTCCAAGCATCGTAATTTTCTGCTCACTCCCTCTCGCTCTCAGGTCATCTCTCTCTCTCTCTCTCTTAGCTGCTCCATATGGATTCTTTATATATTATATATACATATTCCTGTCTCCATCGTTTGCTTCGACTTTTCTCCGTAAGTGAGGGTGTGTGGCCTCCCTCCCTGATTAGATCGTATGGGTCAACATAGATGCAGAAAATATATACATGTACTTTCTCTTTTCCCAAACTTTTTATATATATATCGTGCAAATGGCCTTCCCAGCTTTTTCTATTAATTTTGCAGAAGGCCCGCACAAGTTTCTCCGGAAATTTAACCAAAACCTTCGTCTTTCTCACTATTTTGTCCGGCGGATCGCTATTGCGTTGCGCCATGACCCCGCTGTTTGATGATATTGCGTTCTGCTGATTAGATAGATGATAACTAACCTTTAGCGTTAATCGTATTATATACGTCGGTCTTCAACTTCAACTCCAGAGAAACTCTGATTAATTCTACTGCAGCGTTCATATATTTTTTGTCACATGTTTGGGGCACGGCTTCCGATCTTAAATTATATATGTGCAACCCAAATCTAGGATTAGAGGCAGTTCTAGGAGAAAAGGCAAGGTCTCTTGTTATTATTTTTCCCATGATTTAGGGTTTACGGTTAGAAACAAAATATGATGGGCTTAATCTCTTCCAGCAGATTTAATTTTGGTGCTCAATTTGAAAGGACTTATATTCTGGTCTATCCATAAGCTTGGTCATAGAGATTATATCAATTTTTTATGCATAATATTTATGGGTAATAATCTTTTTCTTCGGGGACTAATGCGGCCGGGGTCGGACCCGACCACCAGTCAAAGGATTTACATATTATTCATACGAACCTAGCTAGGGGATGAGCTCCATAAATAATCAAACGTCACAGATACTCCGGCTGAATTTGGTTTCAGTACCATGTCTTGTGTTTAGTTCTCCCAACTTATTAGATTTAGACTATCGGATCTGATTTGAATTGTGAGTTTTTAAAAGTCTACTTTTTTTTTAACAAAAATTATTTAATGGGTATAAAATATAAAATAAAAAAATCTTTTAACTATTATTCTTTCCAGAAATAAATTTTTCTTTAGAAATAACCATTTAAAAAAAATTGAAATCTGCACTGTTTAAAATCAGATATATATGGACAGCCCAAATTTAATGTGTAACCAAGTCGAATCTTGTTAGGGTGTTCACGGCATCATATTTTGCTTTTCTAAGGGGGCGTTGATATATTCATGAGATGCAGAGATATAGTGATACATAGTGGTGTTATTAGCTTGATTTGATCACTTTAGAAGTGGCTCCCTTTCGATGCTTCACTCACGTACGGCGAGCTCACATACCTTGCCAATCATATTTATATCTCCTCAACTTCTTTTCCCTCTATGGCCAGAACACTTCCTCTAAGTATACTCTTGGCATCCATGATTTATATAACTAACTTTCTCTATTGGGTTGGTCGAAAATATAAATCCAATTTTAAGAATATTCATAGCATTTAGTATTATTTTTCTGTGTTATTCTTCTATACAATTAAACTTTACGAGTAATTAATTTATTATAATTGGTGTAATATTAAGTTTTCTTAGAAGACATATTTACAATTTTTTATATGTCTAATACTGTTACTATTTTTTTAAGGAATATAATCTTATGGATGATTAAATCAGAGACTTATTATATTATCAACATGTAGGGACAGCCCAGCACATCTCTAGAGAAGGGACAAGTGTCCCTTAAATCATTTCTTTAGCGTTACACGTGTTCCGTTTCCGTACCCCATTCCTTTCATGGTTTTGGTTCCTAGTTAGAACCTCTACTTTCATAGCCTTTTGCACTGCTCCTTTGTCGGTGTGATTATTTGGGGAGAGGATTTTTTTCATGATCTTATTTCTTTTATTTCTTCTGGCACCATCTAGATCATTGATTGATTGAGAAGAAGAGAGAGAAGTTAGAGTAGTATTGTAATTGATTGGATAGATATGATTTAAAAATGATGAAGGATAATAAAAAAAAGATGAGGAGACAAACCCAATTCAATTATTTGAGCCCCACGCACTGCTTCCTTTTAGTCTATGTATCATAATATGATGCTCATTGATTTGTTCATTTCTAACTTCTATAAAATCCCCAGGATTGTCCCCAGCATCAGTGGCCCTACCTCAGAACCCCCCCCCCAAAAAAAAAAAACGAAACTACCTAGCTAACATGCATGTATAGATATTATGTATTTAACATTTTAAATGAGAAGATTGTGTACAAAAATATCAATGCTCATTGAGTGCGTGTCTCCGCTTTTAACATGCCAAAGTCGAGAACATATACCTCGTAACACGCATTTGATTGATGAATCAGATAATCGAGGTATATATGATATATATAATTAACACACATAAGAAGTGTCGTGATAGCTAATTTGGGTGGTGGTTGGAAACTGAAAGTGCAGGTGAAAGTTTCTGATGTTGAAGGAAAAATATTGGGTCTCTTATTCGCAGCTAACTGGTATCCGCCATGCCGGAGATTCGCCCAAGAGCTAGTTGGCATTTACGAGGAGCTGAGGAAGAATGCGTCAGAATTTGAGATTGTCTACGTCTCCTCCGATGAAGACATGGAAACCTTTGATGGCTTCTACGGGCAAATGCCGTGGCTGGCAATTCCATTTTCTGATTTAGAAACGAAGAAAGCGCTGAATAGGAAGTACGACGTTGAAGGAGTTCCTTGCTTAGTGATATTGCAACCCCACGACACTAAAGAGGAAGAAACTTTGCGTGACGGAGTTCATCTCATTTGTCGCTTTGGAACGCAAGCTTATCCATTCACTAAGGAAAGGTTAGAGCAGTTGCATCAGGAAGAGAGGGACAGGCATGAAAACCAGACTCTGATTAATTTACTGACCAACCCCGACAGGGACTATGTTTTCGGCCACCCGGGATCCCGGCAGGTATATCATTTCACCTTCATTTATATCATCGCATGCACATTCTCTCTGATTTTATACGATCGATGTATCGTTCACGTTACATACCGTGGATATTTACTTTTATATACACGTGCTCATTACTTTTATATATACTACGTTCTTGGACCTACCTTCATGTCATTTCACCTAAAGCAGACAAAAGAAATAGTACGTCGTACACGTACATAGTGGAAATATAGGTAGCATAATTGAGTAGTGTGTGGATGCATGGTAAGATTTAGCTGGCAAGCATTTAATTTGCATGTTGTACGTGTATGTTGGGAAACTGATGAGTGTGGAGTAGCGAGGACAGGTCCCAGTGGCATCTTTAGTGGGTAAAACAATAGGGCTGTACTTCTCAGCCCAGTGGTGCGTGCCGGGGCAGAACTTCACACCCAAACTCATAGGAATATACCACAAGATCAAGCAGGAGCTGGCAGAGAAAAGAGATCGTCAGGAGGAGGACTTCGAGATCGTGCTCGTATCGAATGACAGAGACGAGGCGTCTTTCGAGTCATATTTCGGAAGCATGCCGTGGCTGGCGCTGCCATACGGGGAGGCGGAGATGAAGAAGCTGGCGAGGCACTTCGACGTGCAGGGAATACCGTGCCTGGTGATAATAGGTCCCGACGGCAAGACAATAACGAGACACGGAAGGAATCTCATAAACTTGTACCAGGAGAATGCATACCCATTCACGCATGCCAGAGTGCAGTCGCTGGAGAAGCAGATCGAGCAAGAGGCGAGGGGGCTTCCCACATTAGTGGATCACGACGGCCATCGTCACCTTCTCAACCTCGTCTCTGACGGCAATGGGGGAGGACCCTTTATATGCTGTGTGTGCGATGAACAAGGCTCCAGCTGGGCCTACCAGTGCCTTCGATGTGGCTACGAAGTTCACCCAAAGTGTGTCAAGCCTGTGGATCGCTAGCTAGCCACTTCTGTATAATGTTGACTGGAGTGTCATCCTTTACTTATATATCTAGGTCTAGCCTTACCTACCTGCAGGTTCCTTTTGATTTATCTTGTACAGGAGATCAAGAGCTTGTAAGGCTATGAGTGCACTATTGACTGTCCTGATTAATGAATTACCTAGCGATAGTTTTTATCGATTGCATATGCATAAACATCCACCTATCCATTTCCACTAATCAATGCGTTTGTGAAATTTGTAAAATGATCATAATATCTGGAATTTCTTAGGGGAACCAAGTATACAACGCTTTCATCTGGAAGGGATGGAGGGATAGATGTACATAATCCTAACCCTCCAAAGAAAAGGGGGTTTGCATGACTTCAACCTGTGATTTCTAGGTTATGTAGTAGTAACATTACCGATACTTTGTTACTAAAGTCTGTTATGTATAAGAGCCTGTTTGGCAGACCCCAAAACCTAGTTTTGGAAACAAAACCTAGATTTTAAAAAAAGTTTAACAAACACCATCCTTTTTTTTTCAAAAGCTAAATCCAAAACCAAGGTTTTTGTCTTAAAATCTAAGTTTTGCAAAATCCAATTTTTTTTCACTTTTCAAAACCCCTCTCCAGAAGTGGGCCCCGCTATCATTACAAAAACCCAAAACGCCCTCAATTATATCCGTTGAGCTGTACCCTTTTCTCTCTCCCGACATCCTCCTCCTCGTCTATTAACATTAACAGATCTCCTTCTCCATCTCTACTTATCTTCACCTTCCTTCCCGTCGGCCAATCTCGTCAGTTCTCTTCTCATCTTCATCGTCGAGTTGCTTCTCTGGTTTGTGGTCTCGTGCTATTTCCTGATCTCATCTTGTCTCTTGTTCTTCGTTGCTGCTGCATCGTTCTCGGCTTCCATTTCTCACGGTGGTTTTTTTAAGTAAGCTATCATTTATAAGATCTATGATTTCGATTTGTCATGAATTTGTCAAATTTTTTCCATTTTCGGCAGTTGCAAGTTGAGTCCTGTGGTGGATCTGAAAATTTCATTTTATGGAAAGTTTTTTTCCCCTGATTCCAGCCGTATCTGTGTGCTCGATTGAGGTCTGTGTGGTCGCTGGGTTTTTTTTTTCTTCCTTCACTCTCCATCGTTATGCTTGCTGCTGTAGGTGCGTGGTCTTGGCTTTTTTCCCCCTGTTTTGCTACTGAGCGTGTGATTCAGGATTCCCCTCCGTCCGTTCTTGTTCCACTACTCAGTATATGTGGGGGTGCATGGTTGTTTCTGAAAAAATAGTTTGCTAGGCTAATTTGTTTAAAATTGGATGCTTGAAAATTTATGATTTCTCGTTCGTGAACTAAGATGCTTGCTTATTGAATTATTTTCAATTCCTGTAAGTTGTTCGATGATTTGTGTGAAAGAAGAATGATGCTCAGGAGTTTTGTTTAACTGAGGCGTGAGAGAGGGAAGTTTATTTATGTGAGCATTTTACTAAAATTTTAATAGTTGCAAGATAAAGTTTTTCCCCCCTGATTCCAGCCGTGATCTTTGCTGGTGGGTTCCTGGGAGATCCGACATCTTAAGCTCATTTGATTCTCTTCCGAAGTGGATTAGAGCCGATACCTTGCTCTTCAGATATGGTGGTTTAATCACCACGGGTTGGTTCCTAATTATCTAATGACACCTTTATGTCTTATTTTTGGGTTTTCCATCTGTTGCTACCTTCATTCCCTGTCATTAGTGTGCCTTAACGGGAAATGTGAATTGCTTAGTTAAATAATGTATGATGTTCTGTTGCTACCTTCATTCCCGTTCAGAAATATAAATTGCTTAGTTAAATCATGTATGATGCTCTGTTCAGGAAGAAATGGTTTTCTTTCGTATTAGCATTTGTTTCCATCTTCGAGAATTTTTGGTTGTTTGTTGTCTGTCTCTGCATTGTCTTTTTGTTCTATAATTAAATAGCCATACATGCCAATAGTTACCTACATTTTGAATCTGATTTCAATCTCTTGTTAAAAACTTTAAAATTTTTGACTGCATTTGGTCTTGATTAACAAATAATAAAGTAAATATGACCTGTTTAGTTTTTTTTATTTTTTTACCAGTACCCTCTCACTGCAATGAGTTTTCAAAAATTGAAATAAACATATAATTTAAAAGATTATATGATTGATTAGATAAATGTTAAGTAAATGATGAAAGAGAATTTTTATATAATTAACTAGTTTCTTTATTGAATAATGCTTAAGATTTAAGAAATGATGAAAGAGAATTTTAACAATTTACTAATGATAGAAATATTTTTTTTAACAATTTTATGTAATTTTTGGTATTTATTATCAAATTTAATGTTTATAATATTTAAAAATATAACTTTATCCTTTATCTGCAATTTTATCAAAAGCTAATGTTCTTTTTGGTAAATTTTACCTTCAAAAAGCTATTTTGATAATAATATCTAAACACTATCATTTTTTTCCAAAAACTATTATGCAAAAGCTATTTTTGAAATCTATTCTCCAAAAGTTATTTCTAGCTCGTAAATCCCCAAAGCTATTTTCTAGAAGCAACATCCAAATGGGCTCTAAATCTAGAGCCGTGTATTATTTTTTTATGCATTGTGCATATTTGAAAATTAAAAAATATCATTCACGATTATGGAATTCATATCTATATGATAATCTGAATATTGATTGAGTGCATATCTTCAGTGAAGTTGGTGAAGGTAGAGAAAATTTATGAATGTACGGTGTTATATGTGTGTGTGTGTGTTTGTGTGTTGTTTATGTTGCTCACTCACTAAATGTATATTTGATGTTAAATATATCAATGTCAACCTTTGTCCCGAGAATATTTTGAGACCTCTGAACTTGAAAAGCATTTTTAATAGGATATGGCAAATATGTTATCTAGGGATTGGGAAGCTGTAATTGAAAAAATAGCGAGAGTTAAAACGGTAAGCAGATACCTTAGTCAAGATGGGTAACTCTAAGTTTTATATTCTTAGCTCTCGTCTCGTGCACTTAAGAGTATGGGTTGATCATGAGTGTTTGAGATTAATTTTACCTTCTTCTTTATAATGTTTGTGTTAATTTTTATGGCTTTTTAAGCCTTCTTATATATCAAAAAAAGGTATAGCTAACAAATACAATAGCTGAGACTTCCAGGAGACAACTTACTTTTGTCTTCATTGAGTTGAATTTCGTACTTACTCTAGCCAGTATAAGTAATTGTATTTAATTATTATCACTTAAGAATGTTTAAGTTACTCATTATCATATATATTATATCATTACAATACGTACGTGTTAGAGTACAGTTAATAATAATTCAGCGGCATTAAATTGCAACAGATTTGGGGAGAGGATTTTCTTATTTTCTATTTTCTCTTCATCCCTCCTTATCCTCCATTCTCACCTTTAAAATTTTGATCCAAAGACCCACAAATATTTTGAAAAAAAACAGATGCGAAAGGGATGAGGAGGAATTTTTTTTGGAAAATATTTTTGAGACCTTGGATCAAAATTTTAAAGGTGAGGATGGAGGATGAGGAGGAATGGGTAGAGAATGGCCTGTGACAAAAGCCGGATCCACAGATTTGGCATGCATATTTTGTATAATTAAATGAGAGTTTTTCTTTTTGACAAAAATGTTACATTTCGATGGTCTCCAACTAACTTAAACCAATTTTTTTCCTGTATTCTTGAATTGTTTCTTATAAAAAAATTGGAGGGAGTACGTGTTTTAATTCATGATACATGGATACTATAAGCTGTATTTGTAAGATATAAATGATAAAGGGAGTCGGGGGAACTAATGGCAAAAGAAAAGGCGGAGATGCAAAGCGTGGGTGGCAATATAATGTAAAGGCATGGCCTGGCCCTGACAGACGATTTTGAATCAGATGCATGTCTTACTGCTCCCCTCATACCAATACCCGGCGACGACTCATGGAATCGGATTTCTTCTTCAGCTCAAAGCCATTTCGTTATTCTTCCTCCCCTCTCATTACTGAGTATATATATATAAGCTCGTCATAAATATATGAGGCGGCTAAGTTCAGCTGAAAAAATCCGGAGAGATCAAGGGAGGCATGGGACTTGGTTTTTTCAAGGCGCTTTGCTGCAGCAAATCTGACCATGAAATTCCCATAGACTCATCGGACTCATCTCCGAGCCGCACTCGCAACCGGAGCCACAGAGAAGAGCAAGCAGAGTCTTCATATGGAGCAAAGCCTGGTTTGACGCAGGCACAAATAGGGCCGGTGCTGGGGAAACCGTACGTGGACATAAGGAAGATGTATGAGCTGGAGAAAGAACTGGGGAGAGGGCAGTCGGGGGTGACATATCTGTGTACAGAAAAGATGACGGGGAGAAAGTACGCGTGCAAGAGCATACCGAGGAGGAAGCTGACGAGGAAGGAGGAAATAGAGGACGCGCGAAGGGAGATACTGTTGCTCCAGCATCTGTCGGGGCAGCCCAACATAGTGGAGTTCAGGGGGGCGTACGAGGACAGGCAGCACGTGTACCTGGTCATGGAACTGTGCACCGGAGGCGAGCTCTTCGACCGCATCATTGCCAAAGGCATGTATTCCGAGAAGGAGGCCGCCACCTTGTCCCGCCAGATCGTCACCGTGGTTCACGTCTGCCATTTCATGGGAGTGATGCATCGGGACTTGAAGCCCGAGAATTTCTTGATGGCCAGTCCGGACGATAACGCCCCCATCAAAGCCACCGATTTCGGACTCTCCGTCTTCATTGAGCCCGGTCTGTCCTCCTCTCTATCCTTTCTTTCATTGTCGGATTAGCCCTAGCCCAAATTTTGTTGGGCTTCGTCTCTAGGACTGGGGATGGGTAGGAATGGGATAGAATGTTGGTGGGTGGGGCCCATGGGAGGGACATTGGGATAGAATAAAACAAGAGGACGCGTTTAGGCGTTAGGGGAGCGAAACGCATGGCTGAGCAGCGAAGGCAAGGCGTAGTGTTAAGAAAAGAAGGGGAATGATACCATGTCCGTGTCCATGGCGGGGAACAAAGCAAGGCATCCCTTGAGAGCGGCAGAGGATGACACCACCCTCGGCTGATCTTTCACAAAGAAACAAGATGCTCCCCTTCCATTCCCAACCTGTTCACTAATAATAATAAATAAGAAAAGGAATGGGGCTATGCTTCAGCAAGCCCTCCTTTGATTCAGATTCTCATCCTCATCCTCATCCTCATCCTCCTAGTCCCGCCCCCTCCTCCTCCTGCCGCCCTCAAGTCGGTCCCGTTTTGGGCAAACCGTATTTTGACATCAGAACAGTTTTCACTATGGACAAAGAACTGGGAAGAGGCCAATTCGGTATCACTTATCTCTGCACCGAAAAGCTCACCGGTCTCAAGTACGCTTGCAAGTCCATACCCAGGAGGAAGCTGACCGGCCGCAAGGGGATTGACGATGTCAGGAACGAGATTATGATCATGCAGCACCTCACGGGGCAGCCCAATATTGTGGAATTCAAGGCAGCTTACGAGGACTGGCACCACGTGCATTTGCTCATGGAGTTGTGTTCCGGCGGCGAGCTTTTTGAGCGGATTATTGCCAGAGGCCTTTACTCCGAGGATGAGGCTGCCGTCATATTCAGGCAGGTTGTCAACGTGGTTCACGTTTGTCATTTCATGGGGGTCATTCATAGGGACCTTAAGCCCGAGAATTTCTTGTTGGCCACCAGGGACCCCAATTCTCCCTTGAAAGCCATGGATTTTGGCCTCTCTGTTTTCATTGAGCCAGGTTTGCGTTTTCCCTAGTTCTGCCATTCCTCCTCCCTCTCTTTTCCATTTTCGTCCCCAAAATTTTCAATTCCGTATTCCTTTTGATTTTCCTCCTTTCTATCAGAGTGTGTGAATTACGCAATCAGCCGAGCAGTGACAACGATGACTGAGACAGCTTTTGTACTGTCTACTGAACAGTATTTCTGGAAAGGGGGAAAATGTTTTTTTTTTTTTTTTTAAAAACCCTCGGAAAGGGGAATGTCTTGAGGATTTCCTAGATATTTTGTTTGTTTCCATGATCCAGCTCTATCTTCCTTCCGCGGACGCGCAATATAACAACCTCTCGAATTCCTAATATGGTCATAATAATCTAAAGAATATTATTGATTTTTATATCAAAAAGACGTATTTCGTAGAAATTATATATATATATTTTTTTTTTTTTTCTCGAGCAAAAAAAAAAACTATATTTTTTGAATCTTCTTTTTTAATGCTAGATTTATGAAATTAGTTATTTTATATTGAGGAATAACGAATGTGTATATGTTTTTATTATATAAATAATGATATAATAATTATAAGACTGTTGTGATTGTTATTATTTTTTGAACAGTGTCAGGGCATCTGACATAAGAAAGTTCATCATGTCTTTAAAATGAAAAGAAGATATGGGTTGAGCATAATTAAGAGAGGAATTTAACCTAACAAATTTGAAGGGCTAAGCGACAAGTTGGGATATATTGACCAAGTCGTCGATGGATCAGACGTAAAACGAGAAGTCAACCGAGTAAACGATCTTGTGCACGAAATTGGGAAAGTGACAGGTAAGCGGAGTAAACTGGTTCACATTTAGCGGGGTGAAAAGCAGAGGGCAGATTTGAAGCCCCCAAATTAGTGGGACCATCAGGGTCACTTGTTATTTTCTGGGACCCGATCATAATAATGACAACTGGAAAATACACAACACGATCAATAGCTTGGGGAAACAGGCTACGTTAAAACATGTTATGAAGGACATTCTCAAGCTAGGCCCTCTAACTACTGATCAAGAAAAACATGTTATCTGCAACTTGATGGTGCCAGCAGCAGCAAAATGCCTCAGGAAGGCGTTCGGTAGAGAAAGGCATCATCATCAACTTGAAGTGTACTAATAATAATAAGATTTGATGCAGGTAAAGAGTATAAAGAAGTTGTGGGGAGTGCGTACTATGTGGCCCCGGAGGTTCTAAAACGGAGTTATGGAAAGGAGATAGATGTGTGGAGTGCAGGAGTCATTTTATACATCCTCCTGAGTGGGGTGCCTCCATTTTGGGCTGGTAAGTATATAATGCATGACTCTGTTCTTGCTCAACTGTACTCTGCCATTATGCAATGTCTGTTTCACTCTCTTGTCCCCTTCACATTTGTTTTGTTCTGTTTAACATCTCGAATCTATTGACTTCATGGGTTAACAATTTCTAGAGAACGAGAAAGGCATATTTGATGCTATTCAGGAAGGCAATCTTGATCTCGAAAGCGAACCATGGCCTTCTATTTCCGATTCTGCCAAGGATTTGATCAGGAAAATGTTGGCATATGATCCCAAGAAACGCATCACAGCTGCCGATGCCCTTGGTAAGTATGTAGTTGAGTTTCAACGTAGGATATCCCTTGTTAGTTGTTATAGATAGTTTCGCTTGGAGACTAACTTTATCCTGATCATTCTTCTGTTACAATTTGTGATTTCTATCTACTCTTTCTATAAAATTGATCTTGCGACTCCCCCATCCCTTAAATGTAAGATACTAGCAGTTCAGCATTGCCGCATATACAGATTCCAGCATATAACTTGTCATTTTAGTATATGAACAAGTTTCCTTGCACAGAAAAATGATAATTGTTGTGATGCATATGAAACAGAGCATCCATGGATGAAGGTGGGCGGTCAAGCATCTGACAAGCCTATAGACAGTGCCGTTTTAATTAGGATGAAACAGTTCAGAGCAATGAACAAAATGAAGAAACTTGCCCTGAAGGTAACTTCCAGCCTTTTGTCTGTGAGTGAATTACAAATAGTTTCTTTCTGGATTTGAAGTTATAGTCTAATTCCTGTTAGTGTTTAAGAAAAAGACCTCAATTTCAATGCCACTGGAAAGAACGCGTGTCCGTGTCCCACTGAATTTCTGTTTGATTCGAGGAACACCTGGATATAAAATAGTGTCATGAAAAGTCATTTTAGTTTTACTTGGTGCCTCCGTCTTTTATCCATAGTAACCGAATGTTGGATTTTGTGAAGGTAATAGCAGAAAACCTCTCGGAGGAAGAAATCAAGGGCTTGAAACAAATGTTCAACAATATGGATACAGATAACAGTGGCACGATCACACTTGAAGAACTCAGAACTGGATTGACCAGATTGGGATCCAAACTTAACGAATCCGAAATACGGCAGCTGATGGATGCTGTAAGCTCAGTTTTAGTGGAATTTTTAGCCCCTTGGTATGGCGTAAGAGAAGAAAAATTGTATGACGCATAATTTTGGTGGTTTGTGGTGTTTTCAGGCTGATGTTGACAAGAATGGAACTATTGATTACTATGAATTCATAACTGCCACCATGCATCGGCATAGACTTGAGAAGGAAGAGAACTTGTTCAAGGCATTCCAATACTTCGACAAGGATAACAGTGGGTTAGTATGCATATAATTTAAATTGATCACTTGGCTGTAGCATTGCCAGAACCATAAATGAACAAGTCATTGTGTTGGTCTGTTGGTGAGTGAAGTTGGTTTTTAATTGGGCCATATTGATCAGATTCATCACAAGAGAGGAGCTTAGGCAGGCTTTGACTGAATACGGAATGGGGGATGAAGCCACCATAGATGAAGTGATTGACGATGTGGACACTGATAGGGTAAGTTGAATTGTATTGGCTTGTTAATTATATTACATGTTGCAATATTTGATGAGTTTCCATTTTGGGGTGCAGGATGGCAGAATAAATTACGAAGAGTTTGCGGCAATGATGAAGAACGGGGATAAGCCGAGGGTGAGAGAATGAAATAATGTATCCAACAAGAAAATAAGCCAAGGGGCATTATGGATTTTGATTCCCATTGCTGATTGCTCACATCTTTCTCTGCGCTCACTCACCCTTTCATTGTTGCCTTTTCCACTCTCAATAGCTTCCATCACTTTTCTCTTATACTTTGAATTAAACTTTCCATATATAACGCCCCCATGTTTTTTATATGTTTGATAATTGCGTACTTGATTGGTACTGTAGATCCACAGTAAGGATGGGTTTGGCTTGAAATGGGGGAAGATATGAGAGAAATTTTTTACCTTGATTTCATGAAATTTTTTTAATATTCTAACGATATATTCCTAATAAAAAGGAATATTCTTTTAAATAATGATAATTTAGTAGAAATCCTTTCTTCTTCCAAACACATAGCAAGAGCCACACAATTTTTTTTAAAAAAAATTAGGCGTGGAATTCACTATAAAAAAAATGGATAATAAATATGGACCCTCCATAGTAAAAAAAGTAGGTAAGTGAAATTGGATATTTAAAAATTGTTCAGCATAGTAACAATAGATTATAAAAATACAACAACAATAAAGCTTTGGCTACATTGTACTATATCAAAATTCAGCTCTTTAAATATATTACAATAGATTATAAAAATAACAAGTTATTGAAATAACTTCTGATAGACAGAGCAGATGGATAATAAACCAAAATATGTTGATAAGAGGGAAGTCACAGCGTTACAACAACAATCGCTTTTTGCTTATAAAAACAAAGTCACAGCTTTACAATTAGGGGGGCAGCTACAGTCCCCCTGTGGACTGTTCACTACCCCAAAACAACATAGAGGGAGAGAGAGTTTTTTTTTTTTTTTAAATACCAATAATAAAAATACACTGCATATGGGGCAGTGAACAGTATACTACAGTGAATCGTAGCTGCCCCCATCTACAATCATTATCTTACATCAGATTACAGAACAGAAAAAAGATCGTCTTATTATAAAACTGAAAGAATTTTAGAGAGAAGTCAGAGAAAATTCTAGAGAGATGAAATCCATTCAAGTCAAATGAATAGTTACAGGAGACCTCTATTTATAGAGGGATACAAATAGTAAATTACTATTCATATTACTATACGTGGGTCCCATATCATCTTGTAATATTTAGAGATCAGGAGTCAATGGACATCCACATAATCAGTATATTCATAACACTCCCCCTTTGATGTCTATTTATGAATGTGCCTCGTTAAAAACTTTAACTAGGAAAAACCCAGTGGGATAAAAACCTAGCCAAAGAAAAGAGTACATCATCCATTAATACACTATCCAGTGCTGCCTCATTAAAAACCTTTCTAGGAAAAACCCAGTGGGATAAAACCCAGATAAGGGAAAAAGAGTACAGCGTGTATCGTCTCCCCCTCTTGATTACATCAGTGTTGCTCCCCCTGATGACTGCATTGCTTCAATGTCTTTCTGAGTATATTATACTTTCTGTCATCAAATATTCTGTTAGAAACGCCCAATTTGATTGTTCATTATATACCTGCAAGATCTAAATCTGTCAAGTAAAGTCATAATAATCTTTTCATAAATATATATGTGCATATAGAAATTCAATAAATGTTTATTCAGATAATGATGCTATATGCACTATCATCTTGAGTCTTTTTGGGACATATGTGTTTCTGGCGCCTTATATGCTTCTAGCACATACAAATATATTGTGGCTCATGATCCTCATTATCATTCATTGCAGCATATGCTATCATAGATATTATTAACGTCGACTTCATTTTCAGTCCCATCGGATTTCATTCATAATTTATTGAGATTTCATTATATTTACATATATTAGGTACCTAGGTCTCTCTTGGACCACAATACACTTTTCTTGTAATATCTCTTCTGGAGATAATATCTCATCAAAAGATAACTCTTCTGGAGCTTTACTTAATTATCCTCGACTTGATCATCTATATTTTATAGCTCATTTTCTCTTTCGAGGATTTTTATCTTTATAACCGATGGACCAGCAACGCTTTAGGCATGCTTTATAACAATTCATATATGAGCATTTGCAGTTAGGACATGTGACTTTGTCACTTTAGGTCAGTAAATGCTTTTAGCATTTGATTAGCTAAAATCTGCAAATGAATTATCTTTTAAACTTTTAGTGCACATTTCTTTGTATGAGGACCAATATGAGCTAATGATAATTCATTTCACTTTATCTTTACCCAATCTGCTTATTTTTCTCCCCCTCATCAAATCATCAATTTTCTTTGTATATCCATCTATGTGCATTGTAATAGATTAATAATCATTACACATTTAAAACATTTCAAGATGGAATTAATCTGGCTCCTGACCAAAAGCCAATTATACGGGGAGAATTCTGTTGGCTTATATAATTGCTGCAAATATACACAACATATAAATTTTGTTCTCATAATCATTGATCTATCCATTCATGGATACTTTAATACATTATTTCTGGATCATTCAATTTGGAAATTGCGTGCATAATATATTGCAAACTTCTGGTTGCAAACATCACTGCAAACTTTGCAGATTTATAATCTCATATGTAAACTTTTAATTTGATATATTTCCAGAGATCCATTTCCAATAATTATTTCTATCTAAGAACAAGCAGCACATAATATATGACTCGGATGATCAAACAAGTCATGTCAACTTTCCATATGATTTATCATCAAATCTAATATTCATTTTGGGGGAATCAACATAGAAACATTCACAAAGAATTATCACATAAATATTCACACTTGATATATATCATTCTCCCCCTCAAGTGTGAGACCTTAAAAATTAATTCATGGAATTTCCATACAATATTCCATGATAATAGCATATATGATATCTATTTCATTAAAATTCCACAGATTTCTAAATGCATTATCAATGCATAATTTTGTTACTTCTTGTAACAAAATTTCCATTTTCCAGAATCAACAAACAAATATATATTAAATACAAAATCATCAGGTGTATAATTGCAGATTCACGAGCGCAATACTGTGTAATCACAGGCGCATCACTGTGGAATCACAGGCGCAACAACTCAGATTGTCGTATGCATATAAAGTCAAAAAGATTCCAGGCTCGTGCTTTATAGGGAGCAGATCTGCAGAGATTTAACAGGACTACGCAAATCTGCAGAGATTCAATAGGATTTAATTCGACTATAAATAGAGGAAGGCAAACGAACATGCCTCACAAACACTCAAGCATCTGATAATATCAACTACCAGATACTCACACATATTTCTCTAAATTCTATTGCCATGGCAGGACCAAGCAGTTTTATCCCAGTTTCTGATGCATCCGAAACAGCATTACTTGATGCTTTGTTGTATGATGATCAGCCTAACATGTCATTTACTTCTTTGTTATCTCCTAATCCTTTTGAGATGTTTATTCCTCCTTCTACTATTCCTCTTTCTGCTTCAAATGTACCTACTTCTCCCTCAAGAACAAGTGTTCTTCCTCAATCTATAAGGATTGAAGGTACAACTGAAGCAGGTTCATCAAGAAGGCCTGTAAAAAGGTGTAGAACTATGGCCGAACTGATGGAGTCTACCAGTCAAGTTCAACCAATAGTCACAAAAATCAATGAGCCGGCACTCACAAGCCAGCAAACAACCACCAGCCAGCCATCAACAACCAGCTAGCCAGCAACAATCATCCAGCCAACAACTACAAGCCAATTAGCAACTACTAGCTTATTGGAATGTAGTTGCTGTCATGTTTTACGGGAAATTATACATACCAACGGACTTCAATATCATAAACTTGAAGTTCAGGGAAGAAAGATAGGTATGATTTCCCATGCTGTTTTATTTGAAAATGTACAGGATAAATCTTACAATACTGACAGGCTTCCAATGTTTGATTTTAGTAATAAAAATTTTGGAGAAATCAAACATTTTCTGACACAGTATTGTATAGATTTACAAGCATCAGGATATAACTTGATGCGTGATCCTGTATTGGACTATCATGAGGTCCTTTGTGTTAGTTCGGAATGGGCTAAAAATCCAAATGAACTACCGCGGAGTTCATTTCAAACCAACATTGAAAATCCATTAGATAAAGGAAAACAGCCCGCGGTTAATATTCCATATGATATATCATCCCTTAATCAGGGTGAATTATATAGATTGACAATGGAGCAACGAGAAAGAATAAAGAAAACTACGCACCATGATTTAAGTGATTATTTTCACTTAACCCTAGATGATGCGAGTAAACAATTAAATATGTCTACTCACACCATACAAAAGATCTATCAAAAAGGAGGGTTAACTGAGTGGCCACACAAAAAGCTTAAGAAACTTATGATGCAAATCTCGATATTACGAAGAGCTTTGCCTCATCTGGATCCCATCTCAAGAGAAGTAAAAGAAGAAGACATTAAATATCTTCAAAATGAGATGATTAAGGTTTGTAATGGAGTTGAGCCACTCGCTATTAAACTTTGTTGAAATAATATTGCCTTTTGTTTAATTGTTTTATTTATAAATATTCTTTTTCTTGTATTCACAAAAATTGTTATAATTATCTAAACACAAAATAATAGTAAAATAACCATAATTACAATTTATTTATTGCTTCATTTACTTCTGGGAATGAAGTTGGATAAAATTCATGATTCATAATTCACAGATTTGTTTGATCATGGCAAGAAATTAATCCACAATATTTCTTGACTTAACCACAATTTTGCTACTGCAATAGCAAATTAGATATATTTATTTACAATCAACCATAATCGTACAATCCCTTGTCTCATAATTTAAGGGAGTATTAAATGTCAAACATACAATATTGAGGCCTTTATACAATTGATGGCATACAAAATTTGTGGATCAAGCTTTGTTTCATAATTTGCCTATTGGCTTCAAGCCAACTTGTCTCTTGGCATCAGGCTAACTTGCCTCTTAGCTTTTAGCTAATTTATCTCATGGTTTTAAGCCAATTTATACCTCATATCACTTAGGCCAATTTGTGCCTCATATCTCCATGGCATTTTGATCTCATGATACATATCTAATATCACTTAGGCCAATTTGTGCCTCATATCTCCATGGCATTTTGATCTCATGATACATATAGCCTTTTAACAGTTTATCTTCAAGATAAATAAAATAAACGCATAATAAAATAAATAGATGGAACCCACTAATCTGTATATATTAGTGTCGTTGCCATAAATAATAAAAGAGAGGGGATATATATAAAGCAGTAAATAAATAAATAAAAATAAAATAAATGACTGGAAATAAACGTGCTAAATAAATAAAAAGAAGATGAAATAGGAATGGTAGTAAACTCACAGCGAGACCTATCTCATCTAAAGGTAAGAAAGAGGATGCATATGCAAATGCAAATATATATATATATATATATATATATATATATATATATATATATATATATATATATATATATATATAGAAAGCAGTAAATAAATAAATGGAGCCCACAATACTAGTGTCGCTACCATGAGAAATAAATAAAACAATAAAGAATTAAAATTAATAAATGGAGCCCACTATATTGTTGCAACCATGAGAAATAAGTAAAACAGTAAATAAATAAATAAATAAATAGAGCCCACTAATATAGTGTTGCAACCATGAGAAATAAGTAAAGCAGTAAATAAATAAATGGAGCCCACTATAGTGTTGTTACCATGAAGAAATAAAGCATAATAAAATAAATAAATAAAGCCCACTAATAGATACTAGTGTGCCGCCATAAAGAATATATAAAGTATTAAAGAATTAAATTAAACAAATGGTCCCCACTAATATATAGTGTTACAACCATAAAAAATAAATAAAGCCGTAAAGAATTTAAATATAAAGAAATGAAGTTCATTATACTAGTGTCACCACCATGAAAAATAAATAAGGCATTTAAGAATTAAAATAAAATAAACAAAGCCCACTAAATAAATAGTGATGCCGCCTTAAAAGATAAATAAATGTTAGTAAAGTTAGTAACAATAATAAAATATCAAATTAAAACAATTAAAATAGAAAATTAATCGAGACTTCCAATCTGAAGTCAAATTAATAATAATAATATAAAAGTAAATAAGTAAAAGATTAAAACTAAAAATTAAATCTAGACTTCCAATATGAAGTTAAATTAATAACAATAATAATAAAGACAAAGTTTGAAAAAATTTACTTTTTTATTTTATTTTATTTTTATTTACCACCTCTTGTTTTGATCAGGGATGCCATCAGAATTCAGACCGTAAATTCAATGAATGGAAAGTTGTGGGGTCCAGCTTGGAGAGGGGAATGATTAAAAAAAAAAAAAAAACACTTTGCTTTTGCTCGCCAGATCTACCACTTTTTTTTTAAGATCACTGTTTTGTCGGCAAAAACAGTGATCCTCCTCCTTGGGCAATTTTCGCCAAACCTGCAAACAAAATCCAGCAGCAACAAGTAAAGAGAAATATGAAATATTGATGGAAGAGAAATATAAAACTTGAAAAAGAAAGAGATAGTAATCAGCCATCTCATTAATTCTTGGTCAGCAATTATATTATCCCCTTTTTCTTCACTTGATCCAATCTCAATCCTTCTTGCATGTCCACTTCTTCCTTCTCTTTTCTTTCTTCAGCATCATCTTCTCAATCCTGAATCAGCCTATGGTGAACAAGTAAGGAGGAGAGAAGAAAGACGACAAAGGGTGGGACTTGAGAAGCTTAAACTTCAGTAGTAGTAATTGGGATTGTAATGGAGATAAGAAAGTTTCATGGAGGTGAAAAAAAAAAAAACGCAGAGAGAAAAAATAGAAGAAGAGAAGAAAATGGAATTGTAGTTGCAGAGATGCAAAGGCGAGAGACCGAGAGAAAACATTGATGAAATGTAGAGAACCACACGCAGCTCAGTTAATTAGCTCAGTGAGTTTCGTGTTGATAACGTATTATAAAACTGAAAGAATTTTAGAGAGAAGTCAGAGAAAATTCTAGAAAGATGAAATCCATTCAAGTCAAATGAATAGTTACAGGAGACCTCTATTTATAGAGGGATACAAATAGTAAATTACTATGCATATTACTATACGTGGGTCCCATATCATCTTGTAATATTTAGAGATTAGGAGTCAATGGACATCCACATAATCAGTATATTCATAACACGTCTTTCTTTTTGTGTTTTATTTTTTTTGTGTTTTTGTTTTTTTTTTTTTTTCCCGGGGGGGGGGGGGGATTATTTTTCCTCTGTACAGGTGAAAAAGAATACGGAAACACCTCAGACGACAAAAATGTCAATAGGCAGTCCAGCGCGTAAACTATATGAATCCTGCAATACGAAATTACCAAGTGAGAAAAAGAAAAGGCAAACAGTCACGAAGTGCTTATATTACATCATCAATGCTTCAATCTTAAATATAACAAATGTGAAGAGCTTCTTTGTTCACCAACTATGAATAATGCCATCTATTTTCAGTATTTTGGACTCCATGCTTATGTGAGGGACCCATTTTAATTATATCAAGACTCCCTCCGTACTTACCCTTATTATAAAACCTCTGCGTATTTCATAATATAACGTATTTTGTTCAAAATATTAAGTTTTTCCATCTAGTATCCCTTATTAGCTATAAAACTCCTTAACTAATTAATCAAATGTTTCTAACTGATAACTTTTTTTTAGAGTAATGTTGAAATTTTACACGAAATAACTAATTTTAACATATCAATCAATCTATTATATAAAATTAAAATAATCTGCCGATACTTATTTTCCTTCATTTATTCACTATTACTGATTATTGATGAGAAATCAACATCAATGCCAAGAATAGGGATGGTGACACGTGCATCGATTGCGTTTCTAATTTCCCATTAGTCTCAAAGAAGTACCTGTACAGGTAATGTCTTTAGACCTTGTACTCCTCAAGATGCATCCATTTCGTTGAAGACCACTTGTTTCCCCTAATAACAGGACAACCACCTGGAAGCATAGATCAATTAACTAAAAATTACAAGTCCTCACTTAGTTAAAATTGTTTACACAACAATATTTTGGGCAGTTTCTAACCATGTAAACTTGAAGGATCTAGTGAGGCATCTGGTCTCATGCTCCAGAAGAGCAGTGCGTCACCCATTTTGGGTTTCACAGAGAGACCCTTTTTACCACATTCGGACAAATCATTCCACCAAGGGACAGAACTAAAATTTGCCTTGGCAGCAGGAAAGACAGTCTCACCACCTTCTTCAACATCTGACCTGAGCCAGAAGAAGAAAGAAAATGAGAGTTGGAGAACTGGACAATTTAGAGTATGAACGAACCCCTAAGAAAGCAAAATGCAAAACTGTGATTGGGAAAGAGAACGAGAACTTACAGATACATAAGAACAGTAGCAATACGTTGGCCACCATTCTTAGTGTTGAACTCATCGAGAAAGTAATCATAGTGAGGCTCATATTTCTGCCCGACTTCATAGTGGAGAACCTGAAGCCCTTCTCCGTTCTCTGAATATTTTATGGTTAATGAGCAGTCATATCTATCTCAAGCGTAGTAAGTACTATCATACAAGACAACTTAAAATGTTCCAACAAATCAGACAGGCATTGAAGTTACTTAAGCAGTAAATCAGAATGCACCGACAAAGGAGGGAATATGTTCCTAAGAAAGAATGCTACAAACAGTTTTACACAGAAAGCATACAAAAACTCACCTACAGGTATGAAAGTAAAGTCAGCTATTCTTTTTTCAATATTTTGGATGATTCTATCCCGCCCTCTCTTCAGAAACATTCCTGAACTAGTCCGCACTCTGCAAGCAGGGGTATGAAGAATCAAGCGTTACCACTGAAGTACTGATGTCTCATACGCAAGCATCTAAACAAAAATACAATCCACAATTCTTGTGAACTTTATAAAAGAGAAGCATATGTAAACCTGCTGTCTTTACTCTGTCCAGTTTTGCTATCAACAACAGTTGATTTTGCCATAAAAGGTTTGGCAAGACTAATCAGGCGTTCACATTCTTCTTTTGACTGTTCCAGATAAAAATCAGAATTAAGATTCTCATAAAATACAAATTGGTAAAATAAACCAAGACACATGTTTGCCAAATACACACTACCAACACCAGACACGTGTCAAAGAATACTACATGAAATTAAGCAAATGAGGTAATACATATTCCTCTATCACACACCTGCAGCCCAACCTGCCACATGCCTACCAACATTTTTTTTATTGGCCCGCCAACAGTTGTCATGTTTGATAGTATACCGCCTAAATATGTTCAGATTCCATTCCCTTTTCTGATTCCTAGCATAACATGATTTCCTACCTTGCTTGATGCTTTACCCCACAGAGACGGACTTACAACTGCCAAGCAGATGGCTACAAGTTCTGCTTCTCTGTGTGTGTAATGAATCCTGAACTATACCACGCAGCGCCTTCTTTATTAAGATTACAATGCACCGTACATAAAATAAGTTACTACTAGCGGTTTTGACAATCCTAGCCTATGGCAACTTAATTGAGCTCAGTCATTTGAGAACTCGAATCGGCAAGTTTGCAATCTGTATATTAGACAGTCGACAAGAAAAGTATGACTAGGGCTAATGCTCCTCTATATGAACTATAGAGTATTCCTTGACGTGAGCCTGATACCAGTAAAGTAATATAGTGCTCGGTATATTGCAAAACTTAACCCTCCTCCACTAGTAAATTACTCGGGAGAAAAAATCCCAACAAAAATGGCGGAATTCTGAAAGATTAGGTACACCATATCGCAAGAACTAATGTCCAAAATGACAAATTGAAAGATGCAAATTATCTTGATATGTCCAAAATTTAATAAGAACCAGGTGACAGAGAAGCAAAACATAGAAACCAGAGGTTGCGATCGGGTATTTGAAAACGGACCAGGAAATTGTGATAAATGAAAGCTCTAGGCTCCCATGAGACAACTTCGGTCCACTGCTGCCCTCTTTCTCCCAAGTTGTCACCTCTTCCGAAAGCAAAATACATAAAGATGCATTTTAGTCGGAGATAGCACAACAGTGAATAGAAACAAGTTGCAGTTGATGCTATAAAAGTGAGACAGATGGAGGACGATACCTTTCAGAGGTCTTTCGCCTGAAGGCACTGAGGTCAGTAGGCGGAGAATCGTCGGTGGCGATCGGAAGAGAAACGATTCCGAGAGCGGGTAGCATGAGAAGGACAATGGAGAGCATGAAAAGCATGAAGAAAACCAGGGTGAAGGTAGACCATTTCTTGCCCGGAGACCTTGCAAACTTTCCCCTCGCCATTACTTACTGAATCGACCCAAAACCCTAAAACAGAGAACCATTAACTAAAACAAGTACAAGAAACCATTCCGCTATCAATTACTTGTTCGAATCATACGATGAGAGGTGGGGAATGCGAGCAGAATGCAGTAACAGTTTTTTTTTTTTTTTTTTGTTTCTTTGCCAACGCAATAACAGCTTCTTGTTTAGAGTTTTGGTTAATTCTCGGCTAAATTCATATATAATCAGCGTATGAAGCGGTACATGGCTCTTTAATGACATAAATGCCCCCGACTACCTCATTCATTTCTCCGCCTTTCCTCTTTGGACGTAAATATTAAAAAAACCAAATGAGTGGGTAACTTGGTAATTTTCGCTTTTACTTTTTTGGCTTGCGCACCCTGTTTTGGCACATTGGATTCGTTTCTTGTAATGCCCCTGGGGACTAACCTCCCCTTTTGAGTTTCTGGAGTGAGTGCAGCCCCCTGCAGTATTAAAAAACTCAAAAAACATGATAATTTTAAATATATGAGATATTTTATAGTGTAATTTACACTATAAATTATCTTTTTCTGGATACTTACATTTGGGTATCCATTAGAGTCATATTGATCCAATAGAGATTACTACTAGCTCCCCTGAGTTAGACATTTGTGTTTTATATACATGACACTATTTAATACAGGAGCATTGCCTACCGAATCCTCTTTTGATTTATTGTAACCTCAGCATTTACTTTTCAAAGAAGCATGGTATTTTTTAAATCACTCTTTTTTTTTTGGCTGAATTTAGATGCTCTACCCTTTTTTTTTTTCCTTTGTCGCATTCATAGAAAATTGCACAAATATGCAAAATATACAATTTTTAACAGACCCTACTCCATATATGTTAGAATATGGGTTAGGATTATCTTTATTATTTTTTATCTTTCCTTTATCTTTGTATCTATAAATAATTGGTATAGTGCCCTTATATTTGACTGACTTGATTATTATTCAATAAAATCCAGATAATATTCAGCAAAAGTACATGAGTTTGACCATATATTATGAACACTTCAAATCATTTATTAGACTTGGTGCAAGTGCAACACACTCGCTGAGAATTTTTTTTGTCAAGAAGAGGAGCTCGCCATTCGTGACATGAATCATGAACAGTGGAGACCGTAAACGTTAGAGTTATAGTAGGAATTACTCCGTCTGATCCTTATGACTTGCGTGTCGCATTCATGATTCACGTTCCTAAAGCGATTGTTCCATTCAAAATGTGTAATTTGTTTTTTGGCCAAAGATTTAAAATGTGTAATTTGAGTAGCAAGACTCCTTCACTCTCTGGACAAAGGACTGTTATTTCGTAGACATCTTATTTTAGTATTTTGGAAGTGTCAGGTGGCGTCTTAATGATTAGATCAAAAGTTAGGTAGTCAGCGACGAGGCCAGAGCCAATTGCGCGAAGGGGCATCAACTGAATAAATCAGCGGAATTTTATGAAAAATAGTAATAAGCGTGCGCAAATACGACTTTTTTAATTGTAGCTTTTATGACAAGATAACAAGACCCAAGCTGTTTCATTTAATCCAAGATTGGTTTTAATCAAAACAATAGTGTTTGCCCAGTCACACCGATTTTCTTTGACCGAACCTCATTACGCACCGTCTCCCACCTTTCTTGACAAAGTCAAATACACACCCTGCGACATATTTAAACATGAGAAAGCAGAACCCATTCCGATCCAACAATTATCTGGCGTTTGAATGATGGAGAAAGAGCATAAGCTGAAGAACAGAATCGCCAAGTTACTGCCGAAGGCAGTAGCTGCAGTGAGAGTCACATTTCAAAACCCTCCCTTGAGTCCAGGCGGGGATCACACCAGGTGGTCTAAGCAGCGTGGTGGTTCCATGATATCAATGATTCCGGCTGAAGCTAGAACAAGAACCAATGAAGGTGGAGGAAGCAATATTGATTCTCGAGACCCCACGTCTCCTAAAGTGTCGTGCATGGGACAGATCAAACACAAGAAGAAACAGATCAAGAAAGCCAAGGCCCAGAGTGTGTCGCCGCCTAAGGACGTCAGAGAGGTCAGGGAGGATTCTTCCGCTTTCCGAAGGATATTCCATGGATCCAAACATCCCGCTGCTAAGGCAGCCACGTCGGATCATGCCGTGGAGGAGGCAGCGCCGCCACCGGCTCTGGCTGCGATGAAGCGTTTTGCCAGTGGTCGGAATTCTTTGACTGAGTTTGATTGGAAGGCTCATGCGCCGGCAGCAGACATGGACCACAACGGTTATTTTTCAGATCAAGATAGGGACGAGAGTGATGCAGAAGAAGAGGTCATCATTCCTTTCTCTGCGCCTATTACGGTAGGTGGCGGTTATCACGGTGGACGAATGCCTTTAAAACCAAGGAAGGAAATTAATCTATGGAAGAGAAGGACAATGGCACCGCCGAGGCCTCTTCAATTGAAACTTGGTGCTTAGACCAAATTGATTTTATTCAAGTGAAAAAAAAAATTGAAAATGTTCGTGGACCTTAATTCATTCTGATTTTTTGTTTGTTTTGTCTTTTCTAATTACGCTTCTTGGGGGCTTCATATGGTTGTAGATATATTCTATGAGATGTAAATTTCACCCCAAGTAGATGGCCGGGTATTTTCTCCGGATAATAATGGATTTCGACGGACAAAAGTTGAGCCTTCTTTGTTTAAATCAACTATCACCTCCATATCCCTATTGTACAAACCCAGCCACCCATATATGAACAGGTCAACTACAACTACCCGTCATTTATTTCGAGATTCCCACTGTACCAGAACAGTTAGTTATTATGAGAATGAAGCTGAATATTTAAGTGTTATTTTCAATTTTTTATGGCACATGAAATATTTACATATGATGATATATAATTAACTATAGTCAATAAAAAAGGACTACTGGGGTTACTGTGCATACACATAGAGCTCAGAGAGGGTGGAATGTGATTTTTGATAAAGATAAGCAGTCCTTATGAATGCCAGCTGCAACAAATAAAGAATTGGGTGCAGGGGCAATGGAAATCAAGTGTGTTGAGACGCTGGAGCAGCCGGTATCCCAGATCCACCCGTTCAAATTTGAACAAGCAAAACACAGAAACAAAAGCATCCACAATGACGAGCAAAAAAAGAAACTTAATTTTTCATTTATATATGATGATCATGATTTTATGGATAGGAGTGTTTTCGCTGGATAGTAGATGCAGAGGTGCGTGCAAATTACGATTGCACGCGCGGAGGCATAATCCAAACACGTTTGTTTAACGAAGTCTCAAAACCTAAACTATTTAGTGGATTTGTATGATGACATAATGAATGAGCGGATATGAGAAGTGAAGGCAAACATCTAATAATTAAGTGACACGCACTCCCTGGTACCTCAGAATTTCGCCGACGAGCTCGCCTTTTCCGGAACCCACATACCTTCCATTAATCTTGCCGTCTCTGATGAACAGGAACGTGGGCACCTCCACCACGTCCATGTCCCTCAAGAAGCGCATGCAGCTGTCATTCTCGTCGCCGTTCATCCTGGCAAACACCACCGTGTCGGGCATTTGCCTGGACAGCCTGAGCACCGTGGGATACACCTTGACGCAGGGCCCACAGTGCTTGAGGCCCACGTCGAGCACGATGAGCTTGTGGTCTTCCTTGTGATCCTCTATGAGCTTCTCCACATCCTCTCTGCTGTGCAGCTGTACCACTAGAGAGTGGCTGTCTCCGTAGTACAGGACGTCTCCCCTCAGCTGGTCCGGACCGATCCCTTCCTCTTCGTGGATCTTCTCCATGCTCTTGTAGAAGCTGAAGTGGGGCACTTTCTCCACCTTTTCTCTGCGGCACAGCTCTCTTGTCTTTTCCGATTCGTCGGCCATTACCAGGAGGAAGTCAACGTCGCCGCACGAGCGGCTCAGTTCCGCCATGAAGGGGTATATTTTGCTGCTCTCATCGCTGTCCCTGCTGGCGAATTCGACCACCACCAGTCTGTTCTTGGCGGATCGAAGAGCCTGGTCGAATTCTTCGATGCTGTGAACTTTTTGAACTCTCTCGTCGCTCTGAAGTTTCTTATTAGCGCCAGGGGCGGCCGTGGCTCTTGTGATGAAGCGGGTGTAGTGAGGGGTTCTGAGTGCAGCTGGGGGGGAGGCATGAGGCGTCAGAAAAGGAAGGGAAAGAGAAGAACGGGAATGAAGGGGGATTAGCTTGGAGTGGCGGGTGGCGAGGGAGAAGGGTGATTTTACGACGAAATTGGTGATGGAAGCCATAGATATGGAAGCAGCGCCCAATTACTTGGCGCTCCCACTATAAGCCACGTTAAGGAATAGCAGTGGAAGGAGCAAGAGCATGGCCGTCTAGCCTTGCCCTTGCTCAAAAATCATATCTGCTGCCCAGGCGTGTGGTTCATATTTGCGCTCTCCTTTGATTTTTGTTTTTTATTTTGACAATTTTTCCAAGATCTTTTTTATATGGAGTTGGGCTGTAGGATTGCTGACTTCTTTGGGCCATGGATCCGACATGATTTCTCAAGGCATGGAACTCGATGATTTTGACCAGCTCTCTATTCTCTCAGATACTTCTGCGAGTCGTGACCACACTTATAGGTAGAGTCACTAAAACGGGTTAAAACCGGAAATGGCTTTGGTTTGATGTAAAGGAGAGTCCGCTGCATAATTTACACTGATTTTTTTTGTAATGTTGCTTTTTTTTTTTTGTAATGTTAAAAATTTACACTGAAAATTTACAGTAGACCCTCCTTTGCATCGAACCAAAGTTGGATCATTAAAACCGCGGGTATAGGTAGAGCCACTACAACGGATTAAACCGTTGGCCAAATCCACCCAATTTGTAAAATTTGGTGGGTTGGGTTATGAAAAAATTTTACTTCAGGTCTTTTTGGCCCGAGTTAGCTTGTCAGGTTGTTAGGTTAGCCCGTTTTCAATTTAACAAACCTAATAGCCGAACACCATTAATATTAGCTAATCATTGATTATATTGAATGTTAAAGATGGATTATAGATTTATGTTTAGTTTGTATTGCGTGGAATTGTACAACACCATTAATTTGTAATGTTTGAAACTTTGAATTTGATATTTTATTCTCACTTTATGATTTTAAAATGTATTTTTAACTTTTTATGTTTAAATTTGCAGGAAGAAATAGTTTATTGTATTGTTTTAAAATTTTGAAAATAACATCGTATGAAATTTTTTTTAAAAAAAAAAAGAGAAAGAAAAAAGAAATGAAAACAGTCAACTCACAAGTTAAGGGTTGAGTTGACTAAATGTCAGCTCATCTTGATGCGGGTCTTTAACCTGTGGCCAGGCTAAACCCAATAGGTTGACCAATATCAGCAAGCCACAGGTGACAATTGTGTTTTTTTCAAAAAAAAAAAAAAACGGTTCAAAAGTCGTTTGTTTCCCTCCACTTAATAACTTCAGAAATTGGATATGTCGTTTGTTGATTAGGATTAAGTTCCATAAAAACACCCGCCTTTCTTGAAATATTCTGAACAGTTCCTCCAGGTTGAGTGCCTTTTTAACCAATTTTATTCAATAGCTCATCATTTACTTAACACTCATCCCTCAGGTGAAAAAAATAAAATAAAATAACACTCATCTCTGAAACCGTCTATGCTTTGGACCCCATTCCTCATCTGCACAAAAACCAACTCTCATGCTAATATAACAAATACCTAGAAAGCAGTAAAAAGGAACATAGCGATCATTCACTCCCATCCACATTCACAATCCCCTCTTCTATTTCTTTAATTGAAACAAACTCACCAAGAACCCAATCCAACTCCCTCAACTTCTATTGCCTTTTCAATCTTAATTCCCATTGTAGCTGAAACTATCGTTCTTTGTTTCTATATGACATTGTCTTGAGAGAGAGAGTGTAAAACGAATCGAAGGACAGCTTCATGGAATTTGAAGGTGGCACCTGAATTCAGAACTCTCTGATGTGTTGTTCAGTGGCAATATTTTACCCCGCCTTATGTTTTTGTTAGGTTTTTATTTTAATTTTTTTTATTTACACATATATGACATTAATTATAATAATATGTCAGTATTTAATCACAATCATCATTTAAATTTGTCGACTTAGTATTTACTGTTAACAAAACTAACGGCTTTAAGATTAAATGACTGAAAATATACTTTTCTAACTTGAAGGATTAAATTGAAACTCAACGTAAATATAAAGAACTAAACATATGCTTTAATCTATTCAATAATATGCCGCAGTAGATGAGATCGGCCAGTCCATTCTTCAAAAGCGACCGCATGAAGTAATATAATAAATATGGATTCCAACATCTCACTGAGTCCATGATCAAAACTAAATTAAGCCTTAAATCATAATAACTTACTGATAAATACAATTTGGAAAGCAAGTTAACTCCAATGCCAGAACATTCAACATACTTGGGTTTGTGATGGAACGAATTCCTTTTTCATGTATTATATGAGCGCTTGTATTTTTTGAAAGGTTGTTCCTGTAATTGTCTGTTTGTTCGCTTTGAGATTCAATACATTCCAGAATATATAATGGCGCAAATAGAAGTAGACGTGAAGTAATGAAATTGAGACAATTGATAAGTGGCACTGCTCCTTTTTCATTTGAAAAGGAGCAAAAGAGATGATGGTAGGTTGGGACAAAAATGAAGAATGAGAGGGAGAGGAGTGATGCAGAGGCAGATTAGTTAACCACAGCGAAAGAAGGAGAGAAGAGTAAATAGATTGGTGATTCATAAATTGGAGAGCCGTCGGGAGGTGCTTCCCAGCTCATAGATTCTTCAATTTTTTAATGGGGAGAGTGAGCTGTGGCTGTGAAAGGCTGGAATCCGCACTGGGGTCGGGAACATGTGATATGGGATTAAACAATAAAGCAGAAGACCTTTTGGATAATCGGCCCAAGAAGAGGAACAACAAAAAGGTGGGCGGCAAGATGCGATTAGCCTAGCACCAGTCACGGGGAACATGACAGCATTGATAGATCCAAAGCAAGCGCGCTATTTATGCAAACATTATTATCAGGCCTACAAATAAATAATGAACTGAATCTCTGCGAGAAGTTTGTTTTTGGAGAAATCATTAAAAAATGGAGGGAGGAGGAAGGGAAAGATCCTAAATGCCCAATAATAATGGCTGCCACCTAGATCCCTCACTCCTGTGAGCTCCTCTCTCAATCGCCGTTGCCAGATCCACCCATTGCCCTTCCCTCCGTTATACATTATATTCCGACCAATATGAACATTCATATCGTAACCAACAATCTCTCCCTCCCCACACCCACAACGTTACCAAACGCCTAACCCCAATTTTTTTAAATAAATAAATGAAATTCATGATGCCGGAGGACCATTCGTGCGACAACAAGAGATGGGATGGGCGCTTCTAGTTCGCCCGGCCATTTCAAACAAATCCCAAACTCTGCTTATCATTACCATTACCAACAACATGCTTTCTTTCTGCTTACTAGGATCCAATAACGGATATTGCAATTCACACTATACCGCTCGAGCAGAAAAATTCAGAATATAAAGTAGAAATTCCAATAACAAAATTACACCAGGTTCGTAGTAATCATTTAAAATGGAAATGAAAAGAAAAGGGCTCACGGCTAGAATAGGGCCTGAGGGGTTTACCTCATCATCAGGACTCTGAACCGGCGGACGCCGGCTTTCTGCAGAGAATCATGTGCATAGGGGAGAAAATTCCGGTGTCGCCCCCTTTGGTCAAATAGTCGGCCGTCTTGAATAGCATCTCGTGAACATCCACAGTCCCTTGGGGTGCTATTCCCAGCGCCGCCAGCACCGTGATGACGATATGGTTCCGCCAGTACGCGATCCTCCCCATCTTCAGCCTCGTCCACCACGGCTCAGCCGGTGCCTTTGCTAGATCTCGCTCTTTCACCACCTCGAACCCCACCTTACGCGCCGTCACTGCGATGTCCGCGTAGCTTCTCAGCCCCGGCAGAGCATCTCCTCTCTCTATCCCTTGTATTATCTCCACGTGTTCCGGGTTCTCCGCCCTGTACTTGTCCGTCGTCACCCATTCGTAGGAAACATAGAGAGCCCCCGGCTTCAGCACGCGATAGATTTCAGCGTACACCTCCTCCAGCTTCGGTGCGTGACATGTTGCCTCGATAGAGTACGCGCCGTCGAAGCTGTTATCGGCGAAGGGCATCTCCAAGAAATTGCCGCACACAACCTCGCAGAGAGAGTCCAGCCCTGCCTTCTTGTTGTGCATCCTAGCTCGATTCACTTGGTACTCGTTGATGGTGATGCCAACGACTTTGGCACGAGAGTGGGCGGCGATAGCTCGCATGGGCCCACCCACACCGCATCCAACATCCAGAATTCGATCGCCAGGTTTGACATCGATGAGATCGACGGCCATCTGCTCGTGGAGCCGCGTGGCATCGCGATGGGATTTGCCGGGGATTGCAGGAGAGAAGTGGAAGGACTGGCCCCAACCCCACTCGTAGATGTCAGTGACTAAATTGTAGAAAGTATCGACGAAATCGGGGACTTTCTCGGCGGTTTCGATCTCCTTGGGGCGGCGGAAGAAGGACCAGTACTGTTTATATTGGTCTTGGACTTTCTCGGCGGAGATGGAGCCACCGGATAGATCGACGGCGCGTTTACCCTTTTGTTCGGCAGGGCCGAGAATGCAGACGAACCAGTAGAGGCCGCCAGCGAGGAGAGCACCGGTACAGAGAAGAGCGACAGAATCCATGGAAGGAAGAGGAGTAGCGCAGGCACAGATTTGGGTTAGAAAATAGAAAGTGTGGTGTGGTGGAGGAAGGGTTAGTAGTAGTAGTGCCAGTGGTGCTGGTCCATGAGAGCACGTGCATCCCGCGTGGATCAGTCTTCTCTTTATCTTTTCTCTCTCTTTGTTTTGATTTTTTTGCCAATTATATTTTCTCAATTCTTTTTTCCCCCTCAAAAATCTTTTCTCACAAGTCACACAACCACGCCCTTTCATTTCACTTAGTTATGGCGACATCCGTTTTTCGCATGAAATCCCTCCACTGGTTAATATAAGTCAATTCAATTAATTCACCATAATTTAAAATATGTATAATTAACTTATTATATATGCGTTGAATTAATTTTTTTAAACCTCATCCATGTTAAAGTAAATTTTCAATGAAATAAAAAATACAAAAAATTCATATTTAAACATTAATTACGTAGCCAATATTGATAAACATTACCCTCTAAATGATTTATATATATACTAATGTCAAAGACATTTAGAGTTTTTTCTTTAAATGACTTATATTTCGTATACTATTTTTAAAGACATTTTTCTCTAAGTGACTATATTTAAGAATTAAAGGAGGTACGTACCTTTTTTTTTGTTATTTTTTTTCACTTGATTTTGTTTCCCAAATTATTGCAAAATTATGATGCTATTACAATTATGGAAGCTAACCGAAAGAATATTATTCTTTTAATCTTTAATGTAGGATAATAAATTACTTGATTGTGATATATATGAGTTTTCTAAAATATCTCTATATAGGTTGTATATCAATTTATTAGTAAGACAAATTAGTAAAGAAATATGATAAATATAAGAAGAAAATGAAAAAAAAATCTTACAATCACATCTAGCACCATAACTGATCAACAATCAAGCTTGTGAGTTGACTCTTCTAATTTACTCTTTTTATGTTTCTACCTTGCTAGACTGAGTTGAACTATCAGTAAACTCATATGCTAGCTCACTAGTTTACGCGGCGAATTTACTGTTTTTAAGTTTATAACTTATAAAACCACGTTGACTTACTCCTAAACTCATATTAACCTTTGCAATGTTATCATGCCCAACAACTTTATATATAAATTTTATAAAAATTTCTTTATTAAATATGAAAATTTATAAATGTTGCTGGATCAAACTTCAATTATTTGGATTCAAAATATATTTAAACTAAACTATTGTTATTTTTGGTGTTTTAAGTATTTAATAATATGAGTTTAAATCATTGTTACAAGTTTGTTTAAACTCACGAGTTTGACAATCTTATGTATGATTAAACAAAATCAGATGCCAAACCAAATTGAGATAGAGATGTTTTATGAAAACATGTAAGCTAGGTGATAAATAAAACAAATACGAGAGGGTCTAACTAAGAGGAAAATAATGGTTAAGATGTATAATACCATACTTGAAAATGATTAATTATATGAGTTTAAATCATTGTTACAAGTTTGTTTTAACTCATGAGTTTGACGATCTTATATATGATTAAACAAAATCATATGCCAAACCAAATCGAGATCAAGATGTTTATGAAAACATGTAAGCTAGGTGATAAATGAAACAAATACGAGAGGGTCTAGCTAAGAGGAAATTAATGGTTAAGATGTATAATACTGTACTTGAAAATGATTAATTATGAGTTTAAATCATTGTTACAAGTTTGTTTAAACTCACGAGTTGGACGATCTTATATATGATTAAACAAAATCAGATGCCAAACCAAATCAAGATCAAGATGTTTATGAAAACATGTAAGCTAGGTGATAAATGAAACAAATATGAGAAGGTCTAGCTAAGAGGAAAATAATGGTTAAGATGTATAATACCTTACTTGAAAATGATTTAGTCATAGAATTAAAATGTAAGCATGCTTTGTAAGTATTTAACTGTGGAGTTAAATTTGTTCAGTTAGTATTTCTTGCTTAAATGGTACTAACAGTATTAAAATTAATGGATTACAATTACACTTATTTTTTGTTGGTCAACACAATTAAACTTAGTGAATCCTACCAAAAAATGCACTTTAAGAAATTCAATGCAAATTTAGATGATTAGATGTATATTTTAACCATTTTCTAATGAATTGTTAACTGATGCCATATGAATGTTTTTTGGGAAATTCCAAGTACGATTATCACTCTAAGATTCATTAATTTATTTCAAATATGTAGTTCTTTTTAAATATACAAATGTTACAAGAGAAGCTCATAAATATGGTTATGATATTCACAAGTCAATCGTACAAATTAGAGATTGAAAATCCAGAGAGTTGTCATTTCGAAAAATACAAATGCCATGAGAAATATTCAAGACCGTGAATCACTTATTCAAAAGTCGATTTGCATCATAAAAAATATTTTATCTTTATGAACGGTCATTAAAAATAATTTTAAAAAACCTGAGCTTCCAATGGGGGCAATATAATTTCATTGTAGGGTGTGTTTTTTTGTTGTCATTTATTAGGATTGACATTAAAGGGCGATTTTTTTTTTTGGGGGGGGGGGGGGGGGGGAAGTTTGCAGGTGAATGTTTTGGATGCTAGTATTTATTTAGGATAGTGATTGAAGTTTTTAAAATAATTTTTTAATTATAATTTAGGATATATGATAAACACGTGAGAATGTTTTTATCTTGATTTATATAAATAAACACTTTTAAAATCCTAAATAGGCAAATAAATGTGTTGGGTGAAGTGATCACATAGACAAGACTGATGTTGTAGTTGATGCAGCTGCAAATTGTTGGCTTTGATTTGTTGTTCTGCGTAAATAACCAAGTGATGACTGCCACCCTCATATAGAGTTGGGAACTAATGTCAGACCGGCTCTACATGGCTAGCTCTTGAAGAGCTAGAGCCTAAAAGAACTGAGATAAGAAAAATATCCGTCTTTCAAAGCTTACCCCGAGGGTTCCAAGGCCAATCTTATAGGGTTGTGAGTTATTTTCTAAATTTTAAAATTTTCCCCCCGTTCTTCTCAAAGAAATATAATTAATACAGTACATTACAACATAAAGTTCTAATTTATCAAATAAATGTTATTAATATAAATGTGTAAACAATAAGCATAATACAACAAACAAATGCAGTCACTAATTTACAATTAAATGTAAATTATTATCCACAAATAGCTCACATAAAACATAAAAAGCTTACCACTAATCAACATGAGTACGGTGACTATCATTTTCATCTTCTTTATTACTATCATCAATTTCAAAGATATTTGATTATGCTTCACTTTAAGTAGTAGACTCACCTTCACAGATTGAGAGCTAGAGTGACCTACTGAGAGTTGAGAATCTGAGATTGAAAATCTGATAGCAATCAATATGTAGGTGAGTAGTGACTGCATACTGGGAGTGAAAGTATGAGAATATAAGATTGAGAGGTCATTTCATTTAATCATTTTTTATCAAATCTCATACAACAAAAAATTAGGTAAGCTAACAAAAAAAAAAATAATAACAGGGGCTAATGGCCCGGCCCTTGGCCTACAAAGCAAGCATTTTTAAGCCCTCAGCCTTATGGGGCTAACCTTTTTAGGCCCAACTTCATTTAGAGACTCAAATCTACAAGTCTGACTTGTGAAGGGCCATAGTTTAAATGAGTTGACCTGATTTCCTAGCTCAACCCTTACATCTCTCTTCAGTAGCCTTGCTCGCCACAATCCACATGACATGCTGTGATCCCCATTATGTTTTTCATTGTCTCAAGAGTCTCCTGCTCTTACCCATTTTGGTTAAGGTGTAAAATATACATGTAGTTTTTTTAAAATGTACCCAACAACAAGTTTTTTTTTTTTTTTTTTTTGTAAAAGTGACTCTGTGGTTACAAGAGTGGAGAAAAGATATCAATGGATTGTTAGTTTGAATTTTTTGTATTTTTAATGTTGATATGGATGATGACTTAGCTAAATTTTATCCCAGGTGACAGTGAAAAATAGAGAAAATTACAAAAAATGGCTCAAATAGTTTTAAAAATTATAGAAAGGAGGCAATGGTGGTGATGGGGTAGAGATAGGCGGCCCAATGGGTAAGATTATGACTAAGGGTGGAAAAAGGCCAGGGGCCTGTGGCCTGATCTACTAAAAGCCTGGTCAGGCCTAACTTGTTGGGCTAAAAGGTCAGGCCAAGGCCTTATGAGGTCTATTTTCTCTTAACAGGCCAGACCTAGGCCTGATAAGAGACCTTTTAGGCCTGTCAGGCTTGCTTGTTTATATTATTAGTATTAATTTATGTAATTTTGACATGTTTTTAGCCTATTTAAAGTAGACCTGTTTTCTACCTGTGGCGTGTTATTTATATTATTAGTATTAATTTATGGAATTTTGGCTTACTTTTAGCCTTTTTAAAGTAGGTTTATTTTCGGCCTGTGGCCTGTTAGCTTAATTAAATAAAAAAAATTAAAAAAAAAAATATTTTTAAAAAAACAGGCCTTAACAGGCCATAGGTTAGTCCAGGCCCAGACCAAAAAATAGACTTGTAACAGGCCATAGGCCAACATGTTATAAAACAGGTCTGTCCTGTTAAGGGTGAAGTCTGGCCTGTTTCCACCCCTAATTATGACTGGGAGACAAGGGCTGAACTGTAATTTTAAAAATATCTATGCCTTTTTATGTAATTTTCTATAATTGTTTACCTTCAGTTAGGATGAAATTTAGCTGAATTATCGTCCATGTCAGCCTTGAAAATACAAAACGGTCAAATTTACAGTCAGTATGTATTTTTACTTCACTTTTATAACTGCATAATTACTTTTACCAAAAAAAACACACTTAATATTAGACGTGCTTTTTAAAAAAACCAAATGTATAGTTTTATATCTTAACCCTGGCCCTTTTTTGTAATTTTTGGATTTTACCTTGCTTTTATTAAAGTCACCAACCAACGCTTCATCTCCAAATGTGAATAACTTTAATCATTAAATCCTCACTCAGTAACTGAAAGATTTCCTTATGAATTTAACCCATTCTCTTTTTTACTTATTACTATCTCTCTTCCCTTCCCTATAGTACTACGCCTTTTAGAATGATTTTTTTTTTTTAATTTTGCTGAAATATAAGTCACTTGAAATATTATTAATATTTTTTAATCAATTTTGTACCTATACTTCACACTCAAGCGCAGTTTCTGTTATATTTCCTTCAAAATCTCATGAATAGGGATAAAGTTAAAAAATTTATTGTTTTTAATTGAACAATAGTATCACTTTAAAACAACTGGTAATTCTGGTCCCTATTGTTTAAGTTTTAAAATCCTAAAGGACCTAAGTTCAAACGTGTGATGAATTAACTGTTAATATTTTTAGTTGGTGTTAATTAATTGAAAGTGTCAGAGATAAGAGGGGTAATTCTTTGTCAGAAGATTTAAACAGTCCTATTCACCTCCTTAACAAACTAACAAGGCCTGTCCCCCCAAAAATATCCTCAATATTTATGTAGGCTGCCTGAAATTCAATGTGCGTCTGTATAATCTTTTTACGGTTAGCTATTAAGTAACCCATGTTTTTTTAAATTTAGGTGATTTTTTTTGTCACTTTTGTAATTTAATTTGTTACTGGTTTGATCCGTTTTTAAAAGTAAATATTTAATAAAATATTGAAACTCATATAAAAACAAATAAAGCTAGCCACAACACATGGGCGAAAAGGCTCCGCCTCGATTTTGTTGCAAAGACATCCCCAATCCACATGAGCCCACTCGTGATCAGTGTTTTAACAACAAAACCTTCATAAAATAGTATCTTATTCAAATTAATAAATTTGTAGCCTACAATTTTATCAAATTTTGAATGAAGCCCCTATAATGTATTTATTTTGAAATAAGTCCCAACATTTACTATATTAACTCCGTTAATTCGTGTAGTAGTTTAAAAATAAGTTTGACGATATTAGAAGCAAAATTTGTTTGCATTTCAAAATGGAGAGGCCCAAGCCTAATGTCTTCAATGCATTCCAAAACCTGGAGCAGTGTTGGTAAGACGTAGAGTCGTAAGAGTAAGTAAAAATGTAAAATCATAAAATATAAACGAAAACGTAAAAGTTTACTACGCATTACAAAAAAAAAAACCGAACATATATAAAACCAAAACACACCAATACATTAAGGTCATCACAAATTTAAATCTAAACACTCAAAGAAATAAATAAGTTCAAACTCAGTTATCATAATAAATATTAAAAATAAAAAATGATTAATTTGGATTAATGGCTCAAGTTATAAAATTTTCAGTTTAATCCTTTTATGAAACTTTCTAAAAGTTTCACTTAGGTCCCTGCATTAAACATTGTGTTTTGACCAAGTAAGGCAGACCTTTCTCCATTCAGCAGACCCGACATTAATCATGATCATTCTGCTTCACCATCGTTGTGAATCTAAACAGGCCTTTCGTCTCCACTTCCATCGCCGGCGATTCTCACCTTCATCATCATCGTTGCCAGCAACGTTTCTTTCTTCCCTCACCGTACTCCACGCCACCACTGTTCTGCATCACCATCGCTGTGAATCTGAACAAGGGTGTGCCAGCGTTCAGCAATCGCCGATCAATGAAGAAGAAGAACACGATGCACAACCCAAATGAGTCAAATAAGGTTCGACATTTTTTTATTTCGTATAACCCATGACCAAGCCACTTTTTCCAGCATCCAGGCTTTTTTTTCCTAACCAAGCCAACTCAATAAACTTGCCAAGTTTACCAAGTTTACTCGACGTTTCTACCTCCGTTTTGACTCGTTTTTCATCTAAAAAATGTAGAAACATTTGTTTCTACTCTACGTTTTTACAACATTGCCCAAGGAAAGCTCAATTTGAAGCAACATGAGATGCAAGGTTAAAAAAAAAAAACAAAAACAACATGAGATGGTTTCTCGTGAAGAAGGAGGAGAGGAGAGGGTGATCTCATTCTTTTCTTTTTCTTTTTTTTTTTTTGGTTTAGACAAGGATTTTGAATCTGCTTCTCACGCCAAGCCCTAGGGTGAGCTCATAAAAAATTTTGGGCCTGTCTATTTAATGCATATCTTCTGATTTTTTTAATTAGGAGTGTTACAAGGATGAAAATTGCAATTGAAAATTGGGGGTACATTGGCTTCCTTTTGACAAGGCAAAGAAGAGATAAAGACACTTTCAAGTATGCGATTGATTGGTTGAAAAGTAAACTAGGAGCATGGAAAATTCATTGCTTATCTACTATAGGGAGGATTACTTCAGCTAAATCGTCATGAGTTCAATCCCACTATATCCCGTGCAAGTCGCACAATTACTCGTGAGTACATGCGAGGAGATAGAAAGGTTGCAACATAAGTTCATATTGTGCAGCAACGACAACAAAAAAGGCTTTCATCCAATCACTTGGGAGAAAGTTACACAACTAAAACAATATGTTAGACTGGATCTAAAAAAAGAATGGGTGCTGTTAACTGAGCATTTGGAGCAAAACTGCCATGGTCGCTAATTAAGGGATCAAAGGGTTTATGGGCTGAAGTACTTCAGAAAAAATACATGTTCAGGGGTGGAACTTCACTATTGGAAGCAAAATCGACAGACTCTAACCTTTGGAGGTTTATTTGTAGACAAAAGGACATTATCAAGGTTGGCACTGAATGACAGGGAAGAGATGGGAAATCAGTCCGTTTCTCCTGGGACTATTGGCTTTTCAATCATAAGAGAGTCAGGGATTTTTGTATCCGGCCATTAGATTCTGAGGAGGAATACTCAATGTAAATGATTAAAATAAGTATTTTAAAAAACATCATCACACTTTTTTTGAAATAAATAAATAAATCAACTAATTTTTTTACTACATTTAAATCAGTTATCTAACTATTTGTACATAACCTTACTTTTATATTTTGAACATTTCTTTACATCTTTTGATAAAATCACACCACCGGTCCGCGCTTTGTGGGAGTATAAAGCAAGGTTCATACTTGATACTTCATAGTGCAACTTTTTCTAAACTCAAATTATATTTAAGTTGACCCCAATTTAAGAAAATAGTTAATAGCTACTGAAAAACGAATACATTAAACCAAACAAACACACTCATGACTCGTTGCCCTGAGATAAAAGACCAGACTCAAAGCAAAGCCGGCAAATCCAAAACACAAACAGCGTCCTCCAGAACTCGTGACGCTGATCCAATCTTGGCCCCGCAGCAAACACACTCATGACTCGTTGCGCTGAGATTCACATTCGCAGAATTGAACTTATGGTCATATTAAGCAAACGATATTGATTGAGAATTCAGGCAAAGCTAGTCGCAGTTGTTGGACAAACAAAATAATCAGAACTCATATCAGATAACCATCAATTTTTAGGTTTCTGCATATCAACCACCTGTTTCCAGGAATCTCGAGTGGAAATCTCAGACCACCACCTGAAAACGTTCTTCCTGGAAGTGAACAGCTCGCCCTTCTCAGTGCCCATCAAGTAATGTGTGTTGGGAAGGTGAGAGAGGTCCGCCAGAGAAAACTCATCGCCCGCCAAGAAACGACTCTCTTCAAGCCTCCGATCGTACACATCAAGCACTTTGGCTAGTTTTTCTCCGTTGAGATTGATTGCTCCTTCGTCTTGTTTGATCTTCATCCGAGGAGCAAATGCGAGCTGAAACACCAGAACTGAGGTGGGCGGATTGAAATTCTGTCCTTCCGCCTCTATCCACTGATCTATGGACGCCTTCGCCAACGGGTTCGTTCCGTACAACGCCTCGTTTCCCTTCTTCGGATGTTTCTCGCAAATGTATCGGCATATCGCTCTCGACTCTGAATTTACGGGACTTTAAAATTGAAATAACTGAACATACAACAAATTGGAGAATAAAGAGAAACTAAGAGAACTCGATGCACTTACCAAAGAGGGTAATGCTCTCGTCCTCAAATGCTGGAACTTGGCCAAAGGGCTGGGGGCATCAACAATTGAGACCGCAAAATCAGTGAAAAAGCAAGCAAAAAATGAAAGATCAAAGAAATGTGGAAGGAAATACATGAATCTTGAGGAATTCGGGCTTCTTATGCTCCCCTTTGGACATGTTGACAGGAACAAGCTGGAATTGGACGTCCTTCTCAATGAGACACGCCAAAACCCTTGACACAGCCGTTGACAATGCTGGTCCGTACACTTTCACCGGCGTCGCCATTTCTAATTTCCAAGCAGAATGCCTCCTTTGCTTTGAGTCTTGCTTCTTCCTTTCTCTGGTGGGCGTACTTGAGAAATTTTCCACCGTAAAAGTGAACCGGAACCTGATCCTCTGGCTTTATCCTAACCCTACGGGAGAGGATAGTAACTTCATTACTTCTCTGCTCATTCTTTATCCTTGTCCTCATCTTCAAAATTTTAATTCAGGCCCACAAATATTTTAGAAAAAAACAGATGCAAAAAAAGAGATAAAGAGGAATTTTTTTTAGAAAATATTTTTGAGTCCTTAGATCAAAATTTTAAAGGTGAAGATGGAGAATGAGGAGGAATAAATAGAGAAGTGATTGGGAGAGAAACCGGATCTCACCTTTACCGGGTTAAAGGGTCTGAACCGTTGGGTCAGTGTTGAAGCCTTAAAGGATCTGGTTAGTTGGGGCCTAACCCTTCTTTTATTAGGCTCTTGACTCTTGTCCTGTCCAGTCCAGTTCATTTTGCTACCAATTTGGTAACTTTCTTTTTTGCCTTAATACCCAATTGGTTATTTCGGAGTCAAACTGGTGAATTAAACTTGTATTGTGAATTTAGATCGTAAACTTGTAAGAGTTTATTTTAACCTTTAAATAGATACTAATAGTGTATGATTAAATAATTAAAATATAAAAAATAATAAAAATTTGGTTAAATATGTTTTAAATTTAAATAATTGAAATTAATTCTATCAACATTCATAATTTATCATATTTAATAAAGAAATTTTTATAAAATTTATATTTAAAGTGGATGAACATAATCAAATCAAAAAAGTTAACACAAGTTTAAGGGTAGGTTAACACAATTTTATAAGCTAAAATCGTAAAACCAGTAACCTCGGTATATAAACTCGACTAAGTTTAGAAAGATTACGAATTTACTCGTGACTGAACTCGATTGAACTCGATTTTGTAAATTAAAAAGGTAAAAACACTAAACTCAAAGAGTCAACTCGAGAATTTGACAACAATGATTAATACTGCATTTTGTATCACTTCTTTTTGACTAAACGTGCATTGGATTAACTTATTTTAAATAATTTTACACTACGAAAGATAAATATGTAAGGCGTAAGATGTAAACAAGCTTTTTCTTTTCTTTTTTTGAGGGGGAAAGAACAAGCTTTTTCTTTCAGCTAAACCAAATTCCCGCTAATTGAGTTTTCTATACTCCAAGAATGTTTTGTGGGTGAAAAGGAAAGGGGTAGTTTAAATTTTTCTTTTCCCCCCGAATCTTGGATTATAACTTTAAACGGAAAAAAAAAAATGCATACTCGTTATGATTTTTTCACCTGAATACTTATTTTTATTCAAAACTATATTTTTTTCATAAAATATAAAATACATAGATTCATTTTTAAATACTATTAGAAGTATATAATTTTAATAAATAACTGTATGTTTGTTTCATCAAACATTTGTTAAATTCTGTAACATCGTACGGTCGTACCCATATTATTAGCTATTTGTTGTTAAAAAAGAAAAAAAAGGTGTAAGGGCTAGTTCTGCAAAACCAAAACCATCAATGGATTAAAATTGATTATTTAACATTCAAGATTCAAACTCTTATTGATATTGTCTCGAATATGATTATTTTTAATTGGAGAATGCATGCTTGTATTAAAAAAAAAAGTGATCATGGAACAACTCCTTGCTTCTCTTGAAATCTGTAGGGCCTAGTCCAAACAAGAAAGTGTAAAAGAAAAAGAGTGCATAGGAGCAAATTAAGGAAGCATTATTCATAAACCCTGCCCCGTGGGACGAATAATACATAACTGTTATGAATATTCTTATTATGTGGATGTCCATTGACCCATAATCTCCAAATACAGGATGACATGGTATATACGCATAGTAATCTACTATTTGCATCCTTCTATAAATAGAGGTCTCCTGTAACTATTCATTACACTTGAATGAGAATTCAATTCATCTCTCTAGAATTTCCTCTGACTTCTCTCTAGATTTCCTTCAGTTTTATAATACGTTATCAGCACGAACTCTAATCAACCGAGCGGTGTGCATGTCGTTCATCATCATCTTCTCATTCCCTTCACTGTTTCACTCTTGGTCGCCTTCGAATTTCAAAACTCCAGATTTATATACGTTCCTCCACAAAATTCATCCCTCACCGGTGCTCCTACAAAACTCACCATATTCATCCGTCACCAAACTCATCCCTTCCAACTTTTCAGCATCATTTCTACCCTTCCTTCTCAGTTTCAGATCTATTTTTCCCTCTCCCTCACCTCTACTCAACATTAGATCTAGTGTGTCTCCTTCGACTGATAGCTTATTTTCTTTATTCAGAAATCTGCCATGCAAGGAAGCTTTCTCTTTTCTATTTTACCTGGATTTACTTTGAGGGTGAGCGTAAACTCTCAGATCTGGGATCTTGGAAGTCCCCGTCTTCTTTCCTGTAACCCCACTCTACCATCTAGCAATTTCGCTCTTCCCAGTTGTCGCTAATGTTGCGCATCACCGCCGCGGTGGCGTATGGTAGCGCACCACCACCGACTTCCTCTACTCCACGCGGATCTGAACAACTGGGGGATATTCTTTAAGATTTCCCATCATTAAAATCACCAAGATCCGTTTTCATCTCTCCTATTTTCATGATCATCTCCATCAATCTCAAATAACCGCCGGATCTCGCCCTCCGGCTACTTATCAAATAGCCTTCCATGCTCAGTTTGCATTTTTCTTCCTCGGTGATTTTTATTCATTCTGATGAAACCTAGTTGTGGTATAATCATTGATAGCTTCCTCCTCTAAGGCGGTTTCGTTAAGAAGAAAAAAAAAAAAAAGAGGAGTGTCACGGGTTGGGTGAGAGAGAGAAGAAAAAGGGGAAAGACAAAAAAAAAAAAAAAAAAAAAAAAGTGAATAGAAGGGGACAGAGTAAATAGTTCACGTGAGGCAAATTCCATTAATCAATGGAATGAAATGGTGGGCCAGCTTCATTTGTTTTTCTCTCTTGTGCGTTTTTCTGCGATTAGGAGAGAGTTATATATATATATATATATTTTGTCCCATATGTTTTATAATAATATATTTTAGAAAATAATAATAATAATAATAATAATACTCCTCCGATCCTTCCATGCCCATTCGAACCCGTGACTTGCAGTTGAGACTGTATTTATTTTATAATAATAATTATTTATTTTATTTTAAAAGGGAGCATGAGTAAAATTTTCAACTTTATCTTTATTATTATTGTTATTAATTTGACTCTATATTGAAAGTCTAGATTTAATTTTTCTTTTTAATTGTTTTAATTTGATATTTTATTATTGTTACTAACATTTATTTAACTTTTATGGCGGTAACACTAATATTAGTGGACTCCATTTTTTTTTTTTATTATTTACTGTTTTATTTATTTTTTATCGTTGCGACACTATATATTAGTGGGCATCATTTGTTTAATTTAATTCTTTACTGTTTTATTTATTTTTCATGGGGATACACTAATATCTATTAGTGGGCCCCATTTATTTATTTTATTCAGCATTTATTTATCTTTTATGGTGGTGACACTTTGTGGGCCCCATTTATATTTTATTTGTTTAATTTAATTCTTTACTGTTTTATTTATTTTTCATGGGGATACACTAATATCTATTAGTGGGCCCCATTTATTTATTTTATTCAGCATTTATTTATCTTTTATGGTGGTGACACTTTGTGGGCCCCATTTATATTTTATTCAGCATTTATTTATCTTTTATGGTGGTGATACTTTGTGGGCCCCATTTATTTATTTTATTATGCATTTATTTATTCTTCATGGTGGTAACACTGATATAGTGGACTCCATTTATTTATTATTTATTTACTGCTTTAAATCCCCTTCCCTTTTTATTTTACCGTTTTTTTTATATATTATATATATATATATATATTTACATTTGCATATGCATCTTTTTTCTTATCTTTGGATGAGATAGGTCTCGCTGTGAGTTTACTACCATTCCTATCTCATCTTCTTTTTATTTATCTAGCATGTTTATTTCCAGTCATTTATTTTATTTTATTTATTTATTGCTATATATATATATATCCCTCTCCCTTCTTATTATTTATGGCAACCACACTATTAGTGGGTTCCATCTATTTATTTTATTATGCTTATATTTTATTTATCTTGAAGATAAACTGTTAAAAGATCATATATATTATTATGAGATCAAAATGCCATAGAGAAATGAGGCATAAATTGGCTTGAGCCTAAGAGGCAAGATAGCCTTAATTTCATAGGCAAGATTGCCTGAAGCCAAGAGGCAAGTTAGCCTGATAACAAGAGACAAATTATGAAACAATATTTGATCCATAAATTTTGTATGTTATCAGTTGTATAAAGGCCTCAAAATTGTATATTTGGCATTAAATATTCCCTTAAATTATGAGACAAGGGATTGTATGATCATGATTGATATTATAAATAAATATATTCAATTTGCTATTGTAGTAGCAATATTGTGGATTAATTTCTTGCCATGATCAAACAAATCAGTGAGTTATGGATCATGAATTTTTATCCAACTTCTTTCCCAGAAGTGAATGAAGCAAATATATTATTATTATAGTTGTTATGTGATTTCTATGATTATAACAATTTTTATAAATACGAGAAAAGAATATTCATAAACAAAATAATTAAGCAAAAGGAAATATTATTTCAACAAAGTTTAATTGCGAGTGGCTCAACATCATTACAAACTTTAATCATCTCATTCTGAAGATATTTAATGTCTTCTTCTTTTGTTTCTCTTGAGATGGGATCCAGATGAGGCAAAGCTCTTCGTAATATCGAGATTTGCGTCATAAGTTTCTTGAGCTTCTTGTGTGGCCACTCAGTTAACCTTCCTTTTTGATAGATTTTTTGTATGGTGTAAGTAGACATATTTAATTGTTTACTCGCTTCATCAAGGGTTAAGTGAAAATAATTTTTTAAATCATGGAGCGTTGTTTTCTTTATTCTTTCTCTTTGCTCCATAGATAACCTATATAATTCACCCTGGTTAAGGGATGAAGTATCATAGGGTATACTTACTGCAGGTTGTTTTCCTTTGCCTAATGAGTGTTCAATATTGGTTTGAAATGAACTTCCATGGAGGTCATTTGGATTTATAGCCCATTCCGAACCAACACAGAGAACCTCATGATAGGCTAATACAGGATCACGCATCAAGATATGTCCTGATGCTTGTAAATCTATACAATACTGTGTCAGAAATTGTTTGATTTCTTCAAAATTTTTCTTTGTGAAATCAAACATTGGAAGCCTGTCAGTATTATAAGATTTATCCTGTACTTTTTCAAATAAAACAGCATGGGTAATCATACCTGTTCTTCTTCCGTGAACTTCAAGTTTATGGTACTGAAGTCCGTTGGTATGAATAATTTCCCGTAAAACATGACAGCAACTACATTCCAATAAGCTAGTAGTTGCTAATTGGCTTGTAGCTGTTGGCTGGCTAATTGTTGCTGGTTGGCTAGTGGTTGTTGGTTGGCTGATTGTTGTTGTCGGGCTGGTTGTTGATGGCAAACTGATGATAGTTTGCTGGCTAGTGAATGCTGGTTGATTAACTGCCGACACTATTGACTGAACTGGATTGGTAGACTCCATTAGTTCTGCCATAGTTCTACACCTCTTAACAGGCCTCCTTGATGAACCTGCTTCAGTTGTACCTTCAATCCTTGTAGATTGAGGAAGAACACTTGTTCTAGGGGGAGAAGTAGGTACATTTGAAGCAAAAGGAGGAATAGTAGAAGGAGGAATAAACATTTCAAAGGGATTAGGAGATAACAAAGAAGTAAATGACATGTTATGCTGATCATCATACAACAAAGCATCAAGTAATGCTGTTTCGGATGTATCAGAAACTGGGATAAAACTGCTTGGTCCTGCCATGGCAATAGAATTTAGAGAAATATGTGTGAGTATCTGGTAGTTGATATTATCAGATGCTTGAGTGTTTGTGAGGCATGTTCGTTTGCCTTCCTCTATTTATAGTTGAATTAAATCCTATTGAATCTCTGCAGATTTGCGTAGTCCTGTTAAATCTCTACAGATTTGCTCCCTATAAAGCACGAGCCTGGAATCTTTTTGACTTTATATGTATACGACAATCTGAGTTGTCGCGCCTGTGATTCCACAGTGATGCGCCTGTGATTACACAGTATTGCGCTCGTGAATCTGCAATTATACACCTGATGATTTTGTATTTAATATATATTTGTTTGTTGATTCTGGAAAATGGAAATTTTGTTACCAGAAGTAACAAAATTATGCATTGATAATGCATTTAGAAATCTGTGGAATTTTAATGAAATAGATATCATATATGCTATTATCATGGAATATTGTATGAAAATTCCATAAATTAATTTTTAAGGTCTCACACTTGAGGGGGAGAATGATAATGATATATATCAAGTGTGAATATTTATGTGATAATTCTTTGTGAATGTTTCTATGTTGATTCCCCCAAAATGAATATTAGATTTGATGATAAATCATATGAAATGTTGGCATGACTTGTTTGATCATCCGAGTCATATATTATGTGCTGCATGTTCTCAGATAGAATTAATTATTGGAAATGGATCTCTGGAAATATATCAAATTGAAAGTTTACATATGAGATTATAAATTTGCAAAGTTAGCAGTGATGTTTGCAACCAGAAGTTTGCAATATATTATGCGCGCAATTTCCAGATTGAATGATCCAGAAATAATGTATTAAAGTATCCATGAATGGATAGATCAATGATTATGAGAACAAAATTTATATGTTGTGTATATTTGCAGCAATTATATAAGCCAACAGAATTCTCCCCGTATAATTGGCTTTTGGTCAGGAGCCAGATTAATTCCATCTTGAAATGTTTTAAATGTGTAATGATTATTAATCTATTACAATGCACATAGATGGATATACAAAGAAAATTGATGATTTGATGAGGGGGAGAAAAATAAGCAGATTGGGTAAAGATTTACTAGAATGAATTATCATTGGCTCATATTGATCATTGTACAAGGAATTGTGCACTAAAAGTTCAAAATGATAATTCAATTTCAGAGTTTAGTTAATCGAATGCTAGAAGCATTTACTGACCTAAAGAAAGTGACAAAGTCACATATCCCAACTGCAAATGCTCCTATATGAATTGTTATAAAGTACTCCTGAAGCGTTGCAGGTCCATCGGTTTTAAAAGATAAAAATCCTCAAAAGAGAAAAGGAGCTATAAAATATAGATGATTAAGTCGAGGATAATTAAGTAAAGCTCCAGAAGAGTTATCTTTTGATGAGATGTTATCTCCAGAGGAGATATTACAAGAAAAGTGTATTGTGGTCCAAGAGAGACCTAGGTACCTAATATATGTGAATATAATGAGATCTCAATAAATTATGAATGAAATCCGATGGGACTGAAAATGAAGTCGACGTTAATAATATCTATGATAGCATATGCTGCAATGAATGATAATGAGGATCATGAGCCACAATATATTTGTATGTGCTAGAAGCACATAAGGCGCCAAAAACACATATGTCCCAAAAGGACTCAAGATGATAGTGCATATAGCATCATTATCTGAATAAACATTTATTGAATTTCTATATGCACATATATATTTATGAAAAGATTATTATGACTTTACTCGACAGATTTAGATCTTGCAGGTATATAATGAACAATCAGATTGGGTGTTTCTAACAGAATATTTGATGACAGAAAGTATAATATGCTCAGAAAGACATTGAAGCAATATAGTCATCAGGGGGAGTAACACTGATGTAATCAAGAGGGGGAGACGATACACGTTGTACTCTTTTTCCCTTATCTGGGTTTTTATCCCACTGGGTTTTTCCTAGAAAGGTTTTTAATGAGGCAGCACTGGATAGTGTATTAATGGATGATGTACTCTTTTCTTTGGCTAGGTTTTTATCCCACTGGGTTTTTCCTAGTTAAAGTTTTTAACGAGGCACATTCATAAATGGACATCCAAGGGGGAGTGTTATGAATATTCTTATTATGTGGATGTCCATTGACCCATAATCTCCAAATACAGGATGACATGGTATATACGCATAGTAATCTACTATTTGCATCCTTCTATAAATAGAGGTCTCCTGTAACTATTCATTACACTTGAATGAGAATTCAATTCATCTCTCTAGAATTTCCTCTGACTTCTCTCTAGATTTCCTTCAGTTTTATAATAATAACATCATTTCGTAATTGAGGTGGCGTGCACATCTATACTTCGTCTCTTATTGGGTGGCACCTTCGCCTCCAACCTGTTGGGACATAATTCTTGTTTAGGCGCAGACAAATTCAATGGCAAAGCTTTGAAAAAAAAAAAGTGTACAATTAATGTCCTTACGTACATCCTGGGAAAAATGGTGCAGAAATTCCAGAATGCCTGAGAATTCGGGTCTCAAAGAAGGGTTTTGGTGCCAGCAATGGTTCATCAACTCTACTAACGTTGGATGCGTGTGCCTCGGAATTTTGGGCCTCAACCCCTGCAATTCACAATACCAAAAAATGTTGTTCTTTTTCAAATGAAATATTTTAAATTTGGAAATTTTATTGAAATATAGACTTGCGTACTCCCATGTGTGACAGCCCCACAGGTCATGGGAGAAAAGAAAAGGATTAGGAACAAGTGTGTATATTGTCAGAGAATAAAATACCTTCTGGACCACTCCAACAGCTGCTTGCAATGGTGACAAATGCTCATGTGGAAGCTGCTTCACTCAAAAAAGAAGCTTTAAATGTAGACAAAATTCTAGGCACAAGGAAATATTTTTAATTGTGGCGCAATGAGCCAATCACTTCTATCCAATTTATAGATAGAGTAAAAACCTTAATTTTCAGCAATTAATTACATGTGACAGTAATCTACTAAGCTATACATAGAGTTATGGGTGTCCAATTATTGGGAAAGGATATTCTTATTATCTCTTTTCTACACATCCCTCTTCATCCCCCATCCTTACCTTTAAAATTTTGATCAAAGAACCCACAAATATTTAAAAAAAAAACAGATGCAGAAGGGATGAGGAGGAATTTTTTTTGGAAAATATTTTTGGGCCTTTGGATCAAAATTTTAAAGGTGAGGATGGAGGATGAAGAAAGATGGGTAGAGAAGTGATGGAGAGAGAAACTGGACCGGAATTATTGAGCTTAGGCTTAGACTTATAGGAGCCCATTATTTCCTTAACATCCCCCCTCAAACCAGGAGTTGGAAAACAATAAGGCCTAGTTTGCTTCGAAAAACGCAGAATTTAGAATGAGAGAGAGCTTTAGTAAATATTCAGTGAGTTGATCAGAAAAGGGAATATATCAGATTGATAGTTTCCGATCAAGTACCCTATCTTGAAGATAATGGATATCTAGCTCTACGTGTTTCAATCGTGCATGTAGAATCAAATTTGAAGCCATTGCAGTTTATCACACCAAGTAATAGGCGGATTTCTCAAGTGGACGCCAAGTTCTCCAATATGAGATTGAATCCAAGCAAGCTCGGTCGCTGAATTAAACAGAATCCCGTATTCAGATTCTGCACTTGATCTTGCAACTACAGGTTGCTTTTTGGCTGACCAGGAGATTGAAGAGTCTCCAAGGAAGACACAGCACCCTCCAATCAAGAGATGGTCTTTAGGGAAAACATCCCAGTCTGCATTTAAGAATCCTTGTATGAGAAGGTGAGTACTTAGTTAGATGTGTGAAGCCAAATCACTAGTCCCTCTTAAATATTGAAATACTCTCTTAAGGGTTTGCCAATGAACTATCGAGGTACCATGAATCATCTTCTATTGTTCCTAGAGTTGCCCAATATGCGCTGTCAAAATTAGAGTGGGTAATACATTTTCCTCCACCATTCTTCTTCCTACTGCTAGGTGAGATAAAAGACCTATCAAAACGATGAAAGCAATCATCAATAATATGGTCGAGCTTCTCACACAGCTGACACTGGGGCGTATCATCATCATTGTTGCTGTAATATGTACGTCTATTTCCACGGTTGTTTCTGCCTCTACCTTTCCTACCATGATTTCCTTTGCTCCAATTGTTTTTAGTTGGGAACTCACCCTCAGGTCTTGCATAGTTCACCATGTTGTTGTTAAAAGGACAAATTAGAAAATTAATTCAGTTGGTCCATTCTATTTTCATAGGTCTAAATAGAAATTTGCATTTTTATCCCGCTAAAATCTTCAACTTGAGGTTGCAGTTGAACTACAATAAGGTTATAATCGGCATCCAACCCAACCAAGACTTGAATAATGAGATCTAGTAGAGGAAGAGAGCTACCAGGCAAGTGTAATTGTTTAGAAAGGTCTTGATCTTAGAAAGGTACTCTGTCATGCATAAGGTTCCCTTTGTGGTATGTGCCAACTCTGACCGAAGCATGAGGAGCCTAGATTTGGAGGCAAATCGAGCTATATCTTTTATTGCAAGCCATAAACCAGCAGAGGTAGAGACACTAGCCATCTCTGAATAAACATCAAGAGTTATCGTATTCAAAATCTACCTAAAGAGGAGCTAGTCTGCAGCACCCAATCTTCAAATTCAGGGTTTAGCTTTGCAACATTGTTTTCTATAATAAACAGAGGTGGGTAGTATTTGGAGCCATTGATAAAGCCCTCGAGTTTGTAATCCTTGATAATCGACAAAACATGTCGAGCAAATCCCAGGTTATTGCTTCTGTCCAACATGACAAAGCATGCTTGGGAAACAGTGTTGTTTCTCACTCAGCTTAGCTAAAATAGAGGCTGAAACAATTGAGCCATTTCCTGCGCTGCTGGCAGAGGAAGCATTTGGTGAATTATTAGGATTCATCATGGTTACACACCTTTTATAGCTCTGATACCAAGACAAAATTCTAGACACATGAAAATATTTTTAATTGTGGCACAACAAGCTAATCACTTTTATTCAATTTATAGAAACGATAAAATGAGTATTCTAGACATGCGTCCTGTACAAATGAGTATTCTAGACAAATATCTATTGAGCTATACATAGAGTTGTGGGTGTGAAATTATTGGGCTTAGGTTTAGACTTATAGGAGCTTATCGTTTCCTTGACAAATGTGAACAGATAACCATCCTAGGACTTGTCTTTTGAAGCGAAAGGAGATGAGGGAAGGTAGTTTTACAGTATGAACAAGAGCACATGAATATAATATAATGCAGAGAGAACGTTACCTTCCCTGTGAGCAGCTCCCACATAGTAATTCCAAAGCTGAACACATCGACTTTGTGATTATATGGTCTATGTTCAATAACCTTCCATTTATCAAGCGAATTACATATTATAATCAATTCATTATGGGATAAAAGCAACAACCATATATCACTTCACACTTCCTCTTAAGCATGTACAACATCCTTAAGTCGAAGCAATGCACAAAAGCTACCCAAACAAGTAAACAGTTGTGAAAATTATACTATTGATTCTTAATATAAGATATATATTAAGGATCGAGGCAGTGCTGGCTTTCCACCATAGCTATTATGTTTTATCAATGTTATCTTGGGAACAAACACTGCCGCGGTGCCACCTTTCACATCCTTCACTCATGCTCTCAATTCCCAATTTCCATTATCCTTAGATGATTTATCAAAGAGGCATAGTTTCATAGCAAATCCCCTTAACCCAAAATCATAACAATAACAATAATAGCAGCGACATCTGATAACACTAAGGAAACCATCAGGAAGCATTATGCATTATACACATGTTTGGGGCACACCTCTGGAGCCATCCATCTGTACGTTCCAGTTTCTGCAGTCATAATGCCTGACTGATCTTCCACCCTTGCTACACCAAAATCAGCAACCTTCACTACCTGTTTGACACCATTCCAAACAAGGAATCACCACTAGACAAACAAAACCTAAGCAAGTTTCATAGTAGATGGCACAAAATGTAATCAGTTACCCCATTCTCATCCATCAAAAGATTCGCAGCTTTAAGGTCCCTGTGTATGATGTCATTCTGATGCAAATATTTCATCCCTTCAGAAACATTGATTGCCACTTTGATCAAATATGAAAGAGTAAGCACAACCTTCTGTGTATGCAGAAAATCATACAGACTTCCACCACACATGTATTCTGGAGAAAAAGGAAAGTTTTTTGTGATTGTCATATCAAAGTTGACAATGCTTCACCTATTACATTGGTCTTTCCATTAATCTAATCTAAATAAAGCATAAGAGCCCTAACGAGCATTATTGTTCATAAATCATGAATAAAGCAAGTCATTTTTCAGATTTCGTGTAATGTGCATGATCATCATCAATTATAACATCAAATTAATCCATTAATACAAACTTTTACCTGTGACAATGAATAGGTCAGGAGGTTTTGTACTAGCCCCTACAAATTTGACAACATTCTTGTGACACAATTTACTGCAATATACAATTTAAAAAGAGAACTATTAACATTCCCATGACTTGGGCACAAATTACTTATTTTCACTCTCTCAAGGAAACCGTGACCTATAAAAAAAATTAACAAAAAACGATTGATGCATCTCTCGGGTAGTGGAGTTGTAATGGAACAAACCTCAGAATATAGACCTCTTGAGCAAACTCCCTTTGCATATTTTCATTCAGATTCTCAGTCTTAAGAACTTTGATAGCTACTTCTTGGTTACAGAAAACACCTTTATACCTGTGCCAACTAACGGGTGATTCAACATGCACTTGACTTACTCTGAAACATATCATCCAAATAAAGGAGCATCACTCACAAATCAAAGAACAGTCCAGATGCAATTTTCCTTTCATATTTCAAACAGCTTGCATCAACTTCCCAGGGGACACTTGCACATAAAGGTAGATTCACATTATTAGAGATAAAATTCATCCTGATTTGTTCTTGCTCTGCAGTTTGACTGCCAATTTTCTTCATGGAAGGCTGCTGCTGGATTTCCACCCAAAACATCCAACTTAGTAAGCCAAAGGTTGGGGAAGACATGCGAGCAACAATCAATTTCCAATTAAATACAATAGGTCAATCTGCAGAGTTGAAAATTGACCATGTCTTTGTTGATATGGATGCTGTAACAAGAGGGACGCGGAGAGCCTACCTCAAGTTTCTGAATTTGTTTGGTCAGCACATGTTTAAGCTTCTCGGTCTCCTACAAGGTTTAGGATATAAATGATTCACGTAGCTTTTAATAAATAGAAAGGGGTGAAAACAGAGTTGAACAGTAAATTGTAATCAAGTTAGAGTCTAGTCAATTGAAAAACTGGAACAATGATAGAATGCTTATGATTCTAGAGAAGGGCACTCTTTAAACTATAAACTTTCAGTTTAGTAAGACAAGCGAATTTTCTCCTAGTCAGTTCTCAATAGATTAAGCTAATATAATACAAGCAAGAAAAGGAGGGAAAGTACCTCAACAGGCCAACCACAAACAACAAAAACATCCAGTGAATAACCATCCAAGGTTGAAAAAGCATGTGCTTCTTGGATATTCAACCCAGTTTCAGACAGCAGGGAAGTCAACTGCAAGGCATAATTGCTTGCTTTGTGAGAAGGAATGAAAGCTAAAGGGGAGAATTTATCACTCACATCTTATTCTGCTGATTTAGTGATATCACATCTACCTTATTTATGCTCTTACTTGTTGAATAGTTTAATATCACTGCCCTGTAATTTTATTGCTGAAATTAATTGTCTCAGAAACTTATAATGAATGCACAATATGCTGATATAGACAGATTCATAGCTAGAAACACTAGACGGTAATACAAGATGTGAATTCACATCTCAACTAAATATTATCTTAACGACGTAAAACTTTGATCACACTCCAAAAGATTCATAAACTAGAAGGTAATTGTTAGTACTTTGCATGAATAGAAAATACGGATTTCACATGTAAGCTGAGAAATATTTGCATAGCAGTTGAGCTCAGCTACCTGACTGAGAAGTTTTGGCTTGTCGTTTGTTGATATCGTAATCTCATGCATTGGTCTGCCATTTCATTTAACAATTTTAAGAAACTGATAACAGCAATAAGTGTTGCCAGCAATCAAAATAATAATATGACACTTCTCTTGGCAATCAAAAATAGAGATTAGAAAGGAGCAGAACTTGTGATGTTCATAGAACAAGTTGGTAAAAGAATTTTAAAGAATACGGTCATCAACATCATCCAAGTTTTCCGGGGAATACTGTGTATAGAATTTCGAATTGCCACTATTAGATTGAACTTTTAACTGGCTTGCTTCAAGCGCAAGTTCAAAGTTAGCTGAGGAACCGAAGGCTGGAGCAGGATGAATGCTGAAAACCATGAAAAAGAAGCAGTGAGTACCGCAGAAAAGTATAAAGAGGAAAAGGACAAGGCCAATCAAATATATTTAACGATTCAGTAAATATATTCAAATAGCCATGCCTCATGTTGCCTGTATTATGAGAATCTTGACGACTGACTTTTCTTTGAGAGTTTGAATGAAGGGAATCACTAGAATTCACACCTGAAGAAGATCGAACCTGCATAACAGATGTGTTGCATAATTCTAGCAAATCAGTTGGCTAATGAAGCAGGCACCATCAAAGTTTCTATATCCTGGTCAAATGAAGAAATTACTTGTCTCGATACTACTACTATTTTACAAAAATCAGAATATGGCATTCTCCATGAAAGGGAACGTGTGCCTCGTACTAATCATAAATAACCAAAACAGCGTTGCAGAGGCGAAACTGATTTCTTGGTTTTAAAAAATGTCACAACGTATGTCCACACAAGAAGCAGGCTGCTGGTTTTCCTTTTTCTTTCTTCGCTGACTAATCTACCCTATATTATTAGTAGGGAATGAAGTTTAAGCTCAGAGAATAAAATCGATTCAAATTAAAAACACTGCATAAGCTACTCTATGTCTCTTTTAAAGATGCTGCGACGAGATGATTGGTTGATAGCACGGTGAAAGGTAGATGGAAAGAAAACAGTACAAGTACCGAGGATTAAACTTCAGCTTACATATATATATGAATTACCTGAACAAGACGAACTTCAACAGCAGGTCTGGTAGCAGGATCATGTGCCATATGCATCAACCTTTTATGCATAATGACATCTTGAGCTCTCTCCACATTCATATCCACTGCATACCTATCGCATGTATATTCTCAGTTACAAAGTGCTCCATGCACCCACGATCAATGATAGAGAAAGGAAGAACAGGTAAGAACCATTCCCATGTATTCAAGGAAGATACAAAACGATCAATACGCGTTAGTCTTTGAAACAGATGGAGCAACATTGAAAAGGAGTTAAGAACTTAGAAGTACCTGGCTGGAAGTCGATGGAAATGCGTCCAGAGCTCCTCTTCAAAGCCAGGATCCGCAGCCTCTGGGACATTCAATTCCTTAAGTCTACTAAGAACTTCGTTGTAAACTTCGACCTTTTGACTTTGCTTTCGACTATTATTCCAACCTAAATTCTGACCCCTGTTACTGCAACTCTCTGTGTCTCCCATACTCAACGTTTAATATCAGCATGAATCGCTCAGCACTCGACTTGAATTCGACAACTTAACAAGCTCTAGATGCTATTAGATGGGAGGCGGGGGGCACAATTATTTGAGTGCTCGTATTTGAGTCTTTGTTCTCATCTTACAATGAGTGAAGCTTAAAACGAAGGTCCAAGGAGAGACGCAATACTCATCGCGAGGAACACACGTCGACTGGACTGTGAGCAATGCGAATTTGCTTTGCTTGTGTCACCTCTTTTGTTTAAAGCAATAGCATCGGCCATTTTGATGAGTTGACGATGATGATAAACGCAACAAGTCTTAATCATTTATTTATAAATATATATAATCCCTTGATAGCATCACCCACCAAACCAAAACTCCAAAACCAGGCTGTGTGCGGACCCTGTTTGAGTCATTTCCCACAATAATATATGCATTTTTTGGTATTTCACAGTCAGATACAAATAAATATTCATCCAAATTGCTTTATTCTAGTTTTATTATACAGGCAGGGCAATTATTCCTTGCTTGTCATGGAGGAGTCAGGAGATAACTTCCCAATTAATCAAATCCCAAATGATGGTGTCACTCTCCCATTGTCATTATCTTCATTCTTTGGGCGACTAATAGTGATCTGCTGATGTGAATATTATAATGAGGCGACGAATCAGAAGATGTTCAGGCCCTTGCTGATATGCTTATCCGATAAAAGGGATGATTGAGGAGATAAGCAGGATGATGGAAGAAAGCATTTGTAGAAGGTGATGCTGTTAATTGTGACGTGTCACCAAAATGTGCATAATGGAGGTTGTTGTTGCATACAAAAGAAACTGAGGAAGCCATTATTCAGAGCTGCTGGGACAAGATAATGACATTTGGTGTCCGTTTGGTTCATGGAATTGAAGGTGATGGAATTCGATGTTAAGCAATGATGATTGCATAATGTTTGCTTTGTCATTAGGGAAAGAAGATTCATATGCATAAAAACGTTGGATTGGATTGCATTGAGCATGAAAATATATGAGAATGATATAATAAGGAATAACATTATCCCTATCTACACATATAATAATATCTCGGTTGGGTTCATGATGATTTTTTTCATTATGTACTGAATACATTTTGGGTTCATAGTAATTTTTTAATATTTAATTGTAGAAATATTATAGGTATGTTAAGTTCTAATATTTAGTCATCAGGATATTATTTAATAAGATATTTTAATATACGGACGAATATTTTTTTTAAATTTTTTTTAATAGGTGAATGTTTCTTAAATCTATATATTATTAATTAATTTTTAATATTTAATGTTTAACATCATTTATGGGTGGACATTTTGGTTAGTTGAAAAATATCATAAATGCAATAGTTTCACTTTCACCTAATTACAAGATCATGTATCTTCAAACGTGAGTCCTAAAAATATAAACTCAACATCGGTTTATTACATCCAAATTACATACCGTATAATCTTCTCTCTTGCAATCAAATTAGTGGGACAATTAGAGTTGCCCCTCTTGTGTGTAATTGACTTTGTTACTTTGACTTGCTAGCAGCAAGCAATTATGCTACTGATCTTGCATCTTGGTCCTCATCTGCTTTATCATAATAATCCAACAAACTCATGAATGATTAGAGCTGATAAAACAGGTTGAGATTGAGAAATCATGATCTCAAACATACAAAATTGACGTAATCATATATAACCATACTTTTTCTCTACAGAAATTACTTTCAGGATAGTCAAACGTCATTCCAACCACATCCTAAGATTAGTGTACAATCTGTTATTATAATATTTGATGGAGTAAGCCAATGGATCCCAAATCACCCCACTCTCTCTAGTCTTTTCCCACAACGCTATCTGAATCTCTGTATGTTATTAACATGACTCACTCCCTGACTCGCCCAATAAATACTCCTCCAATGTGTTCCACCGACTGTGTTAATTAAATTCATCGATTTCCTTTCAACACGTACGCTTCAAGGGATTGAATATCTCCAAATTTATGTGGGGGAATGCTACACGAGCTTCAGAAATTCTAAGGACATGACTACTACATTTCTATAGAAGTTCATGTAGAGATGTTAGAGGCTTTCTTGTAAATATTAATATTTCAAGAAAACATGTTGGATGATGCATGATTATAAATCACGTGATTGAGTTTATCTCTCTCCTCCCTTCTCCCCCATTGAGGGTTTTAAATCTGGAGAATGAAAGTCTTCCTTAACCTCCACCTCTCTATAACTACTTTTTCTTCACTTCACATCCCCACCATTATATTAGTTTTCAATAATTAATATTTTTTCTATAAAAATTCATTATCATATTAAATAATAAAAATGGATAAATATATTTATGAAAATATCTAAATCAAGTCCATTATATCTATTATATTAAGTTCTTCAATTATACATAGTCATATGTCTAATTTCTTTCATATAAATTTATAGTTAAATGATAATATTCTAAAATTAGTAATGGATGTTTGAAAATTAGACATAATAAATATAATGAATAGTATAAATCTATACCATCAAGATTGATGTGAATAGTTACAATTCTGTGCTGTTATTACACGGTTAGAGTGTATTTGACATCTTAAAGTATTTTCTTATATGCAAACCTTTAAAAAAAAATTCACTTATATCAAATATTTTGAACTATTTTTTGGTGCATCAAACACCAAAGTAAAAAAATTTAGTGTGTTTAATATACCGCAAGAAAACTTGAGTGCTCAATGTATTTGAGAAAATACTTTAGCGTGGCATGTTGGATGCAACCGAGAAAATATTTCAAGCCTTGGATACATGTTAGCCTTTTATTATGTCTAATATTTTTATATAATATTAAATGCCAAATAAAGAATTTAATTATTAATACATCTTATATAAAATATCAAAAGATGACGTTTGAACACCATAAAATGAGATATAAATAAAATACGGTAGCAATTAAATTTCTTATGAGACTTTATATAATCAAAATGAGTTTCCACTCCCATTTTTATTTATGAGCATGACCCACGCACGATTAAATGTATAAGACGGAAATTCAAATTTTTTGGCGTTACGACTTCATGATCCCTCTGTAAACCATATGAAAAGGGGCTAAAACATTTCAATATCAGTGAACCCTATAACCCGCATAAAGAAATTGTCCAGATGTGTGTGTTCATCAGTGAGGGCATTAGAGTCGTCCAAACAGTTTTTATTTTTAAATAAAACTATATTTTTTTGGGGTTATTTTTATTTTAGATTTCACATTGCTTAAAAAAAGGTATAAAGATAGTGTCATTGAATCCAAATCATTCAATATTAATTGAATGAATCCAGATTTGGCACCAGAACTAAATCCCAGTGAATATGAAAAAAAGAAATTCCATAACGAGATTAGTGCATGGGAACTAGTATTAGCCAACAACATTCATTGAACGTACTAAACTACTATAATTGCATCCCTGAACAGCTGCAAATCATGCATTAAACAGTGGAAAGCTGTTCCACGGTGGGAGGGAGCTTCGTTGACATTTTCTCCTTGTACTCCCGCAATTCTCTCTTGTACCGTTCCTTGTCCCTCAACCCAATGTTCTGGTAGACCTGCATGCGCACCACACCAATCATCAAACTGAAAACAATGCTTCTTCTTCAACAAACCAAAATCATCAAGAGAGTGATCGATCAGTATTAGTATTACCATTCTCTCCTCGGGGCTGAGACTGCTCCATGACTGGCCGATCATCTTGGTGAATTCCCTCTCCCTGTTTGGATACAGCGCTTTGAGCTTGTAATGCTTCTCTGCGAAAAAGAAGTTGTAGCCGCTCCTGTTGGGCTTTGGGTAGTTTGGGTCCCACCTCCTTCTGTTCCTCCTCCTCCTACCCACGCGTCCACCGCTTCCGCTGTAGGCCACCATCGCATTCCCGCCCAATTGCTGGGGATGGTATAGCACCCCTCTCAGAATCTCTGTCCCTACCTTCACTGACACCAAATACCCACAGTCGAATTTCCCCTCTATCATTCCATTCACTTCGCCCCACGATTCATCTGCACCAAAACTCTAAAAGTCAACTTCCCTCCCGCCAAATTTGTTTGTTGCCACGAAAACATTCATGCCCCCATTATTTATCTACAATTATCTATCTATGAATTTTGGAAGCCTGCATTCGTAGTACGTAGCTACAGTTTGGACTCTGTTCCCATCTCAAGAAAATTTAAGTTTGAACTTGGAACATGTAAGATCACCAATGTACATATGACATGACCATGTATATCGAGTTTACTCGCAGATTATTTGTCTGGTAGGCTAAATACCTTCATTATGGGATTCAGGGCACTCGTTTATCCGCTGGGGTGAGTATTCCACAATAGCTAATTCGGGTCTCCATGACTGATTGCTGACAGAAAATACATCTGCAGGACAGTAAACTGGGGTTCATACACGTGCGATTCGCAAGGCAATAAAATGAAAATACTAATACAAAACACGCAGAAGCAGGATCCTGATGATCATCTAGTACTAGCATGGGAAGGATTGGAAAAAGAACAAAAATGATGAACAGGCAGTCAACTACTACCTGCAGAAGGGGTGTACAGAGGACCCCGAGCCTTAAAGAAGTGGACTTGTTCGTAATGGTAGAGAAGACTCATGTAGTGCTTCCTCAGTACGAAAGAAGCGCTGGTTGTAGTGGGAGAGAACCTGAACACATTCCCCACTTCCCTCCATTTCTTCTCTGCCACAACCTGCACTTTCAAATGGTGGGAGTTACTCAAACATGTCCCCACAGTTCTCATTTCAATATTTACCAACAATAAATAAACTAATAATATATCTGGTGGCGGATGGATTACAGGGAGCCCACCTTCTCATAACCGCTCCTCCTCGTAACCTCCACGTAAAGAACGTGCAAATCCAGTTCCTTCCCTCCAATCACAGGAATCCTAGGGAAGAAGATGTGGCCAAAAATGATTTAGTACATATCACCATTCACCAACACAAATGGATGTGGAGTCTACTAGACGATTCAGTATTTCCGTTCAAATGAAACCACGGGATTAAAAATCACATTCTAAGTTGGTTTCTAATCTAGCAAAGAGACAAATCCCAAAAGAAAGAGGAAAGAGCTTACATGAACTTGGTACCCATGAGGAAGTGGAAACGCCTGAGAGTGTCCCTGAATAAGGTGGGGTCCTTGGACACGTCCTCGTGCGCCGCGAGTGGGGCAGGGTAATGCCTGCCTTCCTCCGCACTCAATCCCCTGCTGTTCTCCGCCGGCGACATGTCCAGCGAAACGCCAAGCTCAAGCAAAGAAAGATGAACTGAATGAGAATGAATGGGAGGGGAGGGGAGGGGAATGGCAAATGGGAGGAGTTGATAATACCGAGAAGAGAGAGCAATTAAGGAAAGGCAAGTGAGAGGGGAGAGTAAGAAACTACGAATTAAAGGAGGACGTGAAATGGTTTGCCGCGTGGGGAGAACGGTTACGCAGAATTGGCATTTTCTGGCAAGAAGTCCCAAGTCTTATTTATTTGATTGCAGGCTATGTTCATAATTACACGCCTCCCTCTGCTTTCTTCTATTCTGACACCTCCCTGCTGCCTCGTCTCAATGCCCAGCGTCCAAACGTTGACATGCACTTGGGGGTTTGATTCTCTCTACCGCACATCAAATGAAAACCTATCCCTCCCTATTTGTCCTCCATTTTATAGCCCTCTCTGTTCTGCTTCAAATCCTATCCCAACCCCGCTATCCTAGCCTTACTTTATTTGCTCGCCCACGTTATTTTTATCTCTCGTTATTAATATTTTTTATTCATCTCTATTGTTGGTCCGTACATCCCTCTCTGCGTAATCAGCATATATACTTTAAATGTTTATTGGAGGCGATATAATTTAATTTTATTTATTTGTAAGGTTTGAGGAACGAAAAGCAGGGGACCTTTGGACAGCATTGGTAAGTGGGTCCTTGCAGTTGCAGAGTTGAAGTAGGGTTTCTGGCTTATGTGGGCCACGCCTATCCATCGAAAAATGTTTCGGCCGTTCATGCATAACCTGGACTGGGTGGTCTGACATTGCTGACCTGGCAATTGTCTCCTTGTGGCTGGTTGGGGCTTAGCCTAAGCCTGCTCAGCTAAGATCCTGGACTTACGTCTCTCTGGGCCCTCTGTCAGACCATCCTTCTCTGAGGCCCAAACCTCTTCATGGATCTTCCATCAAAAGTATTCCCCTCACGCTTATTACGTTGTCCGGGATGAATATTGAAATGGGTTTGCATATCAGCTTTTAGAAAAGAGTGATGAATATTTAAATAGTTATTAAAAATATATAATTAAATATGAAAACACAAAAATGATATAGTTAAGTCAAATATTGTTTCAATGCACATCATATTGAAACAAAATGTCGAAATTTATAGTTTATCATATTAAATATTAAAATTTTTTTATAACATTTATATATAAATTATTTTATATATGGAAAAAAATTATAAAGTTAACAAAAATCATAATATGTTGGAATAACATCCTCTTCAAATTCTTTATATTTACCTATCACTATGAAAACTGATTTGTTTAATAAGAATAAGAAACAACTAAAGGATGGAAGAAAATAATAAAGAAGGGTAAATAATAGAATTTGGTACTTCATTAAAATTTCTCTAAATATTATGACATGATAGAGAAAGGTAAATACTGAGTATTACACTACTTAATAGCAATATTTTCTAAAGACTAAATTTAAAAGACATACTTATCATATAGAGAACTGCAGAGGTATGGGCGATAGATGTATTTAATGACAACTACAGATAGGAATGTTTCTGTAGTAGGTTGGCTAACATTTTGATGTTTTTTCCCTCTTTTTGAGCTGTAACAAAAATTGCTAAAGAATACAAGTATTGATATGATTGTGATTCATGTTGTGTTTTTGAGTAATAAATCAATTTCTAATTTTTGTTGGTTGATTTGAAATCCTTTTTTTAGTGTTTTTTTTCTCAATTTCTTAATAATTTATGAGAGAAAGTTGAGGATTTGATTTTATGTTATGAAATTGGTGCACTGTGCAACGTACAGGGAGAGTTCGAGCTTGTTAAAACAAAGCCCAGAATAAGCTACTCAGAAAGAAGAGTTTGTGTTTAAAATTTGGATTGGAGTGCTGATTTGGATCAGACAAAGAGGAAGCAGGTGTATATATTAATATGAACAATGTTTAACACATAGGTAGCGCATATAGGTTTGAATTTCCTTTTTATATGAAAAAAGGATTGGGAGATTAATTTGAAAGCGAGAGCATGAGGATGAGAAAGGACAAAGATCCACGTGACCTGGATCAGGCAATCTAGTTATCGTTCTGGACAGAAGAAAACAAAAGTAGAAAGGTATGAATGATATTGGTATCGTGTCAATAAGATGGAAGATGGAAAAAAGGAAGGGATAAGGAGGGAGAGAAGTAGCCATTGAAGTCGCTGGCTTTCTATTCCTATTCCCTGAGGGTGTCGTTTAGGGGGCCAACGAGTCCAAAGGAAATAAATGTGGCGTGCTCGATGACACAGAAAGTCTCTTTCTGTTTGGATGAGCATAAAGTCACACGCAATGGCTCTTTTCTGTCACACCTGTTGCTTCAATCCATTCAAACCCTACCAGGAATGCCCACTTATTCATAATAATACGGAAATTCAAGATTGGGCTTCTCACTGGTGACATCTCAGGCTCAGATTTCCATCCCCAACTAACAGGTCTTGCTGAAGAACAAAAACATGATTTTGGAATGATGCAGTAGCTCCAGCGATCTCCTCCTGCCCACACTATCATTTTATTCTCCTTCTATATCTCTATCTCCGACCATACATTCATTCATTTATCCAATTGTGGTTAACATATATACCGGCCTCACCCAATATTTCTTTTTTTTTAAAAAAAAAAACTAACATTTTTTTTGGTTGAATTGCTTTGAGTTTCTTCATTGGACGTTACTAGGAATTAAGAAATTATCCGATCAATTATTTTTGTTTAGATGGCATTTTACTTTTTTTTTCCATCAATGCATTACGCCAACTGTTGAATAATATTATTATGCTGGCAAAAACATAAACTGCATGCACACATATCACCTAAAAAACAAGTATCTGGGCACAAGCGCTGGAGGAGAAAATAAAAATCATATATTATGTGGACTGTGTGCTAATTTTTTATTTTTAAAAGAATACAACCTTATCTCCCTCGAGTCCGGGTATTTTACCCATTTCAAAGGGCTCATACTAGTTGTAAAAATGGAGGGAGGATCTCCCCTGACTTGGTTAAAAATTAAATAGAGGGAAGCCCTCTCCTTTTAAATTGGGGGGATTAGGAGAACTTGCCCTCTGTAAAGGCGTGAGACCCAGGCGGAAGCAAAAGTCCTATAAATAGGTGCTCTGTGCCTGTGCAGTGGGCACCCACCATGAGACGTAAGTGTACAATCAGAAAATAAAATAAGACGTCCGAGCCTAAGCTTGTATGTTCTTGTCTGTTGGCAACTTAAAATAGCATAATGCGCAGGTCAGTGTTGAAGCAGGTGAAGCTGCTCCACAAACTCGAGGCTATTCAACTTGAAGGCCACGACATGTGAGGCTGGCCAGTTCTCACACTAGTGGGCAAACTCTCCCCCAGTATACATATTTCCCTCCCTTCCATTCATTCGTTCCTTGGCTGTTGAATTCGTAAACTTATAGTAACAAACGAGTTGTAGGGGGGTCAGTAAGCAGGGAGGGAGTGAACAAGTATGTAGAGGAGAATATATTGCCAAAGCTGGGAGAGAGGGCATGGTCGCTGGTGTATATACACACCGGAGTTCAGAGAGGCCACAACTTCCACGGAGTCTGGCCTCTCAAGTCCCTCTACGATGCCATCCCCCTTCCCTATAACACACAATTTGCAGGCCCTTTATTTCCTGCTCCCTGATCTTCCCGCCAGGTTCTTATTCGCCACTTTCGGCCGTTTCCTTTTCAGCGCCTTGTATACATATATGTGTGTTACCACTTCTCCTGCCAATACATACATACATATATGCATGCATGTATGTATATTAACTGAGTGAATATAATCACAGGTTGTACCAGAAAGTGAAGTATGTGGATAGAGTGGAGTTACTGTGGGAGCACGTGAGAAGGAAGGAGATGAAGATTCCGGAGTTCGTGCATGATCACGACAGTGAGCTCGAATACCTTCCCACTCTGCTCTTCGACGTCGACAATGATCGATCTCCCTCTTTATTATGCTTCTCCTTTCATGCGCACCTCTCTCCCCTTCTACTCTAGGAGGTTTTTGGCTTAGTCACACTACTTTTGCATATCTACTGCATTCAATATTTGGGATATTTCTGTGATAATTATTTCTAAACATGTTTCAATATGATAATGAATTAATAATCATATTAGGGAGTTGATTGAGAAAGTGAGAGAAATCATATCTCTACAAATCATGTATGCAACAGTAGATGCATTCAATTAATAATCATATTTCTCTGCTTTTAACTTGTTTCTTTTTGTTCCTTCTCCCTTCTTCTGTTGTACATGATCACTCCATATATATATTATTTCAACATGTATGTTTTTTATGTAACCAAACGGATCACTTTATTGATCGATCTTATTATATATTGAATGTATTGATTTTTTGACCCCAAAAAAAAAATGTATTCATTTAGAAAACAAAAAATTAAACAAACAAAAGCTTTGTGGTCCTGCGCGACATTATAATGAACACAAATTCCTTCCCCTCCTTAAATCAAAGGCGTAGGCACTAACAATATAAAGGTTACAGGTGGGATCCATGCTTATAAGGATATTGGCTAATGAAGACACTTTGCAAGAGAAACGGTCTCATCTTGAAATAAGAAAACAATAACCCCAAATAATCTGTATTCCAAACTAGGCCAAGTGTGCAAAACAGAATATCCACCATATGCTTGATTGGTTAAGGGCTCCGAGTCCTCCATTTGTCTTTGACAGCCCAATATGAAAATTACTGCATCCAAAAATGTCAGCCTTGGACAATCAAACAAAAGCATCCCAATAGCCAATATGGCAGCTATGATATCCTTTCATTTTTTTGAATTGGAGCAGGCTATGGTGCAACTCAGCAATTAAATCGAAGAAAAAGCGTGCATGGAAAATCTTGTCAGTTTAGTAATCTGTGTTTACATATACATATCGCCATTTTCCCAATGTTTGGGCCACTTCCGGCCCACGAATGACGGATTCATGAGGCGCGAATTTAATTGGATGACCCGCCGATCACCACTTCACCCTCATTTTCTCAGCCCCTCCCCCAAGTTCGCAAGCCCTCTCTCGTCCGAACTCCTTCGTAATTCTTCACTCCATTAGCAGGATTCGAGGACGCTGCACTGCCATAGCATTGGGGTTCACGTCGGAGCAGTTGCAGGGTTTCAACGACAGTGCTTATTTGTTAATCAGCTGTTGGCTGTTTTAGCTGTAATTCCTAACACGATTTAGTTAAAGATATTCTCTAAAGCGGTTTTTAACCAAGTTTGAATTTGTTATGTGCAGTCCTCTAAGCTAATAAAAAGTTGTACTCTATACAAATGCCACTTTGATGACTAATAAACTAAACCTTCTTCTGCAACTACCATACAATTGGGTAGTAAATTGTAATTAACAAATTCCAATTGCTAATCAAGTTATCCTCTGTACAAATCACGTATTAATTCCAATTGCTAGTCGGTCCTTGCTGCAAGATTGCATGAAAAGAATTTTGAAGGTTGTTGAGCATGGAAGTGGCTTACCTCACAATGTGAAGTAAGGTCGCCCCAAACGTGTATTTTCCATTTTGTTTTTACTCTTCAGGAGAGCGACATTCATCTTTGTATGTATGTATGTATGTATGTATATAGCTTGCTGCTTCTAGAGTAGAGAGGTTAAATCTTAGTTATTTCCTGTGCAGCTACTATGTTCTTGTCGACATATTTTGCCCTGCTATTAGATAAATCAATTATCACAGTGAAGTGTATTCCTGATCAGTTTTCACAAATAATTTCTCTTGGGTTTACTTCTGTTATTTGACACCTTAATTAAAGACTATCTTGGTGAGCAGATAGAAGAGGTTTTGCGAGTCACTTGCTAAAAGGTTTATCCTGAAGTGGGTAATTGCAGAGGACAGAAAATCACTAGCAAAGTAAGCGCGGGGGATATGGTTTTTCAACCTATATATCTAGCTGAATGGACAATATCTATAGATGCAAGTAAACGATATACAAATGCCTCAGCCTTGGGCAAGAATTCAAATATATATGGACACACAGCGATGGGTTGATGAATGGAACTCCCAATCTTGAAAACAAGTTTTGTAATCCTTGATGCTGCCACCAAGACATACGCGGGGCAAGGAAGTGTTTTATGCTGCTATCCTTTTTATCAGTGATGGTGTATCTGATGGAGATGACTCTTGTTACCAAAAAAGATTGCAAAAAGGATGTATTGATTTGCTCTACCAAGTTGTCACATTATTTCTTTGCAAGATATGATTTGAAGGTAATATGTAGTATTTCGGACACTAGTTTTGCACCGTCTTCATCCTCCAACTACCCTTATTGCTCAGTGGTTTGAAGATTGTGTTAGATCCACACCATGTTGGATTCTTTATTCTGGATTTTCTTGAACCACCTTTACTCTGATTTAGCTGGGACCCCCTTTGAAGTCTTTCAAAACTGCATACTTTAGTGTTGCTATTGTTATTTGTTAGTCCTGGATTCTTATATTCATTATGAAGTCTTGCCATTGACAGCATGCAGTCAATAACATATAAGATCCAAAGCATCCCAAGTTTTTTGAATAATTTTGCTTTTCTAATATTCACGATTTAATACTATATGTCTGCTCTCTCGTCATAATACTTTTTTTTTAAAAAAAAAACTTATTAACGATAGATATTTAGAAAAAGAAATTGATAAAAATAGTACAGTATATTACTATTTTATATGACCCCTTCCAGTGAATTTATATTATGTGTCCATCCTTTAGGTGCCCATTATGTGCTCATTCCTCTATTAGAGAAATGAACATTTTTTTTATATATATTGTATTTATTTATATTTAAATTATATCTTGTTTTTTACATTCAGTATTTTAAATTAATTAGTTTCTATAATACTAATGTTACAGATAAATATTACTGAATACAAGATTATAAACTAATTAATTTAAAATACTGTGTATAAAAAATAATTTAGAAAGCAACATATAATTTAAATATAGAGAAATACAATATATATACTCATTCCTCAAAACACCTAAAAAATGGACACATAATGTGCAAATCATTCTCGTCTTTCCTTCCCAGCAGGATTTGACATTAATTTTCGGTAATGAGTTGTTGCGAAATTGACACCGAACTTTTTATGTGCGCTTTGATTTCTGTCTCTTTTTGGTTCTTCCAAAGCCAATGAAGTAGATAATTAAAACCCAGGTAAAATCACAATACCACTCTCAGGTCACCTTTTATCAGGCATATCTCAACCCCAGCGGATCAGAACCATTGGGGCGTAAATTAAATAGCATTCCTCCTCCCAGTATGTTTCACAAATATTCGGAAAAACTTAAAACTCACCAAATCTACCTTACTTTCCAGCTGAAACTCTACTTAATATACATAATAGTCTATGACAATAAAGTTTGCACAATAATAAATAAAGGATAAAATTGTATATCCATGTGACAAAATTAATATTAATGAAGTGACTTATAAATTATAGGAGTAAATAAAACCTTATCTCTTTCCCTTATAAATAGAATTAGAAGAGTAATTAACAAATTCCAAAAACACATACGGATGAAATTCGCACGTATAGGAATATATGGCTGCGATGATTATACTAACTTTTTAAAATAAATAATGGAGAACACATACAAGAACTGATGGATGCATGATCCATTTAAGGTTAAATATAGTAATTCTCTGTTACTCTAGCTGGTTCCTTCTTATCGCTTGGTATATGCTGCATGCATGGTGCCAGGAAGGACAATATATATATATATATATATATATATATATATATATATTATAAGTTTATAACACAACCACCGGTCCCCAAGACACACACACACATTTAATTAATCCAAAACTGTGTTGTGTGTTGGGTTCTGTGGTTCCATCCTGGCATAAACATGATAGAGGTGGGTTTGATGGATACGCAAATCCTAGGTAATTAAAGAGAGACACACAAAGGGGAAATGGAGTCCGGAGTCCGAAGTAGGAGTAGTGATTGTGCTGGAATCACTGACCTGCACCACCAACCAGTAAGCATGATGGGCACTCCTTTATTATTCTAAAAGCAGAAAAATGCAAAATGCCATTTTGTTTGGAGCTCAGCTCCACTCGGAGAGGAATGGCTCATAATCATGAACCATGGTGGATTCATCTGCATCGAGTTCTGCAAAATTGACTAAAAATTATTCCTCTACAGTCCCCATTTCCAACTGTAGTTTATGGCGCAAGTGCTTTCATAATTCAGCCATTACTAGTTTATCATATCTGCATATTCATTCAGAGTTCTAATGACAACTTTATTAATCCGACTCCCATTCATGTTTGAGATGAGAGAATAAAACTCGTTGCAGTAGTAAAAGCAGTGTGTACAAAGTAAAAATACTTTTGTCCTTTCGTTCTTGAACAGCCAACCCCACTCATTGCTCACGTAGTTCGCGACTAGAAAACCTAGTCCCCACCATTGCACCACCGTGAAGCCTTTTTCATAAAGGAAACAAAAGAAGAATAAAAGTTGACGCTTATGCTGCATCGAGCACAGGGAACAAAGCGCATATACTTTTCCCAAAGCTGAGCAAGGAGAAAGCGCAAAAGTTTATTTCTCTGAATCTCACTCAAGTCAATTTTATTTCTTTTTAAATTAAGCAACTTTTTTTCTACCCACCTACTCTGACCCCTCAGCGGGTCAAACCATATCAGACTGACCCTTACTCCTATTTCACAAAAGCAAACTGCAAAACCACCAAACTTAAATCATTTGCAGCCTATATGTATGTGCAATATATGCATGTACTTTCAGTTTCATCAGATGAATAATAAGCATCCGAGCATTCAACGCTTCAATTTTCAAGCAATTCGTAGTTGAGAACTGAGTGCAAACGCAACAGTGCAATTGCTCAGCACAATTTTCCTTTGTCCCGATGCGCCATGATGGCTCCAGTAAATCAGTAAGGCCAACTGGCATGGCAGACCATGAAAACGGATACTCTACAACATAGACCTTCAAAAAGTGAGTTTGTGGAGCTTTGAACGTGTGGGGAATTAAAAAGGGAGGAAAAGTAAATGAGTGGCGTTAGAGTTGGAGCAATAAATAAGGGAAAATGGAAGGGGTTGGTGTCATAAATGCAAATACATAATTATTTGTGGGAGTTTGTTGTGGTGATATATATGATCGTGCTCGATCATAGAGGATCTTATGGTGGAAGAAGTGAGGGTTTCCAAGGGAGCGTGGGTTTGTGCATGTGGGGGTTATGAGTGCGACGTTTCGGTGGACAAAAGGGAGGATTTCATATCTCTTCCCTCTGCAATCGATATCATAATTGAAAGGATTGACCTCTGTTTTTATTCATTACTACTACTTTCCTTCTCATTTTTCTGGGTTTTATTGTAGTACTACTCACTTTTCTACATTAATTAATTAATGAACATATATATAACAAATTAAAAGTTGTGTGTCTACTCTCTAATCCTATATGGTAAGTAGGGCGTAAAAACTCAAAAGCATATCGTTTCACTGCAAATGATGTCTGAAGTTTCTTTCTTGCGAAGAGAAGGGATGCCTCGGATTCTGAACTTAGTGGGGCGGTAGGACCCCTCCGTGAAGGGGTAGACCTCCCACACATCTTCTCTCATCTTTTCCCTTTTAGCAATACGTGTGAGTATATCGCCAATACTCCTTCTTTAGCTAAACAAGTCCACTTTTTTAGTTTACCCTACAACAGGCAATTACAAATTCGCCCATGACTGACAGGTTTCACGTTTTCCTTCGGGAAGAGGCCTTATTTATAAGTAAACAATCTTTTCTGCATTCCTACGACTTATACATACATGCATGCATTGAATGGAAAACGATCGGCTTCAATTCTGTATATTTGGGATGATGGCAGAGTGTAAACGGGATTTGGAGTTTTATAGCCACTCGATTCTGTCATATGGTCCCCCTTCTTCCTTGACATTAACACACCTTTTGCTCTGATGAGTTTTTGAGAATCAAATGGTAAATCACTTCGAACAGTGGCTCTAGTTAAAACGTGTCGATCGCTTGAAGACCGCTTTGACAACAGAATAGAGAAACTTCAAAAATCAACTGGTTACCAGTACTCGATCAAACCATGTTTATTGTGTTTATGGACACGACTTAGATGTTACATTCTTTATTTTTAGGCCCCATATTTCTGTTCCCCTGCTCTCACATTTCCAATATAATACATAAGAGCATGGGCATGGACTAATTTGAGAGGTTTTACGTTGCATACTTGCTTAAATATGTCTATTGTATATAGTAGAGTATAACATCATTTTATAATGCCCAATTTTTTTTTTCACATTTAACTTCCCAGAGCAGGAGGTATGTTTATCGTTGGTTTTAATCATTCATTATAGTGTGATCTAATTTGCATCGCTAAACTTGTTTCTTCAGAACATGCTTTTAAATTTCCACTTTTGAGCTATTTCTATTTACTTCTAACTGACACGTAAAATGTCAAAACATGCACCAAAAAATAAATGTCAAAACAACAATGAGTAATTAATATTCTTTCTCAGCCACATGTTATTTTAACTTTTAAGCCTGTCCTGCACCACCGTAATCAATACGAGTAAGATTACAAAGTGCAACTCTCCCACTAAGTATATCATTGTAATATTGTAGTATAATCGTATGCGCGCCTTTTTGAATGAAGCAAACAGAGAAAATATATTGATAGTGAAATTTAAGGCATGTTAAAAATTCAAATTCAAATAAAAATTAGATGATTACCGATTATTTTTTATTACTCTTTTTTCCCAGGTTTTTAGTATTAACCTTTCCTATTTTTAGTACTTGTCCTTAACGCTTTTAATAATAAATTGTGCAATTTTTTTATAGTCATCTTAAATATTTTGTACACTTATTTCTCATGTTTTGAATTATGATATTTTAGAGAGAATGACGGGAAAAAAAAACTTTGAAATTGTAAAATCCTAAATAAGATATTGCTCATAAAATGAGTTATGAATTGTTTATCTAGTCTCATCATTTCTTTATTAATTATAAATAACAAAACTAATTTACTGTCTTACAATTTTAAAGCTATTTTTCTATTATTTTGCTGATATTTTATCATTTTTTGTTTTTAAAAATATGTCAAATGGAGTTTTTGGGAGTCAATAACAATGTTAAAATTGTTCATGAAAAATATGATAAAAACAAAAATAGATTAGAATACTAACGGCACTTGAAAATACTTCTACGACTAGGTGGATTAAGCAAATGTTTGAAAACTTTTATAACCATGGTTTAAAAGTACTTTTTCATAAATTAATTGAGATATAACTCATATGCTTCTTTTATAAAACTTATTCCCATCAAATATTAAGAGCCAGTTTGGTTTGAGGGGAGTGAGTGAGAAGGGAAAGCTCATAAGAAGGACATTGATTAAATTGTCATTAATTAAAAAAATATTTTTTTTATTGAAAGTGTATTTTTACAATATTAAAAATATTCCTTTAGTAATTCAATAAAAATGAGAGAAACAAATTTATCTCTCATTTTTTCCTATTCATCTCTTCAAACCAAACACACTAAAAGAAATAATGTTTAAAGAAAGAGTGAAGGAGGTATAATACAAGGGAGGGGCCACCTCATCTGGATAAGAAGTAAATCCTTTAAATACTCATCAACCACTAAATGTGTTTGATCCACTTGCTTGATTTTAAGAACTAGGATTGTAGGAGTATTATTTATTTTTTATCATGTATGTTTAAAATTAATAAAAATAGTAAGTAAGAGTAATAATTAATATGATATTTATATTTTAATATAATTATAATGATTTTAACTATTTTTATTAATATATGACAATTATTAATTATTACTATACTAACAATTAAGGGGAAGTACGTCCAATGCAGTGCAGGTTATAGCAGAGAAAATCCTGAGTGGATTATTTTTTGCTTGTGGCCGGACAGAGGCATCATACTAGTCGTAATGTTTTGGGAAGGCCATGAGCGAGGAAAGGAGGCATCAGAATCGAGGGGTAGAGAGAGAGAGAGAGTGAGTGAGTTTCGTCAAGAACGAGGGGCAGAGAATTGGTATGATGATCCTTCTAAATATGCCCTTCTCAGTCTCAGCAATGAACCATCCAATCTCATTGCTTCTCAATCTTTTGAGTCTGCTCCTACTCCTACGTCTCCTATTCCCTTTTCTTTTCCACCCAATAATTAATTAAATGAATTCACATTTATTAATGCACCCACCTCCTCCACCTTCTCTTTCATATTTAGTGCGGAGGGTGAAGATGGCTTTGAGCATTTTAAATAGCAAAAAGAGGCACGCACCGCTCTCAGCCAGAATGTTCAAGTTGGTTTGACGAAGGGATGCTTACAGAGCTTGTTGGCATTCTGTCCACCTCCTCCCTCCCCGTCTCCTCCGCTAAGGATCGGAGGTGGGCATACTGCCAACTCAGCTCTCCTCGCTTCCCTTTGCCAACCCCTCCTGATCTTTCCCTCTCTTCTCTTATTTCACTAACTTCAACTCTTCATCTTCTCCCTCTACTCTGCAGGATCCCTGTTGCTGCGTCATGACTCCGTTTGTATGGGGATATTCGTCGCTCCTCTCCTCCGCCGCTTTTCGAAACCCTACCCTCCCTCTCCCTTCTCGACCTACTTTGTTTTCATTCCTTCTTCTTGTTGATTCAGAGGCATGAGTATGGTCGTGTTCTCTTCGTGTTTAGCATCTAGGTTTAATGATAAACTCCATCACCCTAGTCCTTTTGATATTGTGATCAATGATGGATCAGTTGGTGTTCAAAGTCGGGTCTAACGCTCTAAAGTCTTTTATGGGACAGAGGGAAGGGCAAGCGTGCCTGCCTTTTGTGAGCTTGAGTCTGTAATTCCTAGGATTATGCATATATGAAAGGCCAAGTTGATGTTTCTTGTCAGTATCATTTTGGATTAGCCAACAAGCAAAATGTTCATGAAGCAAGTATTTGAGATACGTACGGTTGACGATGGAGATGAAGATGGAGGGAAGGGATGGGACTTGGCATTACAATGCAGAATTAATGGCTGACCCTACGGAGGACTCGCCAATGTCTTCTACGTAGCCTCATGATTGACTCCTGACATCAAACCTCCTCTCTTCGTACAACCCCCTCCCATGACGCCCTTGTTCATGGCGCGTGACCCCAACTCTCTGTGATTAGTATGAGATGTGGGGCCTGACCATTGACCAAGAATCAAAAAAACAACCGATAGATATACTAGCAGGGAGTGATGGTTACTGTGACTGAACAGCTGGGAATTAAGGCGGGACTTTTAGATCCAGGTAATTAATCCCAGGATTGGTAAGGTTGGAAATTATTTTATTACATTTTAACGATTTTTTTCTGATTTTTTTATAAAAAATGTAATCAGTAAATTTTAACAATTAAATTTTTTATTTATTAGATAATATGAATATATATGCCCAAATAACTCGCATCATACAACAAATAAAATTATTATCTATAAATAATTCATAAAATATAAGTTTATCACTAAGTGATACTCCTTCTGGTCTTTATTATGATCCTTATTATAAGACACCAATTATTATTTTTTTGTCCTTATTATAATAAAACATCAACTTATTTTAACTACCTCATTTATTATTATTATTTTCCCATTATGCTTTTATTTTTAACTAATTTATTTAAATTTACATCATTAAAATAGAGGTGAAGTTGGAAACATTTATTAATCTTGGACCTAATTAATAAGTTAACAAAAAGTAGTTGGTCCTTTTATAATATTTTATAATAAGGATAAGTATGATGACTATAATATTTATCTTCTTTATCACTATTATTAATTTTATAAATATTTGATTATGCTTCACTTTAAATAGTAAGTTTGAGCCGAGAGTTAGAGTAGCCTATTGAAAGTTGAGAATCTCATATCAAATTAAAGTTTGAGAAGAATTAGCGACTGAGTAGTGTGAGTGATAATCTGACAATTTGAAATTAAGAGAATGGTGAGAGTTGAGAGTTGAACCTTTAAGAATGTTGATTAAATTTTTAGTTTCATGTGGCAACCAATTATTTTATTTAGTCTCTCTTAATCAAGTCTCAAACAACCTAAAATTAGGCAAATTAATCCAAAAAAAAAATAACACAAGCTGACGGGGTTGGAGGCTAGCTCTTTTAAACATTCAGCTCTACAGAGCTAGCTTTCTAGGTTTGATTTTATTTATAGACTCTAATTTACAAATCTAAGCCTTGAAGACTGGGGTTTAAACATCCTGGCTCTACCCATACTCCTGGTGATTCGGCCCTCTCTCCATACATAATCCCAAACGCACTCCTCTCTCTCTTACGACTAAGTCAATTGCGTTTGCCCTCTCTCTTCCATGCCTTAAGCAGTATCGAGACCCTTTTGTTTTTGTTATACTACTATATATGCCCCCGGAAACGACAAATGAAGTCATCTGGAGATGAACATGAGCTATATGGTTATTAGGATTTATTAAAGGAAGAAAACGATCGAGTAGTATATATCCAGAAGGAAAAAATATTGGTGATGAGCAGGCACTGGTTATATTATATTTGAGAGGTGAGAAATGGCAAAGGTTGGTGGTGAATGTTGAGCCCTCCAAACATGTACGACTGCATGCATTCCTGATTCCCTTCACTCTGTTTAAACAAACACCACTTTTCTAGTTAATTGCTTTTCTTCAACCAAGACACTCTAATTTTGATATGCCCATGGGAGTGGGTGTGCAGGTTAAAGGACAGATCTCAAACATTCAAACCCTTTTAGCCACCACTTCTCTTTTAATTTCATGAGGAGGGAAAATGCATGAATTGTGCCGGCGGTTATGAACGATTCTGGAGAGGGGGAAGGGTCTCGAGGTTTTCTCTCGGCCTCAAAACCACCGAGGCCTCTCCAGGCCTTTTTGACCAGCACACACATATATATCCCTGACTTCTTTTGACGTGGCAAACATTTAATTCCTCTGCTCCCTTTTACTTCTACTTTCTCTGTTCTTATTATAACACCAAAATAAATTTATGTATTTAGTCATTTTTATAAGATGAGTATTAATTATTTTTTCTATATATACTTATAATTAGTAGAGGTTAAATTGAAATTTACCTAACTTTTAAGAGAACTTTATTAATTTTAACTGTTTTTAATGATTTATAAAAATTGTTAATTGGTGCTTTATAATAAAAATAAAAAATAGCACATGATATCTCAAAATGCTTCCTCTCGTTTTTGTCTTTATACAAGAGTGTGTTCACCACGTTGGCCTTTTTTTAAGATATAAGAGAAGTTAAATAACTTATATTCAAATATTTATATTTATTTTAATTATCAGATTATTTTGCCTCACGTGTAAACTGATATATAATTTCTAATATATATTATGATTAAATGATTGATTTTGCTTCTTTAAAGAGGGAGTAGAAAAAGACGAGCAGGGAATTTGTATATTTTTTCGAAGTGATTTGTAAGTAGGCAATGGCACTACCAACAACCATTGAGAGCAAGGGCTAAGGGGTTTGATTTCTCCTAACTACGTGGTTGGTTGGAGGCGTACAAATGGAGAAAAAAATGTTGGGAGCTCTTCCCACGACTGTGAGCCTAACTCAGGATGAATCTAAATTAATTAGAACTGAAGAGAAAAATGAACTGGGTGGGATAAAAAAAAAAAAAAGTAGGCAAGGGCATTCGTTCTCTAGATCATGATGGATCAATCTCCATGAAATAATGTAATTTAAACAATATGTGGGGAAAATAAAAGACTTTATATAATATCTAACTATATTATTATGCATGTCAAATTTATAGTTTATAAAACAATTTATCATTAATTGCCAATCACCAGAATCATTAAATATATATAATATTAAAAAAACCTGTAACGAACAACTTAAAAATAAATCAAATATGTAGAAATTTTGGTGGAGAAACATTATTACCTAAAAGATTTTTTTTTTTGGGTTCAATTTTGAAAAGTTCAAGACTAAGGTTAATTTTTTAGTGGTCAACATTAATTTTTAATGAAGTAGGACAACATTACTACGTTTTAAAACATTAAGGCAATATTTATCCTAACTTCTGGTACATATTTACACCTTAACCTATAAAATTGTTACAATAATGAGTTAATCTTTTTTCAATGTAGGCATTGGGTTTGTTCTTCATTTCAGATTAAACGTATGTACTAATATATTTCAACAACAATAATATTTCTCAGGCTTTGGTATCCTCATTTCTTTGGGACCTGAGACCTTTACCTACCATAGGACAGGCCCCAAGCTATTTCACGTCAAATGATAAGGTAGGGTCTGTTTGCTTAAATGAAGGGGAGAAAAAGATTTTGATGACTGAGACCTGGGGGGTTGTTATGAGAAAGATTCTAAATTTCTAATAACCATTTGTTCGGCCAAGGTAAAATTTGCTTAATGTGTTGTTTGGTTCGATAAAGGGGAGGGAGGGGACGGAAAGGATTTGATTAATCGGCCAGGACGTGGAGGCTCGGGAGCGGAATAACCAAGCTACCTAAGCGCTGCCCTGCCTTCCAGTGTTCGATGCCTTTGTTATGCGTCCATGGCAATCATGTGTCTGAAGAACCCTAAATTAGTATATCACCATACTGAGACTTGAGAGTCTCACATATGAATGATTGCTTTAAACACCTAGCTAGTAGTTACATTACATACATACTAGGCCAAAAGAAGAGACAATTCGACGGACGAGGCAAGACAGTCAGTTATATAATCTATCCATCCCAGACAAGCGATGCTTGAAATAGGCGAGCACAAACAGGTGGGAGCTACTTTGTTCCTCTGTCTTTGTATTGGTAAAGCACGCTCAACCTCTCTTCATCAAATAAATACTTTGATTGTGATGATGCATGTTGCTTGGTGGCATCATCTATGTAAATGAGATCATCTATCCTTGCCAACACATTGAAGGCTAAGCTTTCCATCACTCTCGAGTAGCTCTCTACGATTGCTTGCCCTACATCCTGTCACATTACATCAAATATTTTATTCATACCTTCATACTTCTAACCAAGCTTCCCTTCTATTTTTACCCTGTGTCTTTGTGTTCTAACATGACTTGACCAACAAATTTGAGTGTAATTTTTAGTACCAAAGAGGGCATGCATTGTACTTTTTTTTTAAAAAAAAAAGATTACAATTTTTTTTTCAGCTTACTAACATCTCTAAATGAAAATGAAGCGCAGCACTAGTACCTTAATAGTGGTGTATTTTGAGAGACATACCTTATTGTACTGTATCTTGCTCATGTCCAAAGCAGTCTGTGGGAGGCCAGGGAACTTTTGCCTCAAATTCTGCAGCAGGTTTTCAGCACGATGCGCTAGAAGCTTATGCTTTTTTTTGTGACTCACCATGCCCTTGACCTTGCCACCCCATGAAGATTTTCTACCCTTCCTACGAATTACATGCCCTTTTAGGTGTTTCTGCCTCCAGATGTGCATGGATGCCTCTAGTCTGTTTGCCACTTCCAGAGTTGAATATTCAGATGATAGGTCTAGGTAATCCAGAACACACTCAGGGGAGAACTTATCAGCACATAACAAGTGGTATATGATGTCCCCCACTAAAGCTCTGCCACTCTGAAAGTACACCACATAATGTTCATTTGTGTTATTACAGCAGAGAACATGAACAAATAAAGAGGAAAGGTGTGCTATTTCCAGAATTGTGTTGTTCTGATAATTATCATACTTCTGTATTGCTATACAACCATTTTCACACTGCCGCAAGAGTCTCTCCTGCAGAGTTGCGACAAATAGTTTTGAGTTTGAATCTAATGTGAATATACTATTGTTCTGTAGAAGCTCCAGGGTCCCTAAACATTCATTACCATGACACAAATTCCTTGCAGATCAAATAACAAAAGAAATGACGCTCATCCAATCCTTGTGGGTCAAGTTGTAAAGGTGAATGTGCGAGCCTTTTTTTATATATATTGAGCACATGATACAAAATGGAAAGAATAAACAAAAAGTCACAATGTTTCTTTCATGCTTTGTATCAAGCAGTTCTCAAGTGCAATGACAATTAAGATAAAACTGAAATTACCCCATAACCCTCACCCAATTGTCATTTCTTTATTTATTTTTTCATTAATCTGTATATTTTCACATGATAGAGCAAGATATATATCATACCTTGGGCAAGTTATACAAGTAAACATGTGGGATTTTCATCTCAGAAAGCACATTGCTATTAATAGCCATAGCAGCCTTGAGAATCTGGTGCGTGCATTCCCTGGACTGTTGCAATCTCTTCCTCATGCCTGGAGAGAGACCACCTTGGGGCACCTTGGGAAATGGAAGCCACCACTTCTCTTCCTGCCATATCGATGGCCTTCCAGAAGATGCAGAGAGAGGGAAAAAGTTAGTCTCAGATTCAGGAGCTACGTCAACATCAACTATAACCCCACGATCAACGTAATAAAACTCTGAATCCCTGAATCCATCAAGAATGCCCAGCAGCATGGAATCAAGCTTCTTAAGTGCTGGAAGATTTACGTGTATATCAGGTCGGAGCCTGGGTACCATAGTCTCAAAGGTACCACCACCGGGGAAATCTTGTGTTGAAGGAACCAGCTCAACAATTGAATCACTCACACATAACAGCCAATCCATTTCCCGCTCCCACATGGATCTCTTCTGTGGCGCCAAAGGCTCTAACCTCCACAACTCTCCAAACACACTAGCTGCCAAATTTCACATGATGTTACTCAAGTGCCAAACTAACCCTACTCACCTGAGTTAATAAACTAAAGTAATTAACAAAGCAAGAACCACAGGCAAGCATAGGCCACCAACCCGAGAGATTGGTTATCGCATTGGAAATAGCGAGGGCCGAACAAACTCCCTTCCCTCCGCCTGACATGTCCTCTCCCAGCAGAAGCTTTGCAAACCGCTCTTTCATCATTTCAACTTCTACATCACACGGCCAGGGGTTAAGGAAACAAAAAGGTCCATTTTACACCAAAATAATGCATAACCCTCATGGAAAATCAAAGGCGACTGGGGAAAGGGAAAGAACATGAAAAATGGGAGAAAATGTCCAGAGTCGAGAGTCGAGAGTTGAGAGATTACCGAGCTCCGGCGCCGGGAAACTGGAATGATGAGCGGGGGTTATAGGCAAAGAAATTGAATTGTTATGATCGTAGCTGCTTAAGCTTTCGGAGCTGCTCGCATCTGCACTAGGTATGTGGCCTTGAAATTGCTCGCTCAGTTGATATGGAGACGAAACACTTGCCATTGCGCGCGATCTGGAGGTTATTACGCAAACTCTGTTAAGACTTAAGCATCGGAGACCTCAGCTGCCCAAGTTTTCCAAGACAATGGTCAGTGGGAAACCAAAAGACAGGGAGAAGATAAAGTCGCTGAATGGGGTTTGCATTATTGGCCTTGGCCTGTACTTGGGCGCTAGTCCCCACTGCTGTCTTTAGTCTTTACTGCCTCATCTTCCTCCTTTCTACTCACTTTTCAGCTTTCGTCTCTCTCTCTCTCTGTTTCTTTTCCTTTTTTTTTCTTTAAAAAAAAAAAAACAACAACAACTGAAACTCTTCTCTTTGTCTACTATCTACTCCAGGACCAGGAGTACCTCTTCAACCGGATTTCTGCCTTCCACTTGGATTTCTCCCTTGCGTGGTGAACGAATCCTTCGGTCTGAAATGGTGTGAGTGTGACTCAGGAGGTAATCAACCAAGATAATTTGTTTGACCAGAAAGAAAAAAGAAGATACTAATTTGAAGTTTATGCTAGGGGGAAATTCCGTTTAAATTATTAAAATATTGTTAAAAAAAATCTAAAAAAAAATCATATGCCACTAGTATTATTTTAAAAAATATTGTATAAACATAGTTATTAATGAGTATTGATATAATTATTAAATTTAGTTGTTAATATGTACTTGTTAATTTGTATTAATTAATACTTTCTAAAATAATATCTTTTGACATGTGACTTAGAGTCTTTTTTTTTTTTTTTTAATTTTAACAATATTTTAATTAATTAGCTTGAGTGGAATTTATGCTTTTGACGTTTGGTTGCTCGCGTGCGCATCCATGAATATATGAGTTAAATAGTAGTTTCTCAGTTATATTGATGCAAGAGAATTTTCCCCCCTTTAAAATTACAATAAATTTACAACATTCGAATTCGAAGTCAATTATCACGTTCTCGTTGCAGGAGTAACCAAATCGTGTTTAGTATTAAGATTGAAATATTGATATAATATTATGCAAAATTGTAATAATTAATCGGTAATATTTATCCTTATTTTTCAATTATGAAATCATTTTTCTCTAATTTTTATATTCTCTAATTTTTAATATAAGATATATTTATAGGATTGATTCCGGTCCTCAATGCAAAATATATTTTCCATATTTCTTAATCTTTTCCTCATTTACCATTCTCTCAATTATAATAAAAGAGGAGAGGGAATATGAAAATTAAAGAAAATGATTGTACTATTTTAGAAAACAAATATCATATCAATTACTTCAATTGACTTTTTTAATTTAATCAAGTTAGGTAAATATGTTTTATATTGAAAAGAAGGGAGTATTAAAAAGATTTGAATCTTTAACCTCTTTTGACATGTTTATCACATTTTCGCCCTCTATCTTATTTTTTTGTCACTTTCGTTTTCAATGTTACTTTTTGTTTCATTTTTAATTTAGAAGAGCTTATATGATATTATAAGGGAGATTAACAAACTGTTAATTATAAGTAGTTTCCCTCACAGAAAAAGGAGAACTAGAGTCCAAATATGACAATTAGCCTGGTTTGAGGGGAGAGTGTGGGAGAGAAGGGTGTAGAAAGAAGAGAAATGACTAAATTGTCATTAATGAAAGGAATGTTTTTTTTTATTGAGAGTATATTTTAGAAATATTAAAAAATTTCTATGAGCTTAAAGAAGGTGAAAAATCTCTCCCCCCTCTCCCTCCCTTCCCCTCCCCCTCCCTCAAACCAAATAAGCTGTAAAAATCTATTAATAGATAAAAACTTACACTTAGTCTAACGTAAAACACATAGTGTTGTAGTTTTATATCGGTTAACTTAAAAGAAAACATCATCATATAAATGTCAAAGAAGATACATATTGTTGCATTTACCATTAATTTTTGGGTTAAATAGCAAATCCGTTTCAAAAGTACACTTTCAAGAGTAATATTACCCTAAAAATTTTTTTGGGACTCAATGTTGCCATGAAAATTTAAAAACATAGTAATATTGCCATTTTCTATTAAAAAATTAACAGTTAACATTAATTTTTTAACGGTCAAGGGCAACATTGGTAGTTTTTATATTTCTGAGGTGAAATTAAATCTAAAAAACTTTCAAAATAACATTATTTCTTATTGTGTACTTTTAAGACGGATTTGCTACTTAATCTTTAATTTTTACAAAGCTTGTTTTGATAATGATACAATGGTCCCTACACACAATTACAATGGCCACTGTTACAAGACTAACGATATTTTTCCATGTATCCCACCCAATGGTTTTCTCTGTCTTTTTAACATTTACAACAGTAGTTTACAAAGCTGCAATCAAACTACACAGTTTGCTTATAAATTTGTACCCAGGGTCTGGCCAAACGAAAAGGCAGAGCAGAGTCACACTGACTGGGGACGAAGCATAGCATTAGCAGAGCCCATGGCCACGTATGGATTCGTTCCATTACTTATTTTATGAAAACGATCGTTAGTACCGGCCGTGCACGGGAGCTTTTACATATTAATATATTTTCCCTTTACTTTATACTTTGTTAGATATTCTATTTTCTTCATGCAATATTATTTAAACCATAAACGATTACAGCATTACTAATTAGCAACTACAAATTCTTTTCTTTGAGAGAAAAAAACTACAAATTCTTCTCCATAAAATTTTGAAATTTGCACAACTCAATAAAAATTTTTTAGAACATTGTATGCATAATTGATAAAAAAAATTAATTGAAATACTTAACATTATATATGGATAATTTGTATCTACCTTTTGTATTGGAACTTATTTTGTTTCATGAGTTTATGTTAAATCGACTTATTCCCCCAAAATATATTCACATATAAAAAAATATAACCCAACCTAAGAAAATTGTATCATGACATTTTAAAAAATGCAAAACAAAAACTACAATAATATTCTTTTGATATATATATTACATCGCACAGTCTTTACCTATAGTCTATAAAAAATAGCACTTTCTCCAATTCTAAATGTAAAATAAAGTTATTTTTGGAGAAATTAATGAAGTTAATTAAATTATTTTAGAATATTTATATTTCTTTCCAAACTAATTAGTTTGACTAATAAACTAATATGTAATCTAATAATATATAATATATGATATAATTCAATAACTTATTTAGGTTTTTAATATCTAGAAAAAGTCAATTTTGTTTTATATTTAAAGCCGAAAAGAGTATTGCAAGAGAGCTTACAAATCAGAAGTCATTTTATTTTAATTAAAATTGCTAAACCACAACAACGCAATTCTGCACACATTAAAATTTATAACTCATGAGGCTTATGCATTTGGTAATTAAAACTTTTGTTGCTTCTCTACTTCTTTGATGAAGCTTCTTCCTTCTTGCCTTTATCATAGGGGTAGGGCTATCAATTGAAAAATTTGGCCATGACTGTTGCCTCTATCCCCCCCCCCCTTTTTTTTTCTCCCCCCGCTTTTATGCCTTTCCTTTCATAGCCTTATTGTTTTGCTTCTTTTTGTGGTGAAGATTGACTTGAGAAAAGCAACCACTTCAGCTACCTTCATTGATAAAAAGAAATAATTTCACTCCATCAGTAAACTTAAAAGTAACCTTTTAAATAAGTCGCATTAATGGAGCGAAATGGTTTACTAAATCAATTTTTAGGATAATTCATATCTTAGTTTATCATTTTATTTATTTAGATCATAAGTGATGTTTCCTCTAGGTTGTGCGATAGATCTTTCAATCCCTTTGATCAGTTCGACTTTATAATTTTCAGCCACCTTGAGCTCAAAGTCTCAATAATCTCCTTCTCCAACTCCAAGTTCAACCTTTTCAAGGTTTAAGGTATGGTTTTGTTTAAAAATAAATAAATAAATACTCCATTTGGTCCTAAATACTCCTTTGGAAAGGCCGAACTTGGAGTCAGGGAGGGAGATTCTTCAGACGTTGAGCTTAAAGCGGGTGAAATTTGTGAAGCTGAATTGGTCAATTGGATTGAAAGGTTTGTCGCAAAACTTAGAGGAAACATCATTTATGATCTAAGTAAATGAAATGCAAAACGAGATATGAATTATCCTAAAAATTGTTTCAATAAGACAAAATTAATGAAGGGGCAAAATTCCTACGTTTTATAAATTTTCTGAGTAAAATTATTCCTAAAAAAACTTTTGAATGCTCATTGTACCTAAATGAAAATTTTCAGAGTAAAAATAATACTTGACTCTATTTTAATTGATGAGGCGACAAGCATTGGTTGCTACATGTGCAAATCCATTAAACTTAATGGATAAAATTGTTCATAAAGAAACACTTTAGATACTCGTTACATCTTAAGGAAAACTTTCAAAATAAAAATGATATTTAACTATGATTAATAAATACAATAGGAGTTGAAAACATTTTAAAAGTAGAATAAGAATGAAGTTGAAGCTATGCATCAAAAAGAGAATGAACCAAGGTTTTGAAAATTGGGCCGGTTACTAAAACGGTAGAAGTGCTGGGTTAAGGGTCAGTGAGTCAGACCGTTATTAATTAAATAATATAATTTAATTAAATAGGAAAAAATTCATATTTTAATATTAAAAAATACTTTATATTAGCATTAATACCAAGTGCCCAACCCAATATTCAGTCCAACCCCTCCTTTATTTACCTAGCTATTGTTAATAATTTATAAAGGGGATACAAATTAAAATCCACCAAAGAAAACGCCAATACCTCCATTATGGCTAACCTATTACCTACCTTATTCACTCAAGATTGTCAAGCCAATGTCACATCGCACCTCATGTCCCTCACCCACTTCGTCCTCTTCTTCTCTCTCTTTCCCGCCTTAGTCTCCTTCCTCTGCCTCCTTTGTATAGTTGCATCACATGGTCACAACTCACAAGGTTTCTCTCTTCTCCTTCCTCAACCTCACCCGCTTCACTTTGCTCTTAAGATCTCCCTCTCTTCTCCTTCTCGTTTTTTTGTCTTGGCATCCCATAGGAAAGGTCGAACAATGAGAAACTTAAAAGAAGCTTGGAATCCATACTGCATCAACGAGCTTCAACTCGATCGTTACTCCTCCTTCGGCTTCCATAGGACTATCGTCGGCTCCAACGTTGAGAAGCACCTGCACTTCAGATCTCTCTCTTCCTTCTCATTTTGCACTTTTGTGTTTCTGTGATTTGTGAATTGTGAAGTTATTAAAAAAAAAAACCACATGACGTCATGTCGAGTGGATGGAGGGGGAAAAATTTGAAGTCGTGACCCTTGAACCCGGCCGGCTCACACCGGTTTTTCCCGGGTTAAACCGGGTTCACCGGGTCAATCCGGTTAAACCATAAATCAGACCGATTGGCTGGTTTCCGGTCTGAACCGGAAGGTCCGGTTTCACAAACTCCCCTGCGGGATTATTCGCTCCTTCCAACGTTATCTATCGGCTAGACTCTAGAGTCAATGATGGACTCAAAATGGCGCCATCCAAGTATGACGTTGTCCAATGAACGAGCCCATCCACGTACTTGGGAGGGCAAAAGCAAGTAACCATGTCCTCATCCGCCCGACACGCGCACCATCTTGTGAGTTCAGCCTCTTTATTCTTGATTCCCCCAGTTGCTCGCCGCACTCAAAATCTCGCTCTACTTAAGCTTCTGCCGCTTGTATCCCTTTGGACATCCCGCAAACGCTCGCCGACTCACCGTTCCCCGTTGTTCAAATCTCATCTTCCTCTGTTTTCCTCTGCCCTCACATCTTCGTCGTTAGGCCTCAGGATGGGCTCCATCCGCGCCCTAGACGAGCCTCTGCATTATCCTATTACTCGTAGAGATGAGTCTGTCATCGATGATTTCCATGGCGTTAAGATTGCTGATCCTTATAGATGGTACCTACGTCTTATTTACTTGTAGCTCTTTGCCCAATTCTTTGATCGTTTTGTGAAGAATTGTTCTGTGTCTCAGAGCGTTTAGCATAAAACTGTCCAAGATACATTATGAATGCTATATATGTTCCTCTAGTTTCATTTGTTTGCTCTCTCGGAGCTCCCCAGTATTTGTGATTTATGTATATTTGTTTGCAAATGCTCAAGGTAAATATCGTCAAGTTATATATTCTTTGTATAGGCTTGAGGATCCTGATGCGGAAGAAGTCAAAGAGTTTGTACAGAAGCAGGTTGAATTGACGGATTCCGTGCTTCAGCAATGCGGTACTAGGGAGAAGCTTCGTGAAAATATCACAAAACTCTTTGATCATCCTCGTTATAATCCCCCCTTCAAGCGAGCAAATAAGTACTTCTATTTCCATAATACTGGCCTACAGCCACAAGACGTCCTTTATGTGCAGGTTTAATGCCTATTTGTGCATTTGGCTTAGACATCGTGGCCTTTTGTTGGCCCCCCGTTTAACTCCAAGCCTCTCCCATTTCATGGTCATGGTCTTCTGTGACTTTTCAGGATACTTTGGAGGGTGAACCTGCAGTTTTGCTTGATCCCAATGTCCTCAGTGAAGATGGAACTGTCTCGTTAAACACACTTTCGGTGAGCGAAGATGCAAAATATTTGGCTTATGGTCTTAGTTCGAGTGGTAGTGATTGGGTGACAATAAAGGTAATGCGTATCGAGGAGAAGAATGCTGAGCCTGATATTTTATCATGGGTGAGTGTTACAGTTTGTCGCCCTAGAAAGGGATATGAGTATAGTCATTAATCATTTACAGCTATAATGCCATGTTTTCAGGTCAAGTTTTCTTCTATAAGCTGGACACATGATACCAAAGGTTTCTTTTATGGTCGCTATCCAGCTCCCAAGTAAGTGATGTCCTATCCTCACATTTTTTTTCCCCCAAGAAGTAGGAAACTGGATGTGGGCTTGAAACTCCTAATTGTCACTTCTGTTTGTTAAAACGTGAAAGAATTTAGCAAATAGAAATTAGGGAAGGTGAAACAGAGGAATTTGTCATTCTAACTGCTTGCCATCTGATTGTCAATCATGAGGATGAATTTTGCTTTTTCTTGGATGATATAATTTTTAGTTTTTTATAAATATCTCGTAAATAACTCATCCATTATGATGCTGGTAAGATTTATTGCATGCTTTCTTCAGTGAAAAATTCAATTGATGTCTGTGGTTAATTTACACTGTAGGGATGGAGAAACGGTAGATGTAGATGCTGGGACTGAGACAAATGCTAACCTTTATCATGAGCTCTATTATCATTTTTTGGGTACTGATCAATCAGAAGATATCCTTTGCTGGAGAGATCCTGAAAACCCTAAATATATGTTCGGAGCAAGTGTTACTGATGATGGAAAGGTGCATATGTTTGCCATTGCTCTAGACATATGTGACATAATCTATATTTTATATATGACATGAAATAGTAAAATTTGCAGCTATTGTTTTGTGCTTTCTTGATGTTTTAGTAAACTCGCATGTAATTGATTGCATAGAAATTATGCATCGCAGGTGATTGTTACACTATTTATGTTCTAATAATCTACATACTTTTATGAAAATAAGTATTTAGTCCTTCATTATTTAAAAGTTTAATTTGAAAGTATGGTTACTTGGTTAGTTTTATGGCTTTTTAAATGAAGGCATGATGGTAGGTTTAACTGGAATTTTCCTTCATCATGCAGAATTCTGTAACAAAGCTCACAATAGATATTAGATGTATATATTCTCAAATTTTATGTGAGACTGAACCACTCTTTTTTGTTGACACTTCAGTATGTCCTTCTTTATATTGATGAAGGGTGTGATCCTGTTAACAAACTTTACTACTGCGACATGACTGCTCTTCCCAATGGGCTGGCGAGTCTTAGGAATGAAAATGCCCTACTCCCATTTGTCAAGCTTATTGATAATTTTGATGCACAGTATCACGACATTGCAAATGATGAAAGTGTATTTACTTTTTTGACAAATAAAGATGCTCCAAAATATAAACTAGTTCGAGTTGATTTGAAAGAACCGACTGTATGGACTGATGTTCTCCCAGAATCTGAAAAAGATGTACTTGAGTCAGCATGTGCTGTAAATGGTAACCAAATGATTGTGAGCTACTTGAGTGATGTGAAGTATGTTGTGCAAGTGAGAGACTTAAAAACAGGCTCCTTGCACCATCAATTACCAATCGACATTGGTTCAGTTTCTGGAATTTCTGCATGGCGAGAAGATAGTGTGGTTTTCATAGGCTTCACAAGCTTTTTAACTCCTGGTATCATATATCAGTGCAATTTGGAAAGTGAGGTTCCTGATATGAAGATATTTCGTGAAATTATCGTCCCTGGGTTTGACCGGTCTGAGTTTCATGTGAACCAGGTAAAAAAGTTGTCCCCAACTAATGCTTATATATTCCGTTATTTTGTTTTCAGCTTCAAATAAATTATTAGGCACTTGAATATCTCATTATTCTGTATGTATGGAGGCATGGCTATCGAAAATTTCTCCTTGCTATCTCATTATTTTGTTAAAATTGTGTCCCTGACATGCACGCATTTCAGGTTTTTGTACCCAGCAAGGATGGTACCGAGATTCCAGTTTTCATTGTTGCCAGAAAAAATATTGTTTTGGATGGCTCACACCCTTGTTTATTGTATGGATATGGCGGTTTTAACATCAGTATTACTCCATCTTTTAGTGTCAGCCGCATTGTGCTCACAAGACATCTAGATGTTGTTTTCTGCTTAGTAAATATACGTGGGGGTGGAGAGTATGGGGAGGAATGGCATAAAGCAGGCTCCCTTGGTAAAAAGCAGAATTGTTTTGATGATTTCATTTCTGCAGCTGAATACCTTGTATCTGCTGGATATACCCAACCCAATAAGTTATGCATTGAAGGTGGAAGCAATGGTGGACTTCTAGTAGGGGCTTGCATAAATCAGGTCTAACTCATTTGCCTTGTCTTCCCATCTTTTTCCCAGTTGTCCTATTCATGGTGATTTGCTCCTAGGACCTTTAGTTTTGCATCTTACCATTCAGCCTGTGCAGGCCTCTTTTATTGAGCCCTCCATTTATGTTAGTTTTGTTTTTGACTTTTTCCCCCTCCATCCAGAGACCTGATCTTTTTGGCTGCGCATTGGCACATGTTGGTGTTATGGATATGCTGCGATTTCACAAGTTCACCATAGGTTAGTTGGTTCTGTTATGCCTGGTAGTTCTTTTTAACACGTCACATATTGATGTATCACTGTTACAGGTCATGCTTGGACCTCAGATTATGGTTGCTCAGACGAGGAGGAAGAGTTTCACTGGCTTATCAAGTAAAGTTTATTCTATCATATGACATATCTAGATCTTGTTCCATAACCGAGCTAACTATCCATTTAGTTGACCGCACTTGCTGCCATACCTTAGCGTTTTGCATTTAACTGAATCATGCAAAATGAATTATTATTTTTTACTTTGATGTATATAATTTATTTAACCTTTAACACTGAGTTTCAGGTACTCGCCATTGCATAATGTGAGGAGACCATGGGAAGAGAATCCTGACAAGTCAATTCTGTACCCATCAACCATGCTGTTGACAGCTGATCATGATGATCGTGTTGTACCATTACACTCTTTGAAGCTACTTGCGGTAAGTCTTCATCTGCTTCTTATCCTTTTATTGAAGTAATGTTGCCAGCTTCAAATAAGTTATGATAAACTCTTCCCCAAACTAACGATTTTCCTAATACGTGGTGTCACCATCAGACCATGCAGTATGTTCTCTGTACGAGCCTAGAAAAAAGTCCCCAGACAAACCCTATAATAGGTCGCATTGAATGCAAGGCTGGACATGGGGCAGGCCGACCGACGCAGAAAATGGTAGTTAACAAATTATGCTTTCGAGTTTCGCTTTACTTTCTCCCGTATTGTTCTATTTTAATTTGACAAGTCGAATGCGTTATCCTCAGATTGATGAGGCGGCTGACCGCTACGCTTTCATGGCAAAAATGTTAGACGCGCAGTGGACTGAGTAGTGGCCAATCTGACAAAAAGAGTTATACATTAAGAGACCATTGCTCCCAAGCATCCCATTCCTCCTCTTTTGCCCGTACAAGGAAACAAATGCACTCAGTTTCAATCTAGGGATTCATTTTCTAGATGGTTGTATTTTCCGAACCACACATAGAATAGTGTGATCACTAAGGAGATTTTTTTAATACAGTACTACCTCCGCTGATAATTATAAGATAAAATTGACTTTATTTAGAAGAATTAAGTAAGCTAGATAAATTATTTAATCATTTAATATGTTGTGTATTTTTAGATTATTTATTAGTTTAAGAGTTAAACTAATTAGTTTGAAAAAAAAATAAAAATAGAAATACTCTAAAGTAATTTATTTAGCTTCTTTAATTTCTCTAAAAAAGTCAACTATGTCTTATAATTAAGACTGGAGAGAATATGTATTTTCTTTAATTCTCTATACCAATGAGTTTATCATAACTTAATTCTCTAAAAAAGTCAACTATGTCTCCATTTTGCTTATAAATATAAGCAAAATACTCTGATTACCCTCCTATTTTGCTTTAATTACCCAATATTCTTTCTATTTTAGAAATCCATATAAACCTCCCTTAAAATTATAATTTATGTCACACAAACTTCAATTATATTTTAAGATTCTATTTCTATTTACTCAAACTATTACTTGATTGTTAAGTTTTACTTTTGAACTTTTTTTTTAACCAAAATATCCCTCAGTATTATAATTATTTAAACACATATAGGGCTAACAAAAATTTATAAAACCAAAAATTTATTCTGATAGATTTCTAACTCTCTAATTTGTTAAAAATCTAATTTGTTAAAAAATTTATTAGTTTTGATATTATAAATTAATTTTAACTTAAAACACATATTAAACAAATATATTTTTATCAAATATAAAAGTTTGAGATTGTATGTGTCATTTAAAGTTATAATTTAATAATTTTTTCATAAATATTTCTAAACACATCTGATCAAGAATAAGTTTATTTAAAAACTTACTTGAATATTCAACGTTTATTTACATTAACCAATGCTAAAATTATTAAATAAATAACTATTTGTAAAGATAAAAATAGAAATTAAGGAATGAAAAAAAAAACTCTTAAATTCGTTTAAACAATTTTAGTCATAATGTGCAAGACAAAATAAATCCATACAAGATAAAAGTAAAATTAGGGATTTAGTATAAAGGTAAAATAGTAAATAAATTTTATTTTTATATAAACTTTAATTAAGAAAATATATTTTTGGAATTTTTTGAAATACACTTAACAGAATTAATTGTTTAAATTTAAGTGTATGTTTTCAGAAAAGATAAGAGACTTGTGTAATTAAGTTAAAATAGAAAGATGGTCAGAGTATTTTACTCTAAATATAAATATTTTAAAGTAATTTAATCAACTTTCTTAATATCTCAAAAAAAATTTAATTTTGCCTTTTATTTATGATAGGGGAGTATTTATTTTCAGGTTAAATAGTTCGGACCTTTTTTTGGATACAAAAAATCATGAGATTTTCAATGTAAATTATAAGCCAACAGTGCAAATAGGCAAAGTTTTTTGGGCCAAAAACCGACAAAAGAAGGCATAGACATAACTTTTCTGATGCAATTTTGCTGCGAACTGAGCAAAAAGGAGGTACAGTTACTTTCACATGACTTAACTAGTTGCTCTATGGAGAATAACCAATCAAAATACAAAAGTCAATCTTATCTACCAGTGATATTACTATTCTGTTACAGGCTGTTATTGTTTATTACAAGTTGTTAAGCAAGTTACACATGTCATTAGCTAGAATACAGCTGACAGTATCTGTATACATGCAAAGGCTGGCATATGACAGTCTAAATAAAGCGCACCGCAGCATATGAATAAAACAAGATTCAGAAGCACATCATTCTCTATTGGCTCTGTAATTTTAGCATTATCAAACGGAAATACTTTATAATTTTTTTCTAAAAACTATGATTATCAAATATTAATTACAAGACCATAATAAACACACAACTTCATTCTCATCTATAGAACCCAGTTTTGTTGGATGAAACCAATGAACGCCATTGGAGTTAGCAGTGTGCTATTTTCGTCCCTTCAGCCACAGGGCAAATATGGAATACAGAACCTTACTAAGAAAGGAAACAGTCCATTTTGACATTTGTGACATCAAGCTGTAAAATTTCAGCTCTACAGCCCAAAATTGTTCCGATACTGCAAAACAAAGCGTTTATATAAACACAAGCTGTACGGGGTCTTTTGTCCAAGTCTTCATAAATAGTACTCCCTCCGGTCTTTAATATTTGATCTTAGTCTTAAATATAAGGCAGTTTTCATATTTATTAATCTTTTTTAATTTATCCTTATTAATGCTCCATCAACAATAATCAAAGAGAGAATGAGGGGATTAGTAAGATGATTTGGGTGTTTTAGAAGATACATGTCATATTAACTAACTCAACTAACTTTCTTAATTTAATCAAATTAGATAAATATGTGTTATATTAAGGGCTAAATGAGTAACGAGAGCAGGAATGGATAGACATACCTAGGATGGGTGCGTCCAAGATCTCCATGAACAAATTCCTTGATGTAGGTCCCAGCCTGCAATCAAATATTAGTTACACTTTATTATCATTAAATTCCCCTGTAAAGAGAGAGATTATTAAAAACTGGGATAAAATAAAACGCTTGGACCGTCACTTGAAGTACTCTACTTTTTAAAAAATGTCACATTTCACAACATGGACTTGGGGGTAGCCAGTAAAAAACACATAATTATAAATTTCACTTCTGCTTAGTGGTACACTGTTCTACTCCATGAAGAGAATACCTGTGTGCACAAATGCAAAAGAAAATACTGGCGACTTCCAGCAACCGTTTCCATTTTCATCCTAAAATTTGAGAATGAGATATTTTAGTTAGTAGCTGCAATATAGCATTGATCATCTTAAAGCCACACAAAAAAACATAAAAGGATTATACCAGTGAATAATCTTTTCACGCTCTAAAGGACTGCGGCGATGTAACACTCTTATTGGTGTCCTCTGCAATATTTTCTGCAGGGAAAGAGACACATCCCTTAACCAAAGCTACAGCAAATCATAAAAGAGGGCAGAGAACTTTTAATCTAGCATGTTTGAATTTCTCATTCTAGGACAGGGTGCTCATGTTATCCCATTTATTATGGATGACATTCTTACTCTTATTCCGATTGGAACAATACAAGTTTAATAACTTCACGGAATTCAGTTGACAAACAATGTAATAGAATCACACGCTACTTTGAGGTAAAGTAGGACCTTGGTTAAGGTAGCAGTATGGTTCGCCACCATGGCAAACCATAAATTCTAGAGCTAACAAAGTCGGGTGGTCTTGATTTTCCATCACGCTAATATTGCTTTAAGACACATTAACATCATGTCAAACCCGACAGACAAATTAGTATTACCCAATAGAATATTGATCACAAGCAAACCAGAAATAAGAACTGCAATGGTGTGATATTCGCCAGTACATAAAACACAACCAACAAGTCTCTATCACATTTCCTCATTTGCTTGCTTGGATACATTAATCCTTTAATGTAAGTTTGACGGCAAATACTAAACTGCATAAAAACTCACCAAATCCTTGAGTGAAGACACAGATTGCAAATCTTCATCATTCAGAGGACGAGAAATCCACACTAAAGCAGCATATTGCTTCTGTGTAATTAATAAATATCGTGATCATTCAAGTCTCAGAAAGGCAAGATATAGAATGATATACGAAAACCATAAAACATGGACTAAAACTAATATCCAATTAGAAGAACACTGCAAGACCTGTTTCTCTGCCTCTCCTTCCCGCATAAGATCCCAACCATGGCTGCCAACCAACTTCAGATTTTTCACGCCAACCTACAGGAGCATTTGTTATAATATTGGATAACAACTATAACATATGGCATATTAACATACACCAAAAAAAGAACTACAATATTACCAATTTACTTTCCAAATTATTTATCGATTTCTCCATATCCTTTACAAAAGGATCAGATGGGACAAGTCGCGCATTTTGCACCTCAACAAGAAATGGCCTGCCTGGACCCAACATTCGGACCTGGATGAATAGTTATAGGTCAGAGATATGGAAGTTCATTCACAATAAGAGTTTGAAAGAATAGCAATGGCAGCAGATCTCTAGTACATCAATATCTTCTCTGCCAGCAGCATGAAACTTATAGCTATCACCATGGCACCTTTGAAGGATGTTCCCCCCAATTATTTCCTAAAAAGTAGGCATACGTCATCAGCTTCCCCAATCAAAAGGTAGGATCACAACAACTATTTGCCAGATTAGGCAGTACCTCAACAGATGCTTCCCCCATCCTTTCATCATCAATGATCCAGCGTGTTTGACTCACATTCCGTGAATACTGCCATGGACATAACAGCATCAATTTAAAGTAGCAAAAAAAATTAAGTCCAGCCTTGGTCTGTCCTTTGCTTAAAAAAGGCCCATTTCATCCCCACATGAATTTTGAAAATATAAATCATCCACAAATATGTGTAGTAGGTCCTAGAAAGGGAAAAGTAAGGTACTAACTACTTGATTACCTTCAGGTATCTTCCACCAAAATAGATAGGTGCCCTGTAGCAATAGACTGTAAAATGGCATGGGTCAATTACCTAGAAAGCAAGAAAAGTTAGCAACAAATAGTATATAATCTTATACATAAACAAATAAGGGCAGCCATAAAAGGCTAAGAACTTCCTTTTACCATGAAAAACAGCACAAACACAATTCCCTCAATAATCTCAGTGGACCCACCATATAAGTCAGCAAGTAATATGGTACAAGTAAATTTAATGGGAAACAATGAAAGTAACAAAATTATCATGAATACACAGTACACTGAATCCACAAAGATTTAGCCATAACAAAGGAATAAATTTGAAATACCTCTTCTAGAAACAATCCACAGGACTTAGAGGACTCATTTTTGAGCAAACTGTTGAAAGGCTTTTCTCCATCTAGATTGGATTCAACTTTGGAAGAATCTGAGCATTCAATGTGAGAAATCATGGAATCATAGGTAACGCCCACTCCATTGTCCAGACCTACAAATAATCCCAGCATATGTTAGTCTTGAAGAATAGCTAAAACAAAAGTACAAAACAAAATTGAGGATTCTTGCTGACTTATAGACACGGACACCATCATCAAACCATAAATGAAATCAAATAAGGCTATGAAAATTGATGGGTATCTAAGAACTCTCCCTACAGAGTTAGCTATTGAAGTGGGAGAATCAATACAATCAAATACACATAAACCATTCCATACTACATTAGCCTCCATCATTTGGCCCTTTTGGAGAGTCCATGTCTCAATAGCTACATTCTATGACTCATTTAATTAGTGACACTTTACTCAACTTTGTTGATGCTTAGAAACCCCCAACTCTTTACCAAGTGACACTTCACTCAACTTTCTTGCCTGTTAGAAACTGTTATAGCCCTTTTCCGGAACTGCTGATTACTAGGTTCTAATATCAATTAAGGAGTACTCAATGGGATGGTAACCTTCTAAAAGCTGGCTATAGAGGTGAAGAGACCAACCTGCTTAAATGCTCTAGTGCATCTTATATTATTACTCGATGTGGGATTTAAGCATCTCATAATACCTTGGTCTCCATCAATAATCAATAAAGAGGTGAAAATAATCTGGCAATTCTTCTAGTCTAAAGTATGTCAATAGTTATGCACCAGAATGTACCTCTACAGTCATATTGCATGGATGCATGCATTCACACCCATATATCATAAACAAACAAACACTATATCTTAGTCTTTGAGATGAAAATTCAAATCCATAAACATTTACGTTCAAACCTTATCCACAACTAAAATGTCTTAGTCTTAATCTTTTACTCAACATTATATCTTAAATAATGCCGTAGCTAACAGATATAAATGGTTAAAAGAGACTGCTCATGATTCTCAGCAAAAAGAATTGCACCCTAAATCCCTAATTGTGCTACTAGTTGACCCCTATAATTAAATGTGGCTACGGCTTCAATTGTGTCAATAAATTGCATTTAGAAATCCAGTCAAATGTTCATAGTAGCCCACCTTAACAAAGGGCTCTTTGATAATCAAGTAAAAAATAAATACAGGATGGCAGTAAATTAAGACATGCCTGTTTTTATTCTCTTGCAACTCTTATCACCTTCTGGACACTTTCTAGCCTCTTTTGATGAGTTAAATTGACTGTATGTCAAACGGATACGGAAGGAGTTCATGATTGATTTACAGCCCTACAAAACTTCAATTCTGTAAAGGATTATGGGAAGAAACATAACTCCTATATGGAAAAAAAAAAAGCAATCATTTCGTTTCCAATACTGAAGATATAGAAGATGTTTAAAAAGTCATGCATAAAATGTAAGTCTGGTATTTCAACTTAGAAAATGGAATAGATAAAATAATTCACTTACAAGAAGATTTTCAAGAGGATAAACTATTGAAAACTTTAATGCGTCCTTTGCAGACACACACCCAAAATGTAACTTTTCTTGGAACCAAGGCTCAGCTCCATATTTTGTTCTCATGTATGACCTACAAAAATTTAACAAGAGAACTTACTTTCATTCATATTCAACAGGTAAGAAGATAGCAGTTTGACCAAATGTAGAGTATGCTTTGGGAGAGGAAAGAATGATTATTTCTTTCCTCCTGCATAGCGCTCATCAGCATGAATAGAAACTTACTGAATTGCATTCTCGTTTTCAACAATAACAGGTGGTACTGAAACTTCAAGGGAAAAGCTATCTATCTGATGACCATCTTCCCTAACCATGTCAGCGATTAAGACAGCCACAGCATCAGGAGTATTCTTGTTCAATTGAGTCCTTGTGTCACAGGAAAATCTGAACTGCAGGATCCCTAAACAAAGGCTGCAAAGTTTAGCATCACATTTGAGATCCTTGGAACTACTCAAGTTTTCACATTTTCTAAAACAACTATCCATCGTATCTCCGCTCAAATCAGTTGGTCCTCCAATAATATAACTAATGGTTGATGATGAAAGCAAGGAGCATGAATAGATGCGCCCTTGGACCCCAAAGAGCCGAAAGATGCAGCGAGCACATATCTACAACATTATATTCAGGAAAGGTGAGACAATATTTTACAAGCATCTGGAACTCAAGTATCATGATGCCACGAGTGATTTCTATTCTTGTGCATAATTTGATATGACAGTAAAATACCTAATATATGATCTATTGAATCACACATATTATCAACAGATGTGGTATTCATACCAAATTATAAATATTAGTCATTATCTGGATCAATGAGGTTAATTTCACATCAATAAGTGCAATCTATAACCCAGGCTCCAGAAGGTAAGCAAAGCCACATGACATTAATAAAACATTGCGATAAAATTTGACTTCCATCTAAACACACATAATGAGAGGATATTTATTAGCAAAATACGAGTGCCATCACAAATTCCTTCGTTGTTCCTTGAAAACAAGAGAAAGCTCGGAACCGTCTATTTCTCTGTCTAACATAATGAGCCAACTTAAAACTCCTCCACAAACACAAACAATTAAACAAAATAATGGTGAATAATATCGACAATGGAACTCGACTTCGAATGCACCTCTTGGGACAACAAGTCCTTGACGGCGTTCGAAGGCATACTCTGGACAGCATCGTTCAACTCGGGAGGAGCAACCTCGGGGACATCAGAGAGCAGGTGATGAGCGGCGGTAGGCGGGTCATGCTTCAACTGAGGTTCCTCCATGGTACTCGCGGCTTCGCTCTCTTCCAATATTTTGAAAGAAGCATTCGTATTCTGTATTCCCTTCTCAACTTTCCCGACTTCGTTATATCAGTCGACCTTTTTTTAAAATATTTTTAAAGATTTATATTCATGGCTATTTTTCAAATTAATTTACATAACTTTTAAATTGATTTGGTATATAATCTATCATACATAATATATATGATATGATTAAATAAATTATTTAGTTTTATTAATCTTTCTAAAAAAAATAACTAAGTCTTATACCTAAAATAGAGAATATATCTTATGATGATGAATTAATAATATAATACCATGTTGAAAACTTTCTAAAAAATTTTGAAGTGCTTTTTCAGGAAAGAAAATTACTTTCATTAAAAAATATATCGTTAGATAATTTTTTTGACACACATGGTTAGATAAAGCTTAAAAAACCAAGCATCCCACGGAGATAGGATTTTTTTTTTTTTTTTTATATATAAAATGATCAAATTTCTATTAACAAGTCATAGATACATGGATACATAGCAGGAGTTAGCGAGGAACAAAAAGTAAATAAAGAAGCATTTTTGTGCTGATTATAATCAAAGTAGCCTATATTAAAATTGAAAAAAGATTTCCACGGCATATATATTAAGTAATTAGCAAGATCTTGTTGGATGATGTTTGGCGAGCCACGGAAAGCCTCCACGCAAAGATTATGCTGCTTTTTAGAAGTCCATATTTCGATTGCTGCTGAATTTGGCACAGAGAAGGGTGATTGAAAGATCAACAAAGGGCTGCCCTTAAATGTTTGAGGACAAAAAAGGAATCTCCATGCTGACTTCGATCAACATAATGATAGCTTTGAGTGTCTGGTTATGCTATTGTAGCAAAGAAATCTGCATCCATTATTGAAAGCTTGAGAAATCCGTATTTTCAATTCTGATGGATAGGCCATCAAACCAACTTTTTATTGAAAAAGGACAAGAAACAAAATAAATATAACAGTTTTTTTTCTTCATGAACCAAATAATCACAGTCTATATTTATTGGGGTGATGGTATAAAAATAAATATATGGGTTTTTCAAAAATGCACTAAACACCAAGTGATTTTTGTAAGTGTAAAAATGACTATGTGGTTATAAAAATGGGGTAAAAGTCACAAATTCCGTTAAATATAGATGACGGAGTTAACTTTAATCTAATGGATATCACCCATATTTAATGGAATTTGTGACTTTTACCTCATTTTTATAGCTACGTAGTTACTTTACACCTTAAAAAAGTCCTTGGTCTTGGGTGCATTTTTGTAAAAATCATATGTGTATATTTGCACATTAATCCTATTTATTTTCATCAATTTGTCTATTGCATTTTGCTTAAGATTTTTCTAAACTTTTTCATTAAAAAAAAAAAACATAGTCTCGAAATATTTGGATGATGATAGCAAAGTATATCACAGGTTGGCAGAGCATTATGGAGCAATTTCCAAACAAGTAACAAATATTTAATCGAAAGAGAAACTGACCAAAGGAATTTTCAGAAGGGATCTCTAGTGACAGCGTAAGATTGACTTAAGCTGAATGGGTAGTTTGTTATATTGTATGGCCACATTTGACTTTATATCTTACAACAACATTTCGATCAAGAAGATTTGATCAGGTGAGTTCATAAAGGAGTTGAGAATTTGAAGAACATGCTCGACAATGTTAGGACCACGTAACAATTTCACTGACGAAGTATTCCAAGAAATCGAATATCAACTTGATCTATTATGCGTCAGTAAATTAGTTCGGGAGGTTAGTAAAGAATGATATTGATGAAATGTAGGAAGACAAGGTTTCTGTATAATCACTGTGTATTCATTGCTTTCACGTATATACTGTAGCCATTTACAATTATTTATATAGAGAAGATAAGCCATTCTATAATATTCGTTCCAGGGCTAGCAGTACGTTGTTTACAAAAAATCAACTAATCATTTTGTGGGGTTTTGTTGCGAGTTGCATGTGCTTGTGATATTCTTTGAAGATATTGGGCTTGGTCCTTGGTGTTGTGCTTTCATTCCCCCGCGAGTCGAACGGTCTTGGGTGGACGTTCAGACTCATTCGTAGTGATAGAAATCTGTGAATGGCTAGTGGCTTGGTAAAAATATTGGCTTGCTGATCTTGAGAAGAAACAATGGCAATTCGTAGTTTTCTGGCAGCAACACGTTCACGGAGAAAAATGATAGTCCAAAGAAATATGTTTAGCACGAGAGTGAAAAATTGAATTTGCAGCTAAGCAGGTGGCACCAAGATTGTCACAGTAGAGCATGGGAGCTTGGGGAAGTGAAATATGTAATTCACCAAGTAAATTTGTATCTAAATGAGCTCACTGGTGGCATTGGCAAGAGACTTGTATTCAGATTATGTACTGGACCTTGAGACTGTTGGTTGTTACTTAGATCTCCAAGAAATAACATTTAGGCCAAGGAAAACAACATAGCCACCTGTTGAGCGAGACCCAACTGGACAACCACCCCAATCGGCATCCGAATAAGCCTCCAGAGAGGTAGTAGGGGAGGAAGGTTCAAGAGGAAAGGGTCGGAGAGAGGTGGCAGCAGAGATTAAATTAAGAGATTGAGACTTTTTTATGAGAAGGCCATGGTGATATGTACCACACAAGTAGCGAAGGATACGTTTGACCGCAGTCCTATGGTGTTCTTTAAGATCAAACATGAATTGGCAGACACGGTTCACAACAAAGGAAAGACCAATTCAGATGAAGGAGAGATACTGGAGGCTACCCACAATGCTACGATATAAAGTGGGGTCAGCAAAGGAAGGTCCAATGTCGGCGAGCTTAAAGTTTTGAGCCATTGATAGAATGGGCATGAAGCATATTTTTGCGTTTGAGTAAATCCAAAATATAGTTCCATCTAGCGAGTAGAAGATCGTTAGATACCTTTAGCACTTCAATCCCCAAAAAATAGTGCAAATCACCCAGATCCTTAATTAGAAAGGATTCACTCAGAGTTGCAAATAATTTAGAAATAGCAGTCAGAAGACCCAGTGACAAATATGTCATCCACGTGAATAAGAACATAGATATTGCACTTGGATGAATTGAACAGAAATAGTGATGGGTCTGACCGTGAAGCTACAAATACAAGTTGAAGAAGACGGGTGCTGAGACAAGAAAACAAGCTCGAGGGGCTTGTTTGAGTCCATACAACGATCGCCGAAGTTTGCAAACACTGTGGGTGGTCAGGATGTAAGAACCCAGGAGGTTGGGCGATATAGACATCCTCATCAAGAGATCCATGTAAGAATGCATTTTGAACATCAATTTGGCGTAAGGACCAATTGCGAGCAACAGCAAGTGAGAGGAGAACACGCATTGTGACTAGTTTGACCACCAGAGAGAAGCTTTGAGTAGTTAAGACCTTGCTGTTGGTGAAAACCTTTGGCGACGAGATGAGCTTTAAGGCGATCTATAGTGCCGGAGGGAGTGTATTTAACCCGAAAGATCCATTTACAGCCCACTAAATTCTGTGAAGAACCCGGTGACTCGAGAGCCTCAGAAACAGAATAGGGCACACAGATCGAGCAAGAAAGAGAAGCAGTTAAATCTTTGGTAGGTGGTCAGGGTATAGTTCCATCCGTGTAGGTTTTGGGCTTAGAGACGTTAGCACGGGATCCGGTAGTCATGGAGTGGGTGTTGACGGGTTGAGGGGGAGGATTTGATTAAATGTCTAGGTTTAGTAAGGAGACCAAGGAAGTCGACTGAGCAGTGGAAGAAGATGACGACGAGGTAGGTTGTGAGGTAGGTGTCTGGTCGAAGGTTGGGCAAACAAGCTGCCCCAAAAACTTCGAGAAAGTGATAATTACGCCTGGTATGAAAAAATGTCTCGAAAGGGTGGTAGTTTTTAGAGGAGCAGTGGGTAAACGATTTAATAAATAAGTGGCCGTTGAGAAGGCATAGGGCCAGTCCTTCTGTGGGATAGAGGCGTTAACTGTACCATCTTGAGTGTGTGGGTGTGTGCGGGTAGATTATGCGGAGGTGAATGCCTAGTGAGGACAGAAGTTTATGAATGAGATGAAATCTACTCCCCAATCAGACTGGAAACTGAGAACTTTAGAAGCAGAGATATTTTCAACAAGAGAACGAAATTTAACAAAGACAGACAAAACTTCATCCTTCGATTTAATTGGAAAGAACTACAAATATCAAGAGAAATCATCTACAAAACAGATATAGTAACAAAAACCTTCAACTGAAACTACTGGGAATGGACCCCATATATCACAAAAAACTAAATTAAGAGGGCTAGTTGAACGATAAGGTGATGGAGGACGGTCATCTTGGATGTGCAACATGCTGGACAAACATGAGAAGTGGTGGATTTTGATACTGGTAATGAGTTGGTGGAGATGATGTGTTGAATAGTTCAAAAAGCAGGATGACCCAAGCGATTATGCCATTAAGGTAGAGAAGTTTTGACTCCAAAGCAAGCAACAATATGAGAGGATGAAAGACGTAGACCTTGAAGAGGATAGAGTTTGTTATGACTAGGACCTTGAAGAAGAACCGCCCTTGTTTTGGCATCCTTCACAAAGAAACAATGAGCATGACATTCAAAGAAAACTTTATTATCGACACAGAATTGATGTACTAATAAATGATTTTTAGAGATTCGGGGAACATGAAGAAGGCGAGAAAGAAAATATTTGTAATGTGAGGTAGAAAGATAACCAATGTCAATGTTTTGAATGGAAAGTTGAGCGTCGTCACCAATGAACACAGACTCCTTACCTTCATATGGATTGGAATTGATATTCAAATTTGAAAGATCAGCGGTCATGTGATTTGTTGCTCCCATGTCAGGGTACTAGAGATCATCTTGGATAGATGGTGTGTGGGAGGAGTAGTGAGCAGAGATGGTTCCAGGAGCTTGAAAGGTATGATCATACCAATGGGGGCAGAATTCAACATGATGACCCACATGATAAAGTTGGCACGGGGTAGGGGCATTGTTTTAAGAACAAGAATTTCGGCCAGCACTCCTACCTCGATTTTCAAAAAAGTTCCTGCCTCCTCTGTAACCTCGTCCGAAACTCCCACGATTTCTAGGAGAATAACAACCACCACCTCGTTCTCGATCGTACTGAAAACTGTGACCACCATATTGAGAGCCACGAAAGTTTCGTCCTCCTCTGGTTGGTATTGGTAAGAGACCAGCTGATGATTTGGCGATATTTGCTGTGATTTGTGTGACTTGTACTCCTTGATTTTCTTTTTTTTGTGCTTCATGAGTGAGTAGACGGCTTAAGATTTCTTCGCCAGTGAGTATTTCTCTTTTGGTGGTGAGGGAGGTTACTCGTTACAACAGAGTCATACTTTGTTCCAAGGCCACCAAGAAGGTATATATTGAAATCAACCTGAGAGACTGGATTACCAGTAGCAGCTAGAGAATCTGCAACGAGTGTGGCACGCTGATAGTATTAAGTAATCGACTCTCCTCCCTTTTTGAGATTAGTGAGCTGTGGATAAAGTTGCAGATATTTTGCTTAGGACTGCGGAGCATACCACATATCTTTGGATGTTTTGTGCCTCATTACTTGTGCAATCAAATTTTTAGACATAGAAGAGATCAAAATAGAGAGAGGCATTTGGTCCTAGTCGAACCATTTGATATTTTCAGGATTGGGAGAGCCATTTGGGAGTTTCGGTGGTGGACATGGTTTAGATCCATCGATATAACAGAAATATCTCTATCCATAGAGGTAAGGAAGCATTCAGTTCTCCAATTGAGGTAATTATCAGGGGTGAGTTTGATAGAGATGAAATAAGAAACATTTGCAAGTTGAGAGGGAGCTGCAGGAAGAGTGGATGATGTGTGAACTGTGGATGGTGGTGATTGAGAGGAGGGACTCAACATTGAATCTGTCATTGCTGTCTAGAAAGGCTCTGATACCACTCTGGATATTAGTAGATAATGATATCGATGAAATATAGGAAGACCAGGTTTCTGTATAATCACTGTGTATTAATTGCTTTCATGTATATACTGTAGCCATTTACAATTGTTTATATAGGGAAGACTAGCCATTCTAGAATATTTGTTCTAGGGCTAGTTGTACATTGTATACAAAATATCTACCAAATCATTTTCTGGGTTTTTGTTGTGAGTTGTATGGGGTTGTGAGTGCGAGGATTTGCCCTTGCCAAATGTAGGTAACACCTCATTTTATTTCAATACATAAATATAAAATAAAATACAGGTAACAATTTAGTCTATTTCATAAATTCTCATCGCATACATATAAAAAGCTCAAATGACATAGTACCGGTGAGAATTAACTTTAGAAGATGTTTTTCTAATGTAATTTACAATGTACAAAATAAATATATCAAAAAAAATTTCATCTCAACTTGCATGAATATACTTCTTAAAAACTAACTCAAACATGCAAATACTTTACTTCATAATTTATTGCTCATGCACTTTATACGTTATAAGTTAAAATGGTATACTAATATCCATATAACTTGTTTATTATTTAAATTTTAAAACCATAATTTTTTGCAAATTCATTGTTCGGTACATATTAAAATATAAACAACAGCGTGTTATGATTTAGAATTTTTCATCCCAGGCTTGTTAAAATATGAAAAAAAATATTTGATAGCATCATTTGGTTTAAAATATTTACTTAGATAATGTTTAGAATTGTCACTCAAAACTAACTCAAATAGCAAAAAGGACGGTTTGGTGTGATGTTAATTGTGTTAGAACCATAAACAAATTGCCTATAGACCTTATGGCTTGATGGTGAAAGAAAACACTTCCACCCATTAAATCGTGAGTTCGAACAAGGCCACAACAAGAAAACTCTAAACAAATTATCACATTTAAAGGAATTTAATATAGATAAATGTTACTATTAATTAGTATGCTGATTTTTAATTATACCTAATCATAATAATTTTGAACCATGGGGTAGACTACAATGTTAGAACAGAATTCTAATAACTCATTTTTGAAAGGATATCAGCTTGTGTGTGTGTAAGCCAAGCCACCGCTTTAAATGCCGGGGAATTCTTATTTTAAGCAATTTTTTTAAAAAAATAAAAATGAATTTAAAATTAAAAAATGCCCTTTAGAAAAAATGGATTAAGACGGGACAAGGAATTTACGTATTCCATAACGCATTACTATTAAATTATACACACATACAAACATATCTTTAACCTATTTCAATTTGATAGCAAATATGGAATGTCACAAGCCTAACCAGCGAGAGCGAGGCAGGGTATTCCAATTAAGTTTATGTGACTAAGAAATTTAAGATCGTTCAAAACCTGATAAAAAATGGCCAACACTAGCTCGATTCATAGCCAGGCCTTGTAGATACTTGACAATTGAAATATTGAATACGTCTTCGACTGTGAAAGGCAAACCTTGGGAATAATTATTACGAATACCTTCTTGCTTACACGCAATAAAGTCTTCACAGCGACGGAGTCAAACCATTAAGATCAACGTAGCCAGAAAGGACTGCACGCTTCCGCTCTTTCACCTTTGTCCGATATATAACCCTGCAATTTCAGTTTTCAAACACAGCCTTGGATATACCTCCAGATAGTCATGACGTAACTGACTAATGCTAACCCTATATTAATGTGGAAATTACTAAGCCTACCTCAAGCCCTCAAGCCACATTTCAGTATATAAAGTTTCACCAGGGCACACGTGCAGAAGAAAACGGCCTGCTATGCTTTTTATCCTCTCCGAATCTCCTCTACATATGCATTTGATGATTGCCCTGACGGCGAAGCCCAGTGTGCACAGCCCATGCAATATTGGCTGCGAGAATCTTTGGCAACAAGAACAGAAAAAAATTAGGCAAGCCAAACTTAATGTAACTGAATAAGTTCCATATCGAATAGTGTAAATAGCTAATTAGCTAAGTAACCTCATTTGTTTTATCTTAAAAAGACCCCATTGGATTAATAAACTTCCATATGAGCATTCCTCTTTACTGGCTTCAGACAAAGATAAACTGTATCTGGCTGAAACAAGATGCCACTACTTTTGCAAAGAATGCCCAACCATACTCCATGGCTAAAGAATGGAAGTATCAAACATCTAATTTGCCAAATTCAACAAACCCACCTACAGTCTAATTGGAATTTCTAGTTTTTAATATTTCAGACGCATTCAGAGAACAGGGTGGCAGTACTAACCCCGCAACCTTTGCAATCATAGGATCTGAATGAAGCGGATTGTAATCACCAGACAGTCTATAAAGCAACGCCTGCAGAAAGCAGGTAGCAAAATAGAGAAGCTTAAGAAGTTATTAACTTGGAGAAATTGACATCGATGGATAACACCTAGTATCCACAGCAGCAGTGGTTGAGGTAAAGACATTAACACCCCGTTGGCAAAATGACATATTTTAAAGCACATTGCCACTTTATTCAATGCATTCTTAAAAAATTGCCCAAAGAAAAATGGCTCTTTGCAATGCCTCAACTGTCTTCCGCATTAGGGATGAACCTGACAATTTTGATAAGTAACTATAGCTAGTGACTTATAGACAAAAAAAGAATATAAAAAACACAAATCTACCCAAGCAATTTTCAGCACTGAACCTTCAGCTTATCAAATGCACCCTGAGAAATGTAAATGGCGAAAATGACTTTCAAGATAATTGAGGCTCAACGAACAAAATATATAGCTACTGTAGTGGAAGCACCTGATCACATAATAATGTGATATATAAATGTAATAAAAAGTTAAAATTTAGTTTGTTAGGGAATATAGCAGTTGGTTAGTTAGTTTAGATGTGATCTGGTCATTAAGTCAGTCTAGCCTATAAATAAGGGTCTAATCCCTATTATAATCCAGATTATGATTGATGATGGAATAATAGATTTCTCTTTGCCCCTCTCTCTCTCTCTCTCTCTCACTCCATCGGTTCTGTTTCTATCCTGATCTCTCTGTCTTCTTCTTCTACCCCTCTATTTTTGGTTTCTTCCCTCTCTTTCTCTCTTTCCTTCTATACAGAATTACAATTCTGTAACATAATGCAACATGATTGGTTTAAATGACGCATGTTTGTCCAAAAGTTGAGTAGATATTAATCATACGTTTCATTCCGAATATGTCATAAAGAGGACAAGAGAGATCAATCAGTGAATGAAGGTTGTAGCAAAAAAATAGGGGTAAAGAACAAGCCAATTCAATTCAAACAATATGAAAATAATGATTTTACATGCCTGAGATGGATTGGTACGATCTTCAAATACTGCAAAAGGTTGAGTTTCCGGAAATTTCACAACTGAAACCTGGTTAGCTGGGTAATTGGAGTAAGAAAATGGGTTAGATGACGTTGAGAAGCCCCCAGCACCACGTAGGAAAGCAGTCATCCTGCAAGCAGTATGCTAACTCAGTATGATAGCACAACAACAAAACTTAATCTCACTAAGTGGAGTTAGCTAAATGGATCACATAAGGTCATTGTGCTCTATTAAAAACTAGATCTTTAGATAGATTATTTAGATAGATTATTGACCAATAGATCCCGATCTCTTATCGAAAACTAAGTATTTTAGCAAGAAACATCAAATTAGATATTTTTGAATGTTTTACCTGTTCATGCATAATAAATCACCTGACTCTTTATCATAACTTTTTGTTTCAATTTCCAATATTGCAGCTTTGCCTGAAATCGAAGCCATGGATTGTTTTCCTTTTTAATTTTTATGAAGTAATTAGGAAAGAGTAACAATAAGTAATTACATTATCTTCAGCATAGAATATACGCTTTATGAAGATCTGAAATTTCACAAGAAACAAATGTATAAAAAAGCCTGTCTTTTGCAATTTAACCTTTATCATGTAGTCCAGCAAGACTGGGTTTATTGAGTATCTGCAACAATGACAGCAATATCAAGGTTCTATCTAAAATAAGATTCAAAATGTTATTAAAAATCAACCTTTTCATGGTTACAAGGGAAAAAAAAATCATGAAATACAGCATTAGATGATCAAATTATAGATTCATTTGGAAGGAGTGATATTAGGGGGATTTTATCGTACAAATAATCAGATACCAAACATAGCTGGAGGTCACAAGAAACAATAAGGTTGGCATATACAACTAGATGTATGAAATACAAATTTTCATCAGAAGCTTTACATGACCGTTGGAAGGAAATGGTTTGTACAGTTCTATGTATTGTTGTCCGTGGAGCAGAAGACGTGGATCATATCTGTCAGACATGAAGTTTTTCTGTCAGTAAAATAGAAGGGGCGAACAATTGCGGTATGATTAAAGGAGGAACATACAATTGAGAAGGGACTATAAATTGAAACGGTAGCATCAACATATTAAAAAAAGGAACTCACTGCAGGCCTGGGAGACCAGCATTTGACACTGTTCCAAGCGAAAAAAGAGCGGAAAAAGTAGGCAAGACCTAGGAAGAAGGGAATGCAGGGTCAAGTGGTATCCACAAATTTGAAGACCATCTCGCAATCTTTTCTCTTTTTTTTTTGAAATATTTCGCTAGTCTATGGCAACTGAGACTACCCAAATAGAAATTAATTGTTCGCAATACCTGCAAATGTTATAGGTGAAAATATGATAAACATTGATCAAGATTAGCTTATAAAACAGCAATACCTTGATATACTTCTGACCATCTTTGTGGTAAACATATTTAAGCTCATCCGCATCCACGGCATCCCATGCACATGCTCCTACGCCTAACGCATAAAGTGCTGCATCTCTGTTAAACGTATCCAAAGCAAGCATAAACTACAAAAGGGTTTTATAAGTCTTCTAATTTCTAGCGCATTAATAACGCTAGGCGAAAATAATTTCAATAAATTACTAAATTAGTATGCAAAATTTAATTTACAGAAGGTTTACCTTTCGGTATAGGAGTATGTCGTCTGTGGTTCAATCCGTTGGCAGTATCAAAATGCGAATAAAACTTAGAATTAGGCATGAAGGGAAACCCAAAACCAAAAGTAAAATATATCAGACAATAGCCATCAACATTTCTATTTGAAATTTTTAACAGACCAGAGCGAACATGAATATGATTTTTCTACAAACAAGCTGTGAGCTGCGCCCGCGCCCAAGGCCACATAAAGTACAGGCAAAAGAAACAGCACAAAACTCGAGGGTAAGAATAAGGTGAGAGAGACCTCAGGAAACTTATGAGAGAAAAGAAGCGCAGGATCAAACTCCGATCCACCCGCCATCTAAAGCAGCTTGAGCGAGGCTCGAACCAGGCCTCAGCTTAGTTTGGCTTAATCTATCAAGAATTGCTGTCGTCGGATAAGTTGCTGTGCGATCAGAAGGATATGAATCAGGACGGCTACGGGGTAGAGACGTGTAGGGTATGCTTTGAATCCTTTGACCGACAGGCGGGGATTGTTGTTTGCGTATGCAAAAATTACAGTTTTACTTTCGTTTCTTCTCCCTCGTCGTTGGAAATTAATATTTTCCGCTTAAACTTTTTACTCCCTCAAATTCAGCTTTAAAGTTTCACACGATATAACTCCCTCCTTATATTTTAACTCGCCTGCAATTCAGTCTTTCAACATTTCGATAATTTATAATTTTGTCCATGTCATCCCTAATTCATTATGAGTTAGCGTGAAGTCATTTTATAAACGTTATAATATCAAATTGTTTGCGTGCTTCCAACTCAGCACATGAAAAAATAAAACAATCCGGACCACAAAATGAGTTCAGAGTTCCTTGTCAGGTTCGAACCTTGCAAGAATTCTCACTTCATTTTGTAGTCTGGATCGTTTCTATTTTAAAAAAATTAATGTGCTGAATTGGAAGCCAATTAAGCAAATCTGTGCCTCATATGATGACTCAGTATTGACTTATAATAAATGATGAATTATATGGAAAAAAAATTATAGATGATAGAAAAGTCAGAGATTGAATCAAAAATATAAAAATTGATATTTCTGATAAACACTCACTACAGATATTTATGATAAAAATACTTATGGTGCCTTATATTTTAGATGAAATTATGTTATCTTTGGAATTTGGAGTTAAAAGGCTTATCTTGTTTGTAAAATTAATCAATATGGTCAGTTGTAATCAGCATCAATTTCAATAAATATTTAAGATTAAAAGTCAATTTCATTTCGGATATTGTCATGGATTGTCCATTAAATTTTATTAAGTGCAAATTTATCCCATTTAAAAAAATTTAAAGCAACCTTACACCTAGGGATGTAAAAAGGCCAGGGGCCTGTGGCCTGGCCTGTTAAAAGCCTGGTCAGGCCTGGCCTGTCAGGCTAAAAGGCCAGGCCAAGGCCTCTTATGAGGCCTGTTTTCCCTTAACAGGCCAGGCCCAGGCCTGATAAGAGGCCTTTTAGGCCTGTTAGGCTGGCCTGTTTATATTATTAATATTAATTTATGTAATTTTGGCCTGTTTAGCCTGTTTAAAGTAGGCCTGTTTTCGGCCTGTTATTTATATTATTAGTATTAATTTATGTAATTTTGGCCTGTTGTTAGCCTGTTTAAAGTAGGCCTGTTTTCGGCCTGTGGCCTGTTAGCTTAATTAAATAAAAAAAATTAAAAAAAAATTTTAAATTTTTTTTTTTTAAAAAAAAAAAAAAAAACACAGGCCTTAACAGGCCACAGGCCAGGCCTATATACAGGCCAGGCCCAGGCCGAAAAGTAGGCCTGTAACAGGGCTCAGGCCAATATGTTACAGAACAGGCCTGGCCTGTTAAGGGCAAGGCCTGGCCTGACCTGTTTACACCCCTAATTACACCTAAATGCAAGCTTTCAAAACAAAATTTGTTCATTAAGAAAAATGACATGGACATTGTGTGGATAGCCAACTCAATACATTTGGTTAACTTAAAATAGCAGTTATAACAAAATTACTCTAAATTTAACACTTTCGAGACAAAATTACCCATAAAATACTATCGAAGCAAAATCACCCATGAAAAACTAATGAGGCAAAAAATAGACCTTCAATCCAAAAAATTTATAAATGAAATATTACTAAAATACTTTGAACAAAAAATATATATCACAAAGTACAAATAATATGGTTCGAAAAAGTGAGAGTAAATAATTGAACTGAAATGGCTCGCGACTATCCGATTTTATAGTTTTGAATTCATTGCCTACCTTTCCAGCAAAAAAAAAAAAAAAAAAAAATCATTGCCTACCAAAAAATCCCGCATTCTTTGCGCATCCCGGGAGATTGGAGGAAGAGATTTTCAAATCGCGGTAATAACAATCAATAACAGAACCTCGACTACTCTCTAACTCTATAAGGCAGAGGCAGCGGCACATTCTCCAGAAAGGCCATGTAAAAGAAAACAATACATGTCCCCACCAAACAAAATTTCCAAATCATATGGAATTGCTCATCAGTTCTTCCAATTTTAGCTACCCCATACCAATATCGCTTTGTTCATAATCCAAAACAAAAAAAATTAAAATCAGTCACTAAAATATGCCAGATAACAAAGTTACAGCCAACTCATGGCACATGCTAAATAGATTTTCACATTATCACCCCAAAAAACAAAATAAATAGATTTTCACATTCTGTCTTCCCTCCTCCTCGGAGCACAGGTGATGATTTGATCAACTCTAAGGATCATCTCAGCAGCCTCAGTTGCAGACAGCAATACAGCCTGCTTGACTTTGAATGATTCAGATATCCCCCGCTGAGCCATGTCACCGACCTTCGCAGAAATACAAAACGAATCAAATTAGTTCAAACAAAAATAAACGTCAAACTTGCATCTCATTAGATGAAAATATGTCAAATAATCAAATATGCCTTTCCACGCTCTAAAACAATACAAACACCATATATTTCTATTCTAGATCTGACTAAACATATTTGAATGTCACGAGAAGGAAAATGCAAGTGACACTAAAGAGCCTTTTTTTTTTTCAATTTTCATCTCAACATTAATATAAGTTTGATACCCGATAAGGCAGTACACCAGATTTGGCACCTTCAAGAAGACTAAGAAACTATGAAATGAATATTATAGAGTTGCATATTAAGTTAATGAGAGAAGGTAGAAAGAGAGGAAAGAGAGGACCCCCATAAGGTACATTCCCTTGTATGGAAATGTGGCCTCTCTCCAATGCCAGAGAAAGTGTATTTCTTTAAGGAAAATACGACATTATATTCTAAAAATAGAAAATAGCGCAATTATATATCAGACCATCAGAAATTAGTATATGCAACAGGATGCCAAAAATAATTCTCAAGATATCAGTCAAGTATCAGATTAAAAAATAAGTAGGAAATGAATGCAAAAAAAGGCTGATTTACTTACCACCACGTAAATAAAATGCTTACACACACATCTTACATATCAACCCAACTCACAATTTTAGTACTTACAGAGCCAGAGATGACATCGATTCCAGCATTGCATGCTTCCTTGTGGTGCTCCGCTCGCAGCTGAGAAATCAACTCAGCACTGTCCAAACCAGCATTGTCAGCAATGATTGTTGGGATAGCCAAGAGTGCCCTGGAGAATGCCTCAATAGCGAGAGACTTCTTTCCAGGAGTTCTCCTAGCTAATTCATCTACCTCCTTTGCCATAACCATCTCAGGCCATCCCCCACCAAGCAAAACTCTGCTGTCATTAACAGTCTGGGATAGCACACATAAGGCATCATGCAATGACCTTTCAGCCTCGTCCAGAACATGGTGGCTGCCACAAATTAAAAAGTTTGAAACTCAAATAATAATATGCCAAAAAAAAAAACAGAATATTCAATTAAACCTACGAAAAGAAAGTGAAATGTATAAAGAAAACTCCATCTTGAAATAGGATTACACATTCCAGCTCATAGAGCATTAATTAAATCAATCATATGATCCAATCTTCATCATCAATCTTGATAATACCAAAGAAAACAATGTAATGAATATGTGGGATAAGATGCATCAGCACTTCTTAGCTAATCACTAAATCACCAGGAAATAATAAAAAACGCAGATAAACTTATAACGGAGAAATTCTCCTAAAACAGCACAGCAAGCACATAAAAGATAATCATGAGTAAGCAATTCAAATTAGGTATTACAACATACAAAAATTCATGAAGTTCCAAAGTTACCAAGCCAGTAAACAGAAAAACCGCTACTACAATATTCAAACTTGGGTAAACTAAAACAAAAAATGTAATAAACAACTGATCAGATAAGAATGCAGGTAGAACAACCATAAACTTATAAAAAATTAATAGAAGAAACGTACCTAGCCCCTCTCAAGACTATTGTACATGCTTGCCCCATTGCAACACCAGAAAAGTGAATCAGCTTATCCTCACCAATCATAATCTCTTCAATTAGCTTGCAGTGTCCAAGCTTAACAGACTCAGGATTATCAAAGGTTGACGCAATTTCACCACCAGTAACCAAAGCCAGACGCTCAATACCATCAAAATCAGCATGTTCAATTGCCAATATTCCAGCATCAGCAAAGAGTTCCTCCGGAAAATTGTAAATCAACTGTCTGTTGACGAAACAATTGATACCATGAGCTATAATCTTCTGCACCTTTTCTCTCATCTTCTCCTTCTCAGCCCCTTCAATCTCAGCAACCCTAGCCATTGAATCAACACGAACACGTGCTCCATAAATCTTCACCTTGTCTGTATCCATGGCAGTATTTGCCACCAATATATTAGCATTTTCTATGCGTTTGGGTTGTCCAATACCAATTTTCTTGTCAAGAATAAATCTGTACAGGCAAATAACATCAGTTTTGGATAAGAATAATTTGGACATACAATACTGCAAGGAAAAGTAATACTAATAAATAATCTACAAAATTAATTATACTTATGTTTCATTTTGACAGAAAACAAGTTAATGATCATTTTGTAATGCAACACCATGGAAATGCTAGATGGCCCCAGAGGGATAGTATTAACACACCGAGTGAACAATGTGTAACAATAGGTTACAATTTTTCTCACTAATGACTTGAATTTTGCAACCCTACCCTTCATCTAAAAACGAATCCTTTAGTGATCCTCCAGGTTTCTTTATAATCTGGATGGCTTCTAAATTAGTACTTCCCTGCATTTTCAAACAATAAATAAGAAATGAGATCCAAAGAAATTAAAACACAACTTTTGGCACGAATGAGCAAAAAGAAACACACCAAGTAAAAATAAATCATGTAGTATGAGTTATCCATGATGTGCCGGCATAGGCTTTATTGAACCAAGAAATTAATTGAATGGGAATATTGCGTCAAAATATACCAGCGCCCCTTAGTGCCTATAGCTAAAGACAAACAGAGTTTTGCTTCTAAAAAATCAGTAAGACGCATTTTAAAGTCACAATTGACATAACAAGATTACACATCTCTTACACAAAAGAATATTACTATTTATGAAAGGTTCCAAATAAAATATTCTCCTCGTTGCTTGCAATATAAGTGCCTAGAGCCCTCCCTCCAAGTAAACACATGAAGACCTAGAAATACACTCAACTACAAAGACAGTCTTTGAGACCTGGAAATTAAGAGTTACTTTTACCTAAGAACCTACAAACAAGTTATAGAATGAAAACATATCAACATTTTACCTTTAGTCTCATTACTGCATCCACAGCGAGATTTGCAAAGTGCTCTTTATCCTGCGATAGAATTTTTGAACTCAAAGTAGTCATTGCAATATTCATCAAGTCTGACCTGAATTTCTCTGCACACACAAAAAATACGTCTTAGAAATCAAGAATCCAAGAAATGCCTTCAGCCCCATTCCTACCTGGACAATAAAACATGTCAAAAGCAATAATCAATAAAATCCTCTCAGAATTTGGATTCAGAAGTTAGCACAGCATGACAAGCATATTGGTCAAACAATGACTCCAAACTCATCTTCCCGAGGTTGAAGGATGAATATACATATAGAGGATGTCAACTCCATTAACATCATCATCCATCAATTCCTTATACTATAACAAGTGATAAAAGATTTTTTAAATATGTTACTTAACAAAAAAATCAGAGACTTGAAAGAAATGGCATAGAAAAAAATCATAAAAATTCAAGCATGCCAACCACATCCACATATTTTCTTTCATACTAACAGAGAAGCAATAAGGACTTCTTAAGTTCCTAACGATATTAACAGATTGACTAAATATCATACTTCTAACTATTAGCTCCAATAATAAAAAAAGGGCAAGCTAGTGCACAACGCTCCTTCCAATTAGCTCCATTAATCAAGAAAAAAAAATTAACCATATGAAGATAAGTTGGAAAAAACGTATTATAGATAAAGACAAGTACCAGCATCAGATTTGTTATCCACAACCTTCTGCAACAAAGCATTGCGAGCACATTCAGCTGCCATTCGGAAACCTGAACACCACCAATGACACCACAGGTTCTCATAAGTCAACTAATCACAAAAGCATCACTAGAAAATAACTGATAAAAAACCCAAAATAATTTCATGACGTCAAAGTATAACACATGCTACCGGGGGAAATCAACATGCTGAAACCATCAGAATAAATAATGTAGTCTTAAGAGACGATAGACAGAACAACTACAAAGTTAAAAGTAGATGATAAATTGCATGCACCAAGAACTACTCATAGTAATCCACTAATCCATAGTTGAGATGTAAAATGGCAAAACAATTAGAAGCATACAGCATCAATGGTGACAGTAATTTTCATTAGTGGTGAACAGGCCAATGTAATGTGCACATAGCAAAATGCCAAAAAGAAAATATTCATGTCATTACAATAGTTTTAAATGAAGCAGATATCTTAACGGAAGATGAAAGACAAGCGGAAACTTAGACCTGGTAGAGGTCTACTATGTCAAAAAAAGATAAATGATGGACAAAAGAAAAGTTGATTTCCTTATAGATGTAGTTACTTAATAAAGTATTTTACCAAACAAATGGAATATAGCCTAAAAAGCTCATAGAATGCAAGCATATGAAGTATAACCAAATGGTTGTCCACTTGAAAACACAAAATCGAGATCTGCATGGGCAATAAGATCAACACAGTAATCAAATAAATGAACCTGATATTATTGTCATCGGATGAATTTTTGCTGCGACCAGCTTTTCTGCCTCCCTCAAGAGCTCGCCAGCCAACACAACCACAGAAGTTGTTCCATCACCAACTTCATCATCTTGTACTTTAGATATGTCTAACCCATCGTTAGGGATTATTGTTTTATGACAATATGCTTCGATAGCAATGAAAAGACCCCAAAACCAACTTCGTCACCGTTCATCAGAATAAAACAAGATATAAATACAAGGATACCCACGAGGACTTTAGCAGCTGGGTTATCAATGTGGAGGGATTTCAGGATAGTTGCGCCATCATTAGTGACAGTGACTTCACGTCCTCTGCCTGTTGACTGCAAAATCTTATCCTGCAACCATGAAGTTCAAGATATATTACTTGCTAAGGCAAAAAAAAAAAAAAAAAACTTCTCTACGAAACAGGATATTCAGTCAGAGAAATAAGCTAGAGATGTTCTACCATTCCCTTTGGCCCTAGAGTTGTCTTGACCAAGTCAGCTATTGCCATGGCGCCAACAAAGGATGCCTATCAAAATAAGAAAAACGAAACCGCACAAAAAAATGTAATTAGACTAGTTGCTAATTCAATTCAGAAACCACTCTTCCAAACTTGAAAAGCTTACCATCCTCGCCCGCTCTCCTTTTTCTTCACTGGCCTCATCTTTAAGAATTTTCTCAATCTATATCAATTACCGCAAGGAAGATTAAGAAAGGAAATATACCATAAGTTGTCGGAAAATAATGAAACAGTTAGGAGCAAGCAACATACCGCCATCACGGGAATTCAAATTAGGCACCTGAATGGACAAATTAATTCCGTCAGATAAAGGTGAAGGCAGGGCAAAAGAGAGGAGGGAAGACAAACCAAACATGGCAATCCAAAAGGACAAATTCTCACAATGAAAAGATGATGAAGACCATAAGGCAGAAGCAAACCGGAAATGAATAATACTCCTTGATTTCAAAAAATTCAGCCTATATAATAGGAAACACGTACCTCGAATGAAAGAAGCTGGAGGATGCGAATCTCCGGATCCCGCCGAAAGGGCCTTGCCAAGTCGCAATGTGGGGCTTTCACTACAAGAGAGAGTAAGAGTCCGCCACTTTCAGAAGCTTGCAGTGGGTCGTGCGACGAACCCTAGCCTTTTAAACCAACTAGGTTTGAAGGACGAGTGCAATAAGCGATTAGTGTAGCGAATGTGCCTTTGCAATTTATCAACTTTTCCCTAATTTCAAACTAAATTTACCCAACACAGCAACGAAGTCTCGCGAATCCACTCCGACGATGCTAATCTATGGTGTCGTTTGATTCGTCATAGGGTGGAAAACTTCAACCGCCCGAAAATAATGAAATTAATAGTATTATTTTATCGGGATATCGTTTAATTGAGTTAAAACTATGTCGTTTTGGTTCTTTTTTTTTTTTTTTTTTTTTCTTTCCCTTCTTTTCCTTTCATCTCTTTATTTTTAAAAAAATAAAAACAACGTAGTTTTAGCTTAATGTAAAAAACTTTTTCTACCTTAAAGACATAAATGATATTCCCTTATTTTATTGAGTCAATATCATTTTTAATTTTTTTAATTTACCCTCACTTTAGTTTTAATTATTTAAGTTTTAAATCATAGATTTTAGTTTTGGTCAAAAAAATTATAGATTTTAGTCCTTGAGAAATAAGATAACACAATTTTGAATCAAGTTATAAAGACCAATGTCCTAAATAAAATGAAATTTGAGGAACTAAAGATTATATTAATTTAATTTTATTCATTAAATTAAAAATCAACTTAAACAGGTAATTTACTGATTAACAAAGTAAGTCCTACTTTAATATTTTTCTATATATTTTTTAAAACCTAACTTTATTTGATCTCCTCATTTACTAATCCGAATATAAACAAACAGATCACTCGATTGGTATTGACTAATTTAAACTTTCAGACTCCTATGTAAGTAATTATATTTATGTAAGATTAATGAAAATCCATGTGTACACAGGAAAATAAAATGTCAACTGAAATTATGATAATTGCAAATGCATGCATATTTGAGTTAGTGATAGAAGGTATTTTTCAAACGTGATCTGTAATATATGATGTTAGTGTGTGATAAAAGAATTTTGTTTCGATTTGAGTAAATTTGTTTTTCTAATGCTAATTCAAACAAGCTGATTTTCTTGCATGACTTTTTCTTTTGCTGAGATATTCAAGATTTTAGAGTGTTTTTATCCCTTTGCAGTAATTTAGTTGGCATTTTAAGATTCTGGATTGACCAAATTATTAGAATATCACTTGATTGGAAGTTCAGAACCTTTTTTAGTTCAGGCTTACAATTAAAATAATTAAGTCATTAGTTCTAGCTTTGATTTTTAAGCAATTAAAAGAACATAATAGCCATAATTAATAGGCATCCAGGGATTGTTTGATATAAGGGATCTCATTGATAAAAGAGAGGGAAAATTAGAGAGGTGGGGTTAAAAAATTTTACAGAATTTTCTTACCCTTTTATTTTAATTTTTACATCTCTTTATTAAAATTTTATAATTCTACTCCTATTATTTTTAATTCAGCTCGTAAAAATTTTTCCTCTTCCACACTTTAAAATGGAAGGAGATCTTCTCATTAGTTTTTTTTTCCTTTTTCCCCATTAACTCATCTGGGCCATTGATTGGGAAGAGAAGAGAAAAATTAAAGTAATATTATATTGATTGGACGGATATAATTTAGAGATTATAAAAGATGATGAGAAAATTATAATAAGAGAAACCAACCCCTCCTTCGGTCCGGCCGAAGTAAAGATGACATTCGCCAACTACGGGCTTGTGTGATTAGCATTAAAGCGTAGCCCACCGATCTTTATGTTTATTGCAAATTGCGTGGCACGTCTCAACTTTAAAAAATGATACTAGTTTATATAGAAAATAAAAATAAAAAAATTTATACTAGTAGGTAACAGTCAACATAAAATCAACGAGGGGTAAAGGGATTTTCTCATTAGAGAACATTCAAAAACATTTCTCCAAACTTCAAAGGACGTCGAATAAAAATTGTCCTAAATTAATGCGACGAGGTTGCTGGTTTGATATATTTTGAGGGCAAAGTTTCTCCCATCTGCCAAAAGGAAGGGTGTGAGCGAGGGAGGGACGAAGAATGAGACTCGCTAAAGCCCACTCATATGAAGCACAGATTAGTATGCAAAGCTCAATGCCAAACGACAACTTGAAATTCTTCAAAGTTTACAACAGTAAAACTCAACCAATTACAAAGGGAATAGAATAGAATGTTTTTTGTGGAAAGAATTGGCGACCTCGAGCTGGGGTCATTTAGCTAATCATACATATAACTCGTCATTCGAACCCGAGTATAATAAATTAGGATAAGCAGCTGGAAAAAATAAACGTATAAGCGAACATGAGACCTGAGATGCTAAAACTAGAACGCCTTATCTTTGACCCAACTTGGTATAAGAATAGCTTAATCTCAAAGGGGGCGTGTGTGTCTGCCACTCGCCTTACCACAGAGGAGAGCATTCCTTGGAATGGGAAATTCGTCCCTGATAGAGGTTGACGTTGTATAAACGCGCAAATAGAACTGTTGGCCCAGGTATTGCCTTGCCCAAAACTCGGTCCTTAAGTTCCACATTCCGACATTGTCAAGTGCAACATATATAGCAGTCCAAGACTTGGGATATACCTGCCCCACCCCATCAACAGAAAACAAAAATGAATTACCATCTAACAGCGATCATTGCTAGGCAGGTTTGGTAAAAAAGCCTGCAGGACCATAGCATAGCTTCTCATTCTCACCTGAGTTGTGCACCGTGAAACCGCATCTCGGAGATTGTATTCGTTTCTGCTAGCTGGGGTCCATTGTCCTCCGTCCATACTACAGAATCGAAATATTTCACAAGCTCAATAAAATATTATCGTGCGTAGAAACAGAGGGAGAAACCCCACCATTGAAAGCAGGGTTTTTTTTTTTTTTTGGGGGGGGGGGTGGTGTGTGGGGAAGCCAAGGCCAACAAATGATTGACCATTTTCATCATTTAAACACCAGCTATAATATGATTTACTTGATTGGCAAATATAAGATTAAATGCTCACCCAACCACAAAGAAAGAGTAGCCATCGAGATGATAGCTCTGAACGATGTCCTCGTCGTTTTGGAAGACGATCTCGAGAAATGCTCTGAAGTCAGCCTGCATAACAGATGTATCAAGGTATATGCCGCCACCAGTGGGTCTGTCGGATATGCTTCCCACACGGAAAACGCCAGGGATTTTGAAGTAATCGGCGAGCTTCAGAGGAGTGTCCGGGGCAACATAAGATACACTGTTAATTGCGTATCTTTGTTTGCCGTTCACTTGACCCGCTGAACTCGAAAGTATGATGGTTCTGGTCGTGTTTATTAGACCGTAATGGTAGGATCCTTGTGGGTTTGGTCTTGGACCACTAGCTGTCAGGTTAGTCCTGCAACCATGTCGAAACAATTCTTGGCGTTCTGGTGTATACGAGGTGACATGAAATATTACGAAGAGTAGTTGATTATGGTAAAAAACCTGATGGAACGAGCCTGGTTCAAGGACCAGTCAACTTGGATGGTGGGTCCACCGGGAGGTGGGCCAGATGCTGGGCCCGCTGAGTTGCTGTATCGAAGAACTCCAGTGGTGGTGAGGATTTTAGAGGTAAATCGCGAGGAAACCACGATGTAGTAGTCCCGAGCAGGTTGATCTGCCGTAACTAGAACTGAATAAGATTGGCCCACGTGAACGTCAAGAGAGGAGTATGTAGTTTGAAGGGTGTGTGTTCCTTCCACTTCCACTAACTTCATTTTGTGATTCTGTATGCGGAAGTTGAGTGAATTTTCCAACCCCACGTTTGATATTCTAAGCCTGTAAGTCTTTCCTGTAGTCCAAATGATTCGGCGTATGATCAGTGCAAACCAAGTGTGCACTCAGATTTCAATGGATGCAAACACAACCCTATTCCCCTTTAATTGATAAAATAATAATTTGAAGACAGGAGAGGAAAAAAAGAAAGGAAAAATGTTTGCTTGTAATTATTAGTTGGGACCAGAGAAATAACAATCGGGATTTGGAGATTAGATGGGAGCCCATGCCTTGTTCCACGTTGAAGGATGCTCCGTTAGATCCACGCCCATTGATGAGAATTCCATCAGGAGGAGGCAGCTTCTTCCCAGAGTCGAGGTGGTCCCTCAATGCCTGTACATAACAACTTTATATGATGCATCGAGGAAGAATAACGCAGTTTCTTCATCACAAGTCATAAAATACGAATTAAAAGACAAAACAGAATGGCCTGTAATTCATACAAGCTGCCAGCCTCGTTAACCGTTCCTGCAAGAGGACAGTGCTCACATGCATATAAGACTAAATAATAATCTTCATTTCAATAGTACTGCATTTATATGGGTAACATAATCCGATGTGTTTGCCGATAAATCGGAGAAACAAATAAAAAAAAACACAATACATATTTCATGAGGACCGTGCTCCTATGTTTAAGCTGCACTTCCTTTCATCCTTTAATAAAAGTTCAAATTTTGAAAGACAAACAAATAATAGATATGATGTAAAAATTAGTTTTTTTTCCTATCCATTAATGACATGGGAAAGGATGCATTTTGAAATATTAAGAGTAGGACAAATTATTTAAAATTTTCACAGATTTGTTTTTAGAAACATGCATCATTATATTACAACTTATATTTAAAAGGGGGGAAAGCTAAAAACTGAAACGAATATTAAAGAGGGAGGAAAGAGCCACCCGCAGGGGAAAACACGAACCATGATAATTGACGAAAGGGATACGATTTAATGTGTGGTCCCGGGAAAAGAAAAAGGCATCCCTTGAGACGCAAGCCAAAGCCATAGATCCAACTTGCATTTCGTCATGATTGTCAATGTGGAAAACTGGCACTAGAGGTTTATGTGTTGATGTCAAAGTATTTAACTAAAACGGGTGATTCGTAGAGATTTACTTTAGTGGAAAATAGTTCCGGATGAATTTGTTTCATACTTTCATTAGTTCGTGGTGATGATTTGATTCGGGGCCACTTCATTCATTGCTGTATGGCAATAAGCGCATGGTGGACAGGAAGCCCAGCTGTCCCGACGCAACTTGCTACTTGCTATTGGTTGTAGAATAAATAGACAATGGAAAAGTCAAATCGGTGGTCATTCGTGTTTATATTTATTTGCATTTGCAGAGGACATGCACATGTAAAAAGATAAATATAATGAGGAATGAATAATGGATAATAATTACCGTGTGGTTGGACTGGTACCAGTCACCGATGAGGACAGTGTAATCACCGGCAGGATCAGGGAAAGGGACTGGAATTCGGGGTCTGCTGAGGATGCGAAGGCCTCCAAAGCCACCAGCGGCCTTGTGGAATGCGAGAGAAGGGAAGTAATAAAAGCTGCCAATCTGATCCTTCACTTGAAGAATATATGTGAAGTTCTTCCCAGGTGGTATGGGACACGTTGTTCCTGATACTCCGTCTTCGTATGAATTCCTTCTCTGTTGCACCCCGTTCCTGCATATTCTCTACCCTTCAGCTTCAACCAAAACCAAATACTATAAATCCAGGCCTACCCGTATGGCAACTAGAGTGTTTGGTAACTACTCAATCCGTGGTTTCAGAAGCTCTAGAAATCATTTTCCACATGTTTATTTCGTGTATCCTCCAAAAAATTAATCCAAACATAAATCAAGATAGTCTAAAAACTAATCCAAAGGGCAAAGCTGAAAGCGGCCGCCTAATCCATCAAACTAAAACAACCTTGTTTTTTTTATTACTTATTATGACGCGAGCAATTCGTTGCTTTCTGCGATGTCTCATTTCCTAACAGAGCCAATTTAAGCATAATGTCGTTCAGGGCTGTGATGGTAACAGTTTTCACATATATGAATTGAAATGCATCGCCTCAAGCGTAAAATTTGTAAAAAATTTATAAAATGGCTCCTAGAGATATAGTACAAGATAAAATTAAATTTTTTTCAAGTTAGATAAATTACTTTAGAGTATTTATATTTTATTTTTCTCTCTAAACTAATTGATATATAATATAATGTAAAGATATACGGATTAAATCTCTTATTTAGTTTTATTAATTAAAAAAGAACGATCAATGACATATATATGTCATGCATATAGGTAAGAGGAGTATAGTTGACTGGAGCCCCCAAGCAATCCAGATCTGGATCCAGGTCCGCACAAATTTCCCGTCGCTGTCATGTGACTCAGCAAACATCCAAAATCCATAAGTTATGAAAATTTAAAAGAAAAAGGTAATGTGAAACAACCGAAGCATCCAGACATTCTCGTCACGGGCGCTCACTGCCAGAGCGGAAGTTCAATGATTAAAAAACCCCAAGCCCGAAACTAGTTGAATGCACATTGGGCGTTACAAGTAAATGGTGTGGGATCATTGTGCGGAGGAAGAGAGAAGAGTACCAGGAGAGAAGGAAGGGCTCGTCCAAACTGTTGAAGACATTGATAATGAGGTTGTCATTGGTGACAGAGTGAATATCGGGACCTGGGAACTGCCCATTGATAAGTATTCCCTGAAACGAAAAACAGAGAGCACTTTAATGGGTCAGGTTCAGATCCAGCATTGATCAGGTACAGTGAGATTTAAACATACCGTTTGGCGAACGCCGAGGGGATAGATGTCTCCATAAGTGACATTCCAAGAGAAGAACCTGTAGGGATCCTCGGCGCCAACAGTGGCAAAGAGGGCGAGAGTGAAGGAAAAGAGGGAGGCTAAGCGGAGAGGCATTTGGGCGCCAGTTAATGAGGAGGAGACGGCGCGTGTCTCGATTTGGAAATGTGGGTTACAGCGAACAGTATTAAGTAGTGGGAAGAAATTCAAAGGGGAGGAGGAAAGAAGCAGGGGAAATGATTTGGTAATAGGTATGGCAGTCGCCCGCATTAAAAGTGCGGTACAGCAAGAGATTTTGCAATTAGCAGTGAGAGGCGATGGCGAAGGAGAGGGAAAAATTGAAAAAAGACGAAAGTAGTTTTTTGTGTTTAATTTAAAGAGTGTCGGTGGGTTGTAAAATATGATAATAGTGAAAGTGAGATTGGCATCAGAGCTCGCAGCAGCACATGGGTTTGGTAGTTTGTTTGGACGCGACGAGGAAGGCCACACATGTGACACACACACTGACATGTGATGAGTTTGAGCAAATTCCCGGAAGAGATCCTCTTGTCCCAATGCAATATTGCAGATCCATTCATCGTCCCGTGCACCTTCCTCTTTTTAAATTTTGGGAATGACCCCATAACTCTCATTTCTTGTGCCCTTGGGAAGCCATCTACGGGAATTCCCCTTCGCCTTCCACAATTTTGGTGGAGCCTCGTGATCGATCTGTGATTTTGATCATCATATAGTCATGGGACTCGTTGTTTCCTAGTACACGTGTCATTTGACTCACTGCATGTGTGGCGTAATTTGACATATATTTTTGCAAATCAAGCCACAACATTTTTTTAAGGTGACGTTTGTCGCAATATCATGGAAATGTTAAAAGAATGGTGTGGCAACCAATTGACTGAGATTAAGAAACGAAAACAAAGGCTGTAAAATTCTTGACACGGTTTGAAGGAGATTCGCTTCATCGGCACCTAAATGGAAAGGCATGTAAATAGGTTGTAATATGCGAAGACCAACACACATGTATTGAATCATCTGACCTCTACATTCTCAGTATGAGGCATATATTTCATACAAACAAGATTGAATCTATGAATTTCTTTCCTTTTATTTCTGTCATCAAGTCTTTCTAATTCATAAATAAGCTGCCTTCTGAATTTATTGGTTTAGGAGTCAGACTTATTTTCCAAACTTAGAAACACGTGCTTTGTATAGAGAGACAACACGCACGCACAATGGGGAAAAAAATGCAAGACATGGAAGTCAAGAATGGATGCAGAGGCGAGTGGCTTGGGAATAATGACTTTCGAATCCCTTGAAAGCCGGCTTCAAATGTGTCTGCTACATTCAGTGTTCCATGTGAACGATCGATGCTCGTCAGGAAGCGTGATCTAATCTCCTCCCTCGCTCTGTTTTTAAAATTAAAAATTAGTTCTCCTCCGGTCTTAATTATAAGACATAGTTGACTTTTTTTGAGAGATTAAGGAAGCTAATTAAATCATTTTAAAGTACTTTTATTTTTATTTTTTTCTTTAAATTAATTAATTTGACTAAAAAATTAATATATAATATAAAAATATACAACATTTGAAATGATTAAGTAATTTATTTAGATTCTTTAATCTTTCCAAAAATAGTCAAACTCTATTTTATAATTAGGATAAGGAGATAGGAGATAGTACCATTTTTAACTAATTAGTGACATTGGTCGTGAAAATGACCGACACATGTTGCCTCTCCCGTTTCAGAAATCAGTTCCAAAGATTCTAATTTTCGAGTATTTTACTTTACACGCGCACATGGAGAGAGGCAGGGGTCCACAATCGAAGACCAAGTGGATCGACCGCCGCGTTCTTAAAATTTTAGTTTTGCACAAGTTGATAAGACTGTACTACTACAGACATTGTTAATGAAGGGCTTACTTGTCCGATTTATGGCATCTTCCAGCTATGATGCTTATTCTTTCTATTTTCTTCAAACTAATCAATGAAGGTTTTGTCTCTTTAATTTTATATAACTGACTCAATATCAACACACACACACACACACTTACACTTGTGATAAAAGCCACGCTATTTATAAACCACTTCTCAAATTCTATATAATATGTGAAACCTATGCCATTTAGCGAAAGATGGAATGGGAGCAGGACGGTGTTTCCCTTTTCCGGCGAGATGTTATCAGTGATTACCATTCATTAGGTGTTCATATTGTGTGGGAACGTTGGAGAAAAGACATTTAGAAAACACCTTTTTTTTTCCAGCTACATTCTAGAAAATGCCAACCAATTGGGTACTGCAAAAGAAAATACTCTATAATATAACACTGATTTACGTTAGATTAAAGAAGTTGGTTAAGTTAGTTAACATAACTTGTATTTTAACACCTCATTTACCTTTCTTAATTCCCCTAATCCCCTCTCATTAATTATTGTTGATAGAATATTAGTAGAGGTAGATTAAGAAAAAACTGACAAATATAAGAACTTTATCTTATTATTAAGATTAAGACCAACTTTTTAAATATGTCTTATATGAAAGACTAGAAGAAGTAATTTTGATTTATCTAAAAGTAACAAGTTAAAGTGTTTAAATAACCTTGAATTCTCCTGAAAAGTGTTGCACTGACTATAAATTACTTTTGAAAACAAAAGTAATCATAAACATTTTAGAAGAAGGCAAAAGTGACCATGATATTAATAACCCGAGGCATCCATTGCTGTGAGATTCATATATAAGATATGTTTATTTATTTGATTAGACTAAGAAAATCAATTAAATTGATTAATATGACATCCATTTTTTAAAATACCTTAATCACCTTCTTTAATTCTCGCTTTCCTCCTTTTTCTTTAATCATTGTCGATAAAACATCGAATAAATTAAAAAAGATTGACAAATTGCTTATATTTATCCCCAACATCAACTTCCCAAATATAGGAACATGAGGAGCACATTAAAAAGGTCTAACTTCGGAACAAAACACAACCATCACAAACTTCCTAACGAATCAAAAATTTAAGGAGCATAGACAATTCATTATGAGAAGCGAAGTTTATAGCCTTCATGCTTCAACTATACATCGAATAATTTTCAAGGATACCCGCAATACACGCGTAAATTTCATAAAACTTGGGGACAGGAAGAGACCATAAGCACAAACTAAACACAAAAATAACCTGGAATTTTCAATTTCTTTTAGAAGTCTGGGGTGGACAAATGGACTTCGATAAATGTATCCATCATTGGGCCCAAAAGATAATATAGTGAATAAAGTAAAGGAGCTACCAAATCCCCATTGTTTTATACACATGATAAGCGTCAAACGGGTGGTGTGCTTTTGAACTTCCACACGGAGCGATCTGGAAGCCCATCAAAATAAACCAGACCAACAAATAATTTGCGGGGCACCAATGGACACAACCAAACTCATTTTTTACAAGGACTTTCAAGACGGCCAACAGCTGTTGAATCAATGTGCATCAACAAACAAGAAAGCAAATAATCGTCCTAGCCAGAATTTAAATTAGTCTCGCCCAGAATCCCTATTCAGCCGCTGACTCACATCATGTCGCAACATCTCCACATAGTCCTACACAACCAAAAGAATAGAAATTAAATAAAATATCATGCTGTCATCATGAAAATAACTTAGCACTGCAAGCAGCAGCTTCCAGCGAGCAATTGACATATGAAGAGCGACTTACACCGGCAAGAAACTCATCGCTACATAACTCATCCAGAAGACCATTATAAGAACTTCCCCTTCCGGATAGCTGAATAGCATTTTCAACCACTGTACGGAAAACATCTGACTGTGTATTAAGGTGTTCCATCCTCTCTACCACTGGTTGCAGATTGATCTGGAATTTGCAAGAGATTAAGAAACACTCAGAATAAAAAGCAACCTTTTCCTTCAAATCTTAAGCTTTAAAAAAATGAATACAGGCGTGGAGAGCCCAAAATCACTGTTCCCGAAGGTTTAAACCACTACCACCTTTTGTCATTTACTTCTTAACAAAAAGTGAGGAACGGCCAAAAGATGGGATTATTAAACATTTTTCTCCTGTAGGAATCAGAGATCTTAGAAGGTGTCACAAGTGTGACTTGCAGAAAACCTACTTTCCTTTTCATCTCATAAAGAATTCGAAACTACAGAGTCTAATGCTGCAACCAATGCATTTTTATTCCTATACAAACCTGTAAACTTTGATCATCAATGTTTTCATCCCTGCTATGCGTTCCATCTCCAAATAGTGCCTGGGGATCTCTCCTTTCAGCAGAGAACGACTGAGGAGGAGTTCCACCTCCAAGAGCTTGAGATACAATGGGCATCATCTGCTGAAGCATCCTTGAAAAGTCAAAGCCACTACCTTGCCCTCTTTCCATCCCAGCAAACATGTTCCCCATATCCTGACTGCCAACCTGTTGGGCAATTTGATTGACAGTGTTCCTCATCTGTGGGCTCTGTGTGAACTGCTGCAACATGTTCCTCAAGACATCAGGTGAGCCGACTCCAGTCTGCTGTGAAACCCCTGCCAACAAACCATTCAAAGCAGGGCTATGCAAGACCTGAGACATAACACCTGCCACATCAATCTGGCCATCACCAGGGGAAGCAGGGACTTGGGATGGACCACTAGCATTTGTCTGGTTACTAGAAGTTCCATGACTTGCAAGAGCTTGCAATACATTAAGACCACTAGTCCTGGATTGCTGATTTTCATTACCTGAAGAACTACCTGATCCATCATCAGCACCTCTACTTAGAGGATGTTGTGGTCTCGCTCTCCTCTGTTTGGAATCATACATTTATTTATTATTAATAATTTGTGCAACAACATGAAACAATGAGTGTCATAGTGTCAAGAAGAGTCAGAATATAGTCATGCAATCCAGCAAATGTCGAAGCAGAAATTTGACACAGTTCGTAAACATCTCGAGATAAAAGACAGATTATGCCAATAGCAAAGCCTTCATGAGTATGTGTAATCTTTAGCTTATTCTTTCTGTTTTCTTTCGTATCTCGTTTTATTACCCCCCCAAAAAAAAAACCACCAAATTTCTCTCTGCACAGAAAAATCATTACAATTCAGAAATATCAATACAAGCAATCGTGGACACTCTTCTGAAGTTTGGGGATGAGATAGTCCTCGCCACAATTAAAACTGAAATTTTATGCAGGATGTAAGGGGGCCTGCACGGGCTTTCAGAAGAAGGGAGACATTGAAGAAACTAATAGATTAGCACCATTCAAGGACCTTTCCAAGTCCATTCCAACATTAAATAAAATTGCAGACAAAATTAATTTGCCCCCATTTCATTCAAATCCACCCCTTCCTACCCATCTAGGCATAATCATAAATAATTTTATACTGCGTGTGTTTGTCTTGCTTAAACGGTTGCCTTGTATATGTGAATTTTTTTATCCCTGTGCGTTCTCTCATTTTGCAAAATTTTTGGAACAATATATCACAGAACTACAGTCATGGAATTGCATATCCAGAGTTCTAGACTATTGAGGAAAGCAAAAGGAGACTGTTTTATATATCTTTAGAATTGTGTTATCAATAATAAAATGGCTTTTGAAAAAAATAACATTGGAGCAACCATATTCCCAAACATTTTGTGCGGAAATAATATTTTCAATGGGTTAATCCAAATATCACACATAAAGAGATAACCTATAAGATTACCTTACGCTCCAAGCCACTCACACCCAGTCCTAGAGGAACAGCTTTGGCGCTTTCAGTTGCATGTTTTTCACCAGCAGATTGAGCATTTTCTTGTGCATTTTCTGACTTTTCTAGTTTTTCTCCTCCTGACCAACTTAATGAATCTTGATTGGGAGAAGTTGAACCAAATTTGTTGCTCAAAACATCTCTCTCCTCATTGTTAGAAGTTTGAGCTGCCTCAGGTTGGGGCTGGAAGGGATTGAAAGGTTAAATATTTGCCTATTAGAAATAATGATTGCTGGGAATAGAATGGATCCAGAGGTTTTGGCAAAACCAATACCTTGCGTAGTCCACTTTCAGATGTGCAAGCAACTGAAGACACACTGGAAGCTTCTACAGCATTTGCCTCCATGGTATCTACCTGTTCATTTCCAGGAGTAGGTTGTGATTCCCTCCCAACAGGCAAGTCCCGGTTGGTTGACTCAGCTTGACCTGTTTAGATACAAAGACAATTGTGAGAATCAATTGTCACTGAGATGGCTTATATAGGAACAGTAAATTGGTAGCCACCTGACAAAACTGTACTATCTCCTCGAATATTTCCTAAAATGTTTCTAGCTCGAGAATTGATATCAGCTATAACAGATGATAATGTAACTGAATCAGAAGGCAGTTGTGAAGTAGGAACACCACTGGGTTGCATGCCACTAATGGTCCCAGCACCAGAAGGGTATGCTGGTACAGCTGTGGCAATGATATTTCTCACAGGTAAAGCACGCATTGAACCTAAATCACCAGAGCCAGAAGCATTATGTCGTTCATTTGGTGCCCCTTCCGCATTATTTGGCCGAGAACCAATTGGCGCAAGAGAAGTGCCTGGTAGTAAGTGGAGTTAATGCAGAGTTTGAATTTTAAAGTTAATGAAACGTCTAATTTTATTTACCGGCATGTATATGGATGTTTACATTCCGAGGGGCATTTCCAACACCAACAGTACCAAATGTTGCAGGAGTTGGAGAAGGAACAGAACCACCAAAGAGGGAGCTTGTTTGAAGTGGGAAAGGCTGCAATACCCAAAAAAAAAATCACATTTATGTGCTGGCTTCACTGATTCAGAAAGTAATCAAGAATTAACGCAGTGTGGAACATTGAATGATCTGGAACCTCCATACAACTATCACATGTTAAAAACTGATTTGCAGTGATGTGATCAGACTGTATCAGAATAGCAGAATGACAGTCTGTTTTAAAAGAGATTCCAAAATGAGGTAGACTAGCCACAGCTAAGCAATGGCTATTCCAACACTAAATTCAACAGCACTGCTATCCCCAATGGGAACATCAATTATATCATACAAACAAGCATCCATAAGGGCAAAAGAATTTGACACCAACATGAAGTTGCTTATTGAAATCAAAGTACACCATAAAAAAGCACTCTGATTTCTATGTTCTACAAAGGCAGCATACTGTAGAAATTTTGTTGTATGCAGTAATGTAGAATGGGAAGGGACTGGGAGAGACGAGGGAGGATAGCAACAAGATGAAAATTGAGATCTCAATCCAAATAAAATCTAAAAGATAATCCTATTAAAACAAAAATCCTAAATCTATCCGTCCCATTATGCAGCCTTTTTTTTGGTTCACTAGAGAGAAACCACTTCAATGACATTACTGATATTAAGTTTGTATGCAACCATATTCAGCTTCACAATGATTTATCATCAATTCCACATTCTTATAAACTCTTCAATCACAGATTACAGATTAAGGATATTTATCAAAACTTGTGAGCTACTTCAAAAGATATCAAACAGGAAAGTCATATCAATTTCTAATTTCTAATTAAATGAAATCTTACTATCTATATCTATATTCTCTAGTATTAGTCACTGTATGATACGAACAAAGTCCAACATAAAAATAAAAAAATCAAAGTAAGTACTCAGGAAGAGTGAAGACCAGAAACAATTATCCGGTTTCATGTGCAATTAATATTGCTTTATAACCACATAACTATGACAGTTTTAAAATTTGAAATTTGATTCTACACAAATAACTGTCTTACTTTCAAACTTAGATAATCTATTTGATTTAGACAGAGTAATATATTATAAGTATTCACTGCATGTTAACCAACTTCAGGTTCCATAATCAACCATGCATGAAAAAATGTTCCAGTATCAGCATTGACGAGAATAGATCCATGCATCCAGAAAATAAACAAGAATAAATGCCAAACCTGCACCATGATAGGATTAGGTCCTGATGGAGAAATATAAACTGCTGGCCCAGCATTGACAGCGGACTCCGCCTGAAAGATGAACATGATCTTAATGAATAATATGCCTTGCAATATAACCTAAAGCAAACCAACATAGAATAGGAAGGCAACATACCGGAGACTGTCCCATACGCAGTGTCAAGATTGCACGGCCAAGCTCAAGTAGGAATGCACCCAAATGTTGCATGGCAAGTCCTATTTGCATTGACTCAGATTGTATTTGACCCCTTATATTTGGGTCAGTAGTAGTTCCTTCTCGCTCCAAGCGTCCTGCAATATGCTAGATTTACAAATTACAAATTAACAACAACCAGATGATAAAATATTAGTTAAATATAACAAGACAATGCATCTTCCGATTATAAAAATTTTGTATTCAAAAGGGACATCTGACTTTAAAAACAGAATATCTCTCTATGAAATCAACACGAGCGGAATGGTAGAAACAACTTATAAAGGTGAACTCAAAAAGGCGCATCATCTCTCAAATATAAGATTGTCTTCCAGTCCAATTAGAATTCATAAGACATGGCATCTAAAAGACCGTACTGAAGCTTAAACCGTCCAATGAAGTAAAATGCATCCCAGAGTTTAGCAATTAAGGTGTTGATGTATCATGGGTCTCATCAACATCAATAGATGACCAATATCTGCTAGAATTAGCATATTTCCGAAATTATAGACAAGGATTTGAGGATTATGATCACTAAAAACATGATTTTTAGTGGATATGTGACATTATCAAGTGTCAAGTACTTCAACTGAGATAAGAAAACCTTATAAATGAATTTTCTTTTCTTTTCTTTTTAATTTTTTTTCCCCTTCTCCTCTCATAAATAAATTTTTTATCACCTACCTCTTAAAGTAGGCTCAGCATGTAAGCCATTTTGGCGTATTTTAGCCCCCAAAGCACATATATTCTCCAAAGGTAACAGTGACTAAGAAAATGAAACCAGACTACTTTTATCCATGATCTGGACTTCTAGCAAAATTCTTTCAAACTTCAATATCTGCATACTTATAAACTCCTACATATATTCCTTGGTACCAAAAATTGCACACATCAAAGACATGCTTAAGTCATTTGGGGGGAGAGATTTCTATATTTCTGAGAGATGAGTTGATTACAGATAGTGCAGCAATGGCATGGCCACTGAGCAGCTGTTCAGCATGATGCAAGACAGTACTTAATGCTTCAACTGTTGGCAACCCTTGTCGGTTGGAGGGTAATTCTGCATGTATTTGATCTCCTCCACTCACTGAAGACGAATTTGTTTGATAACCTGCTTGAACAAATCCAGCTCTTAAACATGTGGCCATATTCAACAGAAATGTTACATGAATGAGCTTTATAACATTACCATTCTGGGATAATGTCTGCTCCATGCGATTAATAAACTCAGAAAGAGTATCCAGTGAATGAGGAATTGGCTGATATTAAGGGACAAGACATAATGTTAATAAATATTAAGACAATTAAGAGGGCTGTAAATAAGAAAAGCTTATGTTCTTACTGCACCAAGTGATGGCACAGTTATGGATCCTGCAGCCAGAGGAATCTGAACCACTTGAGGCAAAGATGGGAATGGTTGGTTAGGAAATGTCTGTGCAGTCTGTGCTTGATTTCCTGATTGGTTCTGATTCTGATTCATTCCTCCGGCCTCATTCCCAGAAGGACCCTGAGTAGATGGATTTGCCTCCAGAACAGAAATAAACCCAGTGAGTTTAAAAGAAGTATGACGAAGGATGCCTGTGTTGTGCTTGCGACTGATGACATGAAAGATAATTATATGATCTAAAACAGTTCTACTTAACAAATGATAGCAAATCAGAGGAACTAAATATGCTAATATAATACCATAAAAAGGTAAATCCAAAGCTTACAGTATTAGAAGAACTCATAAGATGCTTAGGATGAAGTCGATGACAAAATGTTCACAAAGAAACACCAGTCAAATAAAGTAGATCCATATGATCAGTCAATAAATATGAAAATTGGAGAGCAGTCTGGAAAGAAAACAAGACAGCAATACCCAGCAATGATCTTGAACAAATAAACTAAAGTAACATCAAGGAAAGTTCAATTGCTGAGCCTACTTCAGAATAATTCATGGATCAGAAGATTAACGATTTCAATTCCATGACCCAGTGGCACTTACCCCTCAAATAATTATTTGTTAACTCTTTTAGCTTTTTCCAAGAAAATTAACGGACTGGCAATAAAATATAGGCATGCACGGTTTTTTTTCCATGCAAGAAGCAATACTTACAGAAGAAGACTGTGTGCCATTTGCAACACCACCAGTGCTCTGCCCACCAATTCCAATAGAATTCAAAACCGCCCCAATGACCTGGAAGCATAATTTCAGATATCTGAAAACTTGATGCAAAAGGGCATTTACAGACTAACTGCTCAAATAAAGTGCTGATGAACGCACCCGGTTAAGGTCAGGAACAATTCCTTCACCTTGCTCCCCCACATTAAAGGTCCCCAGAACAACACTGTGTGAAATTTGTCCAACACGGTTATGAGGCACCCAAGAGCTTGCATCATTTCCTTCCATGCATACAAAATTAATGATTAGTTACTCTGATAGAAACTTGATCTACAGAGATTCCCAAGAACTGTTAAAGAGCAATGGGAAGGCAGCCTTCATCTTTACCTCGGTTTCCACTTGTACCAGTTGTCTCGCCAGAACTGGTACCAGGAACCTGTGACTGATTCAGTTGCCTTTGAACTAAATGCAATGTATCCCCATTCTCAACATCTAAGTAAAATTAGCTAAGGACTGTATATAAAACAAATGAACAACATGAAACATGCTTTGGTAGAGACAGATCCTTTAAAAGGCAGAATGGAACCATTTCCTGAGTCCTAAAGGTAGAATGATGCAAAAACAGGGCAGAAATGATAGAAATAAAGAGCAGTAGCAGAACCTTTATATCAGAAAGAACTTTATTTCAGTATACCATTCACATCAATAATAAGCTAAGTTGCTCCACAAAAACATTGCAACCATAATTAAAATTTATAAATACTATATCATTTTTTCTCAGACAATTCAGCTACATATGCCATTCAAGGATACTCTATTATGCAATAACCAGTAACATCCACAAAACATGAATCAGAGAGGAAAAATAACAATTGAACTGAAGGATACGATACTCAGAAAGTTCATGATTATCCTTCAAGACTTTCCCCCTGAATATTAACCGCTGCTGACCTACTGGAACACCAGTTTCATTGGCTATTTTCTCCTTCAACAATGAAACTAGCATCTGAAATAATTTTCAAGAAATATTACATATTCAAAAAACTGCTGTAATAGTGCTAAACTCTAACCTATAGATATTACTGTGGTATAATATGTCTTGAAAAATGTAAAATAACAGAAGTTGAAAAAGTTATTGGCTATTACTAACGTTTTTGTCCACTTGAAAACTATAAATGTGGGAATCTAAAGTCTTGACATTTAGCTGAACAGTTGAATCGGACAATTCTGCTGAAACATTACTAGCACTGGAACCATCATTAGAGCTCTGGCCTGCCATTCTATAAGGTCAGATACAACTCTGGAACCAAGGAATTCCAAAGAACGAGTGCCACCAAAACAATTTTAAAGTATCTGCATCACAATCCAGATGCAAAACCATATTAATTAAAAGATGCCTTGCTCAGTTAACAGATAACCCAAGGAAAAACTTCCTAACCATGTAGATGGAGCAATATAAATATCATGTTCAACTGTGAATATAAGCAACGTCAACGCAAAAAAGGGGCCAAAAAAGGCCATACTTGTATAAGGAGTGTTTCAAGAAGTGTAAGATTCTTTCCCCCAACTTAACCTTAAAATATCAGCTGAAACAGAAAGCAAAGTGCTAAACTCCCAGTCAAAAATTTGACTAGCCTTTCTACTCGACTATGTAAACATGAGTTTATTTGTGCTATGCACATATAGGATGAAAGAAATCTGCATTAATTATCTCCTAACAACGAAATAAATTGTAAAGCTAACCCCCCCCCCCCCCCCCCAAAAAAAAAAAAAAGAAAAGAACGAGGACCTCCAGATTTCCAATTTAGTCCCATAAATCTACATGACTGTAAAATTATGTAAACAACAGCTAATTCTTTTGGAGGTAACAGTAGAATGTAGTCATTTGCATCACTTTAGTTGTATAGACAACCCATAAAGAACCAAAACGTCATTATTGCCATCATCCTTGTTCACCATATCAGCCACCAACACCCAAAAAAGAAAAAGCGTGGGAGAAAAAAATGGGAATAGAGATTTTGATGCCATTTCCCCACCAAAGCACATATAAGGAGCCACTGTTAAGTTAAACAGCAACCTTAATAACAATGTCATCAAATGGATGATGTCATTGAGGTTTATCCGAAACATCAATCAGCAGAGGCTCTCAGGCAACACTTATACGCTAGTTTCCATCAATACAAGCGAAAGCGTGGAAGATGAGATTTGTTAACCCTTTTGAAATGTATGAATGCTTCAAAACAGTTAAGATTTCGACCGCCTAGATAACACCCCCCACCCCCCAAAAAAGAAAACACAAACAAACAAACATCAGAACAAACTTGAAATACTCAACAGCAGGGAAATAGCAACAGCATCATGAATTATCGGAAGATAGTGAAGACGTATCCTAATACAAATAGGATCGGGGAAGACGGTCATACAGCCATGAAGGAGCACCTAAGAAAGCAGAGAGGGGGGATTGGATGGGGCAACGGAAGGGAGGGAGCGATATAATTGTAACGAGTTCAGCTTCTAAGATCTATGTGTCGCCGCGTTTCGAAGCTTCTAGAACTTTCGGTAAAATATACCAGGTTGGGCAATTGGAGAAATTGCGCGCACCGGAGCTGCAGGCGATGATCTTTGAAGACACAGTTCACGAGGCAGATAGAGGAAAGAATACGTGAAGTTGGGGCAAGACATTTCCAAGTCATCACCGCCTTGGGCATCAATTTGCGCCGTCTCCGTGTCATCGTCCCGATCTAAGCCCAATCTGCTCTGGCCCAGTTGGCTCGGCTCGCATATTGCAGGAAGAAAATGATTTGGGCTAAATTTGGTTGCTCATCATTTGATTATTTACTGAACGTGGTGGACCTCTCTAACCAGTGTTCTCATTCCCCTTGGAACGTTTCGGGGGGTACATTTTTTACTTGTTAATATTTTCAATAAAATATGACATGAAAACTCATAAAAAAAATTTAATGACAAAGTCAGGTTATGCCAAGCAAAATTATCAGGCCTGTAGCTCGCCCAATTTTTCTAGCTTTGAGTTCGATCCAGATTGATTTGAGTAAATCAGTTTTAGGGTTTTGCTTAAATTTGTTTATCATAAGCACGCTCACTTGAGTTCAAACAATTCTTTTTCACATGAGTTAATATAATTTTTTGTCCTTATAAACTACCATAATGTTGATTTTGGTGTCTAAAACTTCAAAGCATGGGTTTTAGTGTTTTAAGTTTAGTCTATTTGTAACATTTTAAACTTTGTAATTTGAAAGGGCTTGAAGATGGAATTAACAATGTTAAATCTGTCACTAGCACGGTTAAAAAAATTGCTGACATGAGCTGATGGGTGGGCAAAGCAACTGGATAAGGTTTGCTAAATGGACGAATTCAAAATACAAAAGGTATGAGAGATGAGCTTAGACACTATTCACTTTCCAAGAACCGGCGTTCATCCCTTCCCTCTTCATTCTGGTAGTGTCTCCTTTGGCTCACGCTTAAAGGGCTGGGAGACAATCAATGGTAGACATTGGAATAAATATTTGGGGGTCAAACATATTATTTTTTAGACTGACAAAAAAATTGGGTGGTCAAAATTAGATTTTATATTATATTAAATTAACAAATTTTTTTTGGGGGGCTATGGCCTCCCTTATCTCTTCTAAGATTCGTCATTAAAGACAAGCTCCTCCATTCTAAAAGATTAGCTCAGAATTTTCCATTAAAAACGTTATATATTTGATGGCTTTGAGCTCAGATATGAAGCTTTGAGTTGGGAATTATTTACTTGACATTATCATTTGCAACGAGAGAATTTTATGAACAAATAAAAAAGGTACTACTTGAATTTTTTCCCCTATAAGCTATATGCTTAAAGAAGGAAAAAGTTGAACCAGATATTGTACATGTGTATTAATGAAGACAATAGGACAAAAAGGTTTATGGGTTTACGTCAATTGGTACTTTTCTGATGATCAAATATAGCTTGAAAGGATAGAAACCCCATATGCAGGGTGAAACGCGTGAGGCTCTGCAATGGTCACAGTCTTCAACCTTCAAGGGTGGACCAGAGGAGATGCTGCGAGCTGAATGAAGAGGAAAGGGGTAAACGACGGATCTGGGGAGGGAGAAGGTGAAGACTGTCTGAGTTTTTTTAAAAAAAAAAATTTGTCCATTTCAGCAAAGCTTACCAAGTCATCTTATCAACTCATCAGCCCATTTAAGCAATTTTAATACTGTTAGAGATACCTATGCAGATTTAACACAGTCAACACCGTCTTCAAATCCTCTTCAAACATTGCAAACAAACTAAATTTAAAGAATCCAAACTCAAGTTTTAAAATTTTAGAGACTAAAATTAAAATTAGGGTAATCTTAAAATTAAAAATTATATTAACCATTCCACGTGTTCACCTCATAAGTTATGTGAGAAATTAAGATTGTTGACGATGTTGTCACAGCACACACCCTTATACTAGCATTATTGATAACGCTTTGTTGCAACGGTGCATGCGAGATTGTCACTGGGAGTTTTGGATGCATCAATCAATGTAAAAGTACTATAAGCACTATAAGTGTTGGGGCTCTCTGTGGGCCATTAAGAGGACGGACGACCTGATATCGAGTACAATTCAGTGTCTCTCTTTTCTAATAAAAACTTGTTGGGAAGTTTGCTAAAGTCTTTCCCACCATATCCAAGTTGCATACTGCATTAATAATTTTTACAATAAAAACTTCCTTTTCAAAAAACTCACCAACTGACAGCGCACAATATTACCTACTAAAGCATGGAGCAATACAATTTCCAGACTATATGTACCATATCAGCATCTCCTTAACCCACACCACTTCCTTCAACTTTTCTAGTGCAGAGATAACCTCCATTAGTTCCCATTTACCCCTCCAATCTAACCCATCAGCCGACCCCTTCTTGCAGAACCAAAAAGCCTCAGCACGTCCCATTTCAATAATAGCCTTCCTCTTCTCTAAATCCTGCATCAAACATATCGCTTTTCTTGTACCCATTATTTCAATCACTACTGCAGATTCAGCCTTAACCGCTCCCCCAAATCCACACAAATATTTTCCTTCCTCGTTCCTACACACCACTCCAATTGCAGCACCTTCCTGTTTAAATGAGCCATCACAGTTTACCTTCACCAATCCCTTCTCAGTTCTCTTTTTCCTTACGTTGATCCTTCATTCCTTTCTGACTTTGCCACCTATTCACCTTCCAATGCTCAATCACAGCTCTTTCAGCACTCCTCACCACTAGAGATGGGAAAATGAGTAGGCCGGCCCTTTACACAAGCTCGAGCCTATCTTCTATAAAAGGTTCATATTTTGAAGTCCCAACTCATTTACTCTTGACTCAGCCGCCGTAGGCTTCAAGCTTGTTTAACAATTTTTTTTCATTTCCTTAAAAAAATTTAATTAAAACACTAAAATTCTTAGTTTAAGACAAATACTTTTAAAGTATTAAATACTTTATCTTTTTCTTATAAATATAATAAGTGACTATTGACCTTAGTAAAAACTGGGTTAATGTGTAAAAATACACATGAATTTTTTTTTTAAAATGCACCCAACCTTAGATTTTTTTTTTTTTAGTGAAAAAAGTACCCACGAGAAACAGAGCAAAAATACTATGATTGATAGATTGCATTAACATATGATACTTTTTGATGATGGGCTCACTATTAAAAAAATAAGAATCCCTAAGTTATCTAATTTACTTTAATGCTCTTCTCTTCTCCATAATATGTCGCTCCCTTTCCGCTTGGTCTCTCATTTTCATCTCAAATTCCAGTGACAACATCATCCACTAGCGGTGGCGACAACTTCCTCCACCAGCGGTGGCGGTGATTCTCTGCCTCCATCCTCCTTGCCAATCTAAATCAATGAACTCATCCTCCGCAAGCTCTCCTTCCAAATGCACCATTATCTCTGCCAAGTGCCAACCTTGAGCCCTACCTCCCTCAGCCTGGTCTCTTTACTTCCTCCCTCCTTCAGTTCGATTGCCTGCGTTCTTGCGGCTTGGGTCATGAGTTGAAGGCACCAGATTTAGAGAAATTTTTGTGTTGTTTGGATTTCATTAATTGGATTCCAATGGAAGCCACTAGGTTTACGTACATGTGAGGTCTAACTTTTTACAAATGGTTGTGAAGTCCAACAAAACACAATCTTGTCTAGAACGAAGTCGAGGATTCGTTTTTCTTCATCGATGACAAGCATTCCACACTTTCTCAAGCTCTACGTAGAACGTCGTTCACCGTTATCAGCCCTGCGTGGTTGTTCTCCAGAAGGAACTGAAGACAATATGAGCCTTAGGCATTTGTGTTGTCCTAACATCCAGATATTTATCTTTCGAATCTCGCTTTGAATCTATCCCTACATCATCGGTTACCTGCATTGTTTTCATTTTGATTACTAGAAACCCGTATGCTTGAGATTGCTTTGTTGTGAAGTACTAGATTTGTTGAGTATTGGCATTCTATTTATTAATCACTTTATACTATCATTAATTTAGAAAATTCTAGGTATTTATAATGCATGATCTGGTAAATGACTTGGCTTGATTTGTACATGGCTATCTAGAAGTTGAGTTTAAATCGCTTCATGCTACTATTGGTTTGAGAATTCAAAAGACACTGACAGAAACATTCACCTGCAGACCTTTTTATGTAGCTTGGAGAAGTTGCCTGAATCAATTGGCATGCTAAGGCATGGTATTTAGAACATAGAGGGAGCCACTCCTACTTAACCCATCTACAGAATCCGAGTGCCTCTCAAAATCTCTTCATCGACGAGTGTAAAAGCGAAGGGCGAGTCTACTTGAGAGGGAATTTTTTTGAGTTTAGAGGCATTTTGTTATTTTTCATATTGCAAGTAACCTCAGTTAAGATATTAGGTCAAGGTATTTTTACCCTATTTTTGAAAGCTCATGGGTACTTTTTTCACTAAAAAAAATATTTGGTGTTAAGTGCAATTTGAAAAAAAACTCATATGTATTTTTGTATGTTAACATTTTTGTACCTTACATCAATAAAAAAAAAAATAATTCTTTCAATATTTCATAAGAAAAATTTTCTTTGGGGAAATACTAAGAACCAAGTGAAAGATTCTTAAAAATTTAGTAATATTTTTTTTAAGAAAATCAATTAGAAGACTTGTAATTAACTATAATGTCATCAACAAGCATCTCTTAATTTTTTTTAATAAGAATATAATAAATTCTTCCTTTAAAAATATTCAAATAGCAACACTATATGATTTGGAAAACACTTCTAGTTGAAAATATATAGATCATTTTTTCAAAACGAAAGTCAATCGGTAATTATTTAATAAAACTATAAAAATTAGTAAGCCTACCAGGCTTCTGAAGACCCTATATCATAAATCCGACCCTTGACAAGCTCAAGATTAAAAGGGTTCGGCTTAATTTTCTAACTCTACTCATCACTTATATAGGGTCTGGTTCCTTCATTCCAAACACCTCCCTATTTGTCGGGGAAGGAGATCTAATGATTTATTTCTAAATTGCTGATAGTTTGAGTAAACAACTAAGGAGTCCATATAATGTGTGCGACTGATGATTTCTGGCAAAAAGAAAAATGTGCGACCGTGAGGTGATTAATAAATAAATAATGGACATGTTTGGTACAACATTTGGTATCACAAATCGGGCGTTTGGACTATTCTGACTAGGTTTTTGGGGGTTTAATTTTTTTTACATGTTTGGTTGTCAAGTCAGCCCAATTGAACTTCTTTCTTCTGACTAAAAAGTAGCTTACTTGAAAACTTATTTTCAAAGCTTTTCAGTCTTTGCCTTATGGTTGGTCACTGTACATTTATATTTGTTAATTAATTGGCAACCACACTCGTCTGGCCCTGAGCTTCTCTGCATTAATTCTGAAGCAGATGCAGAGCATAGATGGCCTAGCTCATCTTCTTCTGCATTTCTCTCCTCGCGGGACAACCTCGGCTCATCTACTTCTTCCTATTCTCTCCTCCTTTTTTGACGTTCCCTTTCTTTTCATTGTACTCTCTCATCTCTTCTCCACTCTCAATGGTTGTCTCTCATGAGAAATTTGAAGGAGCGAAAAAAAAAAACACACTAATTCAAATCAGGTGAGTATTGGAAAAACAAATCAAACAAGTTCAATAATCATACTCACGGGAAAATTTAAAGGAAAGATGGGACACGGACGCCTCTTGAAATCCATTGCAGCATATTGAACTTGAACGAGCAATTGGTTTTGCTGATGAGTTGGACACAGAAAATTGCTAATAAGCTTAAGCACTTCCACAAAGCCATATTCTTTATGTACGCATTACTCGCTCAAACCCAGACGGGGTGATAATAATTGACGACGCCATGAACGCAGAACCTTCAATCTATCAGATGTGGCGATGATGCAGTCGTCAAAGAGGAAGGAAGCGCCAGTAACATCATTGCCAAAGAAAGAGATCGTGGAGGTGAGGCTGAGGAAGAGAGAACGTAGAGAGATGGGTGACAACGTCGCTGCCGGAGTCCGAGAAGAAATGAGGGAGATGAATGAAGGGAGGGAGGGTTTGATAGAAAGAGAGAGGACACGAGGGATAAGAAGCACGATCAGTGAAAACGACTTCAACATAAATAAATGAACCGTAATTCGTGGTAGAATCAAAACCAACTTAAGGAGTAGGTAAATCTAATACTCTCACTTTCCACTTCCATTAACCCCTCCTTCTATTTTAGAAACTCATATAAATATTTTTTTAAAAAAATATATATTACACAAATCTTTATTATATTTTAAAATTTTATTTCCATTTATCTAAATATTTGTTGGCCATTAAATTTAACTTTTGAATATTTTTTCACCAAAATGTCCCTCTTTAATATTTTATGTGTGTATAAGAGCTAATAAAAATTTATAAAACCAAATATATACCGCCAAAAATTTATTCTAATAGATTTTTTAACTTTTTAATTTCTTAAAAAATGTATTAGTTTTTATATTATAAATTGATTTTTATTATTATTTTCATATTATATCTTTATTTTTAACCAACTTTTTAAATTCACATAATTAAAGTAAGAGTAAAATTAGAAATATTTATCAATTTTGAACCAATTGAATAACTTAACTTTCATTCCTTAATCCATGAGAAATGGTAGTTTGTATCTTATAATATGGATCAGTATGAATATTTAATTAAATACTTTAGTGTTTTAAAATTTTTTAATAATAATTCAAAGAATGGCAAATATAACTACCAACCATACCTTAATCTTATAATTTTATTAGTATAAATTTTCAAACAGGTGTTGTCACAGTCTTATTTATTATTTAAAATAAGATGAAATTGCAATGTCATTCTTCCGCCTCTCTCCATACACAAGTTGGTGGCCCCCTGAAGTCAACTCAAAGCAGGTAGGTAGGAGACGCAGACGGTAAATGAAAAGCGGGGATCCCCATATTGCTAAGGCAACTAACGCCTTTCGGATGGTCAACTCCCAAAGGCTGTAATTGTCCTGAATCGCCATGGAAATGGAAGCAGCGTCAGGCATGAGCAGTGAAGGGCGGCCCATCCAATGCAAAGGTATGACTCACTATTTGGGATTTTTGAATACGATCCTATGACGATGATGAAAACAGTCACTTGTTCTCCATGAAACTTCAGCCGCCGTGTGTCGGAGAGCCGGCGAGCCACTGGTAATCGAGAATGTCATGGTGGCACCACCCATGTCTCGTGAAGCACGTATTCGCATCATATGCACGTCTCTGTGTCACAGCGACATCACATTCTGGAGGATGAAGGTTGCCCGAGTCAAATTCATGAATACTCTGCTATTTTTAACTATATAATAAGACCCCTGTTTTTTGATCGCCTCTTCCTTTTTTGCACGTGTTGCAGGATCCTCCAGGAATTTGCCCCAGAATTCTGGGTCACGAGGCCGTCGGGTAATTAAGCTTATGGACTTTGTTGGTTGAATTTCTTCACAATCATCAGAATAAAACATGTATATGGCAGGTGATTGATGGGCAGGGTGGTGGAGAGCGTGGGAGAAGAAGTGAGGGAAGTGGAGAAAGGGGACGTCGTGGTGCCGGTGTTCCTGCCAGAATGCGGCGAGTGTGAGGACTGCAGGTCAACGAAGAGCAACCTGTGTTCCACGGTGGGGTTCAGGGTGTCGCCGTGGATGGCCAGGCATGAGAGCACCAGATTCACCGACATGAAAGGCAACCCCATATATCACTTCCTCTTTGTCTCCAGCTTCAGCCAGTACACCGTCGTTGACGTTGCCAATCTCACCAAGATTCATCCCTCCCCCCCCCCCCCCCCCCCCAACAGGGCTTACCTCCTCAGCTGCGGTGTTTCTACTGGTATACTCTCCTTTACAAATTCAGCTAATACGCCTCTTCTCAATTAATTTGAACAAGAATTACAGATCTTGATGACCATACCACGGTAACATTTTAGTTCAAGCAATTGAAAAATATAATAATATATATCTAAGGTTCGAAGCGCTGGTTTATTTGAATCAGCTAATTTAATGAATTAAATTAGCTGTGAGGCCAACTAAATGGCCGCGTGTAGTTGATTATATATGTTCAATCATCATATCTAGATCTGATTATTGACGAAAACTCTCATATTTTTGACGAAATTTATTGAGGAGGCCAACTTGATGTTTGGCCGCACATACGCCGAGAGAGCACCGACGATCATCTAAACAAACCTCTGAAACATACGTGTTGCTGCGATGCTTATCCTAACAAAGTGAATGACGTCAATGCACGTAGACTCATGATACTAGCCATGCGCCTCAAACTTATAGAATTGGATTATAGACGTGTGCACATGTTATTGAATTATTGACTATGTTTTGATTATATTAGTTGTTTTTGTTTTCCAGGGGTAGGTGCTGCTTGGGTGACGGCGGCTGTGGAAGCAGGCTCTACGGTTGCTATATTTGGGCTGGGTTCTATTGGATTAGCTGTGCGTATACTCCTCCGCGACACACGCTTCTTTTATCCCCCCCCCCCCCAAAAAAAAAAAAGGATCTGTTCGTGCTACTCTATATATATGAATAAGAACTTGATTTTTTGAATGTTATACTTATATGGTTATAATGTTACTTTTCATTAACTTTGATCACAAAATTTAAAAATTAAAAGCAGAGACTATTTTTCTGAGAAGAGGAAAAAGATCGATTTTGAAATTAGAGTTGTTGGCTCATTGAAATGGTTTGTTTGATACACTTGCGTAGGTTGCGGAGGGGGCTAGACTGTGTGGAGCAGGGAGGATTATAGGGGTGGATTTGAACCCTGATAAATTTGAGATCGGTAATCAGCTTTACTGTATATAATATCGTTGTCATCTGTGTCATGTCATTATCAGGCAGTCCATCTGATTATACGATTTCTCTCTTCTCTTCTTTAATCAGGGAAAAAGTTTGGAGTCACTGACTTCGTCAATTCTGGAGAATGTGGGGACAAACCTGTCAGCCAGGTCCATCTCATGCTATTAAATTAATTAAGGTGTACATGTTTAAAACAGAGAGAGAGAGAGAGAGAGAGAGCTTGAGCTTATAACCTCGGGGTCCCTGCTTTCAATTAAATTTAAACGTCTGGAATTCCCGTTCATGGTTTTACTTTTACTAGCTAATAACTAACTTTCGTTATTACTAGCTCCAATCAGCTAAGAAAGATTAAAGAAATTAATTAAATTATTTTAGGTATTTTATTTTTAAAATTAAATTTTAACTAAAAAATTAATATATAATATAAGAATACATAACATATATAACATGATTAAATTAAGTAATTTATTTAACTTCCTTAAAAAAAAAAAGTTAAACCAGACTTATTATTAGTAGCGGGACTATTATTTTTTACTTCTAAAATTCAAAAATCAGTTAGCAAAGATATTTTAAACTTAATATTTTCCCGACAAAGATGAGAGAAATGAAAGTGGTTGGAACAGGTAATCAAGGAAATGACTGGTGGAGGGGCTGATTATTGCTTCGAATGCGTGGGGATGGCGTCGTTAGTGCATGAAGCATATGCCTCTTGTCGGAAGGTTTCCTCTCAGCTTTTTGATCCACTTGGAGCAGTTGAAATTTCATTTCTGCTATTTGTTGTTATCATTAATCCACAGTCATAATTGGGGAGAATGGATGAGAGTGTTGGAATATTGAATAGTTACGTTGATAAAAAAAAAAAAGTGATGTTTTTGACTTCAGGGATGGGGAAAAACGATAGTGGTGGGTGTTGACAAACCAGGATCCAAGTTAACCCTGAGTTCAGCTGAAGTCCTTCATAGTGGAAAAGTCCTCACAGGATCCTTATTCGGGGGACTCAAACCCAAGACTCATATTCCCATTCTGGCCAAGCGCTATCTTGACAAGGTGATCCTTCATACTTTACTATCTATTATTCCGTCATTTCTCTCTCTACCTACTCTTTATGTATCTGTGTTAGTGCGTATACAATAGAAACTTTACAGAGCAAAAGCATGGCAGTGTAAAACAATCATTTCATCAAAGTGCCAGATTTTTTAGAACTTTTCGTGTCTGATAATTAAGCTTGCCCACGATGATTGACAGGAACTGCAGCTGGATGATTTTGTCACCCACGAGATTGACTTCGAGGACATAAACAGAGCTTTTGATTTATTGCTTGAAGGACAGTGTCTTCGATGTGTGATTTGGATGAACAAATAAACGTGAACCGAAGAATTTCGGTTATATTGCTCTTTTACTTTCTCTTGCATTCAATACATAAACGCGCTCTTGATTGTATTGCACGGCAGCGCCACTCGGTGCTCCTATCAAGTATTCGCTGATCTCAACTCTCGAGTTTCTTAGACTGTAATAGCATCCTCTGTGATCTCTGTTCTCATTCTCTATTCGCTAAGCCGAGGGAAGAATCAGAAATAACTTTTATCTGCTCATTTTTCTTACCGTTTGGTCAAGGCTTTTCATTTACTAGAAATTTGCTTCCAGCCTTCTCTTATTCGATCAATATTACTATAACCCCATTATCAATATTACTATGAGAAACCTGCAAACTTCGTTAAATATTAGTAGTGAATACTGATCGATGCAGCTCTGATCTGCGTTGACTGATAAAGAAAAGCAAAGATATGAGTTACCTTGGCATGCGCTTGTGTTATGCCGTAATTTGAGGCAGGCTCGAAAATTATCAGACCGGCAGAATAATGAGAACATCACTGAAACCGTTAAATTTATTTAGAGGTGATAAAAGTAATTGTAGATGGTAGATTTTTTTTTTTTTTTAAAAAGAATAGTTTATTCTTTTAAATAAAAGCTCTGAAAAACTATGATTTTCTAGCAAAATGGATTGCGGAGAGTGTTTGGTTGGCTTATAAAACAAGCAATGATTTTGGTTGAAAAATTTGTTGTGGGAAAAACGAGAGTTTCAAACCAGAGGATCCAAACACATGCTCATATGGATGGTTCCTCGGTTTAGTTAGTTAATAAGGTTGATGCGAGGCTAAGGCGGGTAACTGTCAAGAATGGATCATGGATGTGTGCACCACAGTGAAGGGTGTTCTTCAAGAGTTGGATCACATTAATTGCGAGGAAGTATAGCGGCAGGGCCTGAGATAGTTGTAATGCATCATGTGTACGTGCCTCCGAAAAAAACCCTTGTAGCCACTACCTCCATGGCTTCCTTCAAATCCAACGTAACCACCCACAGATAATGACCCGTATGTAGTATTCTAGAGCTTCACTTATCGTCTATAGATGACCCCACCCCCAAATAATGTTTATTGCGCTTATCATGTCCACATTCACCGTTTGTGCCCATCCATTCATTCAGCGGGCCACGCTTCTAGAAATTCTACACTCCGAGCCAGCTCAAACGTTTTATTCCAGTCATCATCAGTTCCGTTCATTTCGCCTTTACGCTAATTAACATTATTTTCATCAAATGGCTGCAGGAAAATGCCTAATCCGAACCAAAAGCATGAGAAGAATCGGCCATTTTTTTGGCATATTCAGGAATTCCTTTTTTATCACAACTACAGCGCCACCAGGTGACAATAATAACCTCGTTCGCTCATTCTTTTCCCCTGATTGATTCCCCTAACATGAATTGCGTTATGTCTGCCTACATACAGCCAGTTCTCTCTCTATACCAAGTAAATGAGTAAACATTAGCATTTGGCTGACAGCAGTTATATACACAAATGAAATACTTTCATTCCCGTTCAATACATTGTTTTTTTTTTTCGTTTTCTTTTCCGTCGGCTTCAAACATTCTATACACATTCGAGCAAAAAAAAAAAAAACATTCTATACACATGAAATTAAAAAAAAGCTTACAATATCAACACATGTATGGAGTATAGACACACAAAGGAAAGCAAAGTGAACACAGCACACCCGCATGGATCATTCATGTCTAGAAAGCATGGTCCTGAATTCAACGATCACCGGCTTCTCTCTCTTTCTCCTTTTCCTTGTCTTCCTCTGTCTTGGGGTGGTAGCCAGGAAGTTTCTCTTTGATCTTCTCAAGTATGCCCTTCTTCTCCTTGGTTTCTCCATCTGGAGCCACGTTAGCGTCAGTGACCTGATGCTCCGCCGAAGCCGATGGTGGCGGAGCAGGGACCTCCTCTGCTTTCTTGTGCTGACCTGGCAGCTTCTCCTTAATCTTGTCGAGGAAGCCTCTCTTTTCCTCTGGGTGGGATGGATCCGCCTCCACTTTCTCAACGGGAACCGCAGTGTCCTCGTGCTTCTCTTCTTCCTTGTGATCGCCTCCTATCTTTTCTTCCATCTTCTCTTTCACTCCTTTCTTTTCCTCCTCCTCCTACCAAAAATCCATGATCAAGACGTGTAAACAATACTTTAGACTTCTCATTCATTATGTAAAACAAAAATAACCAGGAAAGGATACTTACAGAGCTAGAGCTCCTGTCGGATCGGTGAAGCTCTTCCAGGAGGCTGTGCTTCTTCTCGGATCCCTCCTCTTCTTTCTTCTCCTCCACCTTACTCTCGTGTTCATCAGAAACCTTCACCTTCTCAAACTCGGTGGCTATCACCTCCTCCTGATGAGGCTTCTCCTCTTCTCTTTTCTTGCCGAGCAGATGAAAAGGGCCATGGTCCTTGATCTCCCTCTCAGTGGCCTCCTGCTCATGGATCTTGCTCTGGCTCTCCTCCGCCATGTTTACTATTGACGAGTGGTTAACTTGAACAGAGGAAGCAGATCAAATCAAAGAATGCAGACAGATCAATATAAACCAGGGATAATAGAGCGTATTTCGGAAGTGTGTACTGAACTGAGAAAGGATACGTTGGTGCTAGAGCATTTATAGGGGGGGAGAACGCGCATTGGACACGATTAATTATTGATGGCGATTATCCATTATCACTTTACTAATTATGTGGGCGAGTAGTGCCAATAAGATGGCCAATGACGTGAGGCACAAAGTCGTAGGGGGCACGGAAGTGTAACCCTACACGACAGTAACTGTACTCGCTAGCATTGAAGGACACGTGGGGAATGTGGGTCCAGAATGTGGTTAGAAACAGCGAGTTACGTAACATGATATGTGCTTGCGAGGATGGAAGGAAGGAGGGGCAAAGTGAAAGGAAGAGAGAGGGAGAGATGAGAGGGAAAATAAAAAATGTCGGGCCAATGAAAGAGAGGACACGTTAGTAAGAATGAAGGGTGGCTTTAGCGTGGGACCCGAAAGGTCGGTGGGGAATGGATAAATAGGCGTTTAGGAGAAGGAAGTGGGGTTTTCCAGAGTGTTGCCGGTCTTTGAGTCATTCTCTCTCAGGGTCCCACCCTCTTTCTTTTTTTTTTTTGCTCAGAAAAGACTCCATATATTACTAACTCAATCCAGTACCAGATACACAAGAACAGAATCAGCAAACATGGGTAAACAACTAGTACAGACGATACAGAAAAACTAATGCAGACGACTAAGCCACTAAACAGACTCCATAAGTATTACACAAACAGATACCAATAAAATAAACAACAAAGGGAGACAACTGATCAGAAAGGGGAAGCAGCTGATCTTCCTTCAACAACATCTTCAGCCTTTAGAATATCCAAAGTTAGAAGAGAGGATAAAGAGGGTGTTGGTGATGAGACTCACCCAACAGGGTACAACCCTTTATAAGCATTAGCTGTTAGATAGTTAGCTGCTTGATTACCCCTTCGAGGAGTAAAAGATAAAGAGAACCCAACTTTAGAAATAAGAAAACCAATAATGTCCTGAAGCTCGCTTCAATAACTCCACTCTACCAAATCTGGGGTCCTAGCTTCAACACACTTAATCAAGGAAAGGCAATCCGACTTGAAGATAACATTATCATGTCCCAAGTCCACTGCAAGGAGCATGACCCTTTTCAGAGCCAAAGCCTCAGTCATGAAGGCTGAAATTGATTTAACCTTACTGACAAACCCCATTTGAATTAGCCCAGAGAATCTCTGCACACCACCCCAATTGCAGCGCCTTTATTGGGTAAGAATGAGCCATCACAGTTGATCTTGAGGGAGCCAGGCTCTGGGGGAAACCAAATCAGTCTTGGAGAATTAGTACCAGACGCCTTGTCAATTGATGAGTTCTACCTTTCCTAGATGGCCCAAAATTCGTTGTTTCTACTGCTTGCTGAGATTATGACAGAGAGAGGGCTAGGTTCCACTTGGTCAAACACCTTTGCATTCCGATGCTTCCAGATGAACCAAAGAGTCTAGCAGATTAAAGAGATGTCCTGAGGTTTCAGCAGCTGCATACCTACAAGGATTAACCACCGTGCATTGAAATTATAGATACATGTTAAGTCAAACTTGCCCCCAAGTATACTTCCAAACCAAATACAACGTGTCCATGTGCAATGGAAAAAGAGGTGCTCTATGGTTTCCTCCTCTTCATCACAAATAGGACAAATAGGCATTTAAGACCTCTTTCGCTTGAAAAGGGCTGAATTGGTTGCTAAAGCATTGCTCAGGATCCTCCATATGAATTGTTGCACTCTGGGAATTATGCTAATGCTCCAAATAGACTTCCAACACTGGCTAGTCATTATCACCGAAGATCCAGCTTTGCTGCCTCCCACTCGACTTTCATCCTCCTTAGCTGCCCGGTATCCCAGTTTAACTTGGTAGTCTCCATTTTTAGCATTCACCCATACAAGTTTGTCTTCAAGGCCATTGGAGAGAATTGAAATAGTATATATAGCCGCTTTGACCTCTGGGGGCAGATAGATGCTAATCAAACTTAGAACCCATGAGCCATTGGAGATGAGGTCACAAACTCTCCCATTGGAAACCAAAGGATCTGCTGCTGTTGCTGGTTTTTCAGGAAATTGAACCCCCGAGACCTAGTTGTCATCCCAGATTTGAATATTCGAGCCATTACCAACATCCTACTTAAGGTATTTTTAATAAAATCCCTCCCTTCAAGCAAACTTGACTAGCACCAAGACGCTTTGTGCCCTTTTGTAGCTGTGGAGAAATTTCCTTTAAGGAAATAAACACTCTTTAGCACCTAGACCCACAGATCATGAGGTCTCTTCATCACTCTCCAAGCCAATTTAGCAAGCAATGCATTATTCATAAGGACTAAATCCTAGAAGCCCATACCTCTTGAATCTTTCCCTTTAGTGAGCATTTCCTAAGACTTCCAGTGAGTACTTTTTCCAAACGCATTACCATTCCACCAAAAAGAAGCAATGAGGATGTTTAGTTCTTGACATGTTTTAGATGGGAATTTAAAACATTGCATCGGAAAAATTGGGATCACTTGAACTACCGCTTTGATCATCACTTTGCAGCCTGCATAAGAGAGGAGAGAGTTTCCCCATCCTTGAAGCTTGCTAAGGACACGTTCCCGGATGTATGCTAGCACTTGGGTTTTTGTCTTACCCCATATACTTGGAATGCCGAGGTACTTACCGGGGTCATCTGTCCAAGGTACACCCAGCATGCTGCCCACCATTGATTTTACATCTGCTGGGGTGTTTTTGGAAAAGAAGATGCTGGACTTATCTGCATTAATAGCCTGCCCTGACGCATTACAGTACAAACGCAGAATTTCAGCAAGTTGGATGCAGTTCCCATGGCTTGCTTGCATGTAGAATAGGGCATTGTCAGCAAAAAAAACTATGGGTAAGCATGGGGCAGCTCTGGCTTAATTTAATACCCTTAATGCGGTTATCTTTCTGGTACTTATCAATCATAAGGGACAAGACTTCAAGAACCAGAATAAATAGATAAGGGGAGAGGGGGTCCCCTTGTCTGGGTCCCCTCCCCGGGCCAAATGAGCTAATAGTCTCACCAAAAACGCATATGTTGAGAACCATCGAGTATACACACTTCATAATAAGACTAACCCACTCAGCACAGAAGCCAAACCTCAGTAATACTTGCTCCAAAAAGTTCCATTCCACCTTATCATAGGCTTTGCTTATGTCTATCTTAGGGGAGAATTCAAATTTGCCTCCAGCTTTCTTACGCCGCAAGTAATGGTAAACCTCATGTGCAATAACTATGTTGTCATGAATGCACCGGCCTGGAATGAAAGCACCTTGGTTCTGGGAGATGCATGCATTAAGCAAAGGTCTCATTCGATTGGTCATTAGCTTAGAAATAATCTTGTAAGAAAAGTTACACAACCCAATAGGTCTGAATTGTTCGACCAAAAAAAAAGATAGGTCTAAATTGGGAAACATGTTCTAGTTTGGCCACTTTTGGGATTAAGGTAATCTTGGCCTCGTTAATGGTCTCCAGGGTTGAATTTCCAGAGAAGAAATCCCGGACTATCATGCATATGGACTCCCCAACCTCCGGCCAAGCAGCTTGGTAGAACTTCCCAGAAAAACCATCAAGACCTGGAGCCTTTGACCCTCCCAAACTGAATACTGCATCTCTAATCTCTTTATTGGACATGGTTGCCATGAGAGTTTTGTTCATTTCGTCAGAGATTTTCCTGTCAATAAACTCTAGAACAGGTTGCAGATCCCTATTCCCAGAGGGTGAGAATAGTTGCTGGAAGAATTCGCTTATATTGTTAGAGATATCAGCCCTTTCTGTTAGTAAAGTCCCCGCATCATCTCGGATGCTTATAATATCATTATGCTGTTTTCTCTTGACTGTAGACAGATGGAAGAAGCAGGAATTATTGTCCTTTGCCGCTAGCCAGTTGACCCGAGATCTCTGCCACCAGAATTGTTCTTCCTTGTCTAAAGCTTTTTCCAACTCCAATTTAGTGTCAACAATTGCCCAGATTTGCTCAAGAGTAAAAACTCCCTATTGGAGTGATACAAGGCGAGATTTAATGGCTCCAATGACCTTAGCGAAGTTTGGGAATTCTGATTTGCTCCATTGGATGAGGTCACCTCTGCACTTCAACAATTTACTAACAAAAAGCTCCAGGGCAGGCAGGTTGTCCCAAACAGCTCGACACCAATTATCCCCAATAACTCTGTTAAAGTCGTTGTGATGCACCCAAGAGGCCTCAAATCTGAACAACTTTTTTCGGTGATGTTTAGGTTGGCAAAATTGGACAAAGAGTAGGTGGTGATTCGACCCTGCAGGATCAATGTGGAGGACTTGTAGATTTGGAATTTTCTCCCTGAGTGGCACATTACCAAGAGCTCTGTCAATTCTCTCCCATATAGTGTCAGGTGAGAGTCGATTGTTGCACCATTTATAGCAAGACCTATTGAAACCCAAGTCATCTAAATTGCAGTTGACAACCATACACTTAAAAATGAGGATCTTTCTCCAGGCCCTTGGGTTCCCTCCACACTTTTCCTCTTAGGACATTATATCATTAAAATAACCAATACAGATCCAAGAAGACTGAATATTGTAACTAATCCTTCTCAATTCATGCCAACAAAGGACTCGGTCACTTTCAACAGGGGGTCCATAGACAAAAGAAATATAGGCAGGAGTATCTAAAGTTAAGGATTCAACAGAAACATGAATAATGTTAGCTGAGGAGGATAAAATGTTTATCGTTACGCTTTCCTTCCACTAAAGAGCTAAACCGCTGCTTGTGCCCACCAGATTGACAATCCACACCTCTCTAAAACCACATTTATGTGCAATTTTTCGGACCGCCTTAGCCTTCTATTTGGTCTTCATCAGAAACACTATTTGGGGTTTTTTTTTTAAAAAAAGCAAGCTTCCTTCAAGCTCCTGGCTGTCAGGGCAACCCCAAGGCCCTGACAGTTCCAGGCTAGGAGATTCATGGTGCACTAGTGGAGGGTACCACCCCACCACCGGCATTTGCAGAAGAGAATTCATCACAGACCTCCGATTCATTATTAGCTAAACCTTGCCAACTTTCGGGAAAGTCAATTTCCCCTGGATTCAAGCTTCCACCAGATGAAGGAGGGATACCAGCAAGGTTGGAAGACCGAAGGCGATGTTTCAGCGATCTATAGGTTCTCTGTTTGCCCCTTCGTTTGGGGGATCTTACAGGAATTGATGGTTGAATAGGCACCACAGATTCTGGTTTTTCCGTTAGAGGTTCTGCAAGAGAGAAGAGGAGCCGACGAGGCTTCTTAGCCACCTCATCTTCTAACAAAGGCAATTTTGTTGGGTCACCATATATTGTTGTTGGATAGGGGTTTGCTGATTAGATGGTCATGTTCTTGGCACTAAGTTGATTCCTCCTAAATTTCTCTTGGATTCGACAGAACCAGTGTGCCCCAATCCAACTTATGATGACTGGTTAGCCACCTATCAAGTCCTTTTCGGCTGGCTTCTCGAAACCTTGACAATTGAAATCGCTAGTTAGATGACTGGCTGTAAAACTTTAGCCTCATTGTGGAAGGCTATTACAAAGTTTGTTAGCGCCAACACCAGATCTTGAATCACTTTCTTGAAGGGGGAATTTCAGCAACTCAAGAAAGCCTCTCTCAAGATGAGAGAATATATGGCCAAAATGAAGTTAGTCTCAAATAATTTAACCTTACTGGATGTCCGTTGTCTCTCACTGATCTTATCGCTCAAACATTGGCTGGCTTAGACACTGAATACATGCCATTTGTCGTTCTACTTTTTGAGAAAGAGAACATGACTTGGTCTGAGCTTCAATCCAAGCTTCTCACTTATGAATCTCGATTGTAACAGCTGCATACCACAACCTCAGCTAATTTGTCTCATGCATTCGCTAGTTTGACTATTCCATTTGACCACAACGTCCCTTTTATCATCAGCCTCATCAAGTCTACCCTTAGCACCAAGAACTCCTCCCTCAAGTTCTTCATCATGCACCTTATTGAGCTCACTGAATGCTCTTCCTTCATCATCATGGCTCAGCGTGCTCACAAGAATGACTTCCCTTTCTTCAATGTCGCCTACTGGCATAACACCCTCGCTGGGGCCTTCTAGGTCGACACCTACCCCTAAAACACACATTTTATATCAAATTTCCATTGATAATGATTTAGGCGAAGAGCAGGGAGAAGGTGAAATCAAGAGCAAGCTTGGACACACACACACACATGTAGCGAAAAAAAGCCAAATTTAATAGTCAAACTTAACGATCAAACAGTATTTTTGCACTTACGTTGTAATCACGTAGTTATTTTTACACCTAAAAAAATATTTGGTGTTAAGCACTCATAGTAAATAAAACATATATATATTTTTACACCTTAATCCTTTATATTAAGAGTGGTAGTAATGCTAGAAAAGAAAGGGCTTTTAGGGTGAGCTATTTTTTGCTACATTTGGGCTGGGCTGGTCGAACAAAAGATTCTATGGATGGACGAATCAGAATCAAATCCTCTGGTCTTGGGACGAAATTCTTGGAAGAGACCTGATTTACGAGGTTTTCTTTTGGGCTATGTTTGGGTATTTCACAGATCCATAACAAGGGAAAGGAAACATGGATTATGGAATTTTTATGGAATTGATTTTTTTTTTTTGGTAAAATATGGAATTGAAATTTGAAGGGGGAGGAAGCGACCAGTGCAGAGAAATAGAGCCAATAGGAAGCGAGCTCTGGAAGACCCATCCTCAATTCCTCTGATCAAATTTCGTCGTCCAGTTTTTAGGTTCTGCACTAATCGACGTTTCCTTCCGATTAAGTGAAGAGGAGGGTTTCCGCTCTGAGACGGGGAGGGAGAGAGGGAGAGAGGCTACGATGATAACGCGATCGAATCTGGCCGAACAGCTGCGTGAGTATCAGATTCGATCCAAGCATGACTGGGCTTCCATCTCCTTCTTCTCATCCACCTCTTCTAATATTACGACCTCGAGGTGCGTCTAGCATTTAATTGGTTTCAGGTTAAATTTTGTATCGTTTCCTTTCTTCTTTATTCAAAAGCTTTTTAATTGCACCTGGCCTTTTTATTTCACCTGTCGTCTGCTCTTTCACATGGCATTTATATGATTTAGAATTCTAATTGAAATTGTCATTTACCTTTTCAATCTCAAATTGGGCTAGGTCGGCTGTGTTCTTGGCTGTTTTGGACCTTTTTTGTCCCAATATTCCATTTAGTCGTTCTCCTTTCACTTCATTTTTTCATATCAAGCCAGAAATTATCTTTCTGTAATAGGTTAGCGTGCAAATCAATTCATTTCGGCTTGTTTGTTTGAATTGGTATTCAAATTATTCGGAGGTATGCTACTGTTTAATGATAAAAACACGCGAAAAGTCTTTCGTTATTTCATCTAAAAATTCGTTAGAAAAATGACTTAGGCCCACGTCTTTTGCCCTCTTAATATGCGGAACAGCTGAAGTAACATTGATTAGAGTATCATGAGTATGTCTCGGCAAGTTCTGCTTCTGAATATCTCAAATCATGGTTGGCATCCCTTGGCTATCAAATTTTTGTTGAAAATAAGGTAGAATGTTTAAACCAGGTTACACATGAAGTACCGAATTCAGGTTCGTCTCTTACAGAAAGAAAACAAGGTTTTGATTGATGATTTGTAAAAGCATTCCTGATCCACCTTTCAACATACTGGCCAAAATGATTAAGTTTCGTGGTAATGGAAAGACGTAGGGTTGCTTCACCTAGGTAGCAGATTCAGGGTTTCTAAAGATTGGGTCAACAATAGTTGTTGGATTGTAAATTTTTGGTGTAGATTGAAGTGCTTGTGATTTGATCTGGAAGAGACTGGATGGCTTACCTGGAGTTCAGTTCTTACCTAGCTCAGTCTTTACCATCTATACCGCAAATACCAGCTTTGAGGTTGACAACTTGGATCTACCATTGTCTTTGATTCGGATTTCAACAGTCCTGTTGCTTTTGAAGAAGGCAATTGTTTTTACTTTAAAAGCACTGAATTGCATTTTTTTTCCCATAATAATAATGGGGTGTATAATTTACTGTTTGTGTAATAGTTTCCCGCTCTGATGGAGTTATGAGCTGTTATCATCACACTTTAAATAAGCTTGAAAAGTTACAGCCATTTTACCAATACCTTTAACCGAATCAGGGATGCCGAGGCTAAAGTAATTTGACGGACATTTAGTGCGTCCTCGGTCATTTTTCTCTGTTGCAGAAGATGGATAGAAGTGAAAGTTACATTTTAGTTTATATGGAGACGGACGATCGTGTACACTTAGCTTTAGCAGCCACGATTTATGTACACTGAGAAATTCTATTTTTGGCTTCAAATGCTTTTATTTCTGAACTTCCGTGATGCTTTTGTTGTTGTTGTTGGATTTGTTTCTCTTAGCATATCGAAGCCTTTTAGAATAGTAGTTAAAAAATTTAATGCCTTTTGTTTGTTTGTTTGTTCTCTTGGTGCAGGGTGGATGTCGTTGTCTTTGTAATATGGGAACTCGTCATTTTAGCTTTCCTGGTTTTTTCAGCGGTCTCTTTGTACTTTAGGCACATCCAGCTTGCTTTTATATTAGTCTGCGTCACAGTGCTGTTGATACTGTGCATGAAAATTACAAAGCAAATACGATTGGCAAGGAAAAAGAAACGAAGGATGCTTCTTCCATTGTCAATGTAAAATGATATGCCATTCCCCATTCTAATTGGGGTGGAGGTTCCGGGCATACTTTTCCGATGACCTTTGTCATAGGTCCGGCTTCCCTTTCATCTTCGGATTATGTAATTACTGAGTCTTCCCAAAGGAAGTTGATCGAAGTCTGCTATCGATGTTTTGGCATCAAGGCTAACCCATCGAATTGGTTCCGGGAAGATAACTCATCTTGGGAGTTGGGGAGTTTAAAGATGTAGGGATCTAGTCGTATAGATATGTGCTTCTTCTTGTCATTGGCGTTGTTGTGTATGTAATGCAACTAAAGCAGGTTACTCTTCGGGATCTTTGACCCCATGAAAAGAGCACGTTTAAAATTTTGTCAAATATACGGGAAGATAATTCTAACTCCTCTTAATTTAAGAGGTGGTTGGGAGTTTGATTTGATTCTAAATATATGACATAAATCTATTTTATCTTTTAAATTTATAGTTTTTTAAATATTTTTATTGATTCCACACATTAAGAAATTTCTTTTTGAGATTATTTTAGCAAATCTAACACATGTATTTGCTGCAAAAAAGTACTCTAGTTAAATTTCTTAATCTATTTAAATTAGTTGACTAGTCTTTATCAAGGAGCGGAAGTAGATGGAACATGTATAACATTTGCAACGTTCACATAAGCTGGGAAAAAAATTAGATTGAAAAATCAATTTCTACCATTTATCAAACGGATAAGGGAGTGGTATGAGAGATGTGACTTTTAATGAAGTCCTTAAATAGCAGTAGCCCGTAAGGACAGAAGGTATACTCATTTTATGAGAAGGGTGTACCGAAGGAAATTCTTTGTCCTATGATGAGACGAAATTTTATTTGTTTTTGTTTACTTTAAGTTTCGACACTATGGAAGAACATAATTGTTTGGGGGCTGCTAATGATCTGCATTTTTTAGAGACAAATTTATTATATTAAGGTTAGTGGTGAAAAATATCATTTTCAGGATAATCTTTGCTCTTTACATCAAGGCTGATTCTGAACCAGATGAAGAAGGCCTCCCAGCACCCTGATGGGACATGCCCTCTTCTTCCTCCTCCTATCCTATAAATAGCAAATAGCAAGGGATGGTGGTGATCATCACTGGCAACTGCTCGCCATCCATCCACGCATTATTTAATTTAATTATAGTATTCTTAGCTCACTCAAAGGAAGCGAGGCAGAGGCATATGATTGATTCCCCTACTCCTGCTCCAACCACATTAATTAAGTACCAGCCCAGAGGAAGAAGAAGGGCGGTGGCGGAAGTGAGGGTGTGGAAAGCAGTGTGTAAGCGTTGCCGTTTCTTATAGACCAATCCGCTTTCTCCAGATATTTTAATAACCGTTGAGTAGCACCCAAAAAAAGAAGAAGAAGAAGAGTGCATCCAGGTAAAGATATGGAAGTTTCCCGTATGGGGGTTTTCATTCTTGATAGACTATGCAATCAATCATGCTTTCTTAAATATAAAAATTATATTACAATCAAATTTTAAATTTGAATAACCATTGATTGATTGTAACTCTTTGGATGGAAGAACAAGTAGGGATGAAAAGGAATGAAAATGAAAAGAAGGGAATAGAATATAAAATATTTTGCCTCAATGTGTTTGATTTGGATAGGAAAAGAAAATAGATTGATAAGAAAATTTTTGTTTGATTGAAAGAAAATAGATAGAAAAATAAGATAAAATATCATTTTACTCTTAAGATTACCAAACACTTAAGTGTTTACTAGCAAAATCGAGTGTTAAAGAGTAACACTCGAAAGGCCCTAAGATATAAATGCAAATCACCTAAATCAAAGTTGAATAAAAATATGTCTTGTCATTTCATTCTCTCAACACAATCGGAAAAATCTCATCATTTTCAATTGGAAAAGTTTCTGGCAGGCGTCTGCAACTCCTCCTCTCATCCCTATCAATAGATATGTTTGCGTTTGTGTCTGAGTCTTTTTCCTTCTTCGTTGTCATATTCTCTCTCCGCATTCATCATCAACGCAATAAGCATCAAGCTAGCCAACAATAGGTGGCTGTTTGCCGTCAAACAATTCCCCATTTGCATTGCCATCGCCTTCTTTGGAACTTTCCATGGACAAGTGAGACATGTATATGGCCATGGCATCATCAACCTCGTCGTCGTTATTAACGCAGCACAAGGTGTTGCTCATGTAGATGAAAAGCTTAACGCTGAAAAGGATATGTTGGTCTTTTCCATTTATTAGAAAATGGGTCCCACAAAAAAAGGTCAGAATTGATTTTCTTATGTTTAAGGGAAAATGGCTCGCCGAAAATGGTTTTCCTATGAAAATGTGAATCTAATAGCTGTGTTCAACGGAAAATCGGCATTTTCTCTTTTCTTCTCCAAATTTTCCTTAAACCAAACAGGCCCTAAGGTTGGTTTGCATGAAAATGAGCTTTGGAGTTTGGGGTATTAGGGTGGCCAGATTGCCCAATTAACATGGGGCCTCTTAGGCTAGGCTAAACCGGGTCGAAAGTACACAAGTTGCAAAAAAAAACTCCTCTGAGTTTATATATCGAGCACCAGGCTAATGCGTAGCCTGGCCTAGTATATTGTTTGTATGTGTTTATTTGTATAAGATGGAATTGTTTGGCAAAAATTTCTAAAAAATATCATTTAAAGTTGGAAAACCCAGGTATGTTAACACATGAACATGATAAATATGTCTCAAATGACTAATATGAAATTTTGAAATGTTATGATTTTATTAAAATGTCCCTCAATTTTCTTTTTCTTTTTTAAAAAAATAACCCTTGCTACCAACAGAGCAATGAAAACTTGAGTATAGATATTGGCTATTTTAACAGGATTTTTTTCATATATTTCATGAAATATTGTAAAAAAAAATGAAATAAATCGATTTTATGATTATCATGAAAAATTATATTATTTTGATACTACAATTTTATTTAAAATCTTAAGCTAACTCGTTAAGTGAATATTATGTAAAAAAGAGGTATACTTTAGTATTTGTAAATATAAATGAATTTTCTCGTGAGTTTTTATTGTTTTCAAATTTTCCTTTTTCTTCTTTTTCAAGTAAAAATATTACAACCAGTACAATACCATTGTTCTGGGATTGACCCACAAGTCTCCTTCCTTTAGGAGCAAGTATTAAAAAAACAGGGAATAAATAAGCGTGACGCCTTATAAATATTCTTCTGAAATTATTGGCGTATGACTTTGGTGATAATTGATAAGCCATGACGTAGTGATGTTTTGGATCTTTCTCTGCACGACAGAGTTCCGAAGAGAGTGGTTTTTTCTTTTCTTTTCCTCCCAAATACTGCCCTTCTATTAAAAGATAAGATAGTTTGCACGTAATAGTATGGTGTTGAGAGAGTTACCAGTGTTTCTCAATACATCGATACACTACACTAGTAATTGTATGTGACAAAACAAACTATATGCAAGAAAAAATAAATTTGAAGACTACATTACTGTTTATTTTTTTGATATAATTACTCTTTATTATGACAAGTAAGGATGCATGAAACTTCAGCATCACAATATGTTAATGTAATAGTAGTATTTTAATAAAATATCATTAACATTTTCTACAGTGTAAACCATTAAATGCAGAAGTGTTTTTATCAAAATGGGCAGAGGTTACAATATAAAGGAGACTGAGTAATAGTCCACCTCACAATACACGTACCACGTGTAGCACCACTTTTTGTGTTTTACAAATGGAAGAGGAAGACTGAGATGAGAGGATATAATCGAGTCTCTCTCTCTTTTTGGCCCACGACATAAAGATGACAATGATGAATATCATCAAACCAACAAAAATAAAAAGGCAAGAGAACTATACTTGATATGATCGGCATCAGAAAAGCTTGGAGGCAACTAGAAAATCCACCATATATGATCAACATGGAAGGCTCCGGAGTCTTCGGTTCAAAGTTTAGATGTGGCGAGCTTGATGAGATCCTTCCTGAGGATTTTGCCGGATGGGTTCTTGGGTATTGAAGAAATAAATGTCACTCTTCGAATTCTTTTATATGGAGCAACCTGTTTCGGTCACAAATGGAATCATCCCCACGCTAATGATTCATTCATAGATAATTATATTTATACTCTTTGCTTATGAATTATAATGATGATCACCTTTATGTTTGATGCGGTTAAACTAAGTGTTAAGAATTAAGACCACCAAACTAGACAACCGACAAACCACAATTATCCATTTGCACGGAAATTAAAGAAGGGAGGCTCACCTGTGCTGCCACAAAATCCATAATTTCCTTTTCAGATGCATGGTTTTCACTTTTCCTTACTACGTATGCCGTCGGATACTGCCCAACCTCCTTATCTGGGAATCTGAAAAAATATATTTGATCTTTGAATTTTTTTAAATAAATAAAAAAAAAGCAGCAGTTCCGTTGGATTAGGAGATAGACTTACGGTATGACAGCAGCGTCTGAAATTGCAGGATGGGTAAGCAACAAGGCCTCTAGTTCTGCTGGCGGGACCTAACAATACAAAAAAGAATTGAGACAACAATGACCATGTGCATTGTATTAGTCGGATCAGACTAGAAGTGTGGCGAACCAATTAGTTCATTAGAGCGAGTACAATTTTACGCTTTCCCTACCTTGTTAGATTACAAACCCGTAATTCCAACAGTGGCTTGTAGATCATAATTATAAGATTACGAGTTATGCATGGCCTGGTACATACCTGATATCCCTTGTATTTAATAAGCTCTTTCAGCCTATCAACAATGAAAATATATCCGTCGCCATCAATGTAGCAAATATCTCCGGTTCTCAACCATCCCTCTGAATCAAGGGTCGAGGTGGTTGCTTCCTCGTTGCTGAAATAACCTGCCATCACAATGCCCTCACTCTTAATCATAACATCCTAACTACATCCACTATTCTGTTCTCTCTATTCCAAAAACTTGTAACTTTTTTCTGTCAACTAAATGACATTTTTCCTATAAAAAAATAAAAATAGCATGTTGTAGAAACTTGAGTAGATCTAGATCCAACTCCATGCAAAGATGCTTAAAAAAAAATGAACGATATACATAATATACTCTAGTTATAGTTATACTACCATCAAGTGAACCCAAAAATGTTGATAAGAATTACGTCAAAGTTTGACTGGGCTCTTCTATGAAGATGTATGATTTTTAATCATCTACGATTAAATTGGATCATCATGAGGCGCGGACGAATTATAAAATTTACAAACATAATCGTATCAAGGTAACAATGGCGCACCTTTCATGATGGTGGGACCTCTGAGCCAGAGCTCACCGGTCCGATTGGGCGGCAACGCCTCTCCAGTTTCAGGGTTGACGACTTTGGCCTCGGTGGCTGGTGACAACAGCCCAGCCGTGCCGTACCTCCGACTCTCCTCTAGCGAGTCCGTGGATGCCCCGACTCCCGTGGATTCGGTCAACCCGTAACCCTGGAGAATTGTGACATTGGGGAACTTGTCCACAAAGCCCTCTATCACCTCCTTGCTGAGTGGAGCCCCACCCGAGAGAACCGAATGTAGCGAGCTCAAGTCGTACTTGGCCTTGATCGCATCCGCACCGTTCATCATCGCCACCAATATAGGCGGCACCAGCGGCAGGTACGTCGCCCGGTACTTCTGGATCGTCGATAGCATATCGTCCATGTCGAACTTGGACAGCACCACTATTGTGGATCCCGAAGCCAGAAGGCCCGTTGCGAACGCCACCAGACCATATATATGGAACATAGGGACAGTGCATATGAAGGTCTCCTCCTTGTCCATGTTGAATCGACCCAAAACTATCTGGACCATTGCCATCAGATTTCGATGCGACGAGACCACGCCTTTACTTGGACCCGTGGTACCCGATGAATACAGTAAAGTTGCGGTATCGTCTTGGTAAACTCGATCCCTGACTTGGCTCGCACGGGGCTCCGTCTTCATCATCTTGCCCAGCGTGGTCACGATTTTAGGCTCAGTGATTGGGGTGTTGGAGTCTTCCTCCATGAGAACGATTGGCAGGTTTGAAGCTGCGGTAATCTTGGGAAGTAGAGGGCGAATTGTGAAGGCAAGGTAAGGTTTGGAATCGGAGATTTGCTTGGCGATTTCGCGGGCGGTGTTGAGAGGGTTGGTGGTGGTGATGATAGCGCCAAGGGACATAATGGCGAGGCAGACGACGGGGAAGTAGATGGAGTTGGGGGAAAGGAGTAGGACGACATGGCCCTTCCGAACACCCAAGTCAGAGAGAGAGGTGGCGACGGCGTCGACGGCTCGCCAGAGTTGGGGGAAGGTGAAGTGGCGACCAGTGGCGGCATCGATGAAAGCAAGCTTGCCGTGGTGGGCGCGAGAGGAGATGAAGGTGGTGACGTCTAGCGAATAGTTTTGAGGAAGAGGCAGGGGCTTCCGTTTACTGTAGAAGATGGAGTTCGATTTGCAGAATCCACTTCTTCCATCTATTTCCTCCATCTCTTCTCACTCCTCGCCTCAGTAAGCCCCGCGGCTTTAAAATCAAAGCAGCCACCGTAATAAAGATTATAAAAATAACAATCAATTTTATTCAGATCGTGCATAACATTTGACTGTTCAGGCTGGGGCCAGACCAGGGGCCCAACATAGCTCATGCGCCGTCCACTTTTATTAGCCAAGCTCGACATAGCCAAGCTGTTCGAGCAACGCGTGGAACAGCTGAAAATATTTGACTTCGCATGTGGCGGTCATTTGGGTTTAAAGTCAATTCCCACGATTATCAGATTTCCCGACTCCCGAATGCGACTTTTTTTTCTTTGTGTTGTTCATATTAACGCCCACGTATCTGCCAGTATTCATGCTTATCAAAACCAATGAATCCAGATTTATATGAAGCCACGTGATGAAACTTATACTACTGTGTTCATCACGTAGATGTATGTCATAATTTGTATGACTTTTCTTGAAAAATGAGAATATAATTTCATAATTCAAAACCATCTAATTTTTTGTAAAGCTGGTTTTAGCAGTGAGCGAAAAACGTTCCAGGGATGTTGATTACCTGGGGATCTCGAACCTATCGATCAATTTTAGGACCCTTGACGACTTATGCCAATACTTACCCCTGCAAAAAGCAATACTGTACTACGTAATTGAAATCTGTATTTGCAAATAAGCAGGCATCAATATATATATATTTTTTTTTTGAAAAGGAAACTTGAGTTGACTGGGTTAGATTGGGTGTTGACGTTTCAGTTGATTGAAACCGAGCAGATCTTTGTGGAGGCATCATCCGTAATAAATAGGAAAATTTAATGAAAGATCCATTCTAGTGCAGCAGCTGAAATCTTGGATTCACGATGGTGCGGAGACGTCCCTCACTACATGCTCATGCACCGGAAAATTCTTTTTTTCTTTTCTTCTTCTTTAACATGTAATTTAAGCATGGTCGTGTGTAACTGAGGATTCTTCAAAGTGCATAGGAGATATCAAATACAATCGCATTCGCAGTAAGCTGCAACAACGTCAGCTCTTAACTGTGTGTGTAAAACAACACTACTACTTTTCAAAATTCAGATCCTATCAACTGCTGCTTGTAAATTCGTTTTCATACCTGTTAAAACATAAACGAAGGGGGGAAATCCCAATTTTGTATAAAGCACCTAAATCTGGAGCCACGAGTTACAAAGATTGTTCAATCCAGTGGGCTGCTTCGGCTGATCAGTTCACAAATATCTGCCTCAATCAATCATATATTGATTATCGACGGTATTTGCTTGTTTTCCAAAGAAAATTGACTACCATGTCAAGTTGATGCCCGGGGGCTTTTTCAATTTATAGTTATACACACACCGTGGCAGTCTACCAGTTGCCTTTTCTTCTGTCTTTGGAACAAAGGAAAATCAACCAATTTCCGTTCTCTCCCAAGTTGTAGAAATAGAAATGAGTGATCTACATATCCGATTAAAAGAAAACAGAAACTCCAAAAATCAGCAATTCACAGAGGCTGATCTGCAGAAGGTCAGAACCTGATGAACAGCTACATTCTTCGAGCCAGGCGAGGGATCAGGTTTAGGTAAGGACGAAAAAGGTTTTATAAAGAAAAGTAAACTTCTACAGTAGAAAACTCCTTGGAAAAACGTGGCAATAGCTCTGATGGAAAATATTTTATATGAGCATTACAATACAACTGAACAGACGCTTTGTTTGTACTATAAAAATAGATAAGCAGAGACATGTACACAGTAAGAATCAATTAAATGTTTCGTCAAATACAGGGGAAAGAATAGATCAAGAACTTATGAAAAATATGTTACATTCAATGAAATAAATGCCAAACTTACAGTATACACACAGTCACACACCCCTTTTGATACTGTGACAGAGAAATGCTTATCAAGAGGAAGAACCTTTGCCCCGTCTTTTTTCTTCAAGGGCAGAAGCCTCATTGAGCATGTCAGCAGCATCCTTGTCCATGTTTAACTTTGAAAGAGCAACGGCCTGCATGTAAAATGCCGTGGACCACTCAGGATACACACACTGCGCTTGCATGGCATCTCTTAGAGCAGCATCTGGTTGATCACACATCAGATGGCAAAGGCTCCTCCGAGCATACACTGTTGGGGATACCATTGTTCCCACCTCGATGAACTACATATGAATATGCCATTAATGTTGCAAACACCCCAAAAACATTTAATACAATTCAAAATAATTCTCTTATTTATTCAACGGATACCTGGGAGTAACACTCCATCGCAGTCTTAAAATCCTTGTCACGGAAAGCCAAGTCACCACGTTTTCTTGCCTCCAACATATCCCTCATTTGCTGGGTCCACTCTTGGAAAGATAACTGACCAGGTAATTGCCGGACAAACAAATGCATAATTAGTGCAACATCCCTAAATATAAACTTTAAATAACTCTCCCTTTGATTTGCAGTACCTCATTAGTCCCTTCATCATCTCTGTAGTGCACCATTAACAGAATTTGATGGATAGCTGTAAGGTCCATTCGAGAACAAGCATCACGCATTGGAGAAAGAGGATACTGCAGAGTAGGAGGAACTTCCTCTTGCTTGGGAATTCCAAGCATCACATTTGATGGAACCTAATGGCAAAGATAACCATAATTATTGCCCTACTCTCCCCTTTTAATAGGCCAAAGATCCTTACAAGTAAAACCACTTAATTTTAGTCATAACTTCCATGAAATGTTCTTTCATTGATACAAAGAATAAGTGAATACTTTATCCCAAATGAAAAAAATCAATAGGCCCCGGCGAGCTAATATTTATGCAAATAAAATGGCATGCAAGCCAGAGCTGGTTTGACAAAAGATGTCATTGAGTTAGTAATGCAGAGCTTAGCTTTCATAATCACCCCGTGGGAAATAAATTGCACTTGGTGTTATAAAAGAAGCTCACATCAGGTTTATTTTGTAGTGGTGAGAGTGTGATAACAAGGTCCTTCGTCTTGGGTCGCTCCCGAGGTTCATATTGCAAACAATGAGAAGCAAGATCTAAAACCAAAGTTGCTTCATCAGTTAAAAAGTTTCCCTCCAAATGTGAATCCATAAGGCTAAGTATATTCTTTCCCCTTATCATATCAAGAGCCTGCGGATACAAAGAGTATACTTCATTAAATTAAGAGAAAACAAACCTTTAAATGAATGTATGGAGTAATACATGTCCTACAACAAGAAGCTGAGCAGACTCAAAGAAAAGAACCCAAATTTCTTAGGAATCTATTTTTATGTGAATGCTCAGCAAAAGAAAATGTACAAGAAAAAGATGTGTGGGTGGTGCCAGGTAAAATTACTTTTGGGCATAATAAAACCAAATTAAAAAGTATTGCACTGAGTTTCGTATGCACCTCAAATGGATTTTGGACAAAAATAACAAGGTTGATTCATCAACCAAACAGAATTGATGACCACCAAAAACAGCATTCAGGGGACCAAAAAGCAGTAGCCGTTCCTTTGGGGATATCCAATAAAAATGGAAGGAGAAGGCGCAGCCATATAGAATTCTTTCACAAGGTAAACCGATCTTGAGCTATGTAAATTCAACATAAACTATGATCTCTTAAAGAAAGAAATGAATACATTATTCATTACTTTTGATACCCAAGCTATAAACTATTCTCCAACAGTATCTAATGCATTATATACCCGGTTATCCATGCTTTTCTTTATGGATTTACATGTCACTTTACCAAAAATTGGCCCTTTTTAAGGCTTTGTTTGGGAGTTTGGAGGAGAAAAAAAGGAAAGAGATATAAGGAGTTTGGAGGGGAGGAGAAGGAAGAGAAATGAAAGATATTTCCTTCTCTTGTTTGGGAGTTAAAAAAATAGTAAGGGAGGAAGATGAAGGATTAATGAGTTATTTTTACTATTTTATCATTTTATTAAAAAATTAATATAATTATTATACTTTAAAAATACATTTAAATTTAAATTTTCTAAAAAAATTTATTTACGTAATTTTTATATTCAAAAACTATTTTCTCTCTCTAAAAATATTTTCCCGTAAAAAAGTATTTTCTCTCTCTCTCTAAAAATATTTTCCCTACAAAAGTATTTTCTCTTTCTAAAATATTTTCCCTTACAAAATTATTTTCTCTCTCTAAAAATATTTTCCCCTATAAAAGTATTTTCTCCCTCTAAAAAGTATTTTCTCTCTCTACAAATATTTTCCCTTACAAAAGTATTTTCTCTCTCTAAAAATATGTTCCCATCTAAAAAGCATTTTCTCTCTCTAGAAAATATTTCTCCTAAAAAAGCATGTTCTCTCTCTAAAAAGTATTTTCTCTCTCTAAAAATTTGTTCCCCTCTAAAAAGTATTTTCTCTCTCTAAAAATATGTTCCCATCTAAAAAGCATGTTCCCTCTCTAGAAAATATTTTCTCCTAAAAAAGTATCTCTTTCTAAAAAGTATTTTCTCTCTCTAGAAATGTGTTCCCATCTAAAAAGCATTTTTTCTCTCTAAAAATATGTTCCCCTCTAAAAATATGTTCCCATCTAAGAAGTATGTTCTCTCTCTAAAAAGAATTTTCTCTCTCTAAAAAGTATTTTTTCTCTCTAGAAAATATTGTTTTCCTAAAAAAGTATTTCTCTCTCTAAAAAGTATTTTCTCTCTCTAGAAATGTGTTCCCATCTAAAAAGCATTTTCTCTCTCTAAAAAGTATTTTCTCTCTCTAGAAAATATTTTCCCCTAAAAAAGTATTTCTCTTTCTAAAAAATATTTTTTCTCTCTAAAAAATATTTTTCGTGTGCATTCCAAGAATAGAAAAGAGATCATAAATAATGAGAGTGCTTTATTTGAACGAGGGTAAAAAAATAATTAATCCATGTTCCCTCTAAAAACCCCCCACATTGGGGGAACTTCATTTTTGTGAAGAATGAGGGTTTAGGAGGATTTGTAAAAATCCTTGATTCCCTCCCCTCTTATTTTTAAAACTCCCAAACAAGGGAAGAGACTACCAAAACCCTTCCTTTCCTTTCCTTTCTCTCCAAAATGAAACTCCCAAACAAAGCCTAATATGTCTAAATAGAATACTTACATGACCTGGAGGGATATGCTTTCCACTTAGAAGATCCAATAACACAGTTCCAAAGCTGAAGATGACACTTTCCGGGGTCACCCTCCCTACAAAAGATACATATATCATTCTGCTGCTAGAAGTCGCCAAAACATATATCAGCATACATACATCTTAAAAAACTTTCCTGAAAAATGGACAGCATGATGACAAGAATATACCCGAGCAGCAAAATTCAACGACTGCTCGCAAATCAACAATAACAAGATGCTCTCTATGGCAAACCTCTAAAATTTCTGTACTAAATCCAAGTTCACAAAATGAATATATGAATCAAATGATTTTATTGACACCTCTACAACTGTGTGTGTATAGTTTGTCATAGACTTCTCAACTTTAGACAGAAAATACTCTAGCTTGGTAGTACAACCTTATCTCCTGCAAGATTAATGAAAGTTCAACTTTAACTCTAGTTAAAAATATTGACACAAAAGGCTAGATGAATGTTATGGAATGAATTGTATAAAATATTGTCAAGCTGCACTAGGGGGAAAACATTTGAAAGAAAATATTCAGCCACCATTCCTCAGATACTCAGGAGGTGTATAAGCAAGATTTGTGCTATAACTTTTCCCATCCCTGCTATTCTTCATCAAACCAAAACATGATAGGCGAGGATCACCATTCTGCCAAAACAATAAATTTGTCAAATATAGTTTTACAAATGTACAGCCTGATTCTAATGATTGCTTACAACACTACTTACAAATAGAAAATATCAAAACTATACAAATATTATGAACGAAAGATATTGATCAAAATTTTAAATATTGGCTTATAAAATAGTTGTCCATAATCACCTCGTCAAAGAGAACTCTGTAAGCATTCAAGTCATGATACAATGGATGGCCTTCTCTATGACAATAATCTAATGCTTCGGCAATGTTTAAGGCAACTCTTAACCGCATGGGCCACTCAATTGTCTGATTCTCCCCTGTCGATGATGCAGGAAGAGAAGTTATGCACCTAATTGCCAAGTTAAACTGAACTTAATGAAGTTGAATTAAAGATGGATAGTTGCTAACTCTACGACTGAAGTGCAGAACACTGCAAAGCTATGAATATTTCTGACGAAAATTTGAATATGATTTCCATATCAAACAGAATGAATAATCTATCACGCTCTGGCTGCATGAAGAACTTAACATAAGCCAAACCCATATATGAAGATAATTGCTCTCAACGCCCACTAGAAAAATAGAGCCCAATCCTAACCTTATTCATACAAAGGCGTGATGGGAAGCCAGAATAAATAGAATGAATAATCTATCACGCTCTGGCTGCATGAAGAACTTAACATAAGCCAAACCCATATATGAAGATAATTGCTCTCAACGCCCACTAGAAAAATAGAGCCCAATCCTAACCTTATTCATACAAAGGCGTGATGGGAAGCCAGAATATTAACTCACAGATAAATATAATTTTGACCTATGAGGGTAAAGGAATAAATTCACTGGGCAAAGGTGCAAGCAGAGTCAAGCAACATGACATATATAGAAGCAAAACGGAATAGTCATGAAAAAAGGTGTTATGTGGAAATCACCCAGGGGATACATCTAAATGTTTAACAAGGATTCGTCTGAGGCATTTCAAACAGATTTGGGGAAAAAGACTACTTTCTTTCTACACTAAAGTTTATGTCCATCAGAATTCAGAGTAGCAAGCACGGTAAACAATGTTTCAAGTCCGTACAACCGCTGGAAGTCAAGGGAGACAATGCAGCGGGAGGCAATCAGCTGAAAGCATTGCCATGTCTGTTATAGAATTGGATTTTAAGTCAATAGCTTAAAAAATGAAGCCCGTGAATCTTAGGAATAAATGAGAAGTGATTTGTTAATCAATTTCAAACCTCCTTCTTATTATCATAAAATTGATGAAACAGAGCGAAAAAAAATGACAAGAATAAAGGAGGAAAAAGAAAAAATACAGTGAAATAGATGTTTGGCGAGGGTATCGTTGGGCATGTACTCTGCAACGAGTAGTCTCTCATCCCCATCACAACAATAACCAATCAAATTGGCAAGCCTGTTGTGTCTTAATTTTCCAACACCCAAAGCTTCATCCTGCATGAACAAGTTACCACTAGTCGATTAAACCTCGACAGTCCAAAAGCTGTAAAATCAATACGAATAGTAGAATTGGTACCGCGAACTGTTTAGGGTCGGGCCAGGCCAATTTAGTGAATTTCTTGACAGCAATAGAACGGCGGTTTTGATCGTGGAGACGGCCTTTGTAGATGACATTGGGGGCTTTCTCGCCGCTCTCGGAGACGATGTGATCGGGGCTGAAGTTGTTGGTGGCAGCTTTGAGGTCGGCGAGGGAGAACTTCAAGAACGGCGGGAAGTCGGCAGCAGCAGGGGTATTATCAGCGCCGTTGGAGGAAGAAGGAAGATTGAGGATGTTGTTCTTGTGATTATCCAAATGAGGGATGTTTTGGGGAGTAGAGTCCTTGGAAAACGAAGATACACAACAGCCCATTACTCGGATAATCAGCTCAGTGCGCCCAACTCTAGCAACTAAAAGCGCAAACCAGACAACATCAAGTCTTATTGTGGGGAGGCACCAAGGCGAGATGAAGATAACAAACCAGTCAGACTACTAACACACCCTCGTTCGCGCGCTTGTAAGTTGTGACTTGTGAGGTGAGAGAGGAAGAGAGATCTAAAAAAGAGTGATGAGGAATTGCAACTTTCTTGTCCTCCTCCTCTTCATCGTGTCCTCTCTCTCTCCGCGGGCGCAGTCCCGGCACTCACAAAACCGTACCGTCACTCTCACTTCTCTCTTGCAAAATTTGTCTTTCCACTTTGCCTCTCTGGCTTAAATTAAGTCATATAGTAATAAAATAGTACAGCAGCTTTCTCACGTTTACTGCTTAAGGAAAACTAGATAATTCTATTCTGATTTGATTTGAGGGGAGGAGTGAAAGACTTTGATGGTTTTAATTTTAAATTTCATTAAATAAATTAAAAGTTACATAATTAAAATTATATTGGAATGGTATCATAAAATTTATACATCAACCCGTTCTATTTTAAACTTTGTTACTTGTTGTATATTAGAAGACCTAAAGGGAAGAATCTATATGCTTAGCCTTGTATGCTTAGTCACTTATATTTGGCATCAAAGGAGTTTTCTTCTTGATAAAAAAGAAGAAAAAACAAAAAAGAAGAGTCTTCTTAAATTCTTTTTACGTATATATGACTAGAGGGAGGTGGCAAAAATAAAATAAAATTATATGGCATGACAAAGATTTGATAGAGAAGGAATGGGGAGAGTATCTTCTCCTGTCAATTAATGGATGACATTTGTTGTGATTATTAACTTCAATCAAGGGCCCTTATTAAAAATAACTTTAATGCACTATTAGAAAATAGTGAATTTATGACGGAATATTTCTCATCGCAAAAAGTGGGATTTTTGCGACGGAATTCAAATTTCGTTGCAAAAAGACGAAATTTTGTGACGGGAAAAAATTCTATCGCAAAACCCTTTAAAAAATTTTGTGACGGAAAATTTTTCTGTCGCAAAATTTTGCCTTTTTGCGACGGCAAATAAATTCTGTTGTAAAATTTCGTCAAAAAAACAAATTCCCCTACCCCCGATTCTTTATCTCATTCTTTATTTGTTCCCTTCGTTTTTCATTCCTTTCTTCATTTTCTTTTGTTTTTCATTGATTTCTTGTTCTTCTTTTTCAGTCGCATGGGATCTTAGTATTGCTTCTTTTTCTTCCCCAGTTTAGTGGCTTATTTTCATTGCTTTCTTCTTCTTCTTTAGTCGCAACTCCCCCCCCCCTTTTTTCCCTCTTTCATCCATCTACTTTTGATTATTTCGTTTTTCATTCTTTCATTCTTCTTCACTTTCTTTTTCATTCTTCAACTTCCCCTTCCCCGTTTTCATTCTTCGTTTTTCATTCTTTCATTCTTCTTCACTTTCTTCTTTGTTCTTCAACTTCCCCTTCCCCATCTAAAACTGAATCATGTTTGTAGAGTATGTGCTTTATTTTTGTTGTGACATGCTTTATTATTATTTTTTGATCCGAAAATGAAGATTATGTGCTTGTTTTTTTTTTCTGGTTTTATTACTTAGTTTTTTTTTTTGTGGGAGAAATATTATGTATAGCTTTTATGATGACCACATTTATAAATCATATATTTTTATGTTTATAAATATATCATATACAAGTTTTTATTAAAATTTATTTATTTTTTAATCATTTTTTATATATCTTTTCATGCAATTTTATATATTTTTTAATAATTTTATTTTTTTTTATTTTATAAATATCTTTTACGATTATTTTAAATTTTAATTTTTTAAAAAAAATTTGTGACGGAATTAAAATTCAATTTTCCGTCGTAATTGCGAGGATGGACGAATTCCGTTGCAATCTTATTTTGTGGCAAAATTTTTAGGTCACAAAAAACCAATTTTTTTTGTAGTGATGAAAGGCAAAATCAGATAATCACACATTTTTTTATGAGTTTAAGGATATCAACAGAAACTCCTTAGAAGAAAATCTGGAACAGCCTTGTTTATCTGATTGGTTGGGTGATGGCTTGGTAGCATAAAAGAACAGTCATAAACTGCAAATGCTTGTTTCCGCCTTGAAAGACGAACAGGATAAAAGACATCTTAGGTTTGAAGAATTTTGAATTTGAATTTGAATATAGCACAGATATAAGATATTTATTTACTCAGCAGTTAAGACTCAAAGATAACTCAATTTGTAAAAGCACGTGGCAAAATAGGCAATCGTAATAGGAAAAGAACTAATGAATAATGTGCGGGGCCCCCAAAAGGCAGTGGCCGTCCTGTTCAATGTGTTGGCAGAGTTGTTCATATGCGGAAGCAGATGTGGCAGCCAAGTTCTCCAAAGCAGAAAAAATGCGCTGGAGACGGCAGCGAAGGCTTCCACTGCCACTTTCAAAAAGCAGAGCGTGATGAACACCACCCTCTGATTCTGACTTCATCTTCTTCTCTCTCCGCATCTTCTGCTCCTGCCTTTCCATTGCCCTCACTCTTCTCTCCAATTCCTTGTCCACTGCTAATCTCTGCTGGAGCTCTGATATGTACTTGTCCAACACCTCGTTTACCCCTGAAATGAACTCGTTCACGGCTTCTGCCACGTTCTTGTCTGATATTTTGTCCACTGCTTGCCACCACTTGTTGCAGATCACCAGCACCGGCGGACTTTCAGATCCTTCATCGCTTGTTTCTTCTTTCGGTAGACATCTCAGGAGCCAACCGTTCAAGCCTTTGACCTGACACTTTTGAGCGTAAATCCACTCCGAGAAGCTCGAGTTCCATTTTTGTAGCTCACTCTTCAGTTTTATTGCCGCGTCTACATGCTCTTTACTAACTTGCTCTCTGATCAGCCAACACGCCTCTACACTTTTGCCATCTTCAATTCCCTGATTTTGGCTTCTGTAACACTCCTGCATCTCTTTCCACATTCCAAGAAACCTTCATCCACAAATGGTTGAGCAAGAAAATCAATCAGCGTGCGGAGTTAAACAAAAATTTTTTTATCAAATAAATTAACCAAATTATATGTATATAATAATTAAAAAGAAGCCAGTAAAAAGGCCGGCCCGTCTCTCATAACAATTAAATTAATTAATTAATAATCACATTTCAGAAATGACCGTTCCTGGCAATGGCAGCTCGATGAGCATAAATCATAAGAAACTTCAGTATTCAGCCATGTCCAGGGGCGTGTTTATTATATATACCTGAGAATAAACTCGTTTATCAGAGGCCACAATTCTTCTTCCCCTAACTTGCATATCGTATTTGATATCTTGTCAACTACTTGGATAGAAATCTTCATTTTTGTAGATATAATCTGGATGTAAGCTTCAAGAGGACCCACTTTTTGAGCATCCACATGTTTTTTACTCATCATTCGATTCAACTGTCTGCATTTCTTCTTGTAAAGTACGTGCAATTTCTCCTCAACCTGAAAATTACGCGCATTCTTCAAATCCAAAATATATACCGGCAACGCTTTCGTAATATTTAATTTGCTAGATCAATGATAATTAGTAAACTTTATAATAAAATCAGGAGAAAATAAAATCTAAATTGCTTCTTGTTAAACATTCCTAATTTTATGCATGACTGAGGTCCTTTCATTGCTACGTAAGATTATCAAAAAATGCATGAGGGAATCGTTCCGGTTTATTATGTTCCATGCAAGTTATATATGGACACAATAAATAAAAGACACCAAATTGATAGAATTACTGGCAGGACAAAATTTTCGCCAGACAAATTTTATATGTGGGCAAATACATATAATTAAACAACCAGGAATATAATTGATCGAGATATCAATCTTTCACAACCAGTCAGTCTTGCTTTGATAAGATAATTAACACTTAAAGCGAAAAGGAATATCTTGAAGGAGTTCAAAAAGATATAAAGGGCCCTTACTGTCATAATTTCTTCCAGTGTTGTTCCCGCATATTATCAAATTTGAAAGAGACCCTGACCGACTATTAACAGAAAATTATAAAAGAGGCAAGGCAATGGGGCAACCAGCTTTGTCTGCCCTAAGTAGTCATTAAATTAAAGGCAAGCTTTTTACCAAAAAAAATAAAATAAAGGCAAGCAGTTAACATATACGTACGTACGTACCTTAACTTCATCATACAATTTCTTCTCCCACATGGATAGCTTCTTCAAAGTACAAGACAGGTTCCCTTCGTCTTTATGAGCTCTTTGATAAGCGGGTCCCGTTCTCTGACACACAAGTGAGAATTCCGTGCTTTTAACGGTCGGAGGCTTTGTGGAAACTAACGGAGTAAACACATGCATCATCTTGCAAGAAACTGACACCAATATAATAACCCTCTTGTCACAATTCATGAGATTTCGAATTTAAAAAATAAATCAAACGAAATATGGTAAGATGGGGGCCTACCTGAAGTAACGGCTACTCCTCGATGGTAACGGAGTTTTCCAACGTCAAGCATTTCCAAGACTGGGCTGCCCGAATCCGATGCTCTATCCATGAGGATCTGAATCTCTTGCATTATCTCTGACACTCGTTTGGCTGACTTCACTTTCGCCGGGTTTCCGCTGTCTTTTGCCTCCCGTTGCTCCTTCTCCGCCGAATCGGCCTTCACATTTTCTGCTCTGTCCGCCTCGCCCCTTCCATTATCGGATCCATCTACAGCTTCAGTGGCTTTATTCTTGGAGCCTTGTTCGGTGCTCCTTTGACTTTCTTTGCTCTTCTCTTCCTTCATGTCGCAACTCGGACTGTACCGTACCTCATATTTCTCGAACGTTTCAAACAAGTTCAAGAAGTCCCATGCTGAGCTGCCCGTGGGAGGGGGTGACGGAGGCTTTGAGTTCGGAAGAGGCGGAGAAAAAGGAGGGTACAGAGGCTGCATATAATTCACGAAAACCAAGTCATCAGGAGCAGGGTCCCGGTTTAGATAGTCATAGCGAGTTGGGTTAAGAAATTGGAAATCTTTATGTGTATTATTCTCAGTTTCTGAGGACTCAGAATGCGAATGGACGTGTAAATCTGAATCAGAACTGGAGGAGGAGGCGTGATCAGGTGAAGCCGCGAGCGGAGGCGACCTGGGCAGATTGGATTTGATGCCGTGGTCGGCATGGTCGCCGGGATCCTCATGGTGACGGAAGAAAGATTGGAGAGCGGGGCCGAGTGTTTTGAGAGAGTGCATGTGTGCCAGGTGAGCATCGGCGAGGAAGTAGCTCTGGCGGAGTGCTTCATCCACGAATTTGCAACGGTCCCGACAGAGAGACACTGCCGGGAGGCGATCCAGTCTTGAGGAATTGCAACCCATGATTCCGGCGTAGAGGAAGTGGGAGCTATATTTGAAGGGAAGGGATTTTGCGGAGAGGAATTAATTTTATTGACAGGGGAAGGTTGATATACAGATGGTGTTTTTTGAATTGGCCGGCCGATTTGATTTTGCGACACCAGGAAATATCATTAACTTCCCAGTGGACCGCTATATTAAGTCCGTCTCTCTCTCCCCCATAGAAACATAAGTGGCGGGTGCTGCCATGTAAGTGTAACGTCTCTTTTGCTACACTTCTTTTTGGAGTTTTGTTGTCCCCCTGCTATTTTTATTTCTTTCTTATTATTATTATTATTATTAACATATTTATTGAAAGTAGAATACTAGTACTTGTAATTCAATATACTATTACCATACCATAAAATTTATTGAAAGTTATCCATTTTCCTACAAGTTTATTTCTTTTTAATTATTATGGCTCATTAGATTAAATATAAACCTTTTTGTTTCCTAGCTAATTATGATTTAACTTAGGGTAAAGGTGCAAAATTACTCATGAGGTTTTGGTCAAAATGTACCCAGTACTATATGCTTTTCGAAGGGGCAAAAATACCCTTGAACTTATCAAATCAGAGCAAAAATGTCATATCTGTTAAATGAGCCTAATGTCTCTTAAATGAAATTTGAAATGACGAAAACACCCCAACTCCCCAAAAAAAAAATCCTTCCTCTTACTCATCCCTCAACCTTCCTAAACAACTTCATCAGAAACTTAAAATTAGATTAATTGCATACAATTTCATCTAATTCTTGGTAAAAATCAAATTAATTGCATGAACAACTCCATCAGAACTATCAAACTTTGAAATTGGCATAACAATACAAACCCTATACACGGTAGAGATAGATCCCAACAGCTAGAGTTACAAGTCTCACAAATTTTGGTCTCATCTCCATGAATCTGACCAAAAACGTCACAAAAGGCTACCTGAAATTTGGGACCATTGGAAGCTCTTCAAAAGATCCTTAACCCATATGATCAAAAGTCTGAAATTTGATGAAATTTAGGAGCAGCCGAAGCTTCAAAACAAAGAAGTCGATCTGAAGATGAGATAATAATTACCTCTACCCTCTACTACACCCTTGATTGCGCTGCATCCAACAAAAATTATGGAATCCCGCGTCAAGCATACCTTAGATCTGAAGATGAGCTAATAACTTCCTCTACTCTCTCACTATGCTCAACGACGACCGTACAAGATGAGTGAAATGAAGAAGAAGCTGAGTTATTGTCATGCTTGATTTAGATCTGGTGGAAAGAAAAAAAGCACAATCAAGAGTGGGAATACAACGTTGCAGTCGTTGGTGGAGGATGACGTTGCCATCGTTGGTGGAGGACGACGCCACCGCCATTGGTGTTTGAGAAGAAAGTGGGAAGACGATCTCTGTTGCAATTGCACGGTAAGGGAAGGGCAATTCGGAAAGGGCAAGGTGAGAAAGGGGATAGATGAACAAACAAGCCTGAGAAAGTTCAGTATCATTTCCATCCGAACCATTGACTTATTAAGAGAAATATGCGAAGATTCCATTTGGAACCGAATCAGTGAACAAGTGTATCGGAGATCTTTAACCTCTTGGATCCATTGTTTACTTTGGATTTTCTTGAGAAAGGGAAAATGGTACAGGAGAGGGCATAAAAGGAAATTAAAATTGTGAACATTTTTATTTTTAAAATAAAGTGGGCCCTACCAACTGACGTTAGCCTCATCTAACGGATCTGACATTTTTTATTTGATTTGATAAATTCATAGGTATTTTTGCTCCTTTGAAAAGTATATGGTATTGGATGCATTTTGACCAAAACCTCATAAGTAATTTTGCACCTTTACCCTTTAGCTTAAAAACACAAATTGGATGTATTTAGTTTGAGAAGAGTGGATGGAAGGGGAAAGAGGGGAGACTATATTTGAGGCTAATATTAGTCTCTCCTCGAATCAAATCAAACATATTATTAGTTTTAATTTATGGGACAAAATCACCCAATTCTCACATAGAAATTAAACTAACTTGACTAACTTATGTGTCATATCTTCTCTCGCTTTTCCTCTTTATTATATCCACTAGATTTGCTAATTATGAATGGACAAATATCACTTATCATTACTAGAAATGAACACGGAGGAAGTACTTATATATTTTCTACATAAGTGTACTGCACAAGGAAAGCTGAATTCAAAAAAATAAATAAATTATCGTGGGATGGATGCGACTGACTCATAGGAGACCAGGAACAGGAAAAGCGCGCATAATTAAAGAAAAGTAGTAAGAGCAGTGCAAAGGCGAAGAAGGGGGAGGTGGGGTAAATTTTGAAAACGTACACAGTTACGTTAGGTGATTGAGTTAAAATCCAAAAACACAAGCACGCTGGCAGCAGTGACAGGAAAGGTGAAGAGTTGAAGGGAGGCTTTAGTAGGAGTGATATGATGATGAAGGGGGCAAAGCAACTTTTGGAGAGATCATGAGGAAGAGGAACGAATCCAAGCGTGATGATTTGGGGTTACATTGAATTCAAAGTGATGTATGATTGGGGGATTTGGAAGGTAGTTAATGTTGGTACCGAGACAAAATGATGGAATCGCCAGAATGCAAAAACAGATGACCTTAATTGCCATTATTATATGAAAAAGTTTGGCACATATACTCACGACGTCCCCCCCGCCTAAAAAGAAGATTTTCATCCGTCTGTGCAATATAATTCCAGCTCACTGCAATTTGTTTCTTTATTAATACTCGATCAGCTGCACCATTTTTGGATGCATAGCTGTATGTATTAGGTTAGGTATTCGTTCGTCCGTCATGCATAATAGTCCAGTATCAAGCCATAATCTACAAACACCACCCTAAACCTCCAAAACAGTGACCTTCATGAGACCAAAAGCCCCAGCTCGGGGAATCCGATAAAGGCAATTAACAATGTTGTTTGGGAGGCCATGCTTTTGCTGACGCCTGCAGTAGCGGAGCCTTGCTGCGTTCGTTGGAGTGGCTTTTTCTGGTGGATCAAGACATCAAAGTTTAAATTTCGTACTAGGATGCAATCATGCTGAGGATTGACGCATTTTACACACAGCCTTAACTTTGCACCTTAACGCCATTCTTTCCTTTCAATTGAAATCATCCTCTTTTCCCCTTTAATTTCAGCAAATATTCTCTCGTTAAGTTCATCCTATCTTGCTTTACTCCATAACCCTCCCATGTTCTCCAAATCGCTTTCCCAACGGTATAAGTGAATTTTTAACTCAATTTAATTTAATTTCACGTTATTAAATCCCATTGCATGTATAATGATATTTAAAAGAATTTTAAAAAAGATACACCAGGAAACTATAAAAACCACCTCCAAATTTATCACACAGCACACTAACATTCAACTACTTATATTTGGTTTTAAGAATAAGATTCGGATCTACTTATGTCAAAATTTTATATGTATTTTTGCATCATATTCTTAGCAAACAAGTTTGCTAAATGGTTACATTTCTTGATATAAGTGCTGTAATATTTGTACACAATTTTGAAAATTGTATATATACTTTTAATTTGCACCAAAATAATTTATGATGTTTGGTGTCCTTGACGTGATACTTCATTGCTAGATTTGCCTTTTAACCCTTATTTTTAACATAGTAATATTACATAGACCAGAATGGAACGCAGTGCCGTTAGGGGCTTACATGACGACAATGAAAAAAGAGAGGGCGTGGGGGTGGGGTTAGGAGATTCAAATGAATTTTCCATAAACATGGCCCCTGGATTTATGGAATTCTCCTCCTTCTTAAATGCCAATTGTTGTGCTATGTGTTGACATGTGACATCACTTCAATATCTTGGAACAACTATTATATTGGTCCCCCCAAGCCACCCCCCCAAAAAAAAAAAGAAAAAAAAAGAGGTTAACGGTCATTGAGAACGTATGGTTAGCTTTCTTTTTCTCTTTTCAACTGAACGGTGGGACTTATATATGCATTACATAAAATCAAAGTGAAACGTAATGTGGCTTATTATATACTACTAATTAATAACATAAATAATTATATGTGTATTAATATATGAATCGTGAACAATTATTAATATTTTGACGATGTTTATGATGAAAGGAGTCAGTAGTTGTTCCAAGACCTGATCCAACAACACAGTAAAGAAAGGGAGTACTAGCAAGAGCCCGAAAGACGTAGGGCACGAGCGAGACTGCAGAGAGCAGTTTGGGCCTTTTGCGGATGCCAAGCTAAAAGCAGAGACAGTCCTGTGACCCACAAAAAAAATAGAAGAGGAAGAACCGAAAACAATAATGTGTCTTTCTACAATTTAATTTATATGTAACACTATGCCCAATCATCCATTACGGCCCCCATAAAATAATATTATATCTGATCTTAAATATAAGACATAGTTTATGATGTAATTTTACACTAGAAACTATGTCTTATATCTAAAACTTGAGGAATAATATCAATACCCATGCCAACAACTACGACAACAACTCGTTATTATACTATGAGGAACCTCAGTATGGTTATTGTAACATGATGGAGGACCTGATTGCGAGCTCCCTCAGTGCTAACCAACATCAGCTGTCTCTGCATATTGCTGCTGCTTCTTCACTTACCTGCTGTTCTGAATGAATTGATGATGAACCTCATTATTGCCACCTTCTCTTTGCTGTTCTTAATGAATTAATCATTGATATAATTTGGACTTTATATATTAATCACGTACCAATCAAGAGGGAAAAATTAAATGTTGATTATACGTTCATAGAGGACGTGACACTCGCGGTCAAATTAAAGTCCTCTTTCAAAAATCACTATAAGAAAGTCAGCCGGCGGTGGTCCAGTGGCGGGAATTCTTGAATGGTCCCAAGCGGTCTTATTAAGTTAATGCAAAGTCCCGCCGTGTATTACCATGCGGCCTCCAATCTCCATCCAACAACGTCCTTATCACAATGAGATCTGAAATATTTCACAATTCGCCATCATAGGAATAGTTACGAGACCCCTGATCCTAATTTTAAACTCCGATGAACTAACGCCTCTCTGTGTTCTTTCCCGTGGCAATAGACTTGTATTGCTGCTCGTCATGTGACGTGACCCTATATATATATTATAACGAACCCTCATAATAATAAAGCGTTCCGATCATATGTAGATTCCAACGTTTGTTGACTGATCTTGAATACGAATTAATGCAAAAATAGGACGATACCATAAGAAAAGTAAGATGGAAAAAATTGGTAAAGACCCCCGCGAAGGTTGACTTTTAGGAAGTGGAAAACAAATGCTATACTCTGCACTAATGAAATGAAATATGTTTACAGGTGGACCCACTTGAATTTTCCCTTATGTGTATACCTATTTGCCGCACATGAATTAAAAATCAGGTTTTGAAACTCAAACGTGAAGCGACCAACCGTTCAATACTTTTTTAATAAAAAAAGACAATATTTTTAAATGGCTTTTTTAGAATTTCATTGTATTAAGCCTGAAATCTTCTATTTCTCATCCATTTGGCTTAGATTAGCTCCGGTCACTGATTTTTGAACCATTACCTAACCGGTTTAGCGATGGGCATAGGCTCGATCCTGACCTTGATTAAAAAGAATTCACTGGTTTCAAGATCATAGGGTAGCTGCCTAATTCGTTCGAGTGTTCAGCAAAGCAACCTGAGTATTGATCAGAGACTTAAAAACACTGTCGCTAACCGCTTCAATAAGACTAATAGAACCCTCCATATCGCTCTTTCTCTTGGGAGCCGATGTCACCTCTTCATCCCCCTTCTTCTTCAAACTGAACAGACCTTCCACCCGCAGTTCTTTGATGCCTTCCTGCTCTGTTCTCTCACTCTCGCCTCTCCTCGACAGCTTCACCAGCTGCCCCCACCACAACTTCCTTGACGCTAAGGATGATGCGATCCCGCTGAACAGAGCAACCGAAACGCGCGTCGTCGCACGAATCACATCCCCGATGACCCCTGCCAGCTCCGCATCTCCAAGAGGCACCTGCAGCGTTGTCGTCAAGCATCGGATTTCAGACACAAGCTTCTCCATCTGCCGGGCCATCCTTTTCTTAGCCTTGGCATACAGAATCACCTTAGAGCGATCTCTCTTCCTCATGGCCATCTGAGCGACCGAATGTTCTTCTCTCAGAGCCAGAATGGAGGATTGGAATATTCCATAGACGTCGACGAAGCGGAGGAGATCTTCCCGAAGATGGTCGAACCAGTGGGGGTGGCGGCGGAGTGAGTGTTGGGCGTGAGGAAGCTGGAAGATATGTTGGAGGGTGTTGTGGAGTTGTGCCAGACGGCTCAAACCGTGGCAGAGGTTGGCGGTTGTTTGTTGGTTCAGTTTGGAGGTAGAAGACCAGGAGGTGAGGTCGGTGATGTCTTGTTTGATGTGGGAAATCAAAGGATGAGATGTGGAGGGAAGACTGATGGACCTGATGTGGTGGGATAGGCGTGGCCTCTGGCGGGGAATTTTGTTGGGGAAGCTTAGAGAGCGACTGGAAACGCCGACCATGGCTGGTGTGCAGTTGGAAGTGGGAGGGGAGGTGTACGTAACGGTATATATATAAAGAAGAGATATGGAGGGAACAAATGACGGAGGGGGACGCACGTGCGGAGAGAGAGAGGTAGGAATTTTGATCAGCGAATTGAATAAATCCAGCTGTCAGCATGTGGATATAACGGACTCTTCACACGCTGGCATATTTCTTTAACGACCTTCCTCTAATCACGTACGTCCTCATGTATTGTATTGTAGCATACTAAGCCCTTGCCCTTTATTTTTCCTTCACTATCTCTTGTCCCCCTTTGTCACAACCTGACAACCAATTGGTAAATGCACATGTACGTCATATGATCACATCCAAGTTGTTTCCTCGCATATATAACGTAACGGCTGATAATTGAGAAATGTTTGGTTTAGTGAGAGGACGCCACCGAACCCATGTCAAGACACACCAAACTGATAATGTGGCGCAGCTCTTTAGCTGGCTGCCAGCCTCCTGCAGTTGGACTGGCTCCTTGCTCATTCATTTTGACGGTATATATATATGACACACACGTACAATTACTATTAAATACAGAGCATGCATATATTGAATTATATATTTTGATTTCAATCAAATACTAGTTTCTTCTTTTGTAGCAATGTTCAGAAATAAACTGCTGTAATTAAATGAAATTAAACCTCTCGCCTCATCAAGTGCAGACATACATGCATTTTGCTTTTCCAATGGTCCGATTCAGCCGCTCCCTTTCCCTGGCGTTTGCGCGTACGTGTGGGTTTTAATATCATTCTCGTCGGAGAAGACCATATGCAACTATACAGATCAAGAATCCCGCATAATATTATCGTCATCAGCCCGGCCGGCCTCCAATAACATTCTTTCTACTATCAATAAGAAATAAATTAAAACAACAAATATTAAATAATAAATATAAACAGTGGAATTTTATGACAAGTTAAAGTTAACAAGCTCACGTGATAATACTATACATTGATGAATCTGGATTAGACCTGACTCATTGAGTTTTTTTTTGGGGGGATTTAAAAATTGTTAGAATAATTTTAGTTTATTTAAGGTCCATCAGGCGTTCACCTTCTTTCTTGATTTGCGCGGCTCTCATCGAAACACTGACTGTTTGTCGTTATATAGAAATGGATCATCCTCAGTTCCTTACCATAATGAATACCCAAGACCGTTGATTTGCGGCTTGCTTTTATTACATATGCATATGCATGGTGCTCGATCGGTATCAGTAATCCAGTGTTTGCAAAACTAATCATTGTTCGAATCATATAATTTGCAAGTGGACACAAAAGCCAGAATTCTCACCTAACATGAAATTCTAATCAATAAAGTTTATCATGCCTGTGTCTGTGTAGTGTTTTTTTTCTTTTTTTTATACAAAAAAGTTTTGCACAGTTCGACACCAGTCCCCTATCAAGGCCAGGGTACGGCCTCGGGCTCTATGAACACTTATTGGGGACGTACGAGATCGCCTACCAAAGGAGTCCCAACAACGGCAGAAGGGATCGAACCCACGACCCAAGGGCCTAGTTCTGAATCTCTTACCATCTGTGCCAACTCTCATTGGCAATGGTACGTAGTGTTATACCCTCAATTCATCATGCTTCCATATCATATGATTCTCACGGCATGCATGGTATTTTGTGATGTATCAGATTAAAAAGGGTGATGGGTCAAAAATACATATGACCTTTGCCCTAAAGATCACTCAGCACCACGACATTTTTTCTGGATAAAAAATACACATAACGTTACGTTTTAGGGTTAAAAATACCACGGGCTGTTGGTTGACCATTAACTTGAACGGAAATAAGCAGTAACTCGGGTGAAATTACCATTTTGCCCTTACTTTAAAGCTGAAATTATATTTTGCACCTAGTTTTAAATTTTTTCTTTAAAAAAAAAACACTAAAATAACCCCTCCCCCGCTAGTGGGCCCCGCTACCGACCACACCATCGCCCTCCCCACCGCCGGCGACCACCTCCGGCGATTTTTTTTTTTAAATTTTAAAAACTAAGGTTTTAAATATTTTTTTTTAAAAAAATATAAAATAAACCCTTCCCCACCAGTAGGCCCCAACACAGCCACACCACTGCCCTCCCCACCGCCGTCCGCCGCCGGAGACCGGCGGCCACCTCCGGTGACTTTTTTTTTTAAAAAAAATTTAAAAACTAAGGTTTTAAATATTTTTTAAAAAAACAAAAAACTTAAATAACCCCTCCCTTGCCGGTGGGCCCTACCGTTGGCCGCCACCCTTATCACCTCCGGTCGGCAGTGGCCACCTCCTCTGGCGGCCTTTTTTTTAAATAATTTTTTTTAGAAAACAAAAAACTAAAATAACCCCTCCCCGCCGATAGGCCCCACCAACGCTGGCCGCCGCCAGAGGACGTTGCCGGAGGTGGCCGTTGGTCGCAGGCGATGGCCGGAGGTGGGGAGGGTTGCGGCCGGTGGTGGTGGGGTCCACTGGTGGGGGAGAGGTTATTTTAGTTTTTTGTTTTTTTAAAAAATTATTTTAAAACCTTATTTTTTAAAATTAAAAAAAAAAAGGTTTGCCGGAGTTGGCCGCCGGTCGCCAACGACGGATGGCGGTGGGGAGGGAGGCCGGCGGTGGCGGCGTGGCGGTGGTGGGGCCACCGGTGGAAAGGGTTTATTTTAGTGTTTTTTTTAAAAAAATATTGAAAACCTTAGTTTCTTTTTTTAAAAAAAAAAAGTCACCGGAGGTTGCCGTCGTTCGCTAGTAGTGGAGAGGGTGGTGGTGGGGCCCACCGGTGGGGAAAGGTTTATTTTAGTGGTTTGTTTTAAAAAAAGTATTTAAAACCTTAGTATTTTTTTTTTTAAAAAAAAAAAAGTCGCCAGAGGTGGGCGGCGGCCAACGTTGGGGAGGGGGCGGCCGGCGGTGGTGTGGCTGGTGGTGGCGCCCACCGACGGGGAGGGGTTATTTTAGTGTTTTTTTTTAAAAAAGAAAAAATTTAAAACTAGGGGCAAAATAGTAATTTCAGCTTTAAACTAAAGGCAAAATGATAATTTCAACCAAGTTACTGTTCATTTCTGTCCAAGTTAATAGTCAACGTTGGTCAACTAACGGCCTGTAGTATTTTTGACCCTAAAACGTAACGTTATGTGTATTTTTTATCCAGAAAAAAAGTCGTGGTGTAGGGTAATCCTTGAGGCAAAGGTCATGTGTATTTTTGACCCTTCACCCGATTAAAAAAGTATACCACACTTGGTTACAATTATTGAAAAAAAAAATCCTAATTCTTTGTATATCTATTTACAAAAAATCAATTATTATTTAATACTTTTCTAATTTTCTGATATTTTTATGAATCTCTGTACCTTTATGATATTGTTGCTCATGTAGCACATCAGGTTATTTTCAAAAAATCATCGAACGCAGATTCTTAAAATAATTAAAAAGTTAATTTTTCCCTCATTCTGAGTATTTTAACAAATATCGTAAAGTTTTGTCGAAAAAATAAAAATAAAAAAAAAGTACTTTTCATTTTTTTTAAAAAAAAGTTTAAACAAACGACGGCTAAGTCTGCCGTACCAGATTAGAGATTTAAATTTCAGGAACTAAAAAATCTTAGAAAAACGAATGTCAATGCGCGTATGAAGAGTTTGTATCCAATAGAAAAATCATCCTGCTATGATGATCGTAAGTATAAGTGTATAAACCACACTTTTCTCTCTCTTTTTGATCATGACATACCTATCCTCTTTTGGCACAAAACTGCAGCGGTCTTCCTCTCATCACTAAAGGTGAAATCAGTAAACTACCTTAGCTCCTAAGGAAAGGCCCCCCCAGAAAGGCTAAAAGGAATATATACAATCTATCAAACGTAATACAAAAAAAACTCTCAATTTCATGCTTACGTTCATTCCCAATCCCATTGCTCATTTCTGATCCTGGTGTAATTCACAAATTGGAACAAGAAGTCCCAACACAATCCTCTTCAAAATGAGGCTATTCTGTCCTTTGGACGTACGACTCTCTCCTGAAATCATAATTTTGAGAAAATGCCTAATCGAAGCCACCTAATCTTCAGGCCTTGTTATAAAGATGTGCATGCATTTTCAGTTTCCGATGAGCTTGGAATTTATATTGCATTTTGGCTCAGGCAATAGCCATTCAAGGGATGCGAAGCGGGAAAAAAATCATAAAGAAAGAGTCAAGGTCCAGCAATGCTTAATCAGGCCACCTTCACTAATCAGAAAGAATTTCCTCGATCTCATTATCATCAGAGTTCAGGGCTTCATAATCCGAATTGGTTTCATTGAACATACCTATCACCTGGATATCATTCTGATCTTCATCATCGTCATTATCAGGCTCATTGTCAACATTAGGGTCACCATTTACTGCGTTTCTCTTTGTCACATCCTTCCCTAACTTTCTTGGCTCGGAAATTATATTTTTATTAGCCACAGAATCTTCACATATACAAGTAGAAGGATTCTCGTGAAACCCACCCCTCCCCGGTTTAACTTCCTTTGGGTCTCCCATGAAGCCTCTCTGGTGATCCCGAACTTCAGAAGCAAAAGCTTCCCAAGTCATCTTGGTTCTGTTCATGAACTGCCTATAGAGTTTTTTAGCGTTTGGACGAATAGTTGGTTTATGCCCAAAGTATCTCCTACAGGAAATATCTCAATTTTAGTCAGCATGTTTAGGTAACAGTGATCACGAGAAAAGACAAGATATGCACAGAAAATGAAATACTATATACCTTCGCCCAGCTAATATTTTGGCCATATTTCCATTGTTGTTTGTCACAAATACATCACTTTCATCACAAACAATGAAGTCTAATGCAGCCATGCGAGAAGAAAATGAAGAAAATGGTTCCAATTCTTCCTTGGTAGCAATGGTCTCTTTTGTATGGAAGTTAGGAAATAGTGCTTTGAGTGGAGCCAATGTTTCTTCCCCACCATAGACTTCCCCTGATGCTACATATATGTGAACATCAGCACCATACCCCAAAGCTCTGAGCATGAGACCAACTTCTTCAGGGGTTAATGGGCATCTTCCCTGCCTCCTTGCCTTATCAGGATTGTTTCTCTGCAAGTCAATAAAAAATGTTCCTTGTAATGTTCACTAAGTCAATACTCTCTTGTTTTGTTTGTTTGTTTTCCTCTCTCTCTCTCTCTCTCTCTCTCTCTCTGAATTAGAATCAATTCGCATACAAGGCATTTTTCACAACTTCATGTCAATTTTACAACATAGAAACCTTCCAGTTAGTTTCCGTGCACTGAGTGTGTAATCAGGTCAAAAACAATTCCTGAACTAAAGAAGATACGATCATTTTTAATGTTCAATTATTTTTATCACCAAGCATGGTTTAGAATAAGGGCAAAAGTAGTCAAAACATGTAAATCTTACATGTAATGTCTTCCACCTCCTCCTTATTTCCCCTAGTTCCTTCTGCTCTTTCTCTCCTCCACCATAGTTACATCCAGAAAATGCAAGCATATCAGGTTCAAATCTGCAACGGGAAACTATAGTCAGATCTAGAAACAATCTCAATACTTTGAAGTAAAACAATGAAGGGAAGGGGAGAGAGGAGGGAGTATTTGAGAAGAAAGTGGGAGAAAATAAAGAAGAATTCAGGGGTAGAGAGATAGACTTGTTTATAGAACCACATTCTGAATCCCAGTTAAACTACCACAACCTTTAGTCCTAAATGTAAGACCTAGTTTGTAGTGACATTTAGGATTGGAAGAGTACAATCTTAACGACAAGATAAACTTCATTAACATTATTTAAATCTAAGAAAGGGTGGCTTATTGCATGAAGCTCCCATTAGGTGGGGTCTGTGAAGGGATAGATATATGTAATCTTACCCAAGCAGAGAGACTTATTTTAGGATTTAAACTCGTGACCTCCAGGTCATATGGCAGCAGCCTTACCCGCGTGCCAAGGCTCACCCTCTCAGATTATTTAAATCTAGATAAAGATAAATCCTACTTGGCTACTTCTGAACCAAACAAACATAAAAGACGATCATGTTGCTGCCAATTTAAATAAAACAAAGAATCCTAATTTTCTTGGGACAATAATGAAATAGCCCTAATTATGTTTCCCATCGTACTCCTAAATATAATACCGTTGTTTCAAACACAAGTCACACAAGTACATCATGTTTCTACTTGCCTCATCATTTACTCCTTTCCTAAAGCTGATAAAAAACCCTAGGCAACTATGTAAACAAATAATTATCCTTAGTCACCATCATTGAACCAAAGCTTTTCAAATGAATCAAGGAATTGCCTATTAACCAAAGCTAATCAGCCTATTATCCTTTAGCCAGATCGTCAAAACAACAACAACAAGACTTAGCACAATCTACCTAATAAGATCAGCTGCATATATCACGCTTTTTGGAAGTGATTACACGATGTATGCATGAAAGTGCCTCTGAGAAGCTAATCCAAACAAGCTCTGATAACCAAAAGATTAAAAAAAATTGCGATTAAATCTGCCACCTAAAGCCACTGTTCCAACTTAAATTAATAGTTTTTGCCTGACACTACGCTTCAACCAAAACTGTCCTAGTCCATAAACTGACATTCTTGAATTTCAAATTGGCATATAACATGTAAAAATTACACGATTATTCAATTTCCAAGCAAATACACTAAGGAATTGGATATGAGCATTGATGCAAAATTGCAAGTATTACAGCAGCTAAGAGTTAGGCAAGACCTTATTTTGAGCCAGAGAAATTATCCATACTAGAAATGAAAATATGCAATTATTATTACACAAGGTATTTTACTGAAAAGCATGGATCTGCACACTTCTATAATGCTAGTAGAGTTTCGATGGTGATCTCCAGAGTTTGGATCACTCCATCTATTACTGGTGACTTGAATATGTGAAGTGAATATGAACAATAATCTAATAAATAATAAAAATGAAAAACCAATAAGACTACCTCAGGTGCAGTGCAATATAATGCTCGCTTCTCCTCCTCATTTGACTGACCAACTTTTTACCCATTGCTGTTATTCGGTCAGTAAACCTTAAAGCATGGTAATTAACTCTACATCTCAACTTCTGATAATCTGTACTTAACCTGTTAGAAAGCCTATAGTCAAACTTGGTGAGCTGGACAGCCTGCCACAGAGAAGGGGAAAAAGTAATAAAAACAATATCATTTTGAGATAATCAAATATCCAAACATTAACCCCTATAGAAAATCAATTAGAAAAATATGACCTGACAATAAAAGCTCAAACTCAGTTTTCAATCACTACTAAATTGTTTAAGAGCTACAAAGTGATAGAGATATATGATGCAATCCCAAAAATTAAAAAAATAAAAGGTGCTCTATCTAAAGGGGATAGAGATTGCAGAAACAAAGCAACAGTTGAAATTGACTAGTACTTTTATTTATTCTCAAGCTGTAAGATCTGTCCCACTTAGACTCTAGTCCTTAACCTATAAGAATCATGCATAACAAGCTTAAGTTTACTATTTAAATCATGAACAGTACTTGATAACACTTACAATAACAGAAAGCTTAAGTGGTTGAGTTCAATTGAAGTCTACAACAGTCTCAGACACTATTAATGTGAGGTATGAGGATTATATATTACCCTAAAATGAAAATATGAGAAAACCAAAGAAGGAAACTCGCAGACACTACTAATGACTTGAAACCCAGTTTGTCCCCAACAAGTTACAGTACACTAACATTTAACCATACCGATCCAAAGTTCTGGTTTTTTCTTCTAGCATTAAAAGGAAATGACTTCAGAAATTCCATGTAAAGCACTGAATAGTATAATTTGTACAGACAAATCACCTAGATTGATGAAATATAGGTAAGGATGTGCCAAGTCAAGTTTTGATTAATCGTATAATGTATAATGGAGCATATAACTTGAATATTTGATGTATTCCATTCAACAAATAGCAACCAAAGCCACAGATAAAAAAATCCCCTTAATAACATTAGAGAATCTATTAAGTTGTACAAGCAATGGGCAACAGAAAAAGTTTATGGAAATATAAAACTCACTCGCTTCTTCAGAAGTACAGGTACTATACGGTTTATATAGCATCTTTCATTACATTTCCTTGGAACACGCATGGTGTATGGAGTTAACGTTTTCCCTCCCTTTCTAGGGAGTAGCTTGATAATTTTGACATCGTTCTTCAGATAGGAGACAAACCAATTAACATCAAAGATCTGTGAGAAGTTACTGCAAAAAGCAAAGTATGACAATATTTTTACATCAAAAAATTTCATCACTAAATAATGGCACGATAGTTCAAAAGCAAAGGCATAATTAAATAGGGTGTAAGAAAATATATTTCCTTCCATAACTGACCTAGAATCTTTCCAATAAGATTTTTGGTCCAACTTTGGAACAACAAGAGTTGCATTCAAAATTCGTGCAGCAACAACAGCATCTGTTATCTGCCAGAAGCAGAAAAGAAAAAGTTGATATTGACAGAATAGCATATGATGGAACCTAACGACTCAAACATACTATTTGATAAAGTCCAGCCAGAGTATAGGTAAGCCAGATTAGCTACACGTCACTGGAAAATAAGAACACAGCATAAATACTATACCAAGGTCCCTATGCATTCAAGAGGCATAGGCTCTCCACACTAATTCACTCACAAACTCCTTAGCTGCCATCCTGGCCCCCTCAAACACAATATTTGCCCAACACCTCATTCCTCTCTCTCAAAAAGCCCATAGTCACAAGATCAGCCCATTAGTTGTGGTCAAACAGTTCGCATATATTTGTAACCAAAAAACATGGAAAACCAGTGATCAAGAAATACAGCAAATTTTCCTAGTTCTCATCAGGAAAAATCACTGAACAGAGAGTTTGTATTGATTTCCCTGGGTCAGGCTTTGCAGCAAACGATAGAATTCTTGAGACTTTCTATTACAAGAAGGAATGAAAGAAAAAGCCAAGTATAGTTTTTCAGCAACTGTTATCATCTTGAAGATGATACTTTACAGTTTACAAGTTCCTCAGAGGGTTCAGCATATCAATTGTTGGGAGTCTTGCATCCAATACGAGGAACTTAATAATTCTAAGGTTTCAAAAAGGCATCCAAGAACATCAGAATGGACAAAAAAGTACCACGCATTCCTGCAGCCTTGTTTGAATGCAGATGAAAATTCTTCATGCTTATATTGTTAATATGTTCCAAGTTCGACAACTTATCTCCATTCAATAACAACATTCTAAACTGATCACAGTAAAGATAATCAGTTGACTGATTTATTCCACCGTAAATCTGATTCATCACATTCATAAATTGTTTCTGTTGATTATTTTTCCCTTTCTTTTAACAAAAGGTATGTTACGCTTTTGAATATCTGAAATACAAATTTTAGAACCATAGACGGCGGATCATTAGGATAAACGAGAGATGAATATGAAATACTTTTTCATTACACTAATGACCCGAGTTCAGGTAAATTACCCCCGTTCTTTGCTGATTCAAACCTCCGCTAGTTGCTATCATCAAATATCGATTAGGTTGCGTTATTGCTTCAGCTTCTGCCATATTAAAACATAGATTCTATCAAATTTAAATATATGAAATCAAAGGAAAGTAGCCATTATAACTCAGATGATAGAGGCTCGTCCCCCTAATTTGAAATTAGTAGTTTTACATTGCAACACTTGACCAGGGAACTTATCAGACATGGTGCAATGAGATACGCACTTAGAAACTTGGTGCTTGCATTGCTGCAGCCGTGGAAAAACTCGGAATTTCTAGTGTTCCAGATATCGCGATCTAACTTCCCTCCATCGGTCTGATTACCAGAAATTAAAACAAAGCACAGATACCGAATCAAGACACAAGAGGAAAACCAGCATGAAGTCATGGAAACAAAAACATATATAGGCCAGCCAGCTAAACAAGCCATAAGAACCCTTACAGGAACGCGAAACAAGGGTACTCCACTCGCGTAATCTGCTTCTGCTTCGGCTTCGAACTATACAAGAATTGTGGGAAAAGGGTAAGGAATTCACATATGATTCGTCATGAATTACGTTTAAGAGATTAAGGGGAAGAGAGGAAGAGACGGGAAGAGTACCGAAGATTGGCGGTGGCTCCGGTGAAGATGAGCAGTATCGACAGGAGAAGGAGCTAAAAGGGAAAGGAGGGCGAAGAGAATGAGTATAGCAGCGGCGATGGCAGAAATGAACGGAATCAGAAAGCGGAAGCGGTGGTGATAGTGGAGACGCCGCCGGGGAAATCCCATTGGTGCAGAACGGAGGCGCGCTCCCCGCTCAGGACAAGAGCGATATTGCAGGGGGAGCAAATGGAAGCTAACAAGGTCGGTCAAAAAATGGATTTTATTGTTTCATATTGTTTTTATTTTTATAAAATCATGATGAGTCGACATGAAGAACGCCCTCCAAGGAATGACACTCCAGCATCGCCTTGAGGCCTGGACGGAGGGAATGGGATGGCCAGATCTGTAGCTTTCCAGACACAGATATGATAACAACGACCCGCCCCAGTTTGTCTAACAGAGAAAAAAACCCCTCTCACGCCCTTCCAGATTGTTTTCTCGTTTGGTATGTTGAAAGACTTTTCGATGGAATTGGAAGTCGAAATGGAGTTGAAAGTAAAAGTGGAATTGGTACAAGTTACAAACGTGTTATCATGTAAGCACGATGTATTTTTTATTTTAAATGTGAAATTACTAGTACACCCTTTCCCAACAAAACCATAGCCTCCACAGAAACCACCGGTCATCATCAGCCATACAATAACATCAACAAACAAAGATAAAATAGCGTCAATTTAAATTAACGACAGAAATTATTTTTTAAATGTTTTCAATATAATTTACGTAATCAGTAAGTTTTTTTTTTTTTTGGCCTAAAGTTGCCTTTTCTTTTCCAATTGCATAACCAAGAAGGAAACTATCAAGTCAAGACGCCGTCCACAGCTCAGTAGCTCACCATATCGAAGACCAGATAGGGAGAAAAGGTACAGTCATAGAAATCGCAAATGGAGGAGCTAAAGTCGTCGTGGCGGACCTCGCCTTTGCCGTCGTCCTCCGTCATCCGAAGAGCAAAAGGGTCGTCATATATATTTGAGTTTCATGAGTTCCCAGCTACCAAACGCATAGAATATAGGATTTTAGTGGAGTATAGATTATAGACCAAACGCATAGGTTCCACTCCCACTTCCCCATGCTTAGTTCCATCCAACCAAAGGGGATTTCTTTTGTTAGAGAGTCAAGAAATTGAGAAAAAAATATATATACGTATATAAACAAAGTCATGTATGTATTAGAAAAAGCATTCAAACAGAAATTATAATTAACCAACATCCTTTTTAACTAGCCTTATTTATAAAAATCACATTTACTCACCACTAATATAAACTAGGACTTAATTTTGGATGTTGAGAGCACCAATTCCAACACCTCTGATCTCATTTAATTTTGGCTGTGCTTTCATTTTCATATTCGATATTTGCAGGCGATCCATCCATCTCATTCTGTATGTTATCAAATATATATGTCTTGATCTGTTTAATTAAGATTTTATATCCTATCAATAAAATTTAATGCACGCACTTGCCTTTTTAAAAACGTACATAATTGGAGAAATTTATTTGTATCCTTCTTACTTTACAATCTTCAGGTCATACATGGTGAAGCCCGCATCTAACAAAATTTTATCTCTTTACGTTATTTGTTACCCCTGAATTAATGCATCTCTCAGACGATAATTACTTTGATTCCCCTCATCTCTACACTATAATATTCTGATTTTTCATCTGAAAAATGTTTACATTTGTAAATATTTTGTTTCGTGCAAAAATAGGCCTTTCTCTCTGATATAAAAATTGTTTTTTTAAAAAAAAAATCCTAACGCAATTCAACAAAAAGATTATACAAGTGAATGATTATTGCCATGAGCAAGAAATTTGTTTTCAATAGCATGATTATCGTGAACGGAATGAAAGGCATAAAATGAGATAAATTAAAGAATGTTTGTAAGTCATATATATGATTTATTTAGAATAGGCTATCCATTAGGTGAATTGAAGTCATTTACATGCCGACATACCCATTTCAATGTTGACAAGAATAACAAGCTAATTAAATTATTTTTGAGAGGGGTTTAAATTAACATGGCAAAACCATTCACTCATGTCTCATTCAAGGAGGTGAAGGGGAAAATAAAGATCATAGTTACTCTTTTAAAATAATTTAATCAACTTCCTTCTTCTCCTCTGTCATCTGTAATGGTTCCCTGTCATGTGTCAACCAACCAATATGTTTTGTTTTTTTCCCTGTTGCATGCATTTGCATTTACATCAATTTTGTTATTCTTCTCACGCTGCTTCCCCAGAATTGTTTTATCATCTGATCTCCTTTGCTTCTAAATTGTTTCGTGATAGAGGGATTGATTTTTTTCCCTGGTTCTTATAGTGAATTTGGTTTGTTCTCCGGATCGGATGTTGGTTGGATCGATGTTAATAACTTTTTTTTCGCAAGATTTTTTGTTTGAGATTGAAGTTAATGGCCACGACAGGGGTCGGTGTCCTCTGCAAGTTTTCTGGCGACTTTTGGCTCGCGGACTCGTGGTGTTGTACACACACATAAAATAAAAATTATACAACAGTTTTGTAGATATATCAAATAAGCTTTTAAGCTCCACTTTTATTTCACATTCCAGTTCAACTCAAAACACTAAACGAGGAATTATATCTTGTATTCCTGGACTCCTGCATATCAAATCGTATGACTCACCTTTTTTTTTGGCTATCATACATCAATTTTCATTGTCTCTATGTTGTACAGGATCTAAAGGGCTGTGTAAACGCATGTTTATAAAATTTCATGGACGACAAAAAGAAAAGAAAATTCCACCTTCTTGTATTGGGCATTGGGGTCTTGATTGACTATCCCCAGTCTTCTTTCTATTCGGAACTTGTTTCTTTGTTTGTTTTTTATTTGGAGTAAAGAGAAACTTGTTTCTTTTCATCAGAAGAAAAACTCTAGGTTCCGGCAAAAAATAAATAAAAGAAAACTCTAGGTTGGCCCATCATCTCATTAAACGAAACCCAATAAGAGTATCTTGCCACTCCAAAAAATTGGCGGGACCCGCACTGAAGCTTTTTAATTCCACCGATCCAGTTTGGAATCATCGAAGCCGTTGATCCAATTTGACCGTTGGAGGCGAGCGTCTTCTGCTCCTGGTGTCTTGACTTTAAATTTTTAGAGGTGCGTCTGTCGTTCAGTTGAAAAAACAAGTGCCAAACTCCAAACTGCACTGTTTCTCAATCACCACATTCAACCACTGAATTTAAAGCCACTCGCTGCTTCCTTGAAGACCTCAACTATGTACTCTGTATCCAAGATGAAATCGGATCGTAAGCATCCTCTAGCAAAATCGCCCACGCGTCTTCGACCACGCCGAGTTCTCCGTCCATCAAACTCCCGTTCGCTTCACACCCCCCCAGGTTCGTCTAGACAATCAGATTAATGATATCATCGTTGGCTCGGCCATTTGTTTCACTTCCTTCTATTTAATGTATTTTCCGTGGTTAAATTAGGTTCGTTGACAGAATCCAAAAAGCCAATTGGCTGCCACAACATGGAGGAATCTGAACTTCGACCCGAGCACCGCACGATTTCCTGTGAATTAAGGGCTTTGACGAATATGGTGCAGGAAGAATTGGGGAAGACGGATTCCGAAAATATTGTATTTGCCAATTCATTCGGAGTGGATTCGGGGATACTGTTTGAAAGGGGAAGGTTTTATGATGAATACTCTGCTAAAAGGAATGAGCGGTTGAAGAGAAAGAAGACAGGAGATTATGGTAAAGCGTCTGCGTATAGTCTTGGCGTATCCATCGAGTCATCAAAGAAGAGCAGTTCTAAGAAACTTGAGAGCTTGCGGAAATCCGTTTCGGTGACTTGCCGAGTGGAGCGATCGGAGGCTCCACGATACATGCTCCGAAGCATGACCAAAGGAAACAAGAAGCTTCCTCCTCTGCCTTCGATCTTTGAGAATTCTACTGCTGGGGTAGACAAGAAAATTGGAGCTTCAAGGGTTCGAAGGGTTTGATTTTTCTTATCTTTATTTTTCTTGTTATTATTGAAAAAGAGAAACGCATTTATTGTGATCTCTGGCTCTTGAGTCTTCTGCTTATCATTGGAATCACTTTTTCAGACGAACCAGCAATTGATACTCATACTGAATTTAGCCTTGTCTTTTTTTAAAATAAATAAATAAATATAAAGACAAGCGTTAAGCTTGAAGATACTCATACTGAATTTAGGGTTTAGGTGTAGTATTTGTTAAATATGCCATGAAGTAAGCTGATGGATGACTTATTAGGTGAAAACGAATTTTCCCCATTGTGAGATTGACTAAACTCGTGAACCTTGGCTCTTTGAATAATCTTGTACGGCGTGTTTTTGGTGTTTGAAGGTATTTGTTACTTTTCATTCTCAAAGGAAAAGTTTGCTGTAGTTACTTGGGAATTCTCCTTTTCAATATATTTTGAAATAACATGTTGAAAATGGATGGATGAATCCTTTAATAAAGAAATTGAATTATAAAATGGATATTATATTTCTACTTTAATAGAAGAACTGAACTACGTGAATTTTATATTAAGAACTTGGGAAAGTAATTATTATTTACTTTGGAAAAGAAAGCCCCTTTTGCTTTTTTTTTTTTTTTACCACGTAGTTTTTATGTTTGTGCGGCAACTCTTTCAAGCATGACGTTTGATGGATCCAATCCATCTGCGTCTGCCTCATTGCATGGAGCAACCATCTATCCGCGGTTGTTAGATACTATCTCTAAACGAAAAGTTTGTCTAATGCTTGCACAAGTAGAAAGCCAACACTGCTATTTACAACGGATATAGATTCTCAGTTATGCAATGTTCCTTCATCATCCTTTTCTACTTCTGCGTCTACTGTTTTGCGTGAAGCAACCTCACTTCCTACTGAAGAAAAGTCTTCAGGGATCTCTGTAACATCTGCTGCAGCTACCGTCTCTTCGACTTCAATCAAATCACTAACTTCACTATCTACGTAAGCTGATCCTTCCAGATTTTTGGCAACATCTGATTCAGTTTTTGCGTTTTCTGTTTTGCCTTTAGCAAGCTCACTTTCTTCGTATCCTTCAGGATTTTTGGCAATGTCTGATGCTGCAGATGTCTCTTTTACTGCGATCAAAGTGCAATGATTGTTTTCTTCTAGGCTCTCTTCCGCTCTATAATATACCTTCGGAATACAAAATGACTCAGCATTAGCTATTCACATAATTTTGACATGTTTACGGAGCCCATGGAAAAAAGCTTGCCGTTTCATGAAGGAAAGATACACAAATTATATTTTGTTTAATATTACCTTGTAGTGTCCAAATTCTTTCCAGCATAAAATCATGAATGATTACCATAGGAAACAGCATAACCAAAAAGGAAATACAAGACAGAACTTGAAGGTTTATAGACAAACATACCACACAAGTACGAGAGGGGGAAAGGACTTTGAAAGAATTGGGACGATTATTGAAATTTGTTTCAGGAACTCCTGGAATTCCTTCTGGGGACGTAAAGTGGTCTACATCATGCCCCACCTAGCAGATAATAATATGGAACTTTTCCATCAGTAAAAGGCAACTCAAACTAATAAATCATCTAACTTCAGTTTGAGGGAGTAGCATTCCTTACTCTTCCATGTCCTCCGAATTCCCAAGCATCACTATCAAGAACAACTCTATATTTCCCGGGCAAGTCACATCCAACTTTATACCTATTGGTTCAACATCTCAGTCAAATAATTTGTGCTCAGTCTTCTACAAATTTCCCAAATATTTGAACAAAATACCCTATTACTTACTTACCCTTCATAAGTATTCTCTGGGTGAAAATTGAACACAAACACCAAATCCCCTCGCTCAAAGACTATAACCTGTAAAAGAAAAAACCATTAAATTTTGATGGAGTAATGTGTTCTACTAGCTCAACGCAAGTAATAGTTGAATCTCTAATTGCAGAGGCACCTTAATTATTTTTTTTAGCCTAACATTGCTGATTTAAATACTCCTAGTTAAAAAAAAAAAGTCATGGAATCATACCGCATCTTAACTGACTGAAAATTTATCAGAATATATCAACTAGCATAGTTCTCTCAAATAAAAATGTTAATGATCATGTGGAGAAGTAACACCTTATCTTCTTCATTTGTGCTGCTCACAATTTGTTTTGTTGATGAGAGGAATGAAAATTTGTTATCCAGCAAGTTCATAGCTCTGTCAAATGCATTCATGAACTGCAAATTTTCCAGAAAAAGAAATGTAATGTATATAACAAACTGCAAGAATAATAGGAGTTTTATACATGTATTGGCTTTCAGCATGACACCAAAACATGAAGTGCAACAACAACAACAACAAAGCCTTATCCAACTAGGTAGGGTTGACTACTTGAATCGCACGGTACCATTATTATAATCTAGACAAAGGAGAGCCCCCCAAAAAGGAAAAGAAATAGAGCGAAGAGCAAATATTCGTAATTCCTAAATTACCTTATACCTCAGGTGGTCAGTATCCACCAAATTCCACTGACGACGGCACCTCTCATAACTCCATCCATTGCCTTCTCTAGGGAAATCAATCCATTCCGGATGGCCAAACTATAAAAGTAGTAGTCATGAATATTACTGAATAGATGATAATACGTGTTATCATTCTATGGCTATAAGAGTGATATGCATGAGCATCTCAAAACTAGAGACAAACAACCCTCATGGTTAGGCAAAATAATGGAACAGGCACATACCTCATTGCCCATGAAATTAAGGTAGCCTTCCCCACCTAATGCCATGGTCAAGAAGTGTATCATCTACAAAGGATTAAAATAACAATGAGTACAAGCACATCATGAAATGGCAAAGTGTCATATTAGCAGTTTTAGGATTGTTAATCAAATCATTGCTGTAGCCACCTTACGCATAAACAGGAAAGGTTTTGATGGAGTTAAAAGTAAGAAAACAAAACCTTAACAACCAGTAAAAACCAATCTTTATGATCTGCTATACAACCTTGTGAAGAGAAATCCCTCGCTCAATCGTAGGAGAAGCATCTGTCAAGCAAGACATGCCAGAATACATTTCTTTATCCATAAGGAAAAATGCTATAGTCTTGTCCCCCACGATGGCCTGCATAAGGAATTTTGTTTTTCCTTTTATAAAAACAGAAGGCAAAAGGACAAGAAATATGAGAAATTCTTCACTGTCTTCAGGAGTTTCCATTGTTATGCCACTTATAAAACTGATTTTGCCTACATTCTAGGATAATTCCACTTTGAATGTGATAACAAGCATGAGATAGCACTTAATGAAAATTGGCTAAGCTCATACCTGGTCATGACTTTCTGCGTAAGAAACACACTTCTCAGTGTATCTCCTATTTGTCAAACTCCAACAGATGTCCTTCATAGACCACTCATCATCTTTCTTGTTCTTCAGGCAGTCAATCCACTTGTCTGGGATGGCCATAGCCAGACGATAGTCAAAACCAATACCTCCCTCTGAGATGGGTAGACCAAGTCCAGGCATGCCAGAAACATCTTCAGCTATGACAGTTGCCTCTGGTAAAATATTATGGATCAAACAATTAGCCAGCATCAGATAGACAACTGCATCCACGTCTGTTGCTTCACCAAAATATTCATTGTAATTCCCTGTAAAAGTCATGTTGATTCCATGGTGGTGATATAACATTGATGTTACTCCATCAAACCGAAACCCATCAAATTTGAAATCCTCAATCCACCACTGTAAATTAGATAAAAGAAAACGAAGAACTTCCCAATTGTCATACTTAAAGAGTCTACTATCCCACAATTTATGATACCCTTTGTCTCCACTGTGGAAGTAAGAGTCCTGGGAACTTTGGCCAACATCAAAGCCATTGAGTCCATCAGTAACATTATTACTGGCATGACTATGGACAACATCCATCAAAACCCGTAAACCTAGGCTGTGGGCCTTATCTATTAGATACTTAAGATCTTCAGGGGTTCCAGATCTACTGCTTACAGCAAAAAAATTTGTTACATGATAGCCAAAGGATGCATAATAGGAATGCTCCATCACAGCCATCAACTGAACAGTGTTATAGTTATTTGCTCGAATACGGGGCAAAACATCATCTGCAAATTCTCGGTAAGAATTTATTCGGGATTCAGAGCTACTCATTCCTACATGAGCCTCATATATCCGTGGGGCATTGGGCTTTGGTGGCCGAGAATATTTGAACTGATACCTGCAATAGGAGTAGAATTTGAGTGGGGAAAAAACAAAAGGAATGAATTAATGAATTGAAGTGTAGACCTACCTTGCAATGTCAAGTAAATAACATTATACATATTATAGACATTCTCCCTTTTTTCTTACAAATAACATCAGAACAAGATAAAGTTTCAAGATGAGTCACACTGCAATGGAGCTTAGACTGTTTATATAATTGTCAAATTAAATACATTTTTATGTTGCATGCATTTGCAGTCCGTTCAAGAAATAATCCTTAGATGTCATGCTTTGTTGGCAGTACGAAAAAAAACACAACACCATATAAATTCTATGTAAGAGAAGAACAAGACCTCTCTGAAGGTGCTGGATCCCAATAGACGCCATCATATGGGGCAGCAAATCTTGTAGGATTAACAGTAGCATATTTAATCCAAGCAGGGATGCGGTCAACCCAAACTCCATCACCATGTTTGAAACGAAATTTGACTCTTGAATTATGAGGTATTGCTGAATTCCCATCACAATCATGAATCTTTATACTCCAAACACCAAACTGATTTTTTTCCATCATATGGTTGGATCCATCCCATCCATTGAAATCCCCAATTAATTGTGCTTCCCTAAATTGTATGATACGTAACATTAAAAAGAAACTAAACAAAAACAATGTTAAATGAAGTAGACTTATGTACGTTCTCATCAATAACTTACTGAGCAGCAGGTGCCCACTCACAGTATACAATGCCATCGTCTTCTCTGTTGAACCCAAATTTCAAATAACCTAATGGAGAGAAGGGAGGAAGATAATGAAAGGTTATATTGAATATTGAAGATGAGACTGAAATCAATTCAACAAATCCGTGAGGCAAATTAATGCGAAGAAAGGAGATCAATCCAGTTGCAAGTACACACATCAATAGAGGTGAGTAAAGGAAGAAGAAAAAAGAAACATTATACTAAATTCAAGTCTTGAAGATTAACTCCGATCAATCTAACAAATTAACTAGGCCGTTCAGTATGGGGAAGAGAACATCAATCCAGTTAACAGGCAAATGACATGCATTTTCCTGAAGCTGATCAATTTAAAAGTCCCAATGGATTCTCCAATATTAAAAAAAAAAATTGCAATAGTAGCTCAGACGACTACAATGCACACTTTGCAGGAACATATGCATTGCATTTGACTAGTTATCCCACATTAGTAAGGATGATTTGAGACATATAACACAAGTGTAGAAACGCAGATAACTATCACCACCTTTTGCAAATTCCTCAAGGCCTCCTTCGTATTTTTCAATAAGCTTTTTCTGATCAACATATCTCTTCACTCTATATTTGAAGTGATCTTTATACGGTTCTAGGCCTGGATCAATGTGGAAGATGCCAATATTCTCTACTTCATCCTCAAAGGATGACATTGTTGACTTGTCATCGGTCAAAACAGTTGATATCTTGGAACTGGACCTCCCCTTGTTGAAAGAAAACATATTCATTCAAGGAACTTGTCCACATTAAAAACTCTCACATGAGTTTATGAGAGATATGCATACTTTCATTTTATTTTCTTGTTCTTAGTAGGAGATCTTTTTGAAAGAAATGATTATATAAATCCTTCATAGGTACAAAGCAAACTGGTCAAACTCCAAATGTTGCATGCAAGTTTCATTCACCAATATCCAGGACATACAAGTACAAGACTGGCAGAAGACTAACACAAGATAATACAAGAGGTATTGTAATGTTGTTGCCTCCATAATGCGTTAGTGCAACCAGAGGCGCCAGCACCAAACCAAACACTATATAATTCCAGCCTAAGTTTACTACACAAAAAATATTACAGGCAAATTTTTAATTATATCCTCAGACTATGCACTGTATGCAATTTACATAATCTCTAGCAAGTGTGTTATATCAGTTAGGGCAAGATGGATAGCTAAATTCATTTCTTTAAAGAATATTTTGTTACCATATACTACCCCTGTCATTAATACAAGAGTTAGTTGACTTAGTGCTTGTTTGGTAAACAACCAAACATGGTTTTAAAAGCCCTTTTCTGCAAGCCAAGCACTTATTTGGGTTGATTAATGAAGTTAGTTATGCTAATTATTTGTAACAAATATACTTTAGTTTTCCTACAATATCATCTTTCATCATGACTACTATTGATGGAAGCCCCTTCATATGTGCCATCAATAGGGATACAAGACCAGATCCAATCTCCAATTACCTATTATATTAAGGACCAGGGGTAGTATTATATAATATAAGATTTCAAATCCGGATGAACAAAATCACATCATGAAAATAATGAGGAAAAAAAGAAGAAGTAAAAATGTCATGAGGAATAAAAGTTAGCATGATTGAGGTGAATATTCATGATATACCCTCTTGGATATTGATCTTTTTGACGGAAAACAGAATCCATTGAATCCTTCATGGTTTTTGGAGACAAATGTCAGACAAACTGACTGTTGTTTGGCAAGAAACTGCTTATTTCTAAAGGCCTGCAAAAACAAAAGAAAAACACAAAACAGTAGAGATCATCCACAGTACTGACAAGCCTCAAGACAATATTTGCACAATACTTGGGAAGGGATAAGGGGCAGAGAGAATAACCTATCCTAATCAAAATCTGGCAAATGCAAGTTGCTAAAACTACGAAAAATATGTATAATTCATGACAAGGTACACTGTTGCTAAATTATGATTTTCCTCTGGTGATTCTTTCAACCAGAAGTCACTTTCACTACCTCCTGTATATGTTGTAAGTAAAAGTATACTCGACTTAGAAAGATCAAAAAGACTGCAGTACTAACGTGAAGGAATTATTCGATTTATTTTCATTACAGTAAACGAAAAATAGAAATAACAGTTACATTCTATAGTTTTTAACATGCCGTCTACCAAGTAGCTGTGATACTTTACTTCGATGCAATTCAACCCCACGTCTATGACAAGCTCCATAAATGGTAAAACAAATTTTATAACAAAAAAGCCAAGAATAATCCACTCAATAGTCAGGGCTTAGTGCCGATCACGAACAAAATTCAGGTAGTGGAATAATAGTATCATGAGGAAATCTATTTGTACAGCAGTCAGGCGATTACATACTAGTTGTTCCAGAAGGTACAGAGGCAATTTGAGAAAAGGCAACTAAAAAAAACCAGTTCACTCAAGCAAAAAGCCAGACTACCTACACAGGTTGTGGTTCTAAAGTAAACGAGAAGACAGACGCTGGTTAGCATTCCAGTGAAACGGCACCAAATGCATAAAATCTAAAGCCATTACTGTCAAAACGGAAAGAAATCAAGTTGGTAGTACCTCGTTGCAGGATTTGCTTAAGGAAGGTGATAAAGAGCCAGTAGCAACGATGGGATACGAACCCAAGCAGCTGATCATCACGCCAAATTCAGCTTCAAACTCGCCAACCTTCAGATTCCAAACTCATCCCCAGAGCCGCTAATCTGCCAAAATCCATGTAAAATGCTGATAGTCATAGTCACAAGCATCTCACTGTTGATACTTTCAGGGTCCCATTTCATTATGATTAAACTTGTTACTTCAGTATAGCTAGACAACAAGCAAGTAAAGCATATCCTCAACCACGTGACGAAGCAACGGCCGTCAAATTTTGGTCACTATAAATTCTGAAAATACAATGGCATAATAACCTATGACCGTCCTTTTGTTTTTGTGTTTTAGGAATGACACAAGTCCATTTCTCACTGGCTGATGGTAAGGTATTAAATATCAATACATCAATATTAATATATCTAAGATATATGTACTTAATTTAATAAAATTAAGAATATTAGTTAATATAACATGTAATTCTTTCATTAATAGGTACAAATTAAGATAAAGTTGATAAATATAAAAATTATGTGTTATATTTATGATTAATATCAACTTTTTAAATAGGTTTATATTAAAAAAAGGTGGAATAGAACTAACATTTTATCATAAATCATAATATTCTGAGCAAAAAAAAAAATCATAAATCATAATATTCACAAAATATAAACTAAGAAGCGTGCCCGATTATTTTTTATTTAAATACTCCGTATTACTCGACGCAATTTTACTATCTCTCAAAATTTGAAACAGACTCTACTTTCACTTGTTATTAATTTTATAATACATGTGTAACATTAATAATTATATCATACAAAATTAGTTTCACTTGAAAAATGCATTAAATATAATTCTCAAAAGTTTTTAATGCCCTTAGAAATTATTCATCATAATTTCGGTCAAGACTATTTATTAGAATAAAATATATATTTTAAGATTTATATTTATACTTATATTAAGAATATTTAAAAATTCAAAATATTATTTATAAATTAAATTTACGTTAAAATCATTTATATTTACTAATTTATGCCGACTAAACTAATCCTTTTATTGAGGAACAACAACTTTATTTTAATATTTTTATCATATAATGTCAAACCTTTTATGTATAAAAAAGAGCGACTAGTTGAATTTTTAAAATCATTTAAATCTTATGATTTTTTTATTAGAATAATCAAAATTTTAATTTATTGGTATTAATTTTCTAGTTCCACTCACTTGCTTGAAATAGAATTATACTAAGTGAAATCAGAAATGAATTGCGTGTTTTGCTAAATAATTACCAATCATAAAGCACTTGCAGTCAAACGAACCTATATTTCAGTCTCTCAGACGCAGTAATATCCACCGGCCTTCACCCCTCCCATCTAGGGTGCGGCTTCCCTCAAATGCATCGGAGGGTCCGCTGCCCTTTTTCAGTGCAATTTTTTTTTACAAAAAAAAATAATAATAACATGACCAAAAAAAAATTGAGAATGAAAAAGGGTAGTGGACCCTCTGATGCATCGGAGGGAAGCTGCGCCCTCCCATCTAACACTATGTCAGAAGGGCGAGCTCAGATTAGGTAGAGGGATGGCATATCAATTCACACAAGCCTTCCAACTCAACGTTTGTTTAATCATTTCTCATTTCATACGCTATTGAGAGTGAAGTTCGGTTTTGTTAGCTGACAAGTTATAGCTAATATGTACACGTACGTGAGTCTGTTTCTCTTGTGGCAATGTCACTTGTTAGTGTGCCATTTTGCACTTGTCTTAGAAAAGTAGTAAAGATAAAACTTATCTTACATACTTAACATTGAATCAATTTCTCCCAATAACCTAAACGAACATAATATAGCATTTGCACTCTGCTTGACATTGCTATAAAATGCTTTCTAAGAGCGCATTACCCTACGAAATTAAATACTCCAACTTGATCATTAATATAAGATATAGTTACCTATTTTGATTTTATTAATTAAGCTTGTTAAATTAATTAATATGACACATGTTTTAAAACACTTTAGTCATCTTTCTGAATCTAGTTTGTTTTTCTCTTTAATTATCGTTAAGAGAGGATTAATAGAGATTTATTAAAAAAAAATAATTGACAAATATGAAAAACATCCTCCAAACATGTCTTTATATTAAACAAGCAGGAGTATAACTTCCAAATCAATGTTAATAAAGAAAGAAAATTTTTCGGGAACAGTAACAGGGACCGTAACTCTTCTGACAAGGCTCTGTCAGAGGACAGCACACAAGCAAGCCAAGCCAGTCATAATTGTATTCACCAATTCTAAAGAAAATAGCCATACAGTTCCAAGTAACAAACGCACAAGTTCCAGGGATTAGTGGCATCAGTGGTGGGAGCCGTAAGAACAACCCGGAAATACTTGAAGGGCAGCAGAGCGTTGGGCCCAGTGATGGGCCAAGATGCAAATTGACCCGGCTTACTCACTGTCGGGTCATTCTCATGTACCCTCAAAGTCGTCCAGCTCTTCCCGTCGAGAGAGCCCTGAAATCATCATATAACATCACTCATACAAGTTAGACAACCTTTGCCCGTTCATAAAATAGTAAGTTCGATTTTGTTTGCACGATTCAACTAAAGACAATCCACCTGGAAATTCCAAAATCTCATGAAGGCCCTGGAACCGTCCTGTCGCAAGGCGTAGTAGTTGCACATAAGCTGCATAAAAAGTAATCTTCTATTGCATCAGAATGGACTGATAAAGAGTTGTTGCCGTTAAATTCACAGGTAGCATATGCTTAGTTATGACAAGTTATAGATTTTTAAGAGATGTGAACTGGCAGCTAAATTGATCAACGATTCTATATCACATCATTCTTGAAACTTTGGCGCTGGCGCGCAGAGTTTCTCCAATGTCAGCCAACCTACTAACTATTGGGCTTGGGAGGCCTACTCTCAACTATCGAACTACATCAAAGGGCATTCCTTAGAAAAGGATGTTATGTACTTTCGCACGAGTAGAGTGAACAAGTGATAACCTTGACTGATCTCGCTGCTAAATCTCCAAGAATATATATAATTCTCAATATTTTGCACTTCTCTTCCTTCCCCACCAAGTGAAAAACAACTGGATCTGAAGAAAGATTCTCAAGACTGGATTAAAATCCAACTTGGATGCATGGTAGTTAGATTAGAATCCATGAATCTCTCTAGTTGTATCTCACGATTCAATTCAAAAGTATGTAAGAAAGATACAGATGTATCTTCCTTATGCATGTATCTTGTAATTGACAGAGCGATACAAGCTGGAATTGCAGGAATCGCCTATGATTTTACATGTATTGATTATGGTCAAAATAAAATGCACACGCCTATGACCTAGTCAAAAATCACACTTGAAAAGTATAGGATCAGCATACCATCATACCTGATGATCTTGGCCAAGGTCAACCATCCACCAGGCACAATTATGTCCATTTTCTAATCGAGGCCCTGCAAATGATGTTCCCTGTGACAGGCAAGCAAAGTTCAATTACATCTTAACTATACAAAAGTAGAGCAGTAAGTGTCTCGGTAAGTGTCTCTCTGGCTCTGGCTGACACATCAGCAAATGACATATTCAAAATATTAAAATAAAAATAAAATAAACAAAGCGGTTATAAAAGATGGATAATGGAAAAGGTAATTACACAATATTTTATAAATTAATAATAAAAAGCAACGGGGTTATGAAAGACGAAAAGTGAAGAAGATGGATCATGAGGAAGGTAGTTACACGATATTTTATTCTATTATTTTATCAATTAATAATGTGGATTATAGGTATAAAATATTTAGTAAATATTTAATTTAATATTTTGATTATTCCCTTAGAAATCTAAATAAAAAATAAAAAGCAAAGTGGTTATTGAAGAGGGATAATGGGGAAAATAGTTTCATAATATTTTGTATACTAGTAATAGGGATGGTAGGTGCAAAATATTTAGTAAATATTTAATTTATTGTTTTGATTATTCCCTTAAAGATCTAACTGATTTTTTATATAACAATATATTAATAAATATCTACCCGTGCATCACGCAAGGCTTGGCTAGTTTGGAGAAATTTCACAAGTCAATTATACAGATCACACACGCCATTATGCTCTATCAACAACCAAAACTTTAATTAAATTGTTATCCAAGAGTGGTTATTGAAGAGGGATAATCGGGAAAATAGTTTCATAATATTTTGTATACTAGTAATAGGGATGGTAGGTGCAAAATATTTAGTAAATATTTAATTTATTGTTTTGATTATTCCCTTAAAGATCTAACTGATTTTTTATATAACAATATATTAATAAATATCTACCTGTGCATCACGCAGGGCTTGGCTAGTTTGGAGAAATTTCACAAGTCAATTACACAAATCACACACGCCATTATGCTCTATCAACAACCAAAACTTTAATTAAATTGTTATGCAAGAGGCCCCTCTCAATAACTTCATTACAGAAATAATTCTGCATACCTGGTAAGTTCTTGAGACCAAAACCTTGGGGTCAGTGTATCTTGAGTGGGGACAGCTAGCCGTGATGGTAATTGTCTGCCAAAAGAAATTTGTTACTTTGGGGTCAGCATAAGTGTGTGCAGATAGTTACAAGAGCACAATAAGAGAAAAGGATTAAAAGAAAAATGATTTAGATGATTTACCTTTGCCAAAACAGGATTAACCCACTGGTGTTCTCCATATGATGTGCCTGCAAAATACAAGACTCCATTGCTGTCCCCATCACATATATACTGGAGTTTCTTGTAACTAGATCGTCTGTGAAGGAATCTAACACCAAAAAGATATCCATTGTAAGCTGACTTCCCCTAAAAATGAGATCCATAATAATAATTAAAAAAACACACACACACACACACACAGGGATCCAATCTTCATATAAATTTTTTATGAACTTACTTCTCTTTATTTTCTGGGCTTGCCAGTCCACTTTCAACAAAATTAAGAGCCTCATCAACCTGTAAACAATAAAGTACAAAAATTACTAAGAAGCTATATTCTAAGGGCCCATAACACATGGCCTGAAACAATTTGTTGGGAGAACACAAGAAGCTCACAAGATTTTGAAGCACAAGAATGTGCCTGCTAATTTTGCTACTCTGCAACTGCACATTACAAACAATCATTTAGAGTAAGCAAATCCCATTTGCGTACACTATCCAAAAAAGGTTCATATCCAAAGTCTGTTCACCTTTTTTAGCAAGGAATATGGAAGTAGCGGAAATCTCACAAATGGCAACAAGTCATGAACTAACTGAAGCCTCTCACCAAAAAGAAGTTCAGGTTTGGAATTTATCATCAACTCATCCACCACTTCCCATGCAACTAGTTCTTGACTTTTCATGCCAAACATTAGGATTGCATTGAGAACTTTCTCTTCAGATGTAACTGTCAAATCTGGATGCTGCAAGACTCAAATGTAAACAGCAAAATGTTAAATCAAGGTGAGATGATATTACAGGAAGACTCAATAGGCTTAACAACTTGTTGACGTAAAGCAAATTATGTCCAACCTATTGTCTACGTTTCTAATATCAAAACAATACAAGGTCCAATCCATAATGCAGTTGCAGCTATCTCCTAAGTCCTTCTTCATTTCTCTAATTCCAAATCCACGTAACTTATGGCCTACAGAAAACACATTTGTCCGGCAATTTTTAATTTGGACTAGCATTCCAAGCTCTGCTTTGCCTAACGTTATGATGATCTTGAAGAGGATTCACTGGCTTTACTCGTCAATAATTAAATTGATGTGCAGACAACCTCAAATTAGATTATACTTGATATGCAGCTATCTCAATCCTCATACTTAAAATCAGATCAGTAAATTGAGCTACTTAAGGTAAACGGACCTGAATTATATTGCTGAAAGTTGTATCATCTAACAAGACAAAGTCGGCACTTGCACTAGTATAATAGTCAAAGTTCATGGAGAATTTCCTCTGACATGTTTCTTTAATATGGCTACATGATGGGATCGAAGAAACCGCTTGAAGGAGTGGACATATTGAGTCCTGCAACAAAGTTCAACAGTTAGCTTCTAAGGCTATACAATTATTAGTTGCCAAAATTGTCTGCTTCCTCCTCCATAAAACGTGTGCAAAATAGAAAAACTGTTGTATGACCTTCACCCAAGAGACTCCATCCCTGCATATAATATGTAGATGAGAAGTATCAATATCTCATAATTCATATTATAAAATGGATCTCTTCTTTTGTTTTCAGAAGTCCGAAACCGCAACTCTCTTCTCCAACCAAATTCAAGTGGCATAATGTAATAAGATCATCAGAATCATGTTTCTAACATTTTAATAGTGACTGATATACAAGTCAAGTTACCAAACTACCTCTGAGAGGCATTCTAGAAGCATTTTACAGCACTCCTGGTGAAGAAGAGTAACTCCAAATTGGTCAGCCACTAAAAGCAGCTCCAGCAACAAAGAACCAGAATCTATATTAACTTCATCATTTAGTTTCCCACTGTATAAAAAGTCAAACATAACCTTGAAAGCCTCTGGTGGCACATCCCTTAAAGTAATCTTTGAAGACATACTTTCACTCATTCCGTTTGTGAACATCTGAAAGAATACATCGCAAGATCTTTAAAGAAATCACTCCTACCAGTAAAGTCAAAAAGTACAAGAACCAAACATGGAATAAATTTTCTATGCATACATATAAATTTAATTTAAATCATTTACAACTATACACGAAAAAATACTTTCTCTCTGGACACCATTATAAATCATATTGCAACGATAAAGCCAGAATGTTAAATCTTGATACCATGGATGAGGGTTTTCTAGGCAAACCTTTAATATATGAAATAAACAAGATAAAAAATGTACTAAACATAATGTTGGAAACTTCAGCTAAATGTCACGAAAGTTGCCTTGAAAAATTTTCATATTTATTAGACCTTAAATCGTAAACAAAATAAATACCCTTATTTCAGACCTTATCAATCGCCAAAAAGTTAATTTTGTTATAAACAGGAGGAGGACTTTCATCTTCATTGGATATATTCTACCACTAACAAGTGAACTCATTTCATCTAAGAATATACTCCCTACAAATAAGTAGAAGACTAATGGTGAAAAGAACACTATCTAAAATTCAAACTACATGCTTTCAAAGGGAAATAAATCATTTCAAATAAGTAATCATGGCCACGCAGATGAGAGATTGAGAAGTTGGCTCACCTTGGCAAATGGGATGCTCCATAAACTGAGAACAATTTTATGTGCTTGGGCAATAAGTCCATAACCCTCAATATATACGTTTACATCACTGTACTGGCCAGTTAATTGCAATTGTTTCAGTCTCTGACTACTGACAGGAAGTGAGGGCAAAGTTGAACAACAATGAGGCCTAGTACTTGGAATTGATAACTCCACATTCCTCCACGAGACAAACTTTTGGTTTATCTTAAACCGCTCCATAGTTTCTTCACATTGCTTAACCAGTGGCATCATTTCAAACTGTAAACCTAGAGCCCTCAAGGAACCAAGTTGTTCCAGAGGAATCTGCATTATACAAAGACAGAATCAGTTCGATAAAATTACATAGCAGGACAAGTTTCATATGAAGAACAGAATTATCAGTTCAAGCGAAATGCTGTTGATGAGTGTGCGCGCACGCATGCGCTGTTAATGTTGGAAGTCTGATTACTTATATGTGCTTTCTATCTCTCCCACATGCTACTACTCCTTTCTATTTATTGGACTTATGGGAAGCATGTTCAATACTACCCAAAAAAAAAAAAAAAAGCTTTCAAAGTTTATTTCTTCAGGTTGAGCCAGAGAAGTGGTTGCCTAGGTATGCAATAGCGTTAGGTATACTGCATATGTTAGTTGTTCGAGGGTAAAGACAGATCAGTAGAGCGGCGGGGGCGAATACCTATAGATAACAGCGCTTCAGAAGTTACATGCTAGATAATCAAGGAAAACAATCTCCATGCCAATATATTAGGGGAAATTGGGTACCTCAGTCCAGCCAGCGTAGATATACTGCAGCAGTGCGTGAAAAACCGGGTAAGTAACTGTAGGCAGCGAAATGACAGAGAATGATGAGGCTATAGGAAAATCCCCACATGCTGATAAAATGGCCTTATGAGCAGGTACAGGTCTTTCCTCTGTACCAACAATGAATAAAACGTCAGACAATTCCCAGCTCTCCAGAAAATTTTTCAGCCCCCAATTGTCATAATCCATCGGTTTGTCTCCCAACTCCTCACCCTCCTCCTCAACTTCATATTCACCAAAACTCACGTGCTTCCACTGGGACATATGATTGTGTGTTAACGACAACACATTAACATTTCTATATCCAACGTGTTTATCCCAGCTGCAGAGCCCAATATACTGAACATTATAGTTAGGATTAGAATCCAGCCACTGGAAGACGATATTCTGGAAAGGGTATTTTCCTTTGCCGATGCTAATCAACCCATCGTAGATACTGATCCAATAACTCTGGAATGATGAAGAGCAACAAAGTCCAGCACCAGCCACATCAACAACAGTTTTTCCATCAACCTCAATTCTCAACCTTCTATTCCTATGGCTCCCCAAAATAACGGTGTAGTGGGGACTACTATCCCTTTTATAATGGTAGTGCCGACTTCCCACATTCTCCCGAAAAACCAATGTGATATCGTTGCGGGCAAAGGCTTCGAAAACCACGCAACCCCGACCTGCTTCTCGGAATTTCAAATCTTTTCGCCATGCGCACTCAAATGGCGCCACAATGAGAAACTCCTCCTTCTTTTCAATCATCTCCAGAAGCAGTAATTTTGACCCAACCTAAATAAAGAAAATTTTCTGGAAGCAGAAAGTCTCAGAAGTTCAGAATAACCTGCTCACTTGGACGGACCGCCCCTCCTATACCTGTGGGAAATGAGCAAAATTTGGATCAGGCCACCGAACTTGAGAATCTTTTGTCAACTGGCTGGGATGATTGGATGACTTATATACGCCTTTAGATCCAATTATCCATGAGAGGAGATAAGGAAATTCCATTTATATTCATTCCATGTTATATTAATTGCGATAAATGGGGTAGCAATCAGACAATCATTTTGGGAAACAGGTGGAGACAGATGACACATCGCTCTCTCAGCGAAGCCAGAGATCGCCAGAAGTCTTCCCACTTGGCCAGAACCAAAAAAGATCTGACACCCACTGGGCCCAATCGGCATCGATAGGACGATGTGAAACCCGCTTAATATCTACCACGAGACCCTCTAATGACCAGGCAAAAGTAAAAATAAACGAAACAAGAAAATAAATAAAAACGAGACAAAAACATGGTCTCCGATCGATGCTCACCTCAAGAAGAAATAAGATCTCGGTTGTCATTACGTACCTGATTTGACACTCGTGGGACCATCCTCGTCAGCAAATCGCTCACGGATATTCATGCCGCTTGAGAATAGAGAAGCAATTTGATGAAGGAACTGGGGAGATGATAATACACCGAACAGCTGTAAGAAAATTACTCTACCGCCCAATTATTTATCCATCATCCGCCTTTGATTCGCAGGGGCTGCTCTCGGATGGGATTTTATGGCTACGAGTACGAAGTCGGGACTCTCGAGCAACGTGGCAGATACTTGCTATATTGATATACGACGCCGGGTCCCAGATCTTTTTCAGACCTGGACTTTAGATCGATCTTTATTTATATAAAATACATTTGCATAAACATAATGATGACATTAATTGACATGATACAACTTTTATATATAAATTTTAAGTTAAGTAGTAATTTTATTACGGAAGTACACAGTTAAAAACAATATTATCTGAAAGTTTTTTTAGTCTCCATATCACCGCGAAAGTCTTAAAACGGAAGTAATGTCACCCTTTATGTAACCATCGTTTATGTTGACCGACTGAAATTATTGACTTGGCAGCCACATACTCTCATTTTTTCAACTTATCATGACACGTCATCTCCTCTCTTTCTCCTCCTCTGTCCGTCTCCCCCTTCCTCCTCTCTTTCTCTCCTCTGTCCGTCGCTCTCTCTCTCCTCCTCTGTCCGTCTCTCCCTCCCTCCTCTCTTTCACTCCTCCGTTTGTTGCTCTCTCTCTCTCCCTCCCTCCTCCGTCTCTAGTCATATCAATTTCATTTTTCTATTTAATTTCTGAATTTCAAATAGAAATATGTATTATTTATTATTATTATATGTTTTCAATGTTTTATTATTAATTTCAACAAAAATAAAATGATTATTAATTTCAATAAATAATCATCATCAAGGATTGAACTAGAAAATAAAATGAAATCTTTTTTCTTATATTTTATTAAAATATTAAAATAAAATCAAGAATTAAAAAATCAAATTTCACACTGGAGTGTGATTCTAACAATCGAGTGTATACTTGAGTGTGTGATTATAACACTCCAGTGCTATCCAGTTTTATAGCACACCAACTACATCCATCCAATGAGTTCATAGAATAAATTACTCTGTAGGTAAAATAAATGAAGAAAATCATATACAAATAACATTCTCACCGTCATGATCATTAGCTATGGAAAATGGGTACAACATTAATGACACAAAAAAGTGAAACTCAATGAATCATCAAAATCCTCTATATAATATGTCCTGTTATTTGCATTTCAGCGTAGGATAACAAAAACCCATATCGATGACGAGTCTTAAGCTCTCCTCGGTCTTCCATTAAGGTCTCTGGTTGCCGAAAAACAAGATGGTTGCCTGGCTCCATCTTGTCTGCCTTTTAAGACCCAATGAGCAGCGAGAAGAGAACACAAGCAGCCACATTGTAAAACTCTCATCTACGAATGGACATGGAGAGGAACAGTGAGGCCGGTACCTCTCTGGGACTGGGAGGAAGAACATAATGGCACTGATTGCATGAAACGGAAGAGAGAATCACGTCGTCTTCGTCGAGGGCCATTGAAAACAGGAACGGTAGTCAAAAGGCGAGCCTCTGTTTCTCTCAAAACTCGGAGAGAAGGAATCGAGAGATAGAGAGTGTGTAAAGAGAAATCAATAACTGATCAGATCATGGAGATACTTGAATAAAATAACTAAATAAACAGTAATATTATTGATTCAGCATTTGACACTGCCTGTTCTTTTACTGATATGATGTTGTTTGTAGATGGGTTGAAAACAATTGAAGGAAGGTGTGCTACTGGAAATTACAAACGGTATCTTCTTCTATTTTTTTTTATTTGGGTGATGATCAGATCATAACTAATCTCAGTATTGATAAAAAAAAAAAACCATCAAAACTAAATATTGCTGCCAAAAAATTATATTTAGAAAGCAGAAAATGGAGGAATCACTGTTAACATTTTTCATTGTGACTGAAGTGTTGAAGGGAGTGGGGGGCGGATGGAGGAAGGAAGGAATAGGGACGGAGGAGGGAGGGAGAGAGAGGAGGGAGTGAGAGACGGACAGAGGAGGGGAGAGAGAGAGAGCGAATGACGGAGGAGGGAGGGAGAGACGGACAGAGGAGGAGGGAGGGAGAGGAGATGATGTGTTATGATGAGTTGGAAAGATGAGAGCATATGCGGCTGCCAAGTCAGTAATTTCAGTCAAAATTAAAAGTCAACATAGTCGGTGATTTAATAAGGGGTGACATTGCTACGTTTTAAGACTTTCGGGATGATATTGAGAAGAAAAAAAAACTTATAGGAGAATATTGATCCTGAGTATGTACTTCTAGGGGGTAAACTTAACCCTATAAAATTTTGTTATGAAACGCTTTGTACTGGAAGTCTGGTTGAATTTCAAACCTTTTTATGTAAAAAGAAAGAAAGAAAGGCATTGGGAAATCAGATAAATGTCAGAGTGAAAGATATAGTCGCTCGTTTCTAAATTTTTCTAGTTGATTTTAAACCAAGAACCTCTGGAGAAAAATTTAAATACCAGAATTTGCCTGCCTTGGATGTCACTGGAAAAGGAATTATTGTGACAAGTACCGAAGCCCGCTAATTAAAGGATATGCAATATCAAGTTGATAATTAGGCCTGCCTCCATTTGGTTCTGGAGAGCCTAATCCATGCAAATGGTAATCTGGAATTTTGGATATACCAATAACAGAACAGAGTGTTCGCACACGCCTCACCTTGTATTTTATCTTTCATCTTCTCTGCCAATTGCGTGCAATGTTAGTTGTCCCATCTTTATATGTGCAGCTAAATAACTGTGTTGGATTAGTGATGGAAAATCATTTTCCAACATAATTTAAGATATAAGAGATAATCTCAACTTGTAAACTAAAATATTGGATTGAACATTTTACTGTAATGATTATGCCCACCAGATATGTGATTGTATCGTGTCAAAAGTAGACTTCATAACTGAGCAAGCTCCATCCATTGCCCCCACAAAGACATGAGATGGAATTGTTCTATGTTTAAGCGTTAATATTGACGGAGCGTGCATGGTTGCCAATGGCCCACAGTCTATTCACGTGGCGATTTGTGATGTTGGTAGAATCATCACATATATATATTACTAGATTTAATGCTTATTTGAGTTGGCAATTAGGAAGGACGTAAGCAAGTTGAGACAAAATTTTTTAGATCTGTAGGCCACGTTAGAAAACACAGCTAATTAATATAAACATGCACTAATTATTTAATATCAGACATTTGTTGATTCAAATTAAATGCCCGCGAGATTTGTTTTTAAATGAAATACGGATAACACGATGGCCAATACTAAATTTAAGCTCGTTATTAGAATCAAATTCGACAACTCATATTGTATGAAGTTCCAAAATGCAAACGAAGCTGTGTACGTATTTCAGCTGGCATGAATCAACTAGAGTGGAGATGTGGCTCATAATTCGCGGGAAATTTTGCCATAAATGATAAAACGCAGCCCTCTTGTGGCATTCTTTTAAAAAAAAAAGGAACCCCAAACCAATACACACGGCTAAAGGCTAGGGCTTGTTTTTTGAGCATCGACTCCGGCAATTTCTCATGAATTAGTTACTGTTACAGTTCTCTAAACTAGCTATCCTCTTGATCCATGGCGTTGGAAGGGGAAGGGGGAGGAGGTGAAACACTGAATGTCGTGGAAGAAATTCAGAGACTGTATCGGAAGACTCATGTCATCATCTCTCGAGGCGGATCAAAGACTTGTCGCCACTCGTCAAAGAAATTAGGGATCTGGGTCCGTACATTCCAGACAAGGGCATAACTTCGTTAAAGGATTTGATTTGCCAAGAAATTGCTGAATTTGTGCAGCGAGGGGAGTAAGATTCATCTGGTCAGGGTCTCCGAAAATTTTCAAGGTTTTCTTAACAAAGATGAGTTGGTTCTGAGGTGTCTCTGCTCCTCATCTATTCTCACGCATTGTCATTTCAGGCATTCGAAAGCGAAGCCATTATGTCCAATTTTCGACTTGCCTACCAAAAATTATGCAGATCGTTGGTTGATTTCCCCGCTGAAGATTTAGAAACATCACATGAAGCGAAGAAAAAGATACTTTTTTTATTTTCATCTTGATTTACTTGGATTGGATCCCCGTCAAATTTAAAGGAATTTCTATTTTAGTCTCCATCTTATTTTTAGGCCCTCTTTGTTCCACGCAAGATTCAGATTCGAGGAGAGGAAAGATTCACCGTCCTTTTTTGTGAGAACTGTTTGAATGTGTCATCTTTTGAAACCTATCTTCCAACAACGAACAACGGTCCATCTTCTCTTATTCATGAGAAGACTACTACCCTCCATTCTCGATGGGAACCGACCTTCCCACGGGATGCCTCCTCCTTTGAGCAAATCCCGCCTTCCCACAACAATCCCGCCGTCCATTTCAAACCCACAATCAAAAGTTGTTTGCGTCACGCATTTACACCACTAGACCGCCATCCATTTCAAACCCACGACCGTCGTGCTTGTTGCTGTCTCTGTCGGGAAAATGTGAGGGATGAAGAAGGAGGGAGGGTTTGGACATTGCAAATATATATTTTAATTTCCATTCTTTTAAAAATTATCATCTTCTATCCCCATTTTATGTCTCCCAAACAGAACACCTATTTTAAGTTTCCTTCCAATCTTCCATTTCTCTCTTTTCCCTCTTCAAACTTTTTGTATACTAGACTGGCCCTTAGTTAATGCTTAGCCATGTTAATTGCTCCTATTCCATATGACCCGCATCCAAACCTATGAGACTTAAATAGGCATCCATCACACATTAGTCAACATAAAATAGGGATTAGGCAATTTAGCTAGAAGTTTTTCAGGCAATTCTTCTTTGGAAGTGTAAAGAATGGAGTAATCTTATCCTAACTGACCCAATATGCTGAGCTGACAGTATTCATGTCACTCACGATATTTTTGTTAAGGTGTAAATTTACGCCATCTTTTTTAGAATTAGATTTAAAATTTTTATGGCAAATTCACAATTTAACATGATAATATATAGACTATCAACTCATTATATTTGGTCAACTGATATAAAAAGTAATTAGAATAATGGTTAAGGTAAAATTACTCAACTTTTGACACTTCTAAAGCAAAATTGTCCCTCGAAAAGCTTCTAGCTCAAAATTGCTTCCGGGGAAAACTTGCGAGGCAAAAATACCCCCCAACCCTATAAAATATATGAACAATGTTGTTAACTTTATTTTGAAAGAAGAACTCTTCACCATTTATTTCTCGTACAACGTTAGGAAATCTGCCTAAAACGTTTAATATGGGAATCGCTTAACCTCTTGCCGAGTCATGTCAATGGAACTTTTTTCTTTTGATGCCTGAGGATCCAGTTCCCTAAGCGTGTGTATTCATCTTTAACAGGGTTTGGTGGCGGAGAAAGGAGGAATGGCGCCGGTGATGCAACCTTTTGTCCTATCCAGATTCAAGAATACAGGAGCAGCCGGTGACGGCGCTTTTAAATCTATCAATGGATGAGGGCAACAAGACCCTTATATGCAGAGAAGGAGCAATTCCAGCTATTGTACAAGTACTGCGTGGTGGAGGTATGGAGGCCAAAGAAAATTCTGCAGCAGCTCTATTTAGCTTTTCGATGCTGGATGAGAACAAAGAAGTTGTGGGGTTATCAAAAGGCATTAGAGGGGAAAAGATGATATTTCAGCAGTGTTTGGTTTATGTCGGAGCCATGCAAACAGGGGAAGGGCCATTGAGTCAGGCATTGTGGCCCCTTTACTCCAGCTGCTCAAGGACACTAACTTGGGATTGATTGATGAGGCCCTTAACCTCCTCTTGGTTCTTGTTCTTTCATCCATCCCAGAGGGACGACGAGAGCTTGGACAGCTCCATTTCATACAAACCCTCGTTGAGTTCATCAGACAGGGAACTCCCATGAACAAAGAATGTGCATTAGCTGCCCTTCAGTTGGGCTCCCATAATTCTAACCTTATTCTTGTAGCCCTTATGAGCACTTGATTGAGATCAAAGAAAGCGGAATGGCTTGGGCCAAGAGAAAAGTAGATGCGTTCTTATACCTCATGAGCAAGAGCCAGCATATTTCATTTTAATTGTAGGCACTCTTTTCGTGGAAATAATCATAACAAATTATGTCATTCGCTTACTGTGATATATAAAATGCAATTGAATTCCTTCTTGGCTATCTTCGTTGAAAATTACATCGTCTTATTTATATTTCTCAGGTGTTGATTGGTGGTTCTAAGAATTATCCATTAGTTATATTTTCAATGTAGATAGTACTTGGTTGTGCAATGATCAGGAACTAATTAGTAGAAAAAAGGGGAGTGAGTAATTTTTCTTTGTTTCCCACTTAGTTCGCCTTAAACTTCAGTTCCAACTAATCTAGATTCGTCCTGAGTTGAACCCATGATTGTAAGTGAAAAGCTCTCAACTTCATCTTTTCTAATTTCACACAAGATACTTAAGGGAAAGTCTTTTTCCATTTGCTCCCAATAAATATCAAGTGGGAATGGGAGTAATTGCCGAAAACCACACTCGCCCTAATACACAATAACAAACCCAGGCCCATCACAAAACTGAAAGGGTTGAGTTGTATTGTCCCAAGTCACACTTTACACAAAAGATCTTGTTACTATACTTTGAATATATTTGAACGAATTTGCTTTCTGAATTTCTTTGATCTCATCTAAACTCGAGAAATAAAATAATATTTTGAAAATAAATATAAATCATAATAAAAATAGCAGTATATCTGTGGGGAAGGAAATCATAAATTCTATTAATAAAAAAAGATTATAACCAAAAACAATGTTAAAACCAATAAAAAATCCTTTCATCATCCACCACCACCCCCTTTCTACAGTAAGGTGGAGGTTGATTAAAGATAAAAGAATTTAAGACCACACCTAGATTCTTTTGTCATAAGACGAGCATGACCGTTAGTTTTTTTATAAGGTTAAAGTGTAAATCTGTTTTAAGAGTTTTTGTAATATCTCAATGCTACCTTTAAAGTTTTTTTGCTTTTGTTTATATCACCATGAAAGTCTAAAACCATAATAATTTAATCATTCCATTTAACAAAGGTTAAGTTTAACCATTAATTCAACCTCCTTTGACTAATATGATAGATGATGTCACACATGCCACTCCCCCTCATCATCCCACTCAATTCATGCTTATATTTCCCTTTTTCAGAGACTCAACACTTTTATATGCCCACGCAAAGATACAGAATGAAAGAAGAAACTCGCCTAATACTTTTTACAAACACATATGAACAACAAATTATGGGAATATTTGAGTTGCCAGGCAAAAACTGTGAAAACTCATTCCAAACCCAGCTAACGATTGGATTTGCAGCAAACCAGAAATTTTAAGCAGCAATGAAATAACCAAAAATCAAATACAAATGGGAAATCATCTTCAAACACCCTTGGATAATGAAAAGCCGAGAAAAATGAACAAAAAATTAAGAAAAAAAAACAATCACTCAAAAGTTCAGAATCCATTCAAACAACAATCAAACACCAAACATTAAAATCATTCTTCATAAAAAGATCAAAGTAGTCAGGGCTATTCAAAACTATCTAACAAGAAAATCAGAAGGAGCAAGGGGAAGCATCACATTTGGCAGAGGCGACTTATGAAAAAGAAGATGATGAGTGAATGTACCAGAGCAGGGTGAGAAGGAGAATCAGTGGTCTACCTTCAACAAAATCACCCATAATTTCAATCTAGATAAATTATTATTATGAAATTGAACCCAAAATTGGTATATGGAGAGGAAGCTCATGAAAAATTGAACTCCATCCTTATTCCCGAGTCAAACAAATCTGAGTTGAGTTTTCTTCCTCCAACAATTTCAACCAAAATAGAGTGGGGAATCCAAAATCGACATCTGATGATGGTAATTTTAGAAGGCGAGAAGGTAGAGATGGTGCAGCAGAAATAGTTGAGGAGAAAATGGAAGATGAAGATTAGGAATCGATGAAATGCCATTAGATTTTTTTCAATTCATCCTAGCCCTCATACTTACTGCATTGGACTAGCCAAAGACAATATTATTAGGGAGATATGACCGTGACGGAATCCATCGTGCTTGGCTAGAGATCGATGAAGGCGGGGGGGTTGGAATAAGCACAAAAAGGAGATTGAAGGAGAAATTGACGAGGATTTCATAATGGAGAAAGGAGTGTTTTGGGTGACGGGGGAGTTTACGAGGAAGAGAGAGCAAAGGATGGGGAAGAGTGACGAAATTTTTTAGGTGACTAGGCATCTGACTTGGAGGCGGAGCAAGATGTGGATTTTATGGTTAAACAACCCTATATTTAACCGTTACACCGGAAGAGTAAAATTGTTACTCGTAGTTAATTTTGATTTTAATTATAGGATAAAATTTAATTTTTTATTAATTTCTTCTTAAAACACCCCTATTTTATTTTCTCAAGTATGTTTAATTTTTGGTAAGTATATGCATTTAGGTGCATAAAATTTTCTAGTCAATAAAACTCTTAAATTGTTAAATTTTAATTTGTTTATCAATGAGTTAATGTTAATTTACCAATATGTGTGTATGCATACTCATACACTTGTGTGTGTACATACTCATACACTTTTGTGTGTGTACATACTCATACACTTTTGTGTGTGTGTATTTGTTTGTGTATTTATGTATATGTGTGTGTGGATGTGTGTATACATGCGTGTGGGGGGTGTGAGGGTTTGTATTTGTGTGTAGATATGTGTGTGTATTTGTGGGGGGTGTGCGTGCGTTTTTTTTTTTGGGTTGTAGATATATATGTGTATACATACATACATCCATACATACATATGTGTACACACACATATGTATATATAGCAAGACCATCATTTCAATTAGAAAGTATGAAAAAGAAGATTCTAAGTTGGGGAGATATGTTAATATCATTGAAAATTTATATAAGGGCATTTTAGGAAAATGAGTGAAATTAACTAATTTAACTCCCCTTTTTAATCTCCTCAAAATCGGTTAAATATGTCTTATAATTAGGACCGAAGGGAGTATATTTTTAAATTTTCAAAGTGACAACAAATTGAAAAAAATTTTTAGGGCTACATCGAGATTTGGTAAATACTTCAAGGGAAATTTAGACCTTTACCTTTGTCTATATATAAAATTCAGAGTGAGGTCCAATCTCCTGTACAAATGCTTTTTTTTAAAAAAAAAAATTAGTACAACATAACTTAAAGAGAAGATACCCCGTTGATTAATGTTTTTAGAGATAGGATATTCTTACTATCTCTTTATCTTACTATCATTTTCTTACCGTTAAATCTATTATTTGATTCAACGGTGCTGATTTACCTAGTGAAGTAGAAATTTTTTGATACAAGTCCAAGTATAAATGAAGGGACACAAGATATCCAAATGAGGTTCTCTATGTGTACAAGTAAGTCCAAACTCTTTATTTTAAAGTCTTCAAGCCCAAAGCATGTTCATTAGCTCTATTTTCAGCCCACGGGAAATTAGTGACTTTTTGAGCATTTTTATTTAGATTTAATTCAATTGTCATTTGCTTTGTTGAGGTATCATGTAGTAGACCATTTAGAGTGTGTTTAGTTTGAGAGGGGAAGATAGAAGAGGGGAGATTAATCTTTTAGATTAATATTAGCTTAAAAGATTAGTCTCCTATCCCTCCCCTCCCCTCTCCTTACCTCTTCTCAAACCAAATTCATCACTAACGTTTCCTCTATTTTTACTGATCCACTTAGAATTTATAAAGGATCACTTAAATTTAGAGAGACAACTTGCTGGTTAAGATCGCATCAAAGACCAATATGATATCCAGTTATTTCCGATCTCATGAGTGACGCGGGGCTCTAATAAAGCTTCAACCCATCTGCCGCCTAATCAATCTTGCCTGAAAAAAAGTCAGAAAACAGAAGGAGATAATGACAAATATATTTCATATTTGATTAGTCAGTCTAGAGCAGAACCTGTCAGATGCCCATGATCGGTATCTTTCCGGGTTGCTTAAAGTTGTTCTCTTTCTCAATTATGCGGGTTGTTGGGAATAGTAATTGGAATTTTTAAAAATAAATTTTTTAATTATAATTTATGATATGATGTAAGAGATAAATACTGATTGGAGTTTTATCTCGCATGAGAACATTTGACACCCTATAAATGATTCCAAAGATAGGGAGGCGGATCAAATGACAGTAAATAGGGAATCGGTGTTATTCTTTGTTTATTGCATTTCAGGAAGCTCCTGGGAACATGCATAACGAATCCGATTAATCAATAAACCAAAGCTTCTAAAGTGGTAATGCCGCGGTTGGAACGACTGCTAATCCAAGTCTTTCATTTTCTATAATGGAGAAGCGCGCCTGTGTATACCGAGGTTCAAAGTGCTCTCATACAGATATAGGTTCCCATTAATAGGAGTATGCGGATTCTAACGACTAATAATCTCCCTTACTCGCTTTGAATCTCGCAAAAGTATCGAAACACTCAGTAAGAAGAGTTTTACTTTATGCCATGTCCCTGGAACTTTATCTAGGAATAGTTCCCGAGTGGACTCAGATCTATACTGTTTGGGTGTTATTGAGATTGTAATGACTAGCCAGCAAATCAAGGATGCGCAAGGCATTAGAGCTCAAGACCTGATTAATTCAGAAGAGGATCCTCTTCTCATATATTGTTTCTCCTTTTTTCTCATTAGCCCATCTAAACCATTGATTGAGAAGAGGAGATAGATAATACAGTACTTTTTTTATTGATTGGACAAATATGGTTTAGATATTATGAGAGATAATGAGAAAATGATTATGAAAGAAACTTATCCCAATTAATTCAACAACGAATTCAGGATCAAATAATTCATAAGTCGTGCCTGCACCAAACACTTTGGACTTGATTCGAGGCAGGCTTGACGGATGGGCCTCTCAAAGTGCTGGTCTTGGCATGAAAGATTCATGGAGACCCTTGAAGGCTTGGAGATTTGGGTTGATCTGGAGGCGGTACTCCTCTGCTAATGCACGTTGAATGAAGGATGAGGAGTGAGAATATGACATCAAAATATGCTCTTCACAAGCAGTGATGGAAGAGCGTCAACATATGAAGGTTACCGGTGAAGGAAGATCATCGTTAGCAAAGACAGAGCTTCATTGTTACAAGGGGGCCATCAAAAATTTTGCTTTATGTATATCCAGTAGGGCTTCCAACCTCTCACGATCCTCATTTTCTCTCTATCGAAGCACTGACACCAGCAAAGCGGAAGGCCATCATGAAGCAAACTATTCTCCTCTGCTCGGAGGCAATGGCTTAGACAACAAGAAGTCGATGAAAATTATCTTGCTCCTTGCTTTTATGGCTCTCCCAAGTTCATTCTTCTTTCTTATTCTATTGATTCTTTGTTTTCTTTTTTTTCGTAAACAGTCATAAGTATTCTAGAGAGAACAATTCACTTCTATGCAAACCTTTTGGGTGATAATCTTATTCCATGCAAACATGGAGCCTTACTTCTGCTCGCTCTGTTTCAGGCTGAAATGACTGATTTTACTAATTTCTCTTACTTGCTTTTGAGTTGCATGATTCAGAATTCATGGGCATGAATTTGAAGAGACATACCCCCAAATATTTCTCGCAAGCTCTGTCCCTGATCGTCGGGAGATCTACTTCACAAAGGCTACTGGGTGGTCAAGTGAAGTGGAAGGCTATTGAGGAGATAAGGGCAAATGAGATCTTTCTCCATGTGTTCGAATCCCATAGTACACCTTCAAAGATATATTCCCATTCCCTCACATATGATGTAAGGAGCATGTCTTTTGTCATGCGATTTGCATCAGAATTATGTCAATCAAACCATGAGAGCATGGACTTTGCAAGACAAGCCTACCATAAAATTAGGGTAAGATGTTGATTGAGGTGTCTAGCTTTTGAACAAGGGCAGCTCCCTACCATAATATTAATATGGCCAAAAGAAGAGTAAAATACATGATCAAGAAAGGAATATGCGTTTGGAATGAACAATTTTTTTGGAATAAAAAAATGCTACAAGATCATTGGATCAGGAATGATTCACTATAATCAAAGCTGGATCGTGATTTCAGCTTCTGGTTGCTAATGGATCAGGTGCCAAATAATATCATCAAGATTGGCGAACAGAGAAATAAGTTACGGCGACTCGACTTCCCCACCTCAGTTGAATAAATGCTAGAGCCACTTCTCAAGTTCGTGATCATCCTGGTGCCATCGTTATATGTCATGTAGTAGTATACTGTATATTTGACTTTGTTTTCTAATTTTACCCCCCACCACCCATGAATTCTTATTCTCTCTCATGAAAAGTATCCAGTACTGATGCTAGTGGGACAAAATTCGTTGTTCTTTTCTTTCTTCTTGTACTTTTCTGTCTTATTATTCCCTCAGGTCATTCTATACATTGCGGACACTTCCTAACTAGTTGGTATATTTGTGAGGGCAAGCCGTCCATCCGACGCTTGTGACTTCATGTCCACAGGTTATGAAGAGGTTGATGGCCGATCGTCCGCCTGATCAATTTGCAGGTTTCTTGACGGCGGACCAAAGATACTCAATGCCACCTATTATTCCCAAACCAAACAAAATCAATGGAGAACTTTTTTAGCTCCAGCTCCAAGAGTCCATACAAGAAATCAATATGTATACAAGCATGATAAAGCATTTAAATTTTTGTAATGTAGGGCTTTACTGACAATACTATCACATAAGGTCTGGAAACACGTTCAGACGTGGCAAAACCATATTTTCACAACACAGTAAACATGTTACTGCACACATAATAAACGAAATGCTAGCAAACAAAAAAAAATGATGAAAATAAATAAATATGCGAAAAAAAGAAACATAAACCCAAACAGTTTACGGACTTCGTACATATCCATTCGACAATACTTGCTAAACATTAATGAATTGGTTAGGATGTTGAGTGCACCTTTACCCTAATGGTGGTGGTGGAGGTGACAACATTGTCCAACGGTGCGTACTGCTAGTCTCCCAGACAAGACCAAGAACTACAATAACTTTGTGGAAATAAGGTTTTCTTGTGAACGTTCTGTAACATTTTGTGTTGGTCAACGGCCTTGGGATGAAAGTTAGTGGGCCGACATAAAGTTAAATTGATGGAAGCTTTCATCCAACCCTAAAAGGTGTACATTCAAATTAGGAGGAGCGATTTTTTCTCCCCTCACTAGTTACTAGTTACATCCTAGATGCAGACTTTTCATCACCTATTTGTTATGGGATCTGGAAGAAACGTCCAAATATATGTCACCCTTGTAGTGACATCATTGATATAACTAGAATGTTTTTCAGAAGGGAGTGACAACTCTCAATTCATTTTACGTATAGAAAATCAACTAAATTGTCACCAGAAAATCAACTAAAAAATGTGCTAACACATTAGCTAGGATCTCCCATAGTTTAGACATTTAGTTTTGTTCCTTTGATCAACCCCCACCTCTTGTCAAAAAGTGGTGGATGTTGAAAGAGAGTCTAAAGTTTGTAATGAATTAATGTAAATTTGTTCTTGTTATTTTTTGAATGAAGTATACAGATTTTTTATTCAAAAAGGAGTGGCCACATGATTTTTAAATTCTCAAGGTTTTCTAGGTCAAAAAAGAAAAACAAAAGCAGCACATTTCTCTCCCAGTTTTTATTTTGACACATTAAATTATTGGCGGGTCAATTGCTCAGGAGTTTGTGACCCACGAGTTAGGAAAATGAACATCACCGGCAGGTATTCTGGTGTTTTTTGTTCTGGGGAGAATTTCATTAAAGAACCACAATAACAGAATAAATTTTAAACAGGGATTAAAACATTTTGAAATTTCACTACAAAACTAAGGACCAAAATGAAAATAAATTTTGTAAGTAAGAAGATAATAATATCCCTTGCTTTCTTTATTTTTTTACAAAATAGGTGTCATCGGCTGCTACCAAGCCAGAGTGACTACAGCTGACCAGTCGTCGGAGCTCTAACACCGACTGGCTGGAGCTCCAACCACTGAAAGTTAATGTGTTTTTCATATAAGGGTCCCACTTATTCATGAAGAGTTGCATACTTGTTCATGATTCTATTATTCATGAACAAGTGTGCAACTTTTTATGAACTAGTTGAATCCCCCTATGAACAACACATTAATTTGCAGTGGTTGGAGCTCCGATGTTGGCCGCTTAGGTTGACTATCACAGCTCCGACCATCGGAAGTTAATATGTTGTTTATAGGAGGATTTCACTTGTTCATGAAGAGTGGCACACATATTCATGATTCTACCCTTCATTAGCAAGTCCACAACTCTTTATGAACAAGCAGAATCCTCCTATAAATAAGACATTAGTTTTCCAGTGGTTGGAGCGAGCTCTAGTCGTTCGACAACGGAGCTACTCCGGCTGGCCGCGGCAATCAAACTTTTTTTAAAAAATAAATAAATCAAGGGACATTATTATCTTTTTACCTACAAAACTTTTTTCATTTTGGTCCTTGATCCTACAATGGAATTTTAGAATGTTTAGGTCCTCGATTGGAATTAATTTTGTCCTGTGGTCCTTTAATGAAATTTTCCCTTTGGTTTCTTTAACCTAGCCCATTTTGACTAACTAAAAAAATAAATTAGACAAACAAGAAATCAGCAAGGACGACTGACCGGTAAGAAAACTAGCCCGTGCAGGAAACCGAGTAGCACTAATGCCAGATACATTTGAAAGTAATATACCTGCAAAACACGGACGAAAGTTATAGCAAGGATTCTTATATATACTTCATACTGACCGAAAACAAAAGAATTATTTATCAAAAATACCACAAAAACTTCAGTCCTCGAGAAACAAAGAACAATAACTCCAACCAGCTTTGTCAGAGTGATCCCACTGCAATTACAAAGAAATGAACCGAGTCAAGAGAAAGTAACATGCAGATTGGAGCGAAACTGGATATGGATGCGGATTCTGAGCACAGGGATTTCCTTTTTCACTGGACGTGAAATTGGTGCTGAAAACAGCACGTGTTTGCATTTAAGAAAAGCCAGGAAATACAAAAATAGATTTTTGCCAATATATCACCTAAAAACTGAAGCTCCCATTGTGCCCAGAGCCTCCTTAGCACGTTTTTCTTTGTCTCCACTTGTTACCTGTAAAAGAGCGTGCAATAACGTTAGGAAACCGTTAAATTTCGGAGGACTTGAGCGACATGTCATTATCATTCTTTTTCCTTCCTGATGTAATCACTTCGATGAAAAGACTACAACAGAAAGAGAAGAAAAACAATCGCTCACTAATTTCACCAAAATCAAGAAGGAAGTAGGAAGAGATGATGCACTTCAAATTTTAAACGAAGAACAAATGACTTGCTTGGATAAATCAAATTTACAAAAATGAATTGCAGAGCGGTACTGACTGCAAAGGTGTGAGTAACATGCACACAAAACTCAACAGCAATGCCCACTGACATGACAAGATTGACAACTGAAACAGCATTCAACTGGATGTCCAAAATTGCCATCACACCCTACAAAGCACAACTAGCAAGTAAATGAACTGCAGACCAAGAGAATTTTGGTTCACGAGAACCCAAAAGTCCAAAAAATATTGGACAAATGAACTATAAATTTCTAAACTGATAGTGGTTCCAATTAGCAGCGAAGAGAAAAAGCAGCATAAGACACTTAAAAATAATGGAACATACCATAAGATCAACAACAATCATCGCCAAAACCAACAAAATGATTGCCGAACACCATAAGCTACATTAAAGTTTAAGCACAAAAAAAAAAGTGAATAAGATAAAGATATCATTATTCATTAACTAATAAAAAATAATCCTTCATAATCTCATAAAGTTAAAAAGCCAAAAATTACACTGAAAACCAATGGCTGAAATAAATAAATACTCACCTGCAAGTGATAACCAAGCACACGACAAATACTGCTCCTGTTACATCAATATAACACATAATCAATATTTTGCAAATTCAAAGGATACGCACATTGTAAGTATATACGAAGTTGACATGAACAAATAGATTTTTATTTATCCTCAAATGTTTCATCCAGCATAAAGATGTGATTATTCATTTTTATTTAAAGTCATGGGCTACACTTCGCCCCAACAGAGGGGGAGGGAGTCGTAGCCTCGTAGGGTATGGATTGCACAACTTTGAAGTTTTTTTTTTTGTGATGTACCCATTAAGATCCAATTCCCCCATCTCACCCTCCCAGCTAAAGTTTTTCACACGATGTATTATATCCTTCCCGTGGGTGGTAATATTCATTGTATTTTAATCGGACCACATCAATGATGGCATCAGAGAATGAAAGCAAATATTAATTTCTTCATGTCAACACTAACCAATAGCTATGGCAAGGTTGATTAGCGCGGTCTTCCATATATCAAGGTATTGCTCAAAAAACATATAAAACACCGAATATGGGAAGATCTCAATCTGCAGAAAAAGAAGTTGTTAGTCTGGGCACAGTAAAATCAAATAGACTTAAATCTACTGTTCTTTCATTTTTATTGCAGCAATTGCAAGGTATTAATATTTCCATATACCACGGGGTGAGCAAGAAAACAAGTCTTCTCACTCAAATCATTATTATATTTTACTTTAAATTCCTTTAATAATAGGAGGTAAAGTGAACTCCTAAGAACAGTACCTTTAAAGCATCAGAAACTTTCGAACTAAACTCACGGGCAGCTCTTAAGGAATTAACGTAGTCAACCTAGAACATTTTTACTGTTAAAAATTGGGCAGGCTGATGCTACGAAATCAAAGAACAAATAAGATAGTATTGCCACCTGTTTGTTGAGCGGAGTATGATATGTACGGAATGATGATGCTTGGATAATGCCACCATCATAGTCTATCAACCAGAAACATGATCAACTAATTGATACCATAGCAAAGCCAAACTAGAACATGCACTGACAGAACAAATATCCATGCCTACATTTGAAGAAAAACACTTCAATAGCCCAACAAACCTTTCAAGTCAACACTGTTGCTGTAAGCCCCATGACCACCTTTTGCACAGTCAGCAGATGGAAGAGCATCAAGAAACCATGGCAGTTTCTCTTTAAATTGTTCTGTAGAAGGGCGATCATTATGAAGTTCTGAGTGACGGAAACACTGCACGATTCACATAGTTGTGATTAAAACATCACAAGGGAATCAACAAACCATTCTAGCTCATGCTATAAGATTATCAAACTTCTGTCCATTGCAGAACATGCTGATTTATTTGCTCAGAAGAATATGCTGATTACCGTAGTGCAATCTTTGCATACTCCAACTGCCTGACAAGAACCTTCGTCAGGAGCACAGCAAGGAGGCTGGAAACAAAATTAAGTTATGCAAGTCAGCTACCAAAAGATTTCTACTTGCTTCTACTTCAGGTGATCTTTACTCTCTTTATTTCTCAACTCTTATGAGTATATCCACCAAGAAAGAAGATCCTGATATTTATTTTAATTGTTACCATCAAATAATCAATTAATCATTCTTCAATACATGAAATATTGAAGAGGAATGGGTTACCAAGTTATAAAGAAAAACCATATTGATACTCCAATAGTGAGACCATAAGTATGACTATTTCTGAACCATATTAAAAGATAGTTCCCAAATTCTACAACTAAATATAAGGATAAAATAAAGTAACGGAGGTGAAATTTCTTTGGTCTAACACCAGTTATAACAAAATTGACCTGATCATCAGGAGGGCAATAACTCCCATTTGTAAACTTCCTGCAGCATCCAAATGCTTCTGGAGATATCCACACAAGAAAATCATCAAGCCATGAAGCAGCTGGCTTGGCAATATAACTAGATTCTGGTATTAGGGACGCCCTTGCAATCTATGAGGAAAATACAAAATGCATGCTGATGAGTATTCAAGATCCCAAAAGAATGAAAGAGAAAAGAAAACCCAAAGAACCAAGCCATACAAACAGGTATTTGGATAGCTAGGTTCGCAGGTTCAATTTAAGCAGAACTAATTTAAGAAGTAAAATGCTTGTCTAATTATTAAGAGCTAATTTATAAAGTCAAATGCCAAGCCACAAGAAATCAATCAGCACAAGATAAGGTAATGTCATACCTCATTCAAAAGAGAGTCTGAATCACAATGACTAATGGAGCACAACTGATTCGTATGCCTTGATTCTGAGCTGAGGTGAGCAACAACAGAATGAATCATCTTTAAAATTAGACATACAAGAAAACGGTTGCAATCTGTAAGATTTCCTTTCAGAAACATACCCACAACATATTTTAAGAAATTAAGATGCTGAAAAATTTGCAGATCAATGCAGAGGACAAAATAAATAATCCAAATGGGTCTACATTGGTAAGGAGAAACAGCTCTTGATCCACCCAACCTCCCTACCAAGAAGGACATGTGACGGAGAATGGAAGACCTATGCCTGGTGTAGGAAACCACAAACTACTATGCTTCCTGCTGAAGTCTTTTGGGTCGAATTTCCTTAGTTGTTCAAATGAGTATGTCTATACTCACTTGAATTATTTATTTCTATAAGACAGGTAGGACCCAACTCTATTTCTGTCTAACATGGGCAGAAATTTCCTTTTTTCAGAGTCATGCAGGCCAACTACGTGCAAACAAACCACAACGATGACCAGTATCTTCTGGTGATAGAAAACTGTGCTCTGACTAAACATGGAAGCTCAGAAAGTAATATATCACCGTTTAAGATATTTATCAATGCTTGTACATCTAGCCGTGATATACAGATAAGATAGATACGTGCATTGGTAGCCAAATATCTACATGGATGGACAAGATTTTGGAGCAATTTAGTTATACAAAAATACATACTTTACAGCACAGGCAGGATCAGAAAAAAAACATGATTCAGAAATACCTGTAATTATAGTTCTTTACAACAAAATACAAAGGTGGTCCAATTCTGAGATATTCTGAAACGTTATTGAAATATCCCTGCAGGAAAATAATATAGATCCTGAACACTTGAATAGCAAATAAAGCGCATAAAGATGAGATGGTGGTTATATTGAACCTGGAGATAAGAGTCTCGGGGAAGAACAATCTTCTGCTCCAAACCAGGTTGAATTCTAGTGCATAATGCCTATGTGGTTAAGACTATGGCAAATTAGAAAATAATAACTATAAATGCGAACAGGAAAAATTTAATTGATCCCAGCAAAAACAATAGAAACAAAACCAAAAACTTACAATGCTAGCCAATGAAAACGCCAAAAAAATAGCAATGACTACTATTTTTACTCCCCAAATACTCAGAATGGGAGCATGAACCTCCTGAAAAGGCAAAAACAAAAAATAGAGTCAAGAAATGAGAAAAAAACCTCAGGAGGCCAATAAAAGGAGGGAAATTTAAAAAAAAAAAAAAAAAAAAATCTCACAGTGAACCCTAGTAGTTGAACGAGATAATTATTATGAGAAGCATGCAAAAGTGACAGCACAAAATTGATAAGCAAACTTCCAAATTAGAATTAGAATACTATCAACAGCAAGAAGCCTATAATCCCAACTACAAATCTTTCCTTGTACAACATAACATATTACTTATTCTAGGCTGAATACTTCAGGCAGTAGCTGACAAAATTGTAATACAGTAGTTTCGCCTTTTGGTTTTGTCCCTTTGAAGTGCAAGGAAAAGATAATAATGGCTCTCTCTCTCACACACACAGGATAATGGTTTAACTAATGCCAATTACCTCCATATATCGAGCCAATATGCCAGGTTTTCTCTGTTCAATACCTAAAGTTACAAATCAACATATGTCAACAGAAACAGCATAAAATAAAATGAAAAAGATGCGGCAACAAAATATTGAAGTGTCATTAGGAGCCTTAATTTTTCAAATCTTAGTGATAACCTTTATCAGTATCAGCATGCAATGAAGATACTTTAATGCATGGGAAACAATCAACTCTCCTATCCTCTGCTCGTAAAAAGTCAAGAACTATCAGAGCAACAAAGGCAGTAACCTGAAGAAGGAAGTCCAAAAGAACAGCCAATGCTGTGAAAAAGAACACAAAGGAATGTTGAAAATTAGAATCAACATAAAAGGAATGGCTGAGACTACCACAAAGCCATACAAGTACACATGCAATGAAGAGTTTACCTGCAAACATAGAGAATACCCGGCATGCAGGCATGGGAATAAAAGTTCCAACTGCAAACGCTAAAACCTCAGACAGACTGGCTAATGTTATGGATGGTCCAACTTCCACAAGTGCATTGCTTATTCGTCCTTCTAAAGGCAACTCCATTTGTTGCCTTTTCACAGCATGAACTAGTATGCACATATTATCTACCCCAACCTAATACAAAGATAAATTTTGTAAAGCCAAAGAATGGTAAGCATAACAAATAATACATAGGTAGATTACTAATAGTTGCTTTAATATTTTATATTTTTCTTCAACAGAATCAGTGGGTTACTTATGCTACATTACTTTATTATTAAACTATGAAAAATATACCAGCAAAGGAACAAAAGAGAGGGGACAAGTTCATATTATAATGTGTGCGCTCCTACCTACAGCTTAGAAAATTGGAAGAAATGAGAACAGTTTGTTTAGAGAAGACAAATACTTTAATTAAGCATTCCTACAATGATGATTCCTAGTTAGCCTTTCAAAGAAATTATTCCATATTTTTTCCATATATATGGACCAAACTCACAATTAGCACTGCGCAAAAAGTTATAGTAAAACATGCATAAATGTTTATAGCGAAACATTGTCATTTGGGTAGATTAAACTTCTTATATGAGACTTTGCTTTGAACAATCATATGAATTGACTGGCAATTAAATGTGTGGGCACAGCCATGAGTGCACGCACTTACGATGAGTAGTCCATCAATTTTTTTTAAAGAATATATTTTTTGTTTCGAAATTGCATTTTATGATAGGATATATTTTTATGTTGACAGAATATACAGAATTCTAACATCTTCGTCCCATGAAACTTTGCCTCAAACAATTATCTTCGCTAGTTGAACTGACTTTTACCATTAGCGACCAGAACTGAGAGCTACATAAGCAGAAGAAAACTTACTGCGAGAACGAGAAATGGAATAACTTCCATGATGATCAGTGTCGATTTTACACCAATGGCACTAAAAAATCCAACTGATCCAAGGACAGACAGCATAACAACCATTACTCCTGAAAGAGCAAGCAATACCTGCAATCCATAACTTCCACAATTATTGATGAACAATTAAATAAAAGATATTTCAACATAGTGAACTCATTAAGATCAGATAATAGATAAAGGGGTACAAAAGGAAGAGGGTTCACACTAAGTCCAGGACAGCACCTTAGATGAAACGTAGAAGGAAGAAGCACGTGGTGTATTGCCCAAAGTAAGAGATATATATGCAAACATCACAATGTAGCTTATCTGCAACAAAATGCAGGACAGGGTTTACAATCATTAACATGAAAATACTACAAGTTTCATAAAATAATCATAAAAAACTTGAAGCTTTTCTCATTAAGGATATGGGGTAAACAAGTATTCCCCATTCACAAAAAATAAGATTCGGGAGGTTTTACCAGTATAGTTATGGCATCAGCAGTGCTTTCTCTTTTTAATTCTGCTTCAATGGAGCTTTCAGATGAAAAGGCAAGTGTCAGATTTTTAGATTGAACCATTGGCAGCAGCTCATCCTATCAAAAGCAAAACATGAAGTAATGAAATAAGGGAGGAAAATAGGCCACCAAGAACTAAGCAAATTAACCACAGCAACTCAATTAAAGAAAGCCACATATAAGCACAACTGAGTCCTATCAGGAAAAAAAATGCAAGAATACTAAGAAATCCCAAGAACCAAGAGTTCAAGTGGGGATGCAAATTAGTAATTGGGTGCCATCGCAGAAATCTAGAGTTTACACCCATTTTCATGCTTTAAATTTAAGTTCGCCACTATAGCTATAAATCAGGACCTAAGTAGCTCCAAAGGAAAAGTGAAAAAGGAGCATAAAACTTGTACCTAAGTCAAATAGGAGTCAGAAAAGGTATAACGTAACTGATTATTCAGCAAGATTGAGTAAGTAAGAAGTGCAAACCTTCACCAACTGTATAAATGCCTTCTCCCACGAGACTGCCTTTGCAGTTGCATTCCCTTCTTCATGAATAGCATTATTCACCGGATAAGTTATAACAAAAGCAGATGCCTATCTTGAATAAAACATAACATAGTTAATTCATGCTCTGCACAATTAATTGCATTTGAATTTCATAAATTAGGAAAGTAGAAAAGCACCTCAGAATAATTGTTCCCAGAGAAGCCTCCTAATACAGTGCTTGGATCAAGAGGACCTTTAAATGCACTCATACATTGGTCTGCTGAGGAATAATGCTGAAGAATACAGTTTTACAAAATCATCAAGCCTGGTAAATTTTTTTTGGTAACGAGGTAATTTTAATTATTCACATGAATGGAGCTATGCATATGACGGATACTGCTTCCAGATGCGTGTTTCAAGATAACAAGAAACAGAAAATGAGAAATAAAGATTTTGATGTTATACTTTAAAATAACGTTTAAAATCTTTTGAGAGATTTAATGTAATGTGATATTAATTATAAGAAATACTATTGAAAATGCACCTCTCCCCCAACTTCTGCAGGGTATAGATATCAATCCCGTATCAGAAGAAGCTTTTGATGAAAAACTACATCCTTGACAATGCATCATTACTAGTGACACCAGAAATTTAAGGTTTCAACATAAAAATTTTGCTGGGTATTATATTAGCATTTGGAATATATGAATCCATTAAGGCTCTCTAAGTATTAGACAAGGTTCCAATATTTCATTCTTCAAACCATAAAGAGCATAAGCACCCAGAAAGTGAGATCATTTATCATGAAAGAAAATTGCCTGTCAGGAAGGATATTTTGGAAACTGTTCAGCATGTAGACTTGAAAAAATGGTAAAAAAAATATCAATGCTTACAATCAACTTAAAGATGGAATTTGGAAGTTGTTACCTCAAAGCAGTAATACAGATGCTCAACTCCCCCATACTTGTCAAAATTTCCAGGGTCCATTTTGAAGTACTGTAAACATGAGGAAAATTGAAAAGAAAAGGTATGACATTCTGATCAGAAGATACTAATACCATATGCAATTGTGACATTAAGAATCACAAAAGCCCAGAGTTTTCTGGCAGTAAACTAATGAACGTACCTGCAGGACACTTTGAGTGGCACAATTCTGGTCCAGTGGCTTCATGCAGATGTCTTGGAGGGACACTGTCATGCCAGAATAATTGGCACGGACAGCATCAACCTGAGAGCAACATTTTCAATCCAGCATGAACATCAAGGTTATTTTTTTCAGTAGTGTTATTAAGCAGAATGCATACCTTTTTTTGTATTTCAAAAAGGAACTTAATGTTGTCCTCCGAGACAATGCTTGATGATGTACCATTCTCTTGCTCTGGAACTGTTCCCAGAATGAGCTGAAAAAGACATAGGCCATTGTCATTCATTAAATCAAAGAAGAATAATTAATCCTATATTATATGATTATATCTTTATAAATCTTGAAAGATGCAGACTAGAAATGAAGAAGGTCATGCAATATCAGCTCCAAACTGAGAAATATGACAAAAGCTTTGAGGAGTCCAACCGTATAACTTAATATCTTTAAGCCATTTTGGCAAGGAAGGTATCCTGGATAAATTCTTTTTCCAGGAAAAAGCAATTTTATGCCATCAATTTTCTCTTTAGATGCATCTTATTATCTAACATTTATCTCTTTTACACAAGAGGAAGAAAAATTAGCTGAAGAATAATACGAGGGAAGTTTTAACCAAATAATAGAGTATGAGAAACATTTATAATACGATCCGATGTCGAATGCTGCACTGCTCAATGATCTAGCCATTGAACTACTAATTATGTCATATGTTGAACACAAGCATGATAATGAACTATACAAGCGGATCTATCAAAAAGTAAAAAAAAGAAATGGCCCATAGTAAGAACCTGTTCGATTCTGTAAAATGGAGCAAGATGGCTGTCAAAAAAATGTTTCTCTTGTGCAGCTTTACTCCCAGGTCCTACCCACAGCTGAAAAGTGGACAACGTTATATGAAAATCTCCAAATCAATGTAACATGCCATATCAAAATGAGACAAGTAATAGGTAACAACTTTATCATTCTAATACTTTCATTAATAATCCATAAAACCTCAACAATTTTACCATTCTTGTGTAAGTAATCATTGCTCCATTTGATTTCACAATTTATAATGGTTCGTTTTAATTTTTACAAAAAAATAAAGTAAACCCAGCATTGCCTCTTCATACAATAACAAGATTTCTTACGACAAAAAATATTTTCCTGTTCTAACATGTAGATTCCTGTGTCAGCAACATTTTTGAACTGACTATATAGAATGATAACTACAAAGCAAATACATTTCAAAGAGTTTTGGTGTGTCTGACACAAGATGGACATGCATTCATGTCATGTATGCTAGACATGCAAAGAATAAAACTCTGATTGAATATTAGAGAGCACGTTTGTAAATCATATGGAATCAAACAGAGAACTTAAATAACTAAGCGTCTTTACTTCATACATACTTTTTCAGGCCGTGTCTCAACCTTGAACCGAATTAGGCCTAGACAAAGTAGAAGAACCATAGCCAGTGATGAAGACAAAACCATAATTGGATTTCTAGCAACGTATGATCCATATTTCCTGATTACATTTGTAAAAAAAGGTGAGAAATATTCAATATAAGCGGATAAGCATGTTGATAGGATCGGCAGTGACCTGAAAAAATTTGACATGTAACCTTGCACAGCTGAGAGTTGGACACCATGTCTGATTTGTGAAGCATTTTCAAGCATCTTGTGATCATCAATACCAATCAAAAAGTTTCAAAAATTAGAAAATCATACAAGAAAAGGGAGTCAAAATGAAAATAAGGAAGATGGTTCTCAATGATGTCCCATTAAATAAATATCACTCTTTAACTGATACAACTACCTGCATTGGAAGGTTTTCTTCCTTCTCCATATCAAGAGAATGCAGCATACCACCACTAACAACATTAGAAACAGATTTTGTAGCAGGTGATGGCTTCCTTTCTCTCATCCGATAATATAATCCCCAACCCAAGAACACAGAAATCAGTACGATGTATAAAATTGCTAAAATCAAGTCAACACACTTCACCTACAGGTGTCAAAAGGAGGACCATGTTTAGTGAAGAACAAATCAATAGACTAAGCTGCCTTTTTTCCATAAAAAGCAGAAAACAAATGCATGCAGAAAAATTCAAACTGCTCTCACTGTTAAAGATCCAATTCTTATGGAGCATGAATCCATCTTCTGGATGGTAGGAGGAGCAATATTGGAGCATGCTGAAGATGAGGGACAATCACCACAAGAACAGCCCAGAGAAACATCACCACATGAATAAGTTGAAACATTCATAAGTCTCATGCCAGATGATGCAGTAGCATTTGGCAAGAACATAATTGCATACGGAGAACCAGGAACACCAAGAGGTGCCTTTCTACCAATGAATGCGAACCACTCTGTCAAAAGCAATTTCAATATGAGCATCATGTCACAGTAATTAAAATGAAGTAACTAATTGCATCCAAGCAATCCTTTAAAAATGAAAATACTGTCACTATAATTATTTTCATAAACATTGTCACAACACTAATGTTTTATATCTACATTTCAAAGTTATAAGAGTGGGAAATAACAGAACACCATTTGGTTAGAACTTCAATAGTATTTACCTTTAAAATTTTTAGCACCAGCACCAATATATTGTATTGCGCGAGAATTCAGGGTACCAAACTTCACTTCCTTGCATGATTCATACAATCCTTCCCCAAAAGCATCAGTTATGTAATAATCAATCCCATCCACTGTCAAATTATCACCAACCTGAAAATTGTATGAGAGGAGTCAGTAATAATTGCATTCTAAAATCAGTTCAGTAGTGTGCCACCATCTTTAATATAACCAGAAAAAGGCAGAAAATTAGTGCCTTTCAGTAGTTAATATTTGATAGTATATCCAACCAAAGAAGCTTAATTGTCATAGAAAGCGCACTATAATTGCTGGGATTAAGAGAATGTTCTAGACCAGCATGGTGCTGTTGCCAGTATCTGTTTGGACAATCAACAAAAGCAACAGACAATTTGAAGAACATTTCAGATGCATTTCTTGCTATGTTTCATGGTGTGAGTATGCAATAGTAAAAAATAGTGGATAGCAAACAAGCATCAATTATGATTTTCTAGATAAATAATTAATAGCAAAATTGTATCAATACAAAGGTTGCAGCAGGATAAAGAGTTAGCAGAAATAAAGGAAATATCATGGTCTTACCTTGGAAACTGAAGTCACGTTGATAAATAGACTCTGATTTGGAGAACAAGTAAGCTCACAGAATAAATTCAAAAAGTTTCTTAAGCAAGCCGGACAACCTACAAGAAAAGGAATTGCCTGCCAGAAAGTGCAGTATATCCATGCATATATGAAAGATTTTAGCATAGACTAATTATGAAATAAAAGAGAAAGATGAACTAGAAAATGCATAAAAGTTCGGGGATCAATTCAAATATCAAATTCATGAAACCTTAAGGAATGACAATTGGCATCAATAATAATATATAGTTTGATCACAGGATTCACCTGTTGGACTTGAGTCCGTAAAGTGTCAAACTGATATTCTGTACAACAAACATTCCCAGTAATTGTTGGACACAAACTTTGGATCTTAGAGGAAAGCAAATCACCTGGCTGAGAAATATAAAAAATTTGAAACATCAAGAGAAGCTTGAAATATTTTTGAGCTGTAAGAACCGATGCATCTATTATGATAACGAGAACAGTAATCAAGGTTAAAAATCATGCGGTGGGATAGAACTTATAAGCATAAAAATAGAAACATAGAACAAAGTTACTAGTTCCGGAGGATGATATATGTACCTTCACAGCTGGGGAACCATATGGACAGTTCAATACTTTTCCATCACTACGTTGTCCACATATGTCATACATAGCACAATATTCCTCTGAATGCCTTTCCCTGTATTAAAGGATAAAAAACTGAATCTTTGCAAATAACGTGAAGATATCCAACTTTTTCCTGCATGCAGGGCAGATGTAGACATAGAATCTTCCAATCACTTGATTGTTTGCTTTATCGCAATATGTGAATTTACAGATTTCTGAACCGAATTGCAGAGATGGAACTAAGAGAACTTGACCCAATTAAAGAATGCCAAAGCTCTTCTTTTGAAAATACAATATGAATCTAAAAAGTCAACCCAGGCGGAGGAATATGTTGCAAAACACGAGCCACTTAAGCTCAAAATATTTTTCACTCAAGCATAAAAATTAGCCGTACCCGATTCTGGTAGAATTGGAAGTCAAAAGAAGCCTAGCAGCCAAATTCTCAGCTTCAGCGAAAGATAAAATTAAAAAGACCTGCAAGTAAACGAAAAATAGTTAGTCATCTAGACAGAGGCAGACGGAATGTTACGTTCCCTTGCATTCTAGAACTTGAACTCAGCAAGCCAGCTATGGAACTAGACGTAGCCTGAGCCACCGGAAATGGACCAGGTTACTCCCCTAAATGGTTCTCTCACTTTCTAATTTCACTGTCCAATTAAAAACTAAAGCGCCTTCCATTTATAATAAAGCGATGTCAGTGATACATCTCTTGCACCTAAAAATAAGAATCGCGTATCTATGGTCTGCCGCTGATCTATGATTCAACTTTTTAATCAACTAGTACTTTCTAGAATCGGGGCAAAATAAATAAATCTCTTTCCAAAATCTTGTAGCTTGAAGTCGAGAGGTAAATTAATTTCTCAAACATGGTCTGGTTTCAATCTCAGGCAATCGAAATAATCGAGATTCTTTCTGGGCCTCGTAGGGAGACATTCTCTCTGTCCCCCGGAAAAGAATACAAAGTCAGAGTTTAGTCTGAAAAATAATAAGGAATGACAACAATTTGGACTTTGCGTCTATTTTCTGGAAAAAAGAGCAGGGAACAAATAATTGAACATCAAGCGTTTCAAAGAAGAGCAGAGAGTAAATGGTGTTGTATATGAAAAGAACGAGGAACTGAAAAGTGAAGAAGAGTGAGAGTCATTGCCTGGAAGAGAGAGATGGAGGTAAGGAAACCTAGGCGAAGGTCCATTGTAGTAGAGCTCGAGAGCGATTCTCAGTGTCGTTGCGAGCGGATGAACAGAAAAATCTGAGTTTTTTGTTGGTTTTTTATCCGAGTGAGTGTGCGCCAGAGCAGAGACACCAGGAAACCGTTTGCGGTTGTACACAACAGACGGAGCAAGGATATATAACGCTCCTACTTACTACTACAGTACTACTTATTTTTTTTGGTCCTACTACTACTAGTCTACTACTATACAATACCACTCCCAGCTCGCTCTCCCTCTCTCTCCCCCTCCCCTCTACAGTAGTCAAACCTGACACTTTCTATTTGACTATTTATGGTAACTTCTGACCAAAAAATTAAAACCAAAAAAAAAAAATTTATTGCCAATTAAAACTAAAAAAAAAAAACTACTCGTCCTAGTATTTGTAGCCATCTATTATCGGATTCTTTCAATGGATCGGTTTCCAATATATGATAAATATATAAATTTTATGAGATAAGATTTTCTTACTACCACTTTTTTACCTTTAGATCAGAATCTTAACGGTGAAAAAGTGGTAGTAAAAAAAAATGGTAGTAAGAATATCCTATCCCTAATTTTATATTTAATGTTTTTTTGCTAACTTTTATATTTTAACGTCATAGGAGTACTAGTATAATTATTAGTTTTATAAATTTTTATTAATCCCACGCAATGTATTTTTATAAAGAAATGCATGTATTAAATGTTACTTTTTGCCTGTAATGCAAGAGAAAATGAATGATTATGAATTCGATTTAAGAATTTTTTTAAATTAGAGTTTAGCCTAAGGTCTTAAACTTAATTTTTTTTAGAACATTAATATTTTTTGGTCTTTATGATTTTGATTGTGTTTAAATCATTTCCTACCCTTTAACTTGTTACAACTCATCCAACGCAAACGGTTTTTGACTCTTCTAACAAATATATTTCGTGGGATTTGAACTTGTGTCTCCCTTTTATTGGTTGAGGCCGATTATCACTTTAACCAGAAGCTTGTTGATTATATTTATTACACTTTATAAATACTATTTATATTTCAAAATATATTTATTCAAAAATAGAAATTATAAATGGCTAAGGAGGAGGATTTGGTAAGTCGGAGATGAGTAGATAACGTGTAAAATATATGTAACGGAATTTTGACACCATTACTCTCTATATATAATAATATTTTTAAAGATGATAGAGCCGATCCAATTACAAAAAGTTAAAGAATCTAATAAAAAAATATGAGGACTTGATTTAAATTTGAGAGGAATTATAATGATTTTCATAATATTAGCCCTTCTTAAAACTAATAATACCCTATAAAAAAATACCAACCTTATTAGTATCCATTTAGGATAGCAGTGACAAAAGTGGTTTTTTCGCATAGACTTTTGCAAATGAAAGATAGAATAAAAGTCAAATTGCAAATATAATTTATATTTGAGATAACAGTGACAGAAATGACTTTTTTCCAGATGGACTCTTATTTGACATAGTGTTTGAAAAGGTAGTTGAGATAGAAAATGATATTAATCTTGTTGAAGTCACTTTTTTTTGTGGGTATGTTATGTGATAATTAAAGATAACAAAATTAAATTTAAATGTCAATTTGCTAAAAACTGGTAAAATTACCATTAAATAAATTAAAAAACACTAAACTGCTTAATTAAACCTATCCCCAACAAGTTGATCTCTGATTTTATCACAAACACGAGACTTGTATTAAGGATAATGTATAAATATTTGAAAAATATGCTATATGGAATGGATCACTATTATCTTCATCACCCATATTTCTTTGTTCAGCTTGAAAAAAATTCACATCAATTTGGGAATATCTTCGAATAAGATTATGTATAATCATTGTTACACAAAACTATATAGCTTGTGCTTCAAAGCTATATGAGTGCATATCTTACGAGATTTGGAACCTATTCTTTCATACTCCAAACATTCTTTCTATCGTGCATCTCAAACTTAAATGATAAACATTTAAGTACTCGTTTAGATTTTGAAATCCCAAATGTCGCTTGGATTCTGAAAGGTGATAATGCTCATATCTATACAAATCGATATATCCAATTAGTGTTAGATAGCCAGCGTCAACCATGTAATATTTTCTTGATAAACGATGAAATTTATTTGACATTAATGAAATTATAGGAAATGTGAAATGAAGATTGAAATTAATATAATTGAAGTAAGAGTGTCAGAGATATACATAGAGGTGGATGGGGGAAAATTCATGGTTAGAGTGAAGATTGTAGTCTAAAAGACATGAGCATCATGGACAGTACATTCCCATACTGGCAACACAAAAGTAAAGCATATATCACGATCACAGGCAACCGTGATATTATGGGTTGGATATCCCTTTCTTTTGATATATTTGTCTTGCTCAAGATTGTTGGCCACGTACTTTATGCGAGTTCCATCAATTGCTCCAATCGCATCCTTGAAATATAGGTAATATTGCGGATCATTACATATTTTTGGTTGACACCAATGAAACTCTAGATCAAATAGTTTGATATTTTCTATTGATAGATTGATTGAAGCATTTAGAACCTTGTGAAAAGTCACACTAACATTTCTCCTAGATGTTGAAATTGTTCATGGATGATTATATTTTCTTTTCAATGTCCAATTATATATAAGAATATGGCAACCATTTCTTCGACACCTATGCTATAAGTGTGTTGTAATCCATGTTCAATCAATTTAGAACATAAGTGAAAGAACACATATTTTTTTCACTCAAAAATTTTCATGACATACTATGTCATGACTTTGTAAAACCTCTTGCACCCACATTGCCCCTATTTGCTTACTAGTTCTATGTGGCTCTTTGCAAACATAAGATGTGATATATTCAGCCATCAAATTACCAATATGTTCATTGTAACACCCCCGAATTTCTAGAATTAAAATAATATAAAATGTCGATAGTTTTCATAAATAATAATAAAACCCAAAATAAATTACTTCGGGAAGGTGTCACCGCCGCACTTGTATGAAACAAGTGCAAGGCTTCTTATTACAGGAAATAAATCTATACTTAATCAGAATGTTCATAAAAATATAAAATAAAAGAAAAGAAAAGAAAGTAAGTAACTAGAGTTTATTGTCCGTCATCCTCACTTCTCATTACTAGCCCCAATCTTTGAAACCTGTTCACTGAAATTCTCCTCCCCCGAAGGATCATCGCAACCCAAAAATACAGACATCAGCAATAGTTGGTAATCCTAATTAAGAACAGATAATATAATTAAGTAAATAAATAAATAATTTTAAAATAAATTGAAATAAAATAAAACAATTATAAAATTAAAATAAAATATTTACTAGATAAAATATCGTATATTTGTATAATCATAAGGTGTTTGGCACAAATTTGTTAATCAAAGCAAATGTGTGTGTGTGTGTGTGTGTGTGTGTGTGTGTGTCATATGATATTTGCATCAAACTTTAATCATTATCATTTTAAATTTTGTTTAGACCCGGAAATCCTGCCAGTCTATTTAGTGGGAAGAGAATCATGGTAGACCCGGATATCCTGCCAGTCTACCCTGTGACCCGGAAACCTGTCAGTCACAAATCATCATCAAATTGGTCATAGATCGTTTTCTTCCTAGTGTGTACACATCTTCCCAAAGTTGCTACCAGTGCCTCGGATATCCTGCCAAACACCACTTTGGGAAGAACGGATATATCGGTTCAAATCAAATAATTTTTTTTCCCGAAGGCATAAAGCCAGAGTATGTGTTCATCACTTTGGGAGGTATCATCCCAAAGCTATCCTCCCACTTGCTAATTTATTATAAGCAGTTTAGACTCATAAAATTCCTAAATTATTTTTATTAGGTGTATTCAGATATCTGTAACAATAATAATAAAATCTTTTACTCCTACAAGAAAGGGTTGATCTTAATTTCACAAACTCAAGAGTTATAACTCTTTATGAGAGCTCGTGAGTTTTCTCAAACTAAACTATAGGGTTCCAGGACTATAATCTAAACCTCTATATATATATATATATATATATATATAATATATATATATATATATATATATATGAACAAATGAAAATAAAGTAAGGGACTCCATTGCTTTATCTTGTTTTATGAACAGATGAGTCTTATTTAATTTAATTTTTAATATATAACACTCTTAAGAATATCTAAGAATTTCAACGACATAAATAGGAGCAGCTACTACTCCCTAGGCATCTCACTCCGATGATACTGTCTTGTTTGTCTTTTATAGGTATCTAATGATCATTTAGTTTGTAACCAGAGTTCGATTCATGTCACCCATTAATGCAATTGTATGTACAAAAAAAAAACGCAGGAACAGAGATGCATAAACTGCATTCATCAATTCTTTAATCCAATTAATGAATCTCATTCAATCATTCCAATTGCTACACAGGCCCACCTCAAAATTCATTATTTCACCTCTTCTCATTCATGCAGGAACTTCGCACAGGCATACAGGGAGATGATTCACAACAAGACACAACTCCATTCAATTAATTACCCATTCTCATTCACGCAGAGGTATACACGTACGGGATGGTGATTCACAAAAGACAAAACAATAAACATATGTATATATTTTTATCTTGCAAAACGAAAGGTATGAAGTATTATGTATATATCAAATATAATTCCAACATAAGAAACCTACAAGGAAAACGAATATTCAAAGTTATTGTCCTGGGGATTAGGATTACAAACAACACTCTAACATTACCATCTATTAATTCCTATTGTCTTAGGGATTAGGATTACTTGGTCTCCGTGATTGCTAAGCTCCTAGAAGGGAAACTCTGCCACAAGGAATTTTTTTCAGAGAGGGAGCTACTGAACGATGACTAAAGTTAGGCGGCTAAACCTAACTTATAATTAGGCTCTTATGGTTTAGTTATTAGCTGGGCTTTGTGGGTTAGACTTTTAACTATTACTAGTTTAATAAAATAGTGACAAATCATTTATTAGATTCTAATTTAAATTAATTTTTATCTATCCATTTATTACTATTATATTTTTTTTATTACTACATTATTAAATTTAAATTTTTAATATTAGTATTATTAATATTCATTATTATTATTATTATTAAAATAATAATAAAATCTAGGGTATTACATTGTTGATCTAATAAATGATAAAATAATACGAACATTATTAAATTCTATTAAATCAATCAATAAATCTATACTTAATAAAATCAAATCTATCTAAACTAACAACTAATCAAATTAATCTAAACTAATAAAATTAAACTAGTACTATATTATCACTATTATTACTTTTACTTTTATTATTATTATTATTGTTATTAACAACAATAATAATAATAATCTAGGGTATTACATTCATACTCTATCATCTCTTTATTTATAACAACAATATGTAGGGACCTTTTTTGTTAATGAGACAATCCTATTTCCTTCGTTCCGTCTAAAATACCCTTATCACTCAAGCTTTCCATGGATAATGAAACCTATGTGAAGGCCAAGACTTAACCGAATCAATAACAATTATATATGTTGCAAGTAAATTCACATTATAGTAGAACATATGAACAATCATAAGTGTCGTTAAATAAAATTGCGTCATATAATATACAAAAGTACTATCTATTGTCTGTCGGTACACATCATCTTCATCATCACCGGCCATGTGACATCCGTTTAGTTGACGATAAAAAAAAAAAAAACATTTTCTCTCCCGATGCCAGAACATCCTTGAATATTATTTGCAATTCTTTAACAAACTTTATACCATTATACTTATATTTTCAGTACGCCTCTTTCTCCTACATGCAAAAAATAAACCAAAATCAAAGTTGTATCTAAAATAATGGTGATAATAATAACAATACATATTAAAAGTCCAGTACCTTTATTTTTCTCTCCTACTACTCATATTTTGCATTAACCATATTCTTTGTATAACCGATGGCTATATCAGTCTCTTTTGAAAATAAATTGTCCTAAACTCTCCATTCTCTCTTCAAGCTATATAACCTATTTTTCTTTTGTTTCTTGTTATATGATTTTTTTTTTGTTTTTTTTCATTAAATCCATAAAAAATGTTCTTCCACCCTTGCTTCGTAAATGCTTAGCCTAGTCGTTATTTTTTTACATATGCTCAATACATTGTTCAATGAAAATCCTGGTGGAACTTACATCCCAGTTTGCTTTGTTGATGGTCATATTTCTATGCCAATAATGGGCACATGGCCAAGACAAAACAGAGACAAAATAGCTACAAATGTCAATATTTAGATTGACCATATCAGCTTCTTAAAAGAAAGTAGCATTGAACCAAACTCAAAATGCGGAGTGGTAACAAGGGACAAATTGTGTGTGGAGATATAGTTGCAGGTTAATTTATTGTGCCAGGTAACAATTGGGTCAGAATCTTTTAGGTGACAAAGATGAAGTAGTACAAAATGCAATACAATTTGGCAAATTATGATTACGAAACTATATCATTACTTTCACAAACAATCAAACCATCACTCCACCCTCACCTATATAGAAGAAAAAAAGGGGAAAAGGTGATTCCTTACAAAGTAATATTCAACACACTTCTGAATTAAACAAGAGATGAAGTTCAAATTCGAGCTCTGTGGCAGTGTAACTCTACTTGCAAGTTAATACCACAAACAACACGTCAATAAGAACAAAACGCCCAAACTAACCTCTAAAATCCATGCTAACAATTTTGCAAGATTATCATCATTAAGCTTATATATACCCACAAAATCCGAATGATACAATGGTCAATAATATGTCACAATTCAAACCTATAAGTCAACACTGCCACATAATTTGACCATTCAAGTTCTATTAAGGCAAATACAACTCAAATTACTAGTACAAGTCCACATTGAGTTACTACCATGCATCTATAATCCAAAGTCTAACTCCAAAAAGCATAATCAATTCAAATAATCCATCAAAATATATGCAAATTCATCTATGTACTCACTAATTTATGCCATAAGAAATTCGAGAACATAGACGCAATGTTTCATATATGCATTGGAATTGCACCACGAGTATTATAAGTCACAATCCTATACTTGGCATTTACATATGCATGGTCAGTAACAATAACAAACAAACACTTTTCCCAATCCTACATGTTACAAAATTAAAGAAGCTAAATTGAAAACTCAAGAAGATTCAATTTTCCAATGCTTCATTCCTCTAATCTGAACTAGACACTTCTTAAAAATGATTTTAAAGATACTATCGCTGTTCAGGCATATGAAGGACCGTATAGCATGTTATGAAAGAGTATTGCAGAATCAATGAACATAATTTACACCTCAGTTACCACAAATTCACCATTATTATCTTGTATAGTTTTGTCATCTCCAAAAACACTTGTTAAAATAATTTAAAGTGATACATAAACCACGAAAAATATTAAACTCGATCGAAGTGAGCAGGTTGATTATGGGGGAAATTGTATGCACAGTCTTCCTTTGAAACAAAAATTTCCAATTAACATCTTCATCAAAGAAATGAATATACATATTAGAACCCCAAATGATAGTAAAATTTTGCATGTTTCATATGCCAACAAAATGTATTATAGAATTATATGTTTAACTAGAAGGCTTTCGTTTCAATTATGATGAACAAAAAATTGATAGCCTTCACATATGCATCCTACAAAGAAGTTACCAAAAATAATTTGCTAGTGACATCCAACTGGGTTCATTATTGTCGTTCGTGAGCTCGAACCAGAAGTATGAAATCACATAACCAACAAGTCAAAACACAAAAACAGACCGCAAGAACTAATCACGACATAACCAGCAGAGGAAAAATAATTAGGACAGATGTAGCAAGAACAAATCATGACAGAACCAAATCAAACCACAAATCAGGCTAGATAACCATGTTTTTCTAGGAAACAAATTAATTGAAAGAATAAATCATCAGGAACTAAAGAAATCGAAGAGTTGATGAGTTTCAACGGCGACACAAACAAACGTGAAGAACATATTCGATATGATTTTCACGCTCAACAGCAATATGAAGAGTTTTTTCTAAGACTCAATTTCCTAAATCGACCTTTGGTGTGTGTTTGGTTTGAGATGATGCATTATGAGGGGAGATTAAAGTTAGACGTTTATGGGCCTGTCTAGATTGACGGTAGGAGTGGTGACTTAAAAACTATTTGACTTAAAAAAAAAAGCTGGTAAAAAGAAAATTAGGTTATAAATAATGATTTATTTGTGTTTGGATTGATGATGATAGAAATGGCAGGATTCATGTCAAAAAACTAAAAGTTTTATGAAAAAAGCTCACTGTTGGAGTTTTTTCTTTAACGTATTTTTTGAGCTTTAAGTCCAGTGAACTTAAAGCTTAACCCAAACAGACCCAAAATCAATGGTAATATTAACTAATTTTTTTTTAAAGTAATCACAGAAAAAGCTTCTAACACTGCAATACAAACAGGCCCAATATTAAACTCTAACTTTAACTTTAGCTTAGTGAAAATGAACGTGCTGTGGGGGGAAATTGCAAAGGAAAGGAAGTTACAACCTTTTAGGCCAAGGAAGGTGGTGCGGGAATCGGGGTCACGGGCGACAAGCAGAATAATTTTGTTGACCAACACAGCAGAGTTCACATTCTTTAGTTTTACTAGACGGGACGGGATGATGTGATTGTGATAACAAGAAAAAAGAGGGAGCGGGGCGGGAAAATGGAAGCGCCTCCACGGAGACAAGACAAACTGCCATGAAAATGGATACCCACGTTTTCACGCGCCAATTTTAAAAACTGATTGTTAATTATAGAGGTCATTACGTTAGTCACTGACAGCGTTCTTTTTTTGTCATCTGGTTATTGACAAAGTTTTTACACCATAAGATAAAAAGGAGAATCAACTCTTCACCTCGTGTGTGTTTATTCCCAGCTGATTCACCTGTTTTTACTTACATGACATGGTATATCAAATTATCAGTACACTATATTATGTATATTAATTATTAAATTGTTTTAATCCTAAACCCCGCAGTGAAGGGACTGGGGGAGCAGCATTTGTTTTTTCACCAAAAAATTCGCATGTTACATATAGGACTAAAGAGAGTAAACAACCACCCTTCACCGTAAATATGTCTCGGGTCACCCAAAAAAAAAAACCATAAATATATCACCTAATTGACTGATGTGATTTTGGTTTAAACATAAATTTCTTGCCCACCCAGATATAGAGATAGGATCTTGATCTATATATATCATCTCCCTCATTTGATAACTTTTTCTCATATCGTACAGTTTTTTATGGTAAAATGATACACCCGATAGAAAATTATTACCAATATACTACACAATATAATCATTTTCTAAAACCAATAGATAAATCATTTATGATAAGGATGATTTTAGGGAAACACAAAACTTGTTCTTTGTATCATTGCCTTTTTCCTTTAATAGAAAAGGTGGCCGGACTATAACCTTTTCCCTCCTTTCATTTTCCTTCCCTCCCCTTTTCATTTATCCTTATATATATTGACAATTATTAAAGTTTCACATACTTATAGCACATATATACTATTATTAAAGTTTCAAATACTGATGCACAATTGAGCAAAAAAATAAAAAATAAAAATTATGCACATATATACTCTTTATCTGATTCTTATTATAAGGTACTAATTAACAATTCTAAAAAATGATAAAAACAGTTAAAATCAATAAATTTATCCTAAATTTAAAATAATTTTCACTATTACTTTTACTAATTGCACCAAACTATAATATTATATTATTATTATTCTCTCATATTTTCCATATTAATTATGGGCATACATGGAAAAAAAAATTAATGTTCATTGAAAATAAATAAATGTTTTATAAAAAAGACGAAATACATTTGTTAGCCTTTATAATAAAGATAAAAGGAAATATATATATATATATATATATATATATATATAGTACAACCTAAAGATATGAAATTGAATGGGGCAGGTAAAGAAGAGTAAAGATGCTATGTTTAAAACCAAAATGATTGTTGAAGTAAGAAGTGTCTTGTATTTAAGATTGGGTTAACTAGCAAATATATCTCAGAAGTATGTATCAAAGAGCAATGTTGCTTTGAAAATTTTTTCAAACTCAATTCTACTCTGAAAGTTTGAAAGTGGAGTAATGTTAACCTTTTCCGTTAAAATGTTAACCGTCAACATCAACTTTTTAACGGTCAACGTTAGTCTTTTAACAAAAAAGAGTAACATTGCTCTATTTTTAGACTTCTGGAGGAAAATTAAACTTGAAAAACTTTCAGACAACACATGTACTTTCGGGATATATTTACTATTCAACCTTTTTTAAGATACAAAAAGTGGAGCAGTAGTATTTGGGGAACACAGGGCGGAGGGGGGTATCCCTCTGGGGCCCTCAATGATATATAGTAGTAGTTGCTTGTGTGAGGGGGAGGCCTGATAGACTCCCTTCAATTCAGGAACAATGCGTACGTGTGTGTTGGGAGGGAGTCATGAAAGAGACAGGTCCAAATGTGGATTAAATGAAATGGTTGGATTAAGTAGATAGTCCATAAATATGAGTTAGGTTTGCGTCCAAGTCATGGCATGATAATGAACAAGTAGAAGAGTAAAATGTCCAATTTAGGCGTTGAGATGATCAGGCAATTCCAACCAGCCATTAGTATCATACATATATATTGAGGTCCCCACCCATCCTGACACAAACTAGTCAAGTAGGTCGGGAGTGCATGATGCTATAATGAAGAATGAGTGGAAAGGGGACACATGGGACGCAGCCGAATGATGAAGCCCCCCAAGCACCGAGGTGGCCCAAATCATGAGCACCACCACTCATAATCGCCCCCCTTCATTTCTTGTACCATATGTCTCCCCTTGCCTCTCTCATACTCTGTACGCCGTTGCCATAAAATAAAAAACCAACCACTTATATTTATTGCTGCTTTAGCCGTCTCTTTTATTCAATTCCAACCTCTTCTATTCAAAATAATTAAACAACACGTGCCCGCCCGCATCAAACTATTTATCACTCTAAGTATCAATAGCATCATCATTTTTGCCACTTGGGTATTGCTCCAAAAAATATATAATTCAATTTCAGATGATGAGATTCAGTTTGGCATGGTTAGGTTTTGCTGTCACGAGGAAAAAGAGTTTGGTTTGCTTTCCCATTTTAGCTTACCAAGGAAGTTGGGCCCTGTTCAAGTTTATTTATTGGCAGTATAAAACAACCCATCAAAGGGCTCCAATGCAACGCTGCGTTTCGTATATTCTCTGGAACCCACCACTGAGTCTGAATCAGCGCACTTCTAGAAAATTGGTTTTTAATTCCGCAAATAGTATATATTACTCTATATGATTAAAGCGAACAGGTGTGGATGGAGTGAAGACGATGGGGGTGGGTTGGCGTGACGGGAAGCACTAATAATGGAAGACCACAGCGAAGCTTTTCATTTCAGACCAAACCATGAAGTTCAATTCAAACGAAGTGTGCGACATGTGGAATGATCCATATCTCCACAAATCACACTTACAAACTGAACAGATTGTCACCTCAGCAACAGCAACAGCAACAGCAACAAAGGGACCCGCAAGTTCAATTCCATCCATTAAAAAATAGCTACTTACTACCGGTCCTAGTTAATGGCCACCGTCAGAGAGGGAGAATGAAAGTGAAAGCATAAATGCCACCAGTTGACTTTAGTAAGCCACGTAAAATTTGTCACCTTAGAGACTACTGTACAGTAGTACTCGTATCAATGGCAACAACAATCACCAACCAACTACTCCTTCGCATAAAATGAACCTGAATCGTGTGGGACAGCAACTCAACCCCCACGCCATCCCCCCAAAATTCATTAGCAATATAATTTCATTTCACATTTTTTATAATTAATTAAATCAAAACATATTTTTTAAAATCCTTTATATGATTTTAAATTAAATAATCAAGGCGCGAATTTGTAAGTAAACGGTTGAGGAAATGAGCGTAATAATTCGCAAATAATGAATATGTGTGCGTTATTTATGAAATACTAAAATCATATGGATGGCATTCGTCAAAATCACGCAGGAGGCTACTCCCCAGTAATTTGCGATATGCAGGACTCTTCATAAAATACAAGCTATAAAAATTCTATTTCTATCTCTAGCTGGCAATGAACTAGCGTAGTGGGATTAGTGCAGGAATAGCATGGCGCAAAATATGAACAGCGGAGCTAAGGAATTGGAGAGGGGGCATTGGGCTTTATGGGCCTGGGCCTGAGGTTATATGGGGTGCGATAGGCCCTCTCTAAAGTGATCAAGACATCCTGCATGGAGGGTCGATTTTTGGGATCGGGTTCTAGACATTTGAGGATGAGGCGGCATATATTAAATGCGGCGTTTAGGGGATACTTGCGGCCCAGTTTCGGGTCTATTATGGCTCTCACCCTCTTCTGATAGCTCATATATGGTTTCTTCCAATCCATCAAATTTTGCTCCCCTCCGGGCCTGTTGGGATCAAGCGCCACTAAGCCTGTCAGAATTTCTAGCAGCACCACGCCAAACCCGTACACGTCGCTTTTCACATACAGATGGCCTGTTAGTGTACGTCATGACAAAATAACATTTATTTAGCCGGGAAGGAGTAATAAAATAATAATGACACTAGTGCACTGCGTGTATTATACTGTACGTTACCGGTGGCTATATACTCGGGGGCTGCATAGCCGTAAGTTCCCATGACTCGGGTGGTTATGTGGGATCTGCCGTTGACGGGGCCTAGCTTGGCCAGCCCGAAATCTGAAAGCTTGGCGTTGAACTCCTAATTAAACAAGGAGACATGAGGGAATAATTCATCAAGAAGGAGAGAATTAATTAAAGCACATATATACATCCATACCTCATCCAGCAAAATGTTGGAGGACTTGAAGTCCCTATAGATAACAGACTTCTCGGAGGCGTGGAGGAAGGCCAAGCCTCGAGCTGCTCCTATGGCGATCTTGAGCCTTACGTCCCATGCAAGTGGGTCGGGTCCTCCTGCGTCCATACACTCATTAATCAGTTAACTAATCAACATCGCCTTTAATTAATTAGGATCTTGAGCCTACTTCCAAAGAGGTGGTTTTCCAAGCTGCCCTTCTGCATGTATTCGTATACAAGCATTAGCTGATTCTCCTCCCAGCAGCAGTAGCCAATAAGCTTCACCAGGTTGGGATGAGAGAACTTTCCCAGGAATTTTACCTCGCTCTGCACAACGTACGGATGAACTCAGCCGTACGTACGTGAGGCAGAAATAATTTATAAATACTAGTACTAATGAGAGATAGAGAGAGACCTGCCATTCTTCTAAGCCCTGAACACTATCAGGATTAGATCTCTTGACGGCCACGGGAATTCCGACGCCAACTTTGGAGGGCTTGAGGGTGTTTTGGTCGATCCACCCCTTGAATACTCTGCCAAAGCCACCCTCCCCCACCACTGTGTCCGGTCTGAAGTTTCTGGTGGCACTTTTGAGCTCCTCTAAACTGAACATTTTTAGATTTGGCGTTGTAACAATCTTGCCCGTGGGACTTGGCCCCTCCCAGTAATCCAAGTCTGCGGCATCTGGATATCAATCAATGCAAGCAAGCATGACCCATACATATCACATATCATAATATATATTCATCGTTCTAGGAAGAACCGATAGATCCATAGATCATTCCATATATACCTGAAGCTGCAGCGCTAGCACTAGTGTTTGGGCTTGTTCTAATTTTGGCTAGGCAGTTTCCCATCAGGCACCAATTTACCACAATCAGACGCTGCTTAGCTTGTATGAATTTACAAGTCAACCAGAAGGTTTAATAATAAAATACAAATGACGGGCAAAGTTCAGCGAAACCCGGCACTGGATCAAGAAAGTTCATAGAAACAGCAGAAAGACGTTGAATTTAGATTTGAGTGTGCTGACTTGTTCCCCCTCGCATCGATTATTTGAAATTGGGGTGTCGGGTCCCACACAGTCGATGCCAATGAGAATCAGGAAAGAAAGGATCCATGCTACATCCCAAGTCAACCGGAGCGTCACCAACACGGAATCCTCTCTTCCTTACATCCTCTGAAGTTTGACCACTTCATCAGGGAGGATTACTGATATTTATTACTCCCTTGTTATTATAAAGGGTTTATAAGACACTTTCTTATTTCTGAAGAACATTAATTATTATTTTTTTTCTCTCTCTCTATATATATAATTAATAGGGGTAGTAGGTGAGAATAATAATAATATAATATTAGAGTTTAGTGCTTACTGAATAATATTAAAAATTATTTAAATTTTAGGACAACTTTATTAACTTTAACTATTTTTATTGGTTTGTGTAAATTGTTAGTTGGTGTTTTGTAATCAGGACTGTAAGGTATCAATTAATAAATATATTTAATCTTTTTTATAAGGCACTGATTTGTTTTCAAAGAGTATTAAATATTTTTTTTAATGTATATCTATAATTAATAAGGATAGTGGATGAGAGTAATAATCAATATGATATTAGAGTTTAGTGCTATCAATAGGGGTAATATTGGAAATTACTTAAATTTTAGGATAAGTTTAATGATTTTAACTGTTTTTATTAGGTTGTAAGAATTATTAGTTGTTGTCTGGTAATAAAGCCAGAAAGAGTATAATCAAGAACAAGATCAAATCTACGACTTGTTATGCATGGCTTATGAGATGTAAGACACTGGGTAACTCTAATACTTCCCTATATAATGCTCAAGCTGTGCGCAGTGGTGCATGCCACCCTCTCCCGAGCCTAGCTAATAGCTGCTTCGTTTTAAAATAATAATTGTTAATTAGGTACTAGTATTTTATTTTCATGTTGCTAATGAAGATTTATATTGAATATTATTATTCTATTCTTTTTAGCAAAATACAGGTACAATTCTATTACTCGTAAATGGGAAGCAAATGAATGAATGTAAATACTAAAAATCATTAATTAATGAATCTGTGGTAGAAGAAATGGTCGAGTGTGATGATGTGATGTAATGAAAATTGAAATGTGATTCTCTCAAACAACTACTCAAATCACGCATAACAAATTTTGATTAAAATCAATACATGAGTGAGGGATGCAATTATTTTTTAAAATATATCCTTAATTATGAGGATGATGAGTGTGAGGGAGAATGAGTGAAAACAATATATATATATATATATATATATATATATATATGAGAGAGAGAGAGAACTAGGGGAAAAAGAGATGAGAGAGACCAAAAAAAAATGAAGATGAAAAGAAATAAGTTTTAGAGGGACAAAATATTGTCAAGTAATGAATGAATTTGTGAATATGCGAGGCAATAATTCTCGCTGATCGAAATCCTAAATAAAAGAGACTGCCCTGACTTATTGGCATCATGTGATTTAGAGTCACCCAATTCTCATAGTCAGCCGGTGAGTCTCCTACTATTAATTAATAGTCTTCCTCGATTACGCGTCTCGTTTCCCATTCCACACTCTGCACACCTCGTTTTACATGAATTAATATCAGCTCTTAATTCGGACTGTACCGTTAAAACAAATAAGGATATTGTTTCGTTCAACACACATAACGTTCTTCATGCCACAGAGAATGTGACTCTAGTATACCTTGCTTTATATAAAATAGACGTTTTTGGTTCAATACACGCACAACAGATATAAAAATAATATATTATTAATTAGGAAAAATTGCTCAAAAGTCCCTTGGGCAAATTAATTGTGCATGAGTACTTCAAATCATTTCAAGGACCAAGAAGAACCTTGAGGTAAAATATAAATCAGGAGACAGCGAGGAAAAAAGGTATAGTCGTCCATATCAAGATTCAGGCAAGGGGGAATAGGAATTTTAAACCAAACAAAAGGGGGAAGCCCAAAGCGATCCGATGACCTATTGATCCATATCCAGTTTACACTAGTTTTAGTCTATCATCAGGCAGCAGTGGTGCTCATCCTACATGATCTACTACTAATCCAAGTTCCCCCACAAGAAGTTCCCAACCTACTCACACGCACGCATACCATAAATAGGGAAAACATAGTCTCCTTATTCATTCGCGATCGTTGGCAAAAATAAAAATAAAAAGTCAGAACCATGATGCATCTCGACAAAGATTAGTCGCAGCAAATAAAACAAAGGAAACATGATCAACTTTCAAGCGCTCTGACATTCGCCACAAGACACTAAAGACTACCCGACTTAAATAATCGCATACGAAAGTGATGATTTGGCTTGGGGAGGGAAAACATGCTAGAATCCACTTACTCGTCGCAGACATTTACACTCACAGATAGATGGCGCGGTTCTACAGGCAATCAATCAATTACTTTTACTGAAATATCCCCTCATTTGGTTGAAATAAGTGATAGTTGCCTCATGAATTTTAAGCCTATACATGAATAGATTCCATGTCCATTGCAATTAAGCAATCTGCAAGAATAATTTTTCACTACTTTTAAGTAATATCAACGGAAGATGGCGGGCTTACAGTTTTAGACTGACATGGAAATATCTACCTCAAAATGTTGGGCGGAAGTTAACCTCAATCTAGAATTTGCATCCACAAAATCATATCGGTCCTGTTGTGGCGGTGATCGAGGTGGCAGACATTGCTCCCCACCTTTATGGACCTCTGAGGCTTTACTCTGCGAGTGCAAGTATTCCAGTGCAACAACGATATCACCAATAAGTGGGCGGAAATTTGGTTGCTCTTGGAGACACATTGCAGTGATAGCAATGGCATGATGCAAACAGCGCAAGGGGAACTGTCCTTCAAGATGAGGATCAACCAACTGTACAAACTTCCTCCGATCCTTTAGAAACTGTCGAGACTGCAAGCAACCAAAGTTGAGAAAACAAGTTTCAGAAACAAAAATTTTCCACGCAAGGAAGGGGAATATAGATGCAACCATACGGAAAAGCTGAAGAAATGTGTTGCTATGCCACAGAATCCCAGGAAAAAAATAGAATCATGGAGATGGGGGGCATTTTAAAGAAAGAAAACTCTATTTTCTACCTTTTCACATTGATTACAATTCAAAAACACGATATCTATACAAGAGAGAGAAGATTTCAGAAGAAATAATTAATTTAAAACTTCCATGTCTATAAACAAGGGGTAACCTATCCTTGGAATGGACAAAAAAGACCAAACATTTACCCATGCAACTAAGTTTTGCTCCCCTGGTTTCTTACTGACATCTATTGCCCTTCGTCCAGTAATCAACTCCATCAATACCACACCAAAGCTGTAGATATCAGATTTAAGAGTCAATTTGCCACTCATGGCATACTCTGGGGCACAGTAGCCATATGTTCCCATCACTCTGGTTGAAACATGTGTATTGTCTCCAACAGGACCAAGCTTAGCAAGCCCAAAATCTGAGAGTTTTGGGTTGAAGTCATTGTCTAATAGTATGTTTGCAGATTTCAAGTCCCGATAGATAACAGGTGGATTTGCTTTACAATGAAGGTACTCAAGCCCTCGTGCAGCTCCAACAGCAATCTTCATCCGATCGTTCCAACTTAACAGCTCTTGGTTTGGTTTCAGATCTAAAAAGAGAAATGCCCTCATTATTGCACTGCAGTTGATGAGATTAATAAGACACAAATTCTAGGCCGTATCTGACAATTTCTTAATAATGTATGCAGACTATTCAAACTGATGTGCCTGCTTTTCCATAAACTTTATAAAAAGATATATCCAATCAAACGTGCAGAAAGAAGGAGAAAGGGAAAGCAAAAAGGATGCATGTTTTCAAGTTACCATACATCTCAAAGTTGCTCCAAATCAAAGTGGAGAAATTCAGTTACTAAAAATTTAGGATCAGTTCACTGATGCAAAAACCCAGATAAAAAAAGTTTGATACTCTGTTGTGGAATTGCAGAAACATCATAGTTCAAACCAATCCCTCCAAGGGACAAATCAGAAACTACTTTGAGACTCTAAACTCACAAAACAGGGAAATGGTGCAATTGGTGTAAATGGCACAATTTAGAAAATGAAGAATGCAGTTGTCGCTTTCTATCTTGGTCTAGATTTATTGGCACCATTCTCTTTGAAGAGGCCCCAAATATGGTTGTCACTCACATTTCTAGTCCACTTCATATTAAATAACGAGAAATTTCACATGGAACATCAAATTGGCAAGAGTTATTATATACAACAATAAACACATTCCCTGCAAAGCATGTTAGAGAAGCAGAATGACATGATGACACGTTATACATTCTCAGGTTCAAATGAAAATGATCTCGTGAGGATAAAGTAATGATGTAGTTGCGTAAAATACTAACAATAACACATATCAAATATAACGGCTGAAATAATGAACAGCAAAAAGGAAAGTAGCAACAGGTACGGCAAAAGTTTTAACAAAATCCTTCACAGGATAGGTTAAACCTTTACTCATGTAACTACACAAGATTAAAATTAGAACTTCCAAATGATAGGAGGTGCAGAAACAAGAAATAAGGAAAGAAAGTAATAAAGTTACCAAAAAGATGATCTTCCACGCTACCCATAGGCATATATTCATAAACCAAAAGCCTTTGATCTCCGTCGGTGCAGTAACCAAACAAGGTGACAAGATTAGAATGGTGTAGCAGGCTTAACATGAGAACCTCTACTATGAATTCCTGAAAACCTTGATGACCATCGTGATTTAATTGTTTGACGGCAACAAGCTGCAAATAGAAAATAAGCCGTAAATAAAATCTGCAAGTCCCAACAAGACAATGGAAAATTTAAAAGATAGTACTCAGACACATCAGAAAATCAGAAGAAACTAAAGAAAAAGTTTTGAAAGGAAAGCTGTTGTGAGGAGGTGATGAAGGAAAAATAGATGAAAGCCTCACTTACCTGGCCTGTATCAAGACGACCTTTGTAAACCCTCCCAAAGCCTCCTTCCCCGATCAAATTCACGGGCTTGAAACCCCTCGTTGCAGCTGCAAGTTCACGAAAAGTGAAACTACGGGCTGCACTGCTTTTTGGGCTGCCGGCGACGCCATTCTTCCCCTTCCCATCCGAGGATCCTCCCTTGCTTCCATCGTCTGCAGAAATTGCATAATTAACCAGGTTCAAAAGGTAACAGAGGGTTATAAATAAAAACCCTTACCGCGGGCATGGGACTTGGTCCGCCCAGTCCCTGCAAAACCAGGATGCATATTAAATTAAATTAACAACCAAAAGAGAAAAAAAAATCTGGGAAATGGAAGAATAAAGGAGAGGAGAAATGAAGGAGACCCGAAGAAGATGTAGATCGAGGAGCATTATCAATTTGGATTCTGCTTGCATCTGAGCGACCACGACTAATGCAAGAGAAGCAGCTCATCTCCCTGTCATACAGCTCTTGCTTTCAAATAATGATATCTGAGAGAAGGTGACGGCGATAACGGAGATGAACCTCTTCTCAGACAGACTCTGAGAAAGGATTTAGCCTCTCCTGTCTTGCACCTCCAGATCAACAACTGCTCACTCCTCCAAAATTAGTCCAAGAATTGCCTACCAAAAAAAAAAAATCTGTTCTCAATTCACAAACAACCCAATCTGGCGGCTTCCTAATTTGTGGTGTGATAAAAATCGGGGAAATGGAATTTACGCGTGAAGACGAATCTGCATATTGTGAATGGCTAACGCCAAATTTGGACGCAAAACCCATTTAGCGGCATACTGACCGGAACAGACTCGACTATAATAATAAATGATAATGATGACGGTGTGTTCTTAGTTCTTACCATCTTACTAATATACACTTGTGGGAGATTTAATTGACCCTTATTATTATTAATTTAGGAGATTTTCGTAACAACAGATGGGGAAAAGGGAAATTAAAAGTAAAATGAATGGAATCAATGTGAGCGCATGATTATCGGGGGTCGCTGTCCATCCCCCAACCCTTTCTGTATTTAAACGTTACGGCCCCGGCATCAGAAAGGATGCTTTTGTCATTTTACAATTTTACATCCCCATACGCACTCGAACGTCCGGCCACACTGAATGCCTGGACTGGCTGACTTTTCCAAATCCACACTTCCTTTGATGTTTACTTTTACGGCTTCGATGTGTCTCTTTTGGGCTCTATCCACCTCTTCCTGTGTCTCTTGTCCTCAAGTTGCTTTGCATTCCTCTTTATTTACATCCCAAATCAAGCAATTCACTCTGAAAGTTTAGTTGAAGCTTGAAAATTGCAAATTATGCAATGGTAAATTACCGAAGCTTAAGAAAAAAAAAATATAAAGAGTAGGCTAAAAAGTGGAGATAGTCAAACTAAACATAAAAGGTGGCGTGTTTGAGTTTGAGGGGCTAGTCCGAGAGGGTCGTTTGGTTAGTGATGATAGAAATGACTTTTATTTTAGAAAGGTTTTTGTAAATGAAAAATAAGATAAAAATTATATTATAGATGTAATTTGTGTTTGGGATAGCAGTGACAAAAATGATTTTTTTTTTCTAGATGGATTCTTATTTAGAATAGCGTTTAAAAAGTCAGTTGAGATGGTAAATAATGTTTGAAAATGACATCAATCTTAATATTTAATACAGCATATGTATATTAATTGTATATATTGTGATAATTAAAATAAAAAATTAAATTTAAATTTGATAAAAAAAATATTAAAAATATAAAACTCTAAAGTACTTAATTAAATATATTTTAATAAATAAATTAGAATACATGCAAATGTATATTTAATATTACATTGCTTATTGGATCTTCTATCCCTAACATTTTTTTCTTGAAACTAAAAAAAATCACAACAGAAGGTGGAAAACACAACTTCTATAAAAAAAATGACTTTTTTATAGATGCTCATTCTCCCTTTTTTTATATATTAAAAAGTTTAGGTGAGGTTAAACACTAATAACCCATGCCTTTAGGCTTAAACAGATACTTATAGATCGCCCACCAAAGAAGCCCTCATATCAACTAGAAAGAATTGAATCTCTTCCCTTTTGAGGTGAATGCCAATACCTTAGCTAACTGTGTCACTTCTCATTGGCCCCATTAACCCTTAAAATTATTACAAATGGTTTAGATCAGCTTTTGTTTTTTTTTCATTGGGCTACCCTCCGCAGGAATGGGGTTTTGGTGCCAAGTGACGTAAATATATAAAACGATAAATCAGATATTTCAACATCACAAATTTTTATAAAAAAAAAAAAAAACATCACAAAGGGAGGAATCTGGATAATGAAATGTTTTTAAATTTCTTTATTGCCCTTCTCCTTCCCGTTTCCCTCTCCCTCTTTCTAATCCCCTCAAGACTTATCCGCCATTTTCTCACCCTCTCCAATCATCTTGTTTACCAGTAGACGAAAGATTCGATGCCAAGAGGCAAGAGCACTCCAATAGTCGCCAACTTCTTTCTCTTCCTCCTCCTCCTCCTCCTTTTCTCATACAAATGGAAATCGTGATCCCCTTTCAAACATTATTCGATTCCCGCTCAATACTTCTTCAATTCAGATAATAGTCTCAAAACCACGATGCTGGAGTCGCTGAGCTCCATCGCCGGCGATCAAAGTGGCGGCACTTTGCCGATCACTGCGCAAGGGTTCATTCCATTGAGGCCTTATCCTTCTGGTTCGCTCTCCCTCTCACTCACCCTCCTCTCTGTTAAACCTTTTTGTTTCTTCTCAATTCTCAATATTAATCGCCGACTAAGAAATTTTGAGTTCGAATTTGTTTAGAATTGAAATGAACACGTAATACTCCGATGATCTGTAAAGTTTGATTTCTATTGATAGTAGTAATGGAGCTGTGAAAATTCTCGACTCTCTCGCTCAACAAGGCTCCTCTATCAGACCCAAAACCTACGTTAATTTGCTACAGCCCTGCATTGACCAAGAAAGAATTGGTTGGGCCGAGAATAGCATGCTCGGATTGGTTTGGCGGAGGAGATGAACTCTCTTTTGAGACCAAACTGGTTAGCATGTATGCGAAATGTGGGTATTTGGAGGAGGCCTGGAAAGTGTTTGATACAATGCGTGAGAGAAATTTGTATGCTTGGTCGGCTATTATTGGTGTTTGTTCAGGAGGGCGGAGTTGGAAGGAAGTTATGGGGCTCTTTTATCGTATGATGGAGGATGTATTTTTTCCTCAACAGTTATTGATTCCTAAAATTATGCAGGCATGTATAAAGTGCGGTGACTTTGAGAAGGGGAGGTCGATACATTCTCTTCGCTATTAGACGTGGGATGAGCGATTCTGTGCGTGTTAATAATTCGATTTTGACTGCACAATTGTTGTCTGCTATTTATGCAGGAACAAGTTGCAGCACAATTCTGGTGTGATATTTTATGATGATAAGTAAATAATCCTCAAAATTCAGTAAGAAATGAAGCTTCGAGTCTTCTCTAAGGCCAACCAAGACCACAACGAGCAAACAGCAACGGTTTGCACAATATTTGATAGGATTTTTTTATCCAAACGTTGTGGCACCATTTTGTGAACATTTTATTGTAATAACTTATTTTGTATGGAACATATTTGGTGAAGATTCGTTAATCAGAATTTCAATTTCATTATTACTTATTGTAGATTCAATATTGCCTAATTTTGTGTCATTTAGCCTGCTTTAGTTTTTACAATTTCCAAGTTATAAAGGGACCCCTGTATAGAGAATGATTATTTAAAAATTGTAATTGACAATTTGAGTCAGTTTTACCTGATTAAGTATAGAGAATGATTATTTAAAAATTGTAATTGACAATTTGAGTATCCATTGACTACATGAGCGAAACAAATGTCAACAACTTGATAATTTTTTATGCCACCCCTGGAACAAACCATTGACTGTTATGAATATACTTATTATGTGGATGTCCATTGACTCCCGGTTTCCAAATATTAAAAGATGATATGGGACCCACGCATAGTGATTTACTATTTGCATAGTACCACGCATAGTAGTTTACTATTTGGTGGGACCCGCACACAATTATACAATCACTCACGGGAAGGAAATCCGTGAGTGAATAGTTTAGGTTTTTGGGGAAAACTACACCAAATGACCCAGAGGTAGAAATTACACTAAAGTCCCATTTTTCTTCTATAAATAGAGGTTTTCTGTAACTGTTCATCAATTGAATGAAATGAGAATCTATCTCTCTACTTTATCTCTCTAGAACCTCTGCTCTTCTTCTTATTATTTTTATTAGTTTTATAACACGTTATCAGCACCAAGACTCTACCAAGGTAAGATTTTCTCACCATCTATTTCATATTTCCATTTTATTTATCTGGGATGATCTTAACCATTATATGGAATTAAATATCTATTCTTACCGATTATTTTAACATCGGGTTCCATGGTTAAGATTTGAGATTATTTACTATTTTACTACGGTAAATAGTAATTTACTATTCACAGTAAATTTACCCATTTTTCAGTAATTTTTACATTTTATTCATTTGACTCCTACATGGAAGTCTAGATTAATCTTTCTGTAATTTTACTTTATTCACTATTTATAGTGAATAGTAATTTTACTATTCACGGTAAATTTATATTTTATTATTTACAGTAATTTATTTATGTTTATATATTCTTCCCACTTCCTATTCATTTATTTCATGGTGGCGTCATTAAGCTCCATTTGTAATTCTTTACTTACTGCTTTATTTATTTATCTCATGGTGGCTATACTAAGCTCCATACTGACTTTACTAATATTTAGTTTTATGTCACTAACATTTATTTTATTGTTACTAACATTTATTTATCTTTTATGATAGCACATTAGTATATTTACTAGTGGGTTCTATTTATTTATTTTAACATTTATTTATTTTTTTATGGCGGCAACATTATTTATTAGTGGGCTCCATTTATTTATTTTATTTTACATTTATTTATTCTTCATGGAGGCACACTAGTCTCTATTAGTGGGCTCTATTTATTTATTTTATTTAGAGTTTATTTATCTTTTATGGTGGTGACATTTTGTGGGCCCCATTTATTTTATTTTAATTCTTTACTGCTTTATTTATCTTTCATGGTAGCAACACTAGTATAGTGGGCACCATTTATTATTTACTGCTTTATTTTTCATGGTGGTAACACTTGTATAGTGGACTCCATTTATTTATTATTTATTTACTGCTTTAAATCCCCTTCCCTTTTTATTTTACCGTTTTCTATATTATATATATATATATATATATATATATATATATATATATATATTTACATTTGCATATGCATCTTCTTTCTTATCTTTGGATGAGATAGGTCTCGCTGTGAGTTTACTACCATTCCTATCTCATCTTCTTTTTATTAATCTAGCATGTTTATTTCCAGTCATTTATTTTATTTTATTTATTTATTGCTATATATATATATATCCCTCTCCCTTCTTATTATTTATGGCAACCACACTATTAGTGGGTTCCATCTATTTATTTTATTATGCTTATATTTTATTTATCTTGAAGATAAACTGTTAAAAGATCAAAATGCCATAGAGATATGAGGCATAGCTTGGCTTGAGAGATGAGGCATAAATTGGCTTGAGCCTAAGAGGCAAGATAGCCTTAATTTCAGAGGCAAGATTGCCTGAAGCCAAGAGGCAAGTTAGCCTGATAACAAGAGACAAATTATGAAACAATATTTGATCCATAAATTTTGTATGTTATCAGTTGTATAAAGGCCTCAAAATTGTATATTTGGCATTAAATATTCCCTTAAATTATGAGACAAGGGATTGTATGATCATGATTGATATTATAAATAAATATATTCAATTTGCTATTGTAGTAGCAATATTGTGGATTAATTTCTTGCCATGATCAAACAAATCAGTGAGTTATGGATCATGAATTTTTATCCAACTTCATTCCCAGAAGTGAATGAAGCAAATATATTATTATAGTTGTTATGTGATTTCTATGATTATAACAATTTTTATAAATACGAGAAAAGAATATTCATAAACAAAATAATTAAGCAAAAGGAAATATTATTTCAACAAAGTTTAATTGCGAGTGGCTCAACATCATTACAAACTTTAATCATCTCATTCTGAAGATATTTAATGTCTTCTTCTTTTGCTTCTCTTGAGATGGGATCCAGATGAGGCAAAGCTCTTCGTAATATCGAGATTTGCGTCATAAGTTTCTTGAGCTTCTTGTGTGGCCACTCAGTTAACCCTCCTTTTTGATAGATTTTTTGTATGGTGTGAGTAGACATATTTAATTGTTTACTCGCTTCATCAAGGGTTAAGTGAAAATAATTTCTTAAATCATGGAGCGTTGTTTTCTTTATTCTTTCTCTTTGCTCCATAGATAACCTATATAATTCACCCTGGTTAAGGGATGAAGTATCATAGGGTATACTTACTGCAGGTTGTTTTCCTTTGCCTAATGAGTGTTCAATATTGGTTTGAAATGAACTTCCATGGAAGTCATTTGGATTTATAGCCCATTCCGAACCAACACAGAGAACCTCATGATAGGCTAATACAGGATCACGCATCAAGATATATCCTGATGCTTGTAAATCTATACAATACTGTGTCAGAAATTGTTTGATTTCTTCAAAATTTTTCTTTGTGAAATCAAACATTGGAAGCCTGTCAGTATTATAAGATTTATCCTGTACTTTTTCAAATAAAACAGCATGGGTAATCATACCTGTTCTTCTTCCGTGAACTTCAAGTTTATGGTACTGAAGTCCATTGGTATGAATAATTTCCCGTAAAACATGACAGCAACTACATTCCAATAAGCTAGTAGTTGCTAATTGGCTTGTAGCTGTTGGCTGGCTAATTGTTGCTGGCTGGCTAGTGGTTGTTGGTTGGCTGATTGTTGTTGTCGGGCTGGTTGTTGCTAGCAAATTGATGATAGTTTGCTGGCTAGTGAATGCTGGTTGATTAACTGCCGACACTATTGGCTGAACTGGATTGGTAGACTCCATTAGTTCTGCCATAGTTCTACACCTCTTAACAGGCCTCCTTGATGAACCTGCTTCAGTTGTACCTTCAATCCTTGTAGATTGAGGAAGAACACTTGTTCTAGGGGGAGAAGTAGGTACATTTGAAGCAGAAGGAGGAATAGTAGAAGGAGGAATAAACATTTCAAAAGGATTAGGAGATAACAAAGAAGTAAATGACATGTTATGCTGATCATCATACAACAAAGCATCAAGTAATGCTGTTTCGGATGTATCAGAAACTGGGATAAAACTGCTTGGTCCTGCCATGGTAATAGAATTTAGAGAAATATGTGTGAGTATCTGGTAGTTGATATTATCAGATGCTTGAGTGTTTGTGAGGCATGTTCGTTTGCCTTCCTCTATTTATAGTTGAATTAAATCCTATTGAATCTCTGCAGATTTGCGTAGTCCTGTTAAATCTCTACAGATTTGCTCCCTATAAAGCACGAGCCTGGAATCTTTTTGACTTTATATGTATACGACAATCTGAGTTGTCGCGCCTGTGATTCCACAGTGATGCGCTTGTGATTACACAGTATTGCGCTCGTGAATCTGCAATTATACACCTGATGATTTTGTATTTAATATATATTTGTTTGTTGATTCTGGAAAATGGAAATTTTGTTACCAGAAGTAACAAAATTATGCATTGATAATGCATTTAGAAATCTGTGGAATTTTAATGAAATAGATATCATATATGCTATTATCATGGAATATTGTATGAAATTCCATGAATTAATTTTTAAGGTCTCACACTTGAGGGGGAGAATAATATATATCAAGTGTGAATATTTATGTGATAATTCTTTGTGAATGTTTCTATATTGATTCCCCCAAAATGAATATTATATTTGATGATAAATCATATGGAAAGTTGGCATGACTTGTTTGATCATCCGAGTCATATATTATATGCTGCTTGTTCTCAGATAGAAATAATTATTGGAAATGGATCTCTGGAAATATATTAAATTGAAAGAGTACATATGAAATTATTGATCTGCAAAGTTTGCAGTGATGATTGCAACCAGATGTTTGCAATATATTATGCGCGCAATTTCCAGATTGAATGATCCAGAAATCATGTATTAAAGTATCCATGAATAGATAGATCAATGATTATGAGAACAAAATTTATATGTTGTGTATATTTGCAGTAATTATATAAGCCAACAAAATTCTCCCCGTAAAATTTAGCTTTTGTTCAGGAGCCAGAATAATTCCATTTTAAAATGTTTTAAATGTGCAATGATTATTAATCTACTTCAATGCACATAGATGGATATACAAAGATGGATATACAAAGAAAATTGATGATTTGATGAGGGGGAGAAAAATAAGCAGATTGGGTAAAGATAAAGTGAAATGAATTATCATTGGCTCTTATTGATCCTCGTACAAAGAAATGTGCACTAAAAATTCAAAATGATAATTCAGTTGCTGAGTTTAGTTAATCGAATGCCAGAAGCATTTACTGACCTAAAGAAAGTGACAAAGTCACATGTGCCAACTGCAAATGCTCCTATATGAATTGTTATAAAGCACACCAGAAGTGTTGCAAGTCCATTGATTTTAAAGATAAAAATCCTCAAAAGAGAAAAGGAGCTATAAGAATATAGATGATCATGTTGAGGATAATTAAGAAAAGCTCTAGAAGAGCCATCTCCTGAAGAGATGTTATCTCTAGAAGAGATATTACAAGTAAAGTGTATTGTGGTCCAAGAAGAGACCCAGGTATTTACATTATGAGATCTCAATAAATTATGAATGAAATCCAATGGGATTGAAAATGAAGTTGACGTTAATAATATCTATGATAGCATATGCTACAATGAATGATAATGAGGATCATGAGCCACAATATATTTGTATGTGCTAGAAGCACATAAGGCGCAAAAAAAACACATATGTCCCAAAAGGACTCAAGATGATAGTGCATATAGCATCATTATCTGAATAAACATTTATTGAATTTCTATATGCACATATATATTTATGAAAAGATTATTATGACTTTACTTGACAGATTTAGATCTTGCAGGTATATAATGAACAATCAGATTGGGTGTTTCTAACAGAATATTTGATGACAGAAAGTATAATATGCTCAGAAAGACATTGAAGCAATATAGTCATCAGGGGGAGCAACACTGATGTAATCAAGAGGGGGAGACGATACACGCTGTACTCTTTTTCCCTTATCTGGGTTTTATCCCACTGGGTTTTTCCTAGAAAGGTTTTTAATGAGGCAGCACTAGAAAGTGTATCAATGGATGATGTACTCTTTTCTTTGGCTAGGTTTTTATCCCACTGGGTTTTTCCTAGTTAAAGTTTTTAACGAGGCACATTCATAAATGGACATCCAAGGGGGAGTGTTATGAATATACTTATTATGTGGATGTCCATTGACTCCCGGTTTCCAAATATTAAAAGATGATATGGGACCCACGCATAGTGATTTACTATTTGCATAGTACCACGCATAGTAGTTTACTATTTGGTGGGACCCGCACACAATTATACAATCACTCACGGGAAGGAAATCCGTGAGTGAATAGTTTAGGTTTTTGGGGAAAACTACACCAAATGACCCAGAGGTAGAAATTACACTAAAGTCCCATTTTTCTTCTATAAATAGAGGTTTTCTGTAACTGTTCATCAATTGAATGAAATGAGAATCTATCTCTCTACTTTATCTCTCTAGAACCTCTGCTCTTCTTCTTATTATTTTTATTAGTTTTATAACATTGACAATTTTTTTGAGAATCGTAAAATTAAAGTAGGAAATGGTGGGGTACAAAACAATCACGAAAAAACAACCAATCATAAAAATGAACTTCTTATTAATAGTGATTCCGCATCAGGAAATATTAATTAGCTATCAACATATAACAATTCAAAATCAGAAATTGCACAGGTACATTTACCAAAACATATTTTCATTAACAGCATAGTATTAGCTATTAACAACTTCAATTTAGCCATTGACAAAAAATCAAAATGGCCATGACAGTAACTACTTTCCCTATATTACTTACATCGGAGTACATAATACATTCACTATACATTTATTTACAACACTTCTTTCAATCACTATACGTTACTTACAACACTTCTTCCAAAAAGATGCAAAGAGTTCAAAACAAGTAAAAAAAAGTCATCCACATCTATTTACAACCAATTTCAAGCTCTTATCATATTTTAGAAGATACATACAATACAAGAACAACAAAATATTTCGTATTATTCTTGATAGGCCTACAATTATCACTTCAAATTTGCTTATGCTTTAGAAGCAACACTGGAGATGTGTGTAAAACAAATTTGATTCATCTTCAACAACCCCCTCCTGCACTAGTCCTTTTTGGTCAGGTGAAATCTTTGACAATCTTACTATCCACATTCATAAAATTATCATTTATATCAAGCCGCCTTACTTTGGCTTTAAATCAAAGTGAATAATAGGATCTGTTTTGCATTCATGGAGATTATTCATGCCCCTACTTACTAGAAATAAACCAAAATATCACCTAACACAAAAGAACCAATAAACATTATAACATAAACGTATAATTTTATCAACCTGAGAAACTGCTAAACAAAAAAGAAATCACTACTAGCATATACGCAGCAGATGAAATATCCTAGAATCTTCTCCAGATCCATATTTTCTTAGTAAAAATTCAAAAAATCCAGAATTGAGCCTTACAAACAATAACTCGAGAACCAACACCAAATCCCTATTCACACATTTTATGATGAAAGAAGATTAGGGAGAGGACCATCGCTATGAACAAGATATCTTTGATATAATATTAAAAAATAACAAACAATAATATGCAAAAAAAGATGAGGGTCGTAGCAAAAAACACAAATTGGCATGGAAAAGCAACAATAGAAGAGGAAGCAACAAGTTGAATGAACTTTGAAGACACAACACCCTGACTCAGGAACTATGTTAGGATCCCACGCCCCTGTTAGTTTATTCTAGGAAGAAAAAGACATATTCAGGATAAATAGAGTAGTTACTTCTATCTTATCTGCTAGGTAGTTTTTAAGTTTTCCCTATCTTATCCATTTGGTAGTTTCTATAAGGTAGTTATGGGAAGTTGGATTGACTGTAGTATATAAATATTTGTATTATATTTTGTAAAGGCAAACAAGTGGCTAGAGTTTTCTCTAGATTTCCCCTTTCCCTCTTTTCTATTCTTAATTCTGAAGAATCTAACAATTTGGTATCAGAGCGGTGAATTTATGGACTTGTAAACCACGGGTCTGAATCTTCTCATTGACATTTTCTCATTATCCCTCATTAGCTTCAAATTCGGACCATACATTTGATATTAATTGCTCACATCAACAACTTCTCTCATGAAGATCAACAATTTGGATTGGATGATGAGAGATGAGGAGAAAGGAATTTAATGAGAGAATTTTGTTCCGTAAACCACCATGGTTAATACCCATGCTTCTTCTTACAATAACAACTCACCATTATAGCCAAACCAAAACCTCGAAATTCCATCGAATTCCAACCCTCAAAATGACCCTGTTGTTATTATGGCATAGCCTTCTACGCAAACGCCACCAGGGTCCAACTAGCAACAGTTGGCAACCATACTCGCACAGTTGAACATGATGAATTCAAAGATTAATGCATTGAAGAAACAAAAGACACCCATGATGGTACACGGCGTATCAAGTCATAACAATAAGGAGACTTATGCTGAACACGAAGAGATGGATATGGAAACGCCTTGGGGAAGTTGAAATGCATCTAAATGGACTTACTCAAAGGTGGAATTCCCAAAATACGAGGGGGGCAATCTAAGGGGCTGGACTCTGAAGGTTGAGAAATATTTTCGCTATTATCAAACACCAGAAGATTTAAAGTTTGACATGGCAGCAATGAATTTAGAGGATGACACACTGGATACTTTTATCTGGGTATCATTGAGAAGAGTTATAAGATACTGGGAAGAATTAGTACAAGTCTTTCAAGAACAATTCGAACAACCAGAGTTTCAAAATCCGAACGTTCACCTCTGTAGCATCAAGCAAGTCGGCATTGTCGGAGAATATAAGCAGGAGTTTGTGCGCCGTCAATCTAAAGTACAATGATGGCCTGAACACTGCATTCTCAGTGTATTTATTAAAGGGCTAAAAGAAGAGTTTCAAGCCAATGTTAAAATCCAAAAGCCACGCACGGTGTATAAGGTTGTGAGTTTGGCTCTAGAATTTAAAGCCAAAATTCAATCCTAGGCTGTTCAGCGTGCTCAGTCACGTTTTAACACCTCTAGACCATTAGATATGAATTGGTGTGAATCACGTTATTCTCCACGAGATTAGCAATCCAATTATACTGCAAAACAGTGGAGTAACAACGCTGTAATTCAGGGGGGCCGATATTCAAATTTTCAAAATTCGAATCTCCCCAAATCACATCCTACAAATTCAGCCAATTCCCAACTTCCGCCTAACTTCTTGCAGCAACCGCGTATTTTCGAATCCGAAAGGCAAAATTGGCGTGAAAAGAGCTTATGCTTCCGTTGTGGTGATTGTTTTGTCCCTAGGCACTGTTGTAATACTGACGAGCCAGATGATTCTCAAGAGTCGCACGATACACCTGATAAAGAACCTACACCCACTAACGTCCAAAATATCCACCCATGCCATTCTGGGTAGTAATTCGCAAACCACCATGAAGGTGAGGGGAACTCTGGGTGCTAAATCAGTTCTAATTTTGATAGACAACGAGTCCACACATAATTTTGTCTCTTCCGCGATTGTACAAACCCTAAATCTGCCATTATAGGGTCTCCCTCCTTTCGGCATTCAAGTGGGTGACGGCACCATAGTTGCTTGTAATACAATATACACTCAACTTGAAGTAACAGTTCAAGACTTTAATCATTAAGGACGATTTTTTTCCTTTCACTCTGGGAAGTGTAGACGTGATACTTGGCATCAAATGTTTGGCATCCTTAAACATAACCCAGGCTAATTGGCAACAACTATTTATGATCTTCTGGGTTAATGGGAAAAGGTACAAATTACAAGGTATTCCCCAACAAGTCACTCTTGCTTCCTTATGTAGTTTTGTGTGTGCTACAATGGTTCAGCAATTTGATACACTGGAAGATTTTTTGTAAACTTATTCATCAATATTTCAAGAACCACATACCTTACCTCCTTTCAGGAGTACAATCACGCAATTCCTCTTTATCCTAATGCAATCCCTCATAATATTCACCCCTATAGATATCCTTTTGCTCAAAAGGATGAGATTGAGAGTCAAGTGGCTGCCTTGTTACAAAAAGGGTTCATACAACCTAGTGTGAGTCCATTTGCCAGTCTTGTACTCTTGGTTTCTAAGAAAGATTCGACTTGGCGATTCTGTGTTGATTATAAAGAGCTCAACCACCTCACCATCCCTAATAAGTACCTCATCCCTACAATTGATGAGCTTATTGATGATGTGCATAGTGCTCTACCTTTGTTTAATCAAGATATGAGCGAGAACTACTAGCTTTGGTGATGGCATTGAATAAATGGCGACACTACTTGCTTGGGCGCCAATTCTTGGTTCACATAAATCATTTCAGTTTAAAATATCTCTTGCAACAATGCATCACTATTCCATCACAACAACGCCTTCTTCTCAAACTCCTTCCATTTGACTTTCAAATTATTTACAAGCTGAGAGTCACTAATCAAGGTGCTCATGCTTTATCCCATTGTCCACATTCAAGTGAATTTTTCACCTTGGCAGTAACACATGTGACTGATTTTGAAGAATTACCAACATTGTTGGACTAGGATCCATTCACCAATCAGATTTTACAATCTCTACAAATAGATCCCTATTCTATTCCTCATTATTCCTTGGTTTCTAGATGGTTATACTATAAGAGCCGCTTGGTTATCCCTACAAAATCCAACCTCACTCATTTGTTTATATCGGAGGCTTATACATCTCTACTTGGTGGCCATGGAGAGATCCTTAAGACTTTTAATAGGCTACAGGCTCACTATTTTTGGAATCATATGAAAGAGGAAGTAACATAATTAGTTCAATGATGCCTTCTTTGTCAAGGAAACAAGTCTTTACCTCAACCATATGCTAGTTTATTACAATTATTGCCTATTCCCCATCACATTTAGGAAGACCTCTCACTGGACTTTATTATCTGACTATCCAAATCAAATGGTTTTGATGTCATCTTAGTTTTTGTAGACCGTTTCATCAAGTATGCCCATTTTATCGGACTTTCTCGAACTTTTACAGCAAAATTAGTGGCTTCTCTCTTTTGTAAAGAGATTATTTGCCTCTATGGCACTCCTAAATCCATCGTTGTAGACTGTGATCCTACCTTTTTGAGTTTTTTTTTGGCAAAACTGTTTAAGCTTTTAGGTACCAAATTGAAAATGAGTACCTCTTATCACCCTCAAACTGATGGCTAGATAGAGGTAGTGAATCGTTGCTTAGAGACGTACCTATGATGTTTCTGCCATGACCACTAGAAGAGTTGGTTTCACTTTCTACATTGGGAGGAATTTTCTTACAACACAGGGTACCATACTTCTGCTAGTCATACCCCTTTCAGGGTTGTATATGGGAATGACCCTCTTGCTTTGGTGCCTTATGTTCTAGGTGCTACACCTATTACTGAACTAGATGAATTTTTTACTAAACGGGATGTTGCCCTGGAGTTAATCATATGCAATATATGGGATACATAAGCCCACATGAAGCATCATGCTTATTCAAATAGCTGCCAAGTAAAGTTTCAAATTGGTGATATGGTTTTACTAAAAAATCAGCCTTATCGACAAAAATCACTTGTTGGTCAGCAGTACCAAAAGCTGTCAGCATGCTATTTTGGACCTTATTCTGTGGTCTACATCAGTGATTTATAACAACTACATTGATATGTGATAAAAACTCCATCAATATGTATTTACGACTACATCAGTGGATGTTAACAACTATATTAGTGACTTATAACAACTACATCAATATGTGTTAACAAATCCATCCGTATGATTTATCAACTATATCAGTGGGTGTTAACAAGTATATCAATGACTTATAAAGACCATCAGTGACTTATAACAATTACATCAATGACTTATACCAACTACTTCAGTATGTGTTACCAACTCCATCAATATGTGTTAACAACTACATCAGTGGAGACATAGACAATCCAGCTGCACCAAAAACTTGATCATTCCTGTGACAAACAAGTACTAGTGCTAGTAATGACAATGTTTCACCCTTTATTCACAACTTATATAGAAAGAAATTACATATTTTAACACAACAAGACTTACGCTTCTTGCTCTTCTATTTGACTATTCATTCCTGGTAGTCTATAATCATTATTCCCATTTTCTTTAATGTACACATGATCATATTCTTCATTAAAATGTATCTAATGATTCACCCCTTCATCATCTACAAGATCCATAAATGTAGATGTATTTATACTAACTTTGAATTTCACGCAAATTTCATTACTTTCTTTTCCACTTAAAGACGGTATGATTCTATTCAACTCCTCATATATTGTGTCTTCCTTGATGCATTTTGTTCTTACCATACCACTAACGAACCTCTCCTCCACCATGTACAAAGTCCCCCCACATGAATAAAAAACATAATAGATTCTTTCCTGAAGTACTAATCGTTTTTAATTATAACCTACAACATAAAGTTTGTATTAACAACTTTAACGGTCACATTCACAACTAAAATTGTAGGTATTAACAACTATCTCATATCAGCATTTTTTTAGCCACAATACCTTGATCACTTTCAACCATTCCCACTCAATTATAGACCTTTACCTTTGTTTTCATGCACAAAAACATAGCAACATTTTATTAACCCTACCTTGTAATGATTAAATACCGAATACAATAGTGTTGATGATATCTTGATCAAAATCTTAACATTTCTTATCTATCTCCTAGTTGATAGTAAATAAATGAGCCTAAGCTTCAACCTTTAAGCCACCCACCCTTCCATATGAAAAAAAAGAGAGCATACACAGTAAAGAAAAACCATCTTAATTTACCCTCTTGCATAGTTGATAAAAATGACATGCATGTATTCAAAACACACCCTTCAACATCAAACCTTCAACCTTGATCACTCTCCCCTTGTGTGTGCCTCGCATTATCGTTCTCTGTTTTTTCCTTTCTTAGTGATAGAATGCGTGCCAAAACACATCTGGCCTTCTTTTTTCTTTTTTAATCCCATGGGCACCAATGTAATTTTGTCCTTTTCCTTAATACCCAGCAAGTCCCTTAGGACTTTTCTGACATATGACTGTTATAAAGGACTTTTTTGAAAATATGTTAGTCCCTTAGGACTTGAGGGGGATTTTCCCAAAGAAAAATGATACTTGACAGCTTCAAAAACACTTTTTTTAAATCACATTAACATTTAAGAAGACTATAAATTTTAAGGTTAAGGTGCAAATTTGTTATGAGAGTTTTCATTGAGGAGTAATGTTGTCCTGAAATTTTTTTAGGTTTTATGCCGTATCAAAAGTTTAAAAACATAATAATTTTGCCTCATACAATTAAAAAATTAATATTTACCGTTAACAAATTGACGTTAACTGTTAACTTTTGAATGGTAAAGGACAACATTACTCTATTTCAATACTTCCGAGGCAACATTGAAGTTAAAAAAAACTTTCATAGCAACATTGCTCCTCAATGAAAATGAAACAACCACCGTTAAATAAATAAAATAATCATATTTAGCTAAGTCATTAACCTAATTGTGCCTCAAAATTTACGAAAAATTTAAAATTTTATCAGAGTATGCATGGTGATTTCTAACGTGGCAATATACAATTATCTAACATAAATTAAAGGAGACAGAAGCACTACTTTTACCAAAGTAGTCTAAACTTCTGAGGCCTTCCCTGATGGACTCGGACGTGAGCTATCACCTGGAAAAATTTTGTAACCATCAATCCAACTTATTATGAATAACAATTATGTGATAGTGAGGTGCCAAGTGGAACATTTTATATAATCAAATATATATTTCAAAAATGTTGATACAAAATCTCATATCATATATGAATTATCATGAATTTTGTAGTTCAATTTCTCAAATAACACAATTCCTAATATACCACCCTTTACGCCAGTCGAACCTTCCTTATTTCCCTTCAACTAAACCCATGGGCTAAGTTACACACATGTTACTGGTTACTCCAAAAGCTCACTGGTCAAGTGATGAGGACCAACCAAAATTCTCAGAGCACCTGCCTCAAACCATGGGTCTTTTCCCCACTTTAATCTAGTAAGGTGTCGTAAGCCCTATGAACTAGTAGGCTAGTCCCAAAAAACCGGTGGGACAATAAAGAGCCAACCATTATGCACTAATGAAGGCCTCACCACGTGGTGGAAATAATTTTTCCATTCTCTCCCAATTCTTCCCTTTCCCATAATTGTCATGAAAAATAAATGCATATATTTTAAACTCATAAAATTCTACAAGGCAATTTATTTAAAACAATAATAATCAGTTCATCAAATACTCATAAGCAGCATATTAATAACATAATAAGTAGAAAGTGGTTACCTCTCACCAAAGCTAATTACTATCACACTGCTTCTAAATCAAGAGTTCAATACATGTCATAAATCAATCTATCACAATCATTTTACTATCCGTTAACAACTTTACATATACAATTTTGATAATAATTTCTAATCATAATATGTATCCTAGCTTTTCCCAAAATGTAGTATTGATCATATATAGAATTTAGAACCCTGAGTTCGACAAATACATCCGCACAATATACTCTTTATATGTAGCAATTAACATTAGTATTCAATAAATAATCTATCTTCAATATCTTATTTTGAAACAACCACCGTTAAATAAATAAAATAATCATATTTAGCTAAGTCATTAACCTAATTGTGCCTCAAAATTTACGAAAAATTTAAAATTTTATCAGAGTATGCAAGATGAGTCCTAACGTGGCAATATACAATTATCTAACATAAACCAAAGGAGACAGAAGCACTACTTTTACCAGAGTAGTCTAAGCTTCTGAGGCCTTCCCTGATAGATTCAGATGTGAGCTCTCACCTGGAAAAATTTTGTAACCATCAATCCAACTTATTATGAATACCAATTATGTGCTAGTGAGGTGCCAAGTCGAACAATTTATATAACCAAATATTAAAAATATATTTCATAAATATTGACATCACAAAATCTCATATCGTAAATGAAATATCATAAAATATCACATTTTTACGTTGTATCATAATTGGGTGTCACAAATCTTTTTGAATTTCATTCCCCATAATACCTCTCATCAATCCAACCGAACCGCCTTATTTCCTCCGACTAAACCCATGGGCTAAGTTACACCCATGTTACTGGTTACTCAAAGACTCATTGGTCAAGTGGTGAGGACCGGCCAAAATCCTCAGAGCACCTGCCCCAGACCATGGGTTTTTTCCCCATTTTACCCCTGTGAGGCATCGTAAGCCCATTACTCTAGTGGGCAAGTCCCATCACTCTGGTGGGTAAGTCTCATCACTCTGGTGGGATAATAAAAAGCCAACCATGATGCATCCATGGAGGCATCACCATGTGGTGTAAATAACATTTCCATTTTCTCCAAAATCTTCCCATCCCAACATTATAATAAATCAATAGGGGAATTTCCAGAATATTCGCAATAGCCAAGTCATCATAAATAGGTTCTCAAATCATATAAATGCAGGTATTTCAACTTATAAAAATTCCACATGGCAATTTTATTTAAAACAATCATAATCAGTTCAATAAACACTCATAAGCAGCATATCAATAACATAATAAGTGGAAAGTGGTTACCTCCAGCCAAAACTAATTATTATACATGACCTCTAATCCGAGAGCTCAACAAACGCCACAAATCAATCTATCACAATCAATTTTCTATTCGTTAATAACTCTTAAAAACTCTACAAAACATAATTATACTAATTTTAATAATAATTCCTTTATTAGTTAGTCCCTTTTCCTAATAACAAAATTACCCATTATTATTTTATCAATCATTATTAACTCCTATTAATTACTGATCAATAATTTATTTATTTATTTCCCTCCATTTATTTATTATTAATCAATTAAGATTATTAAAGACCAACCATTAAATGTAATTATTTAATGATTCTCATGATTTCTTACAATTTCCCATAATATAATGCTAAATACTAATATGCATTTTAATGTTTCTTATGGTTTCCTACAATTTTCCATAATATAATGCTAATTATGATTTCCAAATTATTTAATAAATATATACTTTAAATTAGGCTTTAATAAATATTACTACTCTTCAATAATATGTTCTATATGTATAAGACTCTGGAACACACACACATATATATGTATGTATGTATGTATAAAGTCACTAGACCATCCTTTAAACTTCTAATAACTTCATGTTTTATAACATACATATATACTCACCATACTACCAGTAACCACGTACAGTCCTATTTATAAATATTTATGCTTTCACAAGTTTCCCCTTTCTCATTCACGTTAGATATATCTATATAGGTATGAAAATAAAATAACTTCTCTTTCCTACATTGAAAACAGCAACCACATGTATATATATACATATTAGGAGTTCTCTCTCTTTCACAAACAGTAGACACGACATATATATATATATATATATATGTCCATATTTATCTTAGTTTGTCTTCTTTCTTTCCCTATTCCTTCAATATATCATGCAGCATTTTACTTTTTTTTCCCTTGGACTTAAGACAGCAAACACGACAGGCATATATACATACTTATTTTAGCTTGTTTTCTTTCTTTTCCACGGCATGCCCTCAGTCCCTCACATAGCTTTTACAGATACAAATACATATATATTATTTGACAGCAAATTGATTACTCATTCAGCAAACCTAGAGAGACCGATGACAGTAAAAGAAGATCATTTCATGCAGCAAAAACCGTTTATCAGCAAAACGCTTCCTCTTCCTTCCCTTAACATGACAGCAACGGTTTTAGACAGAAAAAAAACAGTAAGCTATATGGTTCAGCGATTTTCTTTCCAAAAGTAACCACGTGTTCATAAGGTTTCTTATTCTTCCATCTCTACGGCATGTACACATATACATTCCTAAGTCTTTATTTCGTTTCGGTTTTCAGTATGAATTGTTTCAGTTCCCTTAAACTTTATTCTAAATGAGACTATGACAAAAAAAAAAAAAAAAAAAAAAACGAGAGGAAGGAAGTAGGGTAGTCAACTCTGTAACTTGAGTCAAAGTGTTGAAGAATAATACTGATCTACTTCCTCTGTTTTTACCGATAAGAACAGAGATAAAGAGTTTCAGTTTTCCCCCACTCTCTTCTTTCCGAAACTCCCTCTCTTCACTCACTCTCTCTCGGTTATTCTCTGTCTCTCGCGGTGGAAGCCTACTGAATGAAAGAGGCTGAATGTATGGACTTGGACTTTGTAAACTTTATATAGGCCAGACGAGAATGAATACACAATGGTCCAGCAGCTTAGTCCATCGGTTATCTAGCACAAGTCTCGAAAAGTAAGGGAGGTCTGCTACACTGTGGCTACGTGCTTGAGGGAGAGGTCAACTGTCTTGCGTATACAGTAGGAGAAGGCCGAAAGTAAGATCTGGAGGTGTACTGCTGGCTTTTCGATGCTCAGAGAAAGGTTACTGTACAAAAGGAAAGGTAATATCAGATGGTATTGGGCTGGAGTTCGAATGGGCTTCTGTTTCGTCGGATCTGAACTGAAAAGGGAAGTCCATGGTTGAAGCTCTTTGTTTCTCACGCTGCTGATATACTTCTCGCGTTGCTGTGATTATTTCCTGGTTTTCGGTTTTTTTTTTTTTTTGGGTAGCTGAATGAAATGGATATCGGATGATGTATGGATTGTGTTTTGGATGGGTTATTATGGGCCTTAACTGATGCTACGTGTTGGGTTAAATTAGGAGCCCATGCCCACTTGATCCATTAGTGCTTTAAATTTTTCTTTTGTTCATTAAATTAAAACTTTGGGATAAAATTTATATCCTTAATTTCCATAAGGATTTTTCCTTAATCTTAGTTTTTTCCTAAAATAGATTTAAGGAAATTAGACCTCAATTTTCAACATCCTCTCTTGCAATTATTTCCCATGATTTTATTTCCAAGGAAAATAAATTCCTAATTTCCAATAATTATTTTGGGCCACAAATTATTCCTTCCAAATTTTCTTTGACTTTGTTCTTTCTCTTATTTAATTTATTTCGGACATAAAATATTATTTCCAAAATATTCTGGCCAATAATTATTCCCAACTAAATTTCCTTTAATTCATGAAAAATATGCCTTAAATTCAAAATTCTTAATATTTAAAATTCCTTAAAGCCAAATTTTTCATAATTAATTCTTGATTCCCAAAGTTCAAAATTTGGGATGTTACATATTTACTTATCATTAATTAATAATCCCCCTTTAATTTTTTTTAATTAATATAATCTCCTATTCCGAATAACCACATTTATTGATTTAACTATTGCTTCCACCATTAATTTATACTCCCAAGTGTTATCTTTTTCCTTTAACTTAGTAATAGAGAATCAATTAGAGTTAATAAATACTAATCATCATTTAAGAACATAATTAAATATATTAATTTAATGATTTTCACGGTTTCTTTTAAGACCTTGATAAATACTATATATCTACCGTATTTCATGCTTCATAACCTATCTAAACACCAAGGCTCACATGTTAACACACATATATATATTTGCTTTTTCACATATATACTCCTTAACTAGCTCCTCCTTTCTTTTATACTCACATTAACAGAAGAATAATATTTTCTTAAGCACACACATACTAGAAACCATATTATGCAGCAAGGTTTTTCCACACTCTCTCCAAAGCAACAACTTGTTCATGTAATAAAGTTTCTTGATCTTTCCTTTTCACGGCTTACACCCGACACACACGCTAAGATGACAGTAAAATGAAAACAATATATCCTGGATAACTATCAGCACACCTTCGTTTTTTTGTTCCTAACAGATGCAACTGACTTCATGTATGTATATATAACTGTCCTGGTTCCCCCCCCCCCCCCAAATTTTCAGCTTTATATTTTCCCTTTTTCTTTCCTTTCCCACAGCACGTTATATGTATATATATAGGAACAAAATAGCTATTCTTTCCTTTAATCCAAGATAGCCACGACATGTCTATATTTTTCCTAAACCCTTATCCTTTATTCAGTTTCAGCAACACACGCACAACAACCACATGCATAACTTATATATTTTCTCATATTCTCTTTCCTTTCCTCGGCATGCATACCCAGAGTCACGGCTTCCTCTTCTTTTTGCAGCAAATATATATACAGATGCATATTTCAGACACACACCCATACAGGAACAAAAACCTATCGTTTTTCTTTCTTTTCTCCTCTCTCATATATATATATATATATACAGCAACCACATCCTTTAAGCTTTTTCATTTTGAAACCCGATGACAGCAAGCATTCATTATTATAATCTGTATTCAGTTAAACAGCCCCCCTGTTTTGGTTCAGTTTTTCAGCCATGCTCACTTTAGATTCATCTAGCTCCCTCCTACGTGAGACATTGACTGAAAACGAAGGAAAAAGGGAAAGTAACAGTCACCTTCAAACTTCAGTCAAAACGTTGAAGAATAATTCTCTTCCTCTGTTTCTCGGCAGCAACAGCAGAGGAAGAAGATGATGCTTCAGTTACTCTCTCCGCCCTTCTTCCCTCTCTCTCTCTCTCTCTTCACTCACGAGCCTCTCCTTTCTTCTCTGTTTTCAAGACTCAAAAACAGAGAACTACCGCTGCAATATTTTCTCTCAAGCTCTCCCTTTCTTCTAACTCGGAGTTTTCTTCCTAACTAAACGCTGAATGCCAGGGACGTGGAAGTGTAACAGCAGACCGTTTAAATAAAGAACTCATCGTCCAGGCAAGAACAAGACGCAACGGTTCAAAGGCAATAATCCGTTGGTTAATCTTCATGGAGCTCGAGGAGTATGGCGTACAGATTTTCTTGTCGGTCTACTGCTGCCTCTGTGTCTTGTTTCGGCGCTGAGCCTCCTTGCGTGTTTAGCCAACAATCACAATGGTGAGACTGCTTTACGTAATTGACACTGCTTCTTTGGTTTCGGTTTGGATTTTTCTGCTGCTTAATACGTGTCTTCTTCATCTGGTTTGACGGGCTGATTAATAATGGATAAGGTGTGTTTTGGATTGGAAACATGAGATGATATATGCTTCTCACGTGTTGGGCCAAGACAATGGCTTTGAAGAATCATCTGCATGGGCTGAAGAATGCAGGTATCTAATTGAATGTGTGGGCTTGGAGTGTATGTGTGCTTAAACTCAGGATACAATGAGTTGGGCCAATAAAATATTTTATTTATTTAATTGAATAAAAAAAATCCTATAATTATTTTCCCAAAAATTCATGGAAATTAGGTCTTAACTTCCAATAATTATTTTATCCCAAAAATTATTCATTCCAAATATTCTTTGACTTTATTCTTTCTTTAATCAATTTATTTTGACCATAAGATGTCATTTCCAAAATATTTAAACCAAAACTTATTCCCTAATTATTTGTCCTTAATTTATGAAAAATATACCTTAAATTTCAATTTCTTAATTTTTAAAATTCTTTAAGGTCAAATTTTCCATAATTAATTATTGATTCCTAAAGTCCAAAATTTGGGATGTTACAGACAACTTCCCAAGGAAATTTACATCTTAACCCTAAACTTTAAAATGATTATGTGTTTAATAAATAAAATACAATTTCATGGGAAAAAAGCATAGAGACTTAAAAACTAAAGCAAGTTCCAAAACAATTTTTAGTTCTTAAAAACAAAAAATAAAAAATTGGTGATTAATTTTTAGTTAGATGCTTTATAAAACAAAAAAACCATAATCTGTTTTTAATTTTTTTAAACAAAGAACAACTTTTAGATTGGCTTGTGTAACACTCCCTTATAGCTCCTGACATACATCAGAGTTAATACACAAAGAGTGTGCGGATTTGGTTTAGATGATTGAGTAACTGATAATTTAAATAAATATAAACAAACTTTGGCTTTGTACTAAACATTAAATCCCATTAGGATTTTTAATTACAATCATCCCAAAATGAACTTCAAAAGTAAACCTCCTTATACAGACGTCTACAGTAACCAAAATATATATTTACAAGATTAAAGAATTCTTCTTGAGTTCCACCTTCTTCTGACCATCTTACAAGATAGTCTTCCCCTTTCTTCCCGAGTAACTACCTGAAGCTTTGTTCATATCTGGGATCCAAAATTGAATCCCAGGGTAACAAGTTAATCTCTATGAAATGTACATGCATAATATGATAATTGAATTATAATAATAATCATAATTTAGGGAAGGCAATTTGACATACATAATTAGCACATAGCAACAGTCAAAACACAGAATCCTACCTACTTCAAATTCTTAGCATGTAGGGAAACATATACTATTAGCCAATTAGTTACCGTATGTAAATAGCCCGTGTACAAGACACGCCCCACAAATATGAGAATTATACATATATATTACACACAAGTCATAGAAGATTAAAGTTACCACCTATCCGTACAATTTCTTCGCTGGCGACCAACTGCTTCGCAAAATGTGCGTCCTAGAAATCCCTATATCAGTACCATTGTACCTTGTTATTAATCATGACATTTGGGGAAGATAAAAGGGTTGTATTTATATATGAAATTACTTTAAAACCCTTTTTACAAAGACCTATTACTTTTATCTTTTATTCTTTTCATTTCCGCATCAATCCCTTTATTGGCTAGAAAATCCAGCAACTTCAAATGTTTATTAAAAATTGCACAAAAATCAAAAAATTGTGCAATCAACTCTCACGTGCTCCATGATCTTTCTATTTTAAAGGAAAAGTGATTTCAGAGCTTAGAGCACCCTTCATTAATCCAAATATTTGAAAGTTTACTCACTGCTCAGATTCACTGGTCCTACAATTAAAAAATTGTATTTAATTTTTCAGAGCTCCAAAAATCACCAAATTTTTCTATATCAACTCTATGAAAGTCCTTTATATATCTAGAAAATTTTAGGATTTAATCATCTATAGATTAATCCCAGTTTCCAAAACATTTGCATTGTTCAGTCGTTTTCCCAGAAAACTTGTATCAACTTTAAAAATCGGTAACTCTCTGCTCAGAGTTTTAAAAATTTCCAACCACATATGAAAATAAAGCCCTGAGAGTCCTATATAAGAATGGAAAATATCAGAATTTTATAAGAACAAAAACCTAATCAAATACCACGAAAAAGCCCTATGATCAGGTTTTATCTTCAGGAAACAGGGTCATTTTGTAAGAATTATTTCTCCCTACTCAGAGCTTGAAATCTTACAATATCTATCATTTTAAAGATACACATGTCTTCTATCTTCTATAATTTTTTCACAATTTTTAAATATGTATTACTTGGTCAAACCACGAAGCTATTGACCTCAGAATTCCAAAAATGGCGAGTTTCCCTTCTTTAAAGAGCTTGATAGCCTATGTTCGAAAATTCATTTAAAAATTCATAAAAGATCTTATTCTCACACCATTTTCCATAAGGAACATGATGGTGGTCTCAGATTTTCGAAATTCATTCATATTCTTGTGTTTACCATAAATTACAAAATCTGGGTTTTTAAGAAAATTTCCAAAAGTTTAAAAGAAGGTTTTATGATCCTTACGTTCTTTTTGATCTTCCTAGATCTTCTTGGCTAATCTTCACACTTGAATGTTGAGAGTTAATCGTGAAGCTTGAAAGGAGAGGGATTTGAAATGAGTGAAGTTAATGATGTGTGTGTGCCTTGCCGTGGAAAGAGGGAATGAAATGAAGGAGGGTATGTGGGTGGTGTTTTCGGATGGATGAGGAGATGAATACTTGAGGTGTTAAATTGTCATTTGGTTAACTGTGTGTGTTGCCGTGGAAAGAGGGAATTGAATGGTGAGGGAAGGAGTGAGTATGTGGCGTATGGATGTGTTGGGGTGTGTTTTATGGAAATTGAATGTGTGTGTATAGTGTATATTCGTTGCTTTAATGAGGAAAGAAGAAACCAATTTTTTTTTTTAATTTAATGTGCGTGTGACATGTGTTTTATTGTGTGTGTGACATGTGTCCTTGTGTGTGTGCTTGACATGTGGTTTGCCATGTGTCTTCATGCATGTTGCCATGTGGCATAGTGTGTGTGTGTGATGTGGCGCCATGTGTCACAGTTCGGGAGGCAGTAAAATGTGGCACGTTTTTCGAGAAAGTGTCGTATGTGTTAATTTTCAGTATTCACATTCTCGATTTGCGTATTCGGGTTTCGATATTGTTGTCTCGGTTTGCGTGTGTGGGTTCGGTCGGTTTGCATGTATGGGTTCTACTGTTGTTGCCTCGATTTACGCGTCTGGGTTTTGTTGTGTGGCCTCGGTTTGCGTGTTTTGAGTTTTGTTGTAGTTGCCTCAGTTTGTGTGTCTGGGTTCTGTTGTCATTGCCTCGGTTTGCGTGTTTTGAGTTTTGTTGCAGTTGTCTCAGTTTGTGTGTCTGGGTTCTATTGTCATTGCCTTGGTTTGTGTGTTTGAGTTTTGTTGCACGTTTTTCAAGTGGGTATTGTTTAAGTTGTTTTCCAGTGTTTGTTGTCTAATTTCTCCTAAATACTCAATATTCAATAAGTAAATAATATCCCACTGGATATTAAACCTTGGTAAATATTATTGAATATTCTTAAGTATACAGAGTTTCTGGTAAGACATAAATCAAGACATTACAGCTTGTGCGTTTCTTGTTTTTTTTTTTTTTCTAAATAGTTTTATAAAATAGTTTTTAAAACAAGTTTAGAAAAAAAAAAATTGTTTGAATAGTTATTTTAAGAAACATGTTTTGAAGCATTCATTAACTTTGCTATTTTCCTTTTCTTTTTCTGTTCACTTCTATTCGTTACCCTTTTATAAATTGAATTAAGATCTAACGATCTACATTTAATATTCAATTTACATCCTTCTCTCTCCTCTTTTTATAAGAGGAAAATAAATATTAATAGAATTAAATGGAGACTATTAAATCTTGATTCAATATTTATGAAAGGGGTAAAAAATGAAAGCGGACCGGAAAAAAAAATGAGAAAAGTCAGGTCCCATTTGGAGAAATGCTCACCGTATAATTCTGCACAATTAAATTATGACACCTCAGTAAATTTTTATTCTAGTTGGCATCTTATAATCCTAACTGGAAGATCAATTTAATTCCTTAAAACAAAATTAAAAGAACAAAATCTCTGCATCTAAAATTAAAAAGGAAAAAATCTATCAAATCTCCTGACGAAATCAAAACGAGATCCTTTGCATCTTCTCCCTAATAGCGACAAGCCCTGGAGTCGGCAACGAGATACTCGAACCATAGAGAACCCTAATCCATATCATCTATTTGGCGCATCGTCTCCTTTGAGACTCCTTTATAGTCGGCGACCTGTGACTTGATAGAACCGTCATGTTTTGATCTGATTTGTCACTTCCTTTATGTGGCAATGAATGTTCAGTGAAGGACATTGATGTAGGGTGGTTTTTCTCCCATTTATGTTGGAGGCCGCTTGTCTTGCATCATCGAGTTTTCCTTTCTCCCTGAAGCAGAAGAAGATTTCAAGCTTTGAGAGGTTAATTCTGGATCCCAGGCCTTAGTTATGCTCCAAATTTGATTTTCTATTATTGATTTTTGTTTGGATACGCCTAATTAGAAGTGAGGGAAAGCTGCCCGGTTTTCAAATTTGGGATTTTTTCTTTTATTGATTTGATCATTAAATTATGCATTAAACTTGTTCGAAGTGAAATTAGCGAATGATGAGAAGGGAGAATTTCAATTTTTCTATGGAGCAAACCCCCTTTGGACTCCTTTCATTATTTATATTCAAATTTTAAATAGTTTTTTAGATTCTTCATAATTAAGAATAGAAAAGAAGGAAAGGAGAAATCTAGAGCCAAGATCTGAAAACTCTAGCCATTGAGCAATAATGTAGTTGATATTACTTGTTTTCCTTTATAAAATATAATACAAATATTTATATAATACAGTCAATCCAACTTCCCATGACTACCTTACAAACTACTAAATGGATAAGATAGGGACAACTTAAAAACTTCTATTTATCCTGAATATATCTTTTTCTTCCTAGAATAAACTAACAGGGGGCGTGGGATCCTAACAATATCCCCCCTTGGAAATAAACCTTGTCCTCAAGGCGAAAATCTAGAAATTGTGTGGCAATGTAATCATAAGGCTCCTAACTTGAATCTTCTTGTGGTCTATCCTTCCATTGAATTAGTAGTTTAATGGTTTGAACTCCAGCCACTTCTTCAACACGAGAATCTAGCACCTGTGTAGGTTGAAGAGTTAATGCCCAATTTTTAGTGACTGGAATTGTAGAAACAACAACTTGTGAAGTACATCCATGTGTTGGTTTGAGCAAGGAGACATGAAAAACTGGATAAATTTTGGAGTCAAGTGGAAGAAGTGGTTCATAAGCCACACTGATGAAATAGTCAAAAGTCACTGTTGGAGTTATTAACACGTTATGTTATAATGGACGTGTTAACACTCACGGATGCTGTTGTCAACACCTAATGATGAAGTTGTAAAAACCCACTGATTTTGATGTTGTCAATACACACTCATGGAATTGTAAAAACCCTCTAATGTTGTTGTCAACACCTGCTAATGGAGTTGTAAAAGCCCACTGATGTTGCTGACAGCACCCACTGATGGAGTTGTCAACACCCACTTAAGGACTTGTTACAAATCAGGACATGAACATGTTATGGACATTCACTTGCCTAAAACGATCCATGGACTTCGTGAAAAAACCTGGACATGGGTAGCCAACATTTTGTATCCATTTCATTACATACCATTAACAAAGAGCAAAGAGGCATAAAAGTTTTGATAATGTCATTGAAATTATAAAATCAAGTAACCATCATCAGAACCTTGCCATTAATACAAATTGACAATTACACAAAAACTGATGGACTAAATATGTCTTCTAAATACAATCAATATGTTTTGCCCATTACAAGTCATCCCAGCTACCAAACAAGTTTGTTGCCTATTTGTTCATCTTCCGCTTGTGGGACTCCTCGACCAAAGACAACACTTTTTTCGTTGGTTGTTGTGAGGATGAGTGACCAGCTACCACAAGAAGTCAACCTTCATTTCTTGAAGTTCTTCCATGGAATAAAATGGCATTATGGATCCATCATCTCCTTGCTCTTTTCCATCCCATATCTGTAACCATGAAAGCACATGAAACTACATCATTAATTAAACAAACAGCACCTACAGAAATTCCACTAAGAAACCACCATACTATCTACTAGGGATATATTCAAGAAACAGCCACAAATTTGAAAATCACTTTGTTTTGGGTGGAAGGAAAGAAGAGACTCAATGAATTATGAGATGGTACATACTTAACAACGTTGGACAATGCTAATTTACATTACTCTCAGTTTTTCCCTCCTCTTTTTGTTTCTTTCACTAGGTTGTAAACCCACTATTCCTATAGTAACTTCATATAGAACTTCAACAAACAGTGAAAACTTCCTCAAGAATTTTTTGATGAAAACATAAATTGTAGCTCTGTTCTAATACTGCTGAAGAGAGTATTAAATGGTAAAACATCATTTTTATTCGTATTTGATAGTGAAGCAGTAGGCCATAATTGGTAGGTCCCGCAGATTTCCAATTAACTATGTGCCTGCAGGAACCAAATCTTACAGTTAGTTGACATTGAACCTCCCAATTAAAGTACTTTCATTTCGTATTTGCAGCCTTCTAATGGTTCCACAAAACCAACTACCCATAACCATCCCATTATCAGAACAAGATTATTTCATTAGCTAACTTTCTCCTCATCTCTCATTATCCAATCCAAATCGTTGATGTTTAGGAGAGATGTAGTTGATGTTGATAGTTATATCAAATGTATGGTTCAGATTTAAAGCCGATGAGGGACAATGAGAAAAGGCTAATGAGAGGATTTAGACCCCCCATTATCAAAGTCCTAGCGTAAATCAGACTACGTGACTTTGTCTGTCCAACTCTCAAGTTCTAATACTTGTTTATTCGTTATTATTGGCGAGTGATCTCAAATTAATCAAACTACGATGTGATGGTGCCAGTACACGAGTCATGAATGGTAAATTAGATTCCTTAAGTAAATTGCAAACAAATTGGTAACCGAAAGTCACATAAAAGTTAAAGCATTCAGAAATCACAACAAATGCTTCAAAAATTTCCCCCTTCATTTCAAAAGTTCTTGAGGCTCATCCAGTTAAACATATCGAATGCAACTGACATGTGAATAACAAACATGTTCAAAAGAAACATCAATATAAAAAGCAAGGAAGCTAGCCACAATTTTTTTCTCCAAGTCCTTTTCTCTAACTCCCCTTTATTTTATATTTTAAAGTTATCTCTCTCTTGAGTTTTAGTCTGAAGAAAATATTAGGATTCAATAGAATATGATCTCAACAATGATTGTCTCAACAACCTAATGACCATCATTCCATGAATAAGTTTAAAATAAGATGAAAATGCCCTAAAAATAGAGAGTTTCGCCGACATAGGAGTAGATTGCACTCGCCCCTTATAAGTGGCAGACAAAAGAAATACATACAAAGAAAGGGACACTTGTATGTACCTGCTAAGAAGGGGGAAAATGAAATAACACACACCCATGCAACCACTGCAATGAGCATGCAAAAGGAATCAAAGTAAGGTTCATGGACAAATGACAAAGACAGAAGTAAACAACTGGTTGAGTTTTCGGGCGAAAAAAGAGTTAGTTGGTACCGTTAAAAAAAGAGGAGAAAGAGATGCTCTTTAATAATAGGCACACTAGGCGACCATTTAGCAACTGATTACACGAATCTTATTTAATTTTTCATTTGTTAATCACTGTCATCTAGACACATGAGTCAAGCATTCTAGGCATGTACAGAAATGGAGAACTTAAGCAGTTAGAATTCCTCCTGAAGTACGACTACGTCAAGCACAAGTAGATAAGCACCCTCCAGAAGCATGTGGTCCCAAGCCCAGCTATTCCTATAAATTAGCCATGGCTAACCTGGCTCCTGAGAGAAGGAACTCCATGATTAACAATCCATTGTGAATCAACTACACCGATCTTTTCATGTGCTGGCTGCCAAAATGAAACAGAGAGGTATTAGGTTGAAGTAAGAGAAAATAATTTTCTTGTTCCAACTTTGGATAATATTTCTGTTAAAGCCAAAAATTTCAGGAGAGACGAGAAATAATCCATATCCATATACACCGATTTCATATGAAAGAATCTCTTCAAAAGAAATAAAAAAACAAATCTGTTGACCTCTAAACATCTTCTGAGAGCAAAATCCAGTCCCCATCCATGCACTAAGTCATTCTGCAAGCATATGTTGGGAAATTTGTCAATGTAACTGAAAAGTTCGCTCATGAAAAGACAACATCATGTATTCATATAGTATTGTTAAAACAACCAACACGTGTGATATGAAACGGGAAAACAAACAAACAAAACTATGAATCATATGCCACACACACCGCCATGCTTCACGATAAAAGACTGGAGCCATAATTTCCACAAAGCTGAAAAAAGTAAAACACCAGAAATAATTGATGTAAAATTGCTAATAATTCTGAAAAAGAAAGTATTAGAGGCGGGAGAGGTGCAGTAGAGTGTACCCTGAGAAAGAGCTCGACAACTCCTGGAAGTTATGCTCAGGCACGACGTCATTCTTGCCGCGGCAACTGCACTGTGTAGCGGCAATATTGACTGTAGGCATCCCAGCTCCGGCGCAATCTTACTGCAGAAAAATCAACGAAAAAGAAGAATATAAGGCTTATATTGATTCCGAATAAGAAATTTGAAGAAGAGAGATATTAAAACCTGGTCAAGGAGGATCTGCAAAGAGTATCAAATCTGGGGTTTCAACGGTGAGCGACCAATACGTTCGCATGATAAAACGTTGATTTGCAAGGAAGATCAAAGATGAAACCGTACGGGGCAACCAATACACACTGCGTCGCACCAATCTTCGCCTCCCGTTGCACTAAAAAACTTCAAAACCAATACACATTCCGCCTCACCATCATGGTCGAAGATGGATAAACTGGTTTTCGAATTGATTCCGTCTCCATTTTCAGACATTCATTCATTCAATTCATTCATTAAGGTAGCAGCGTCATTTCATCTTCTTATTTAATACTATAAGTTCTGAATTTTTCTGACATAAGACTTTTTCCTTATTACAAAATGGGAAAATATTTTCTCAAAAACCTTTTTCTTATGTATAGACACATAAAATGGTGGGACCTATATATACATATATTTATATATATGTGGGTCCTACCATTTTATGTGTGTGTAGGAAACTTTTTTTTTCTCATGTAACATGAGAAAACCAAAGCCCCTTACAAAATTTCTACTATGCAATAAAACCAACGCGAATTTCACTGTGGAGAAGTCAATGGACGAATAACTTAAAGAAAATTTTGTACAAAAATTAGACGACAGTAATGGCCTTTTTGTAATTCTTCTCAGGACAAATAAAGTCTATAGCAGGGTTTGAGAGAACAGAACTAATAAAGTTTATATTTGATAATTAATTCCTAATAACTTAACGTGCATGAGTTGCGTGGATTTATGTTTTAAGTTTTAACCTCTTCATTTCTCTAGGCAATTTTGTAGAGCAGGGTAATCAAACTTGATAACCACAAACTCAAAAAGTTGTTGCACACCAGGCATTTGATTGATGTATAAAAATTAAAACATTTGTACGAGTCAAATCCAATTGTAAGCAACCAGAAGGACTGTGCGTATTGAAAGAGATGAGTATTTGGGATTCAAGTAATTTGCAAACCAAACGAAGGATGGGCGGTTCTGATGTGAAATTTAACTTCTTAAAAATAAATTCCCAAGGATGTACATCAAAGAAGCCGAACTCGCGTTGCTCAATGATCTACAGTTCACAATATATACCTAAAAACAATGAACCTTCCATGATAATCTTGGAGACGGTAAATTCATTTGAATAGCATGAAAATAATAATGCTTCAGTGTTGAATGCCGCAACTATACAAATGTTTAGAAAACTAAAAGTTGCAGTACAATCACCAATTACAGCCACCGCCTCGGAGCCAATCTCCATCCCAAGTCAAATGTTTAAAATGGAGCAATCTCTCATGAAGCTTCAAAACCATGATGTAACAAGTAAGAATAAATAGTCCACCATCAAAGCTGGAGTGCCAAATTTGGCTGCAGATGAGAACCGGTATCCGCATTGGAACTAGATGCATTTGTTGCTCCAATCTTCCTACTGACGTCATCAGCAATTGACAAAGAATTGTGTTTCACAGGAATTGATAATTCTTGCCAGTATGATTTAACAGCAAGCCCTTTCTGAAAATCAGAGTCAGATTCTTGGGCCAATATGTTACTGGAATCTGATTGACCGAAGTCGTTTGAGATTTGGGCCTTCACAGGTGAACTCATATTTGAAGGCGTCAAGAAGGCAGCAAAGTTGCCGTTTACATCCTTGTCAATCATTTGTGGACCATCACCCGAACTGGGCAGCCCAGTTAAGTCAGAAAGCTTTACCATCCTCATTCGAGGTGAAAAATTAGGACCTAGCCGATCATTTGAACCAAATAAATCATCAGAGCGAACAACAGATTCCTGCTGCATCCTTAAAGGAACCACATATTCATTGCCAGAATCAACACCGTTAACTGAATTAAACTCATCTTGGGAATTCAATCCTCTGATTAATTTCATGTCTCCACTTTGCAAGCATGATTTATTTGCAACAGAAAATGAGCCAGATGGAGGAGGAGATCTACTTGAACAATCGTCTGGTTCAAAAGCTTCTAAAGGTCTATCCTTGTCATAAACTGCAAACTGTTGCCTCTGTGACACCTCATCTTCTCCTACCCATCCAGGACCAAATTCTTGTCCTACCGGTAAAACACTGCTGATTTTCCTCGCAGCAATCTTCCAGACAACCGGACCAAGATCAGCAGCAAAATGGGCCAGGCTTCTGGTATAGCTATTCTTCACATTTAAACTCACCTATTTAAATTACACAGACCAGAAAGGGAAGGGCTAAACTTTATCACCGAGACAAAAGCCTTCTAGACAAAACGGTAAATCATCTTTAAGCATTTTAACAAGTAAATATAGTTGTTCTTCATTTAAAAGAAAGAAATTGGAGAGTACACAAGATATTAAAGTATTGTCCTTCTATGGTAAAACAGAATAATGAACAAACACATTGCCTAACAGCAATATCTGCATAAGTGAAAACTTTACAATGGTTTACAAATTTCCAGCACCTGGTTGAGCCAAATGAATTTATAAAAAATGAAAAATAAAATAAGTTCATACCGCAATTAGTTGCTTGAATTCTTCTTCAATTGTAGCCAGCAGAGGAGATTCATTCTCAGTAGCTATTGGATGCTTGTAAGTGTCACGCCTGGTCTCATCAACCATGAATTGCTTCTTTCCGTATCTTAAGACAGCTTTTAAAACAGAAACTGCAAGAAGAATAAATGAAAAAGAAGCAATATTTACCATAAATGAGCCATAAACAGATCTTATTTTCTGTATTCAAACTGAATGGGAGGGGGGAAAAAGCAAAGGAATAGACCCTGACCTGGAAATTCATTCTCCCATTCAGACAACCAATTAGTATATCCTGTACTGTTTAAGGTGCTGTGTGAAGTCCTGACGGATGAATCTGCAGGCTGGAACTTACCTATTCCTTTTCTCAAATTATAACTGTTTGGGCCACAGGCATTATCTCCTCCTGAAGCAAGTGTTACGTCAGAGGAAGAATCGGGAGCAACAAGCTCAGAGGGAGACATTCCCAATGACTTTCTTGAGTTCTTGCCTGGTGGCCTGCCTCTTCTCACAATTTTGGGCTGTGGTTCACTATCATCACTGTCCTGCCTGAGATTGGCAAAGTCCTTCCCAGCCAACTCTTGCATTGCTCGGGCCTGAGAAAAGATTCAGTCTTCAAGTCATGACAAACATTTGGCAAGTGTCTAGATAGGGAAGAAAACACTACAGCACAACTTCAGACTTCACTAGACCTGCCGATGGTAAATAGTATCTGGTGCATTGTATTGCATTGCATTTGAGGATATCAATAATACATCCTTCTGCAAGAATGAAGAAGCAGTGTGTTCAAATTCCTCTCAGACTAGATAAAGTGTACACCATACCAAAATGTACAGGCAAAAAGATATAATTAACTAAAGGCGGCAACATTTGCCTATAAACGCCAAAGTAACTGTGCGATGGAAAAGCAATAGCTAGTCATGAAGAATACTAATTTTGACATTTTCTCATCCTTTATCCTTAAACTTGTTCCTTTGTTTTAATGCTATTCTCATAGAGGAAATAATACATCTGATACGAGATCAAGGAAAAACGGAGAGTAGATAAATGCATGTCACAGTTAGAGCATATTCAACGCATTAATCAGGCTGCAAAGAGAGACCAGCTATTCCTTAATCATGTCAGTTGAGTCAGCACAAGCGTCATTAACAGAAATAGAGAAATAAGAAATACCACTCATCGTTCAGTAAACCAGAAACAAATCACTTTGGGGAAGACGAAACAAAATAGTACCACCAACCTCGAATTGTTCTAAATTGTTATAAACTCCGGCATCCAGTTTCTTCCTCACCGTTGAGAAATCCATCGGGCGTTCAATGATATCATGATAATCAGGAAGCTGTGCAGTAAGGATACTTCATTATCAGCATAAGTAATGAAAACTAAAAAACTCAAATATTATTCCAAAAAATGCACCTCTTCTGGATCCACAGGTTCTGAGAACACTCCGTGGGTATCTTTTCTGCAATACAGTAGGATTATAGTCGAGTTAATCAATTACGGCACAGAGAAGAAGCCAGGAAAATAAACACCAAGACACGCACTTTTGAAGCCTATCAAGTATAAACACCAAGAGCTTTTTGTCCGGCAAAGTTGTAGTGGGACCAGACTCCCCCTGCGAACCTGTCAACACATGTTATTAAAATCACCCATTAATATTCCCCACCAATCCTTTGCAGCAGAAATTGAGAAATGATTGATAGCCTTATACCATGTTTACTGTCCGTCGCTTTCGGAACCTTTCCATTCTGCAAAATTTGTCCATTATCAAATACCAGAAAATATCTTTAAAATGGAAATCGATATGCGCGATTTTCTTTAAAACTTATTATGGGTTTCTCGGGATGAGAATCGACATTCAATGGAAAAAGCAACAGTGAAAAGCTCCCAGCAGCAGCTGGAGTACATGTGGGCAGAAGAAAAAAGAGAATTTAAAAAAGAAGAAAACTGAGTATAGTAATAGATAAGACAAACTGAAGCTTTTTGGGCATATCTGTGCATTCTATGGGGCGACGACTGCTCAATTTAGTACGACCAATAAGGAATACATAAATAATGAAGATTTAAATTAGGGGAAAAGAAGAGAGAGAGAGAGAGAGCCCCACCCAAATTTTCCCAAAACAAAAGGAATTTAAATAATACCGAAACTTGACCAGTCAAACACATCCACTCCCTCCCAAATCGACGAGGAGACCGTAAAATTTTTATAAAAGCACGAAATCCTGACCCAAACAAATCTCATATTCTAACAGCCATTCCAAGAAGATCCTATGAAACGAAATCCAAAATGTTAAGGGGATCAATTTAAGAGGTGATTGCAAGACGATCACCGTTTCATCTGATCCGTGATAGGTGAAATTGATCTTGCGTCTCTTGCGGGGATCCTCGGGATCGTGATCGTCCTCGTTCCAATTAGTGCCGTACGGATCCGAACTAAACCGCGACAATGTCGAATAATGATGATGAGGATTCAAACCAACCAAAAGCTTATGTTTCTTCTGTTTCCGCTCATCGTCATCGTCATCGGCAATCCCCTCCTCAGCCGCATGAACGGAGTTTCGGCGGGTGGGACGACGGTTTAGGTCAGAATGTGAATTGATTAATTTCGGGTTCTGTAGCTGCAATTGCTGTTGTTGATGTTGCTGTTGCTGTTGTTTTTTAAGGGTGCGCTTTTGAAGATCTAATAGAGATGGCCGTCCCTTCTTCTTCCTCTTCGTCATCGTTTCAGATACCTCGCCCATTTTCCTCCTCTTTTCTCGCACTCCAAACATCCCCTCCGCCTTTTTTCCTTTTTTTCATCTCAAATTAAAATAAAAATATAGACATTGTGGGTTGCACGCGATAATCACGTGACCATCGCGGAAGAATGAATTTCATTTGCCTATAATTATATTATATTACTATAAATTATTTTTCTTTATAACAAAATTTTAGGAAATGGGATGAGTTCACCAACGATCTAAGGGTAGGGCAAAATTTTCATTCCTCCGTAGTGATATTAATGTTAGACAGGGTAAGTTGTCTATTACCCTCAAACGTTTACTTAAGCACCTAGTTAAGATGTCTCCCTCAGCGCCTTGACCAACTTCAGGATCGAACTCTCTCTCTTTGGTGAGAGTATCCAACCACTTTGTCAGTTGAGCCAAAAGACAAGGATATATTACTATAAATTATAAATGGGAGAGAAATTCGCACCAAACTGATATAGGGAGGCCACTTAATTGCTTAAATACGAGTATATTGTGATCTTTCTACACAGTATAGTATTGCTGGAAAAATGGTTGAGTTCCATAAATACGACTGAATTTGAAGCGGAAAAATGTTGGCCCATTCTACCTACATATTTAATTTATGGGTTTTTTGATAAATGAAAATTTATTTTTAGTATATTTTTCCAAAAAAATTTATATTTACTATGATTATATGTAATTAACATTGTTAAATGAATAATGATGTTTATCTTTATTTTATTGATTATTTACCAAAAAAAATATACATATAGTGTATAAAAAAAGTATACAAGTATCATCAGCAATATAATTTATATTTGTTTTATCTACTTATAATTAAGCAATTAAATATAAATAATTAATAATAATAATAATTAATATCTTTGTTTTATTATTTGTTGTGAATTTTTTAATCTGAATCCATTTCTCTAATTTTATTGTTTAAATATTTTTTTTTTCAAAATATAATCTCAAATTATTTTGAAAGGATATAACTGCCGATGTTACTTAAAAATTATATTAATTAATTTTAAATGATATTATGTGTAATGTGAGCTAGCTTTCATTGCAGGTTTACAAAAAAAAAAAAAAAAAAAAAAAAAAAAAAAAACTCACTGTAAAAAATTTTCTATGTTGAGACCTTGAAAGTTTTGGCTGAGAAGCACTAGATACCCAGAATTTTTTTTGGATCAAAATTATGTCGAAAGTTAACAAAACATATCAATTTCACCCCATTGTTAATTTTGATAGTTATGTTTAACTTACATGCACAGTTGACATCTAATACTTACCACCTCATTAACCAATTTGCTAACTCACTGGTATGCGTCCCTTCATCATCATTCGTCATGAACAATCTAGAAAAAAGCAAGCATCTTCCCCTTTTATCATTATCAAACCTCTCCTCCCCACAACCCGTTCTACCAACAGATCTGTTGTTCATAGCGGTGGCTCTTGGTCCAAATCTATTAAGCTGAACCTGGTAATGGTTGTGAGCTTAAACCGGAGAAGGATGGGGTGTTAAAGGATCGATTGCGAGATCTGGGCTCCTCTACTGCTATCCCTATCTCTCCAACTCAATCTCGCCACAGACCCGTACATCCTCCACCTTTTGTGCCTCCCTCACCTTCTTCCTCATCTACGTCTTCAAAGCCATAAAGCTTGTCTCCATGTCTCATAAGCTCTACATCAGCTCCTCTGCCCCTATCCGATTGTAGTTCGTGAAGCCCTTGGCCTTAATCAGGCCGGCCACTCGCCGACATTGCTTAGGTCCTAAAAGCAGCTGCTCGGTCGTTGAATATGATTATTAGTGCTCAAGGCAACAACCACTCAATTAATGGCCAAGCTAACGCATGGTGGATTGTTGTGAATAGGTTAGTTTTATTGGGTGTTTAGGTCCTTATTCTTACTCAATCAATGATCTAAAACTTTCTCATTCATACATGTACATGTAGATCTGAAAGGTTCTGGTTTATTTTGATTTTAAGACCTATTCGATTTATTTTTGATTTTGCTTATGGTTTCCTTTATTTTTAATGTTTGTATCTTATCCTTGGGTTTGTTGATATGACTTTGGTTCTTCAATGGTGTTTGATTTTGCTTATCTTATTTGATTTGTTTGAGTTCAATGGTGCATCCATATATATCATACTTATGGGTTTTGATGTATATAATTTTGGGTTTATGAATAGTGAGAAGGTAAAGAAAGATAACGATTAGATAGTAGAAGATTGAGGAAGGTGATCGGTGAAGGAGAAGAGAGACAATTTAGAATCGAAGAATAAAATGAAGCAAAAAGGAGGGTGAGTGGTCTTGCTGACTTGGAAGAGCGATTTAAGGATGGTAACGCCAGATGGTCCAACTTAACAATACATAACTTGCCACATCAGCATAGTTCGGTCAACTAACAGTTAATTGTTTTTTGTCTTTAACAGAGGGGCGAAATTGCTACTTTTTTTTAAAAAAAAATTCTAGGGCAATTTTTCTCCCAAAAAAACTTCTAGTACCAAATACTCCTCAACCAAAACTTCTAAAATAAAAATGATACGTAGCCCTCTAACATATCAACAATCAAACCTGAATTCTTCAAGCCATGAAGAAAATGAGCAAAAAGCCATGAAGAATCATTAGAAGAGAGGAGAAGTAGGGTTGCGAACATATTTACCACAAGAATCCATGGTAGAAATATGAGATACGATAACTAAGAACAAGATAGAGGAGGAAATACTTTTTTCATGTTACAAAATTGGGTTAAGTTTTTCTTCGTTGTCCTTTTTCTCATTTTCTTTTCATTATCTCATATCCACTATTAGATTAAAACAACATATGATTCAGATTTAATCTTTAATAAAATTATTTTTCTAAACACAAATAATTAAATTTAAACCTTAAAATCTAATATGTATAACTCATAATTACAATCCATAAAAATAAATAAATTTTAATTTATGAAATACAATAATTTGGATTAAGGTGCAAAAATACACATGAGCTTTTTCCCAAAGAGCGTCTAACACCATGTGCTTTTTTTAAAGCAAAAATACATATGTGGTTACTATTTTAGAGCAAAAGTCGCACCCCACCGTTATGTTACTGTTCACGTGATGAGAGAAAAAGAGATGAAGTGAACAGTAACATAACGATGAGATGTGACTTTTGCTCTAAAATGGTAACTACATGTGTATTTTTGCTTTAAAAAAAAGCACGTGGTACTGGACGCTCCGGGGTAAAATGCTCATGTGTATTTTTGCACCTTAATCCTAATAATTTTATAAAATATTAAATCTAAACTATCAATTTAATTATCTAAGAGTAGAGATGAGACAATAAGAGTATCAATTCACAATTGTGAAACATATTTTCCCCAATGCCAAGTCATCTGTAAAAAATATAAAGTTTAGTCAAACATTTTAAACTTAATTGTCAACATTAAAATGGCCAACATTACTAATTTTTTTTAACACCTCCAAAACAATATTAAACCAAAAAATAATTTTTAGCGGTCAAACAAAAACTTGCGGAATAAAAATACTCTTAACCCATTAAAAAGGGGGAAATTTTCATTTAGCTCCCTTGAAGTAAAAGCTTATGAAATTTTATGACACTCCCAAGTCAAAATGAAATAAAATTTAATGGGCGAAAAGACCATAATTCCCTTTTTTTTCCATAAGATTATTTATAGGATAAAGAAGCAAAAATACACATGTGCTTTATTCTCGGGAGCACCCAACACCATATATTTTTTTTGGAAGCAAAAATATACACGTGATTATCATTTTAGAGCAAAAATCACATTCCACCGTTATGTTACTGTTCACCGTGATGAGAAAGAAAGAGATGGAGTGAACAATAACATAACAATGAAATATGACTTTTGCTCCAAAATGGTAATTACGCATGTATTTTTGCTCCTTTACCCTTTATAAACCAAAGAAACAAATTTACAAGATAAATAAAGGGAAAGGGATTCAAAAGAAACCAGGCAATTAACAATGACATTTTAATCATTTACAAAACATAAGGATTTTTTTTTTTTTTACTGAAAGACAAATAAAGGAATTCACAAAACAAATATATAAAGGGATTCAAAAGAATCCAGTGAGTTAAAAATATTTTGGCAAAAAAAAAGGGAATTTATAAGATGAATATAGACATTCAAAAATAAAGTATAGGTATTATTGTCTTTTCACCCACAAAACTTAATTTTATTTTGACCGATAAAGCTTCATAACCATTTTGGATGGACTAAAATTAAGTCATATCCATATAAGTTGAATGAAATTTTCCATAAAAAAATCTACAAATCTTAAAAGCTAAAAAATAAAAGTTTGCTAGAAGTAAAACTATGCACTTTCATTCAATAAACAAAGTGTTTGCAAAGTGTTTAATACTTTAATTATCAAATTTTTAATTAAAGAATGATCAGAGTAAACAATTTTTGTTCGGAAATATTTCTTTATTGGGTTTCGATCTTTCTGCAACTAAGATGCATAATTTCATACTGAATAATCTTTATAATTCTTCATAAGCTCTCCTTTTGGCTGCTCGTATGAAAAGAATTTTTAATTAAATAGATAGCATCTGATGCAAATGATGGAAAAATATTTTAGAAAAACCAATACTCACTTTTTATATTAAAATTAGTTATCAAGTAATCTTCTCAATCTTTATTAGTTATCTAATTTTTAAAGGAAAAAGCATCATTTTTAAGATCCAAAAGGAAGTTGCAAATTTCGTTACGAAATCTCATTTTCTATGTTTTTTTAAGTGCACTCCTAGGGGCGGTGCAGCGCTGGACTGTGGACTCCAAGCACCGGGCACCGGAGCGTTTTTTCTGCCCAATTTCTAAGACCATTGCAATGTCCATAATTTTTAAGCCCAAGAGCCTGAGGTGATTGCTGGCGGGCCTTATATTAAAGATTAAAAAAAATATATTTGAATTTCAAAATTCTAAATCAATGATTTCTTATTTAAATGAGTTGATAATTACTATACTCTTATAATTAATACTTATATTTTTCACAATCTTCTACAGCAAAGGGATAAAAAGGATCAAAACCTTCCAAAGAATGGCGTTGGTTATAGGATTTATGCTTCTAAGGTGCAACAGATGATTCGCCAGTCAATGAAATGTCATTTAATCGTGTTAGATTTCATGCAACACTACTCTGGATGTTTAAAGTCAAATATCTTAGTGTCACCAAAAATAAAAGTCATATATCTTAACATAATATCAACTCAAAAAACAAGCCAACAAATATCCCTATTTCCTTTCCGAGCTCACTGTGTTTTTACTTTTTGTGTCTTGACAACCAGCCGTGCAAATAAGCAAATGTAAGAGTCATCAGGGCCTACTTAACGATTACTTCGGCGATCAATTCCTACTATGGCAATTACCACTATTAATTAAAGAATTAAAGTGTAAATTTGTCTCGGAAGTTTTCATTGAGAAGCAATGTTACCCAAAAATTTTAAGTTTAATGTTGCCTCAAAAGTGTTAAAATTAAGTAATATTACTCATTCATTTTAAAAAGTTAACGATCAACGCCAATTTTTTATTAGTCAACATTAGTTTTTTAACAGAATAAGATAATATTACTACGTCTTGAAACCTCCAGCTAATATTGAATTTGAAAAAACTTCTCAGACAACATTGCCCTTCAGCAAAAATTTCCAAAACAGATTTGTACCTTAACCTTTAGTTAAACCTTTATGCCCAGTCCTCACAGCTCTTTTGATATGGACAAGCACAACTTGCTGCATAGGTCAGATGTAATGAGGTTGTGACTAGCTATATGATGCCAATAAGCTGAACTACCAGTTTGATAGGCATTCACAACGACATCTTGTTTATTCAAAAAGGAGGCATGTGAATAAAGCTAATTAATTTATAGAAGTTATGTCCAAGTGTTTTATCCTTAAGAAGTTATCTTTAGGAAGTGATATCTTATCCTTAAGAAGTTATCTTTAGGAAGTTATATGTTATCTTTCGGAAGTTATAGATAAGTTATTATCAGTTATTTTATCTGTTCTGCCTATATATCTCATGTAAGACAATGACAATGATCATGAATGAATATATGAATGATTATGTATTTTGGTCAAGGACTTCAGATTATAGTTCTTGAATAGATTTACTACTGACTTGGATTTAAGATCCATCACACTTCCGTATCTTTGAACACAACAAACAGCCATAATACAGGTGCCTCTGACGGCAGAGGTACTATTTCATTGTCAAGTAAGCAATAATTGCAAGTTGATCTCATCAAAAAATTTACCGGCATTAGCAGACCCCTTGAAGGGGAAGACGTTACTTCTTACATCCTCAAAGAACCAAGGGTAATATCTAACTCGGGACAGAATGAACAAGTCCCAGACTGGCGTGTTCCAAATTCTGAAATTTACATCTCAGTCCAAAAATTTCTGAAGTCAACATAATGAAAGGCAACCAAATTAACCGGTGTAAAATCAATCTCAAACAGAGAATTTAAATATTTTATTAAGCTACAGAATGCAAACAAAAACTATGTAATTTTTCTTTTTTAATAAAAGGGCGTCTTTACCTCCGTCGTCCCCATAATTCCTATCTCATTATTCACAAGAAAATGTGTAATTTTCCTTCAACTTTGGCTTTCAGCATTGGAAGCCTCCTTGGCAATTCTGCTGCACGTTAAAAATGTGTCAATTTTGGCACGAAAGAGTGCCCATGAACTTAAATGCATAAAAATTACTTGACATCTGACCTTTGATTCTCTAGTCTTCAAGATTCTTGACTTCTCAAGCTGTGGAAGATCAAATTTGTCAAAAGAATTCAAGACAGCAATTTCATCCACGCCCGAGTCTCTATTTGGCAGCAAATCCTACAGCCATACTGAATGCGTTATCACATATTCTCCGGAAATCTTCAAGGGAATGTATATCTTTTTAGTCAACACTTAGAAGCCCAAGTGAAAAACGACTTTAAATGAAGTACAGAGAAAATGGTGCTGGCCCTTCATTCTTATAAATCCCATTAGTTGACTACGGAGTAGTAACACAAATTACTTTTTTGGTTCAATGTTTTTTCCTTAAGCATTTGAAGGTCCGCACAAATTATGCAAAAACCATTTGTCCGGTTTGCAATTTAGTTCTTTGTTGCGTCTTCTTTTCTAGTCATGCCCAATGCACCAGTCTAGGAAACTTCCTCCCCCATAAAACCTGGCCAGCATTAGCTATCTAGCATTAAGGAAACAGTAAAAGGCCATACTAACCAGGCTTACTGCTTTCATTGAAGCTTCACTCCTTGATTCCTCAAGATTCCTGACTTCCAAACAGTCAAAGTAAAACAACATCTGATGAAGAAATGCAAGGGGGAGAAAGTAAAAGATGAGTAACGGAAAAGTTGCAAGGGCTGGATCAAACCCATCAGAAAAGAAGAAACGAGTAAAAAAAAATGACCAAGATTTAGGCACAAGTGCAACAAGGATGCTTATTTATGCACAAACACACCTTGTCAAGTAAATGACTATTTGATGCATCAGTTGCCATGGTCTGTACCCCAAGCAAATTGTTGGGTTTACTGCAGAAGCAGCAAAACATAGACCTGAAAACACACCCATCTTCTGGGCACCAAATACCTTGTTCTGGAACACTTCCATCAACTCTGTCACAGATACGTTGATCAACATATGAAATGCAAGTTATAATAATTGGTACACTTCTTAAATCATCATCATTGTAAGCTTTCAGTCTCTGTTTCAAAAGAGATCTTAAGTGAACTTTTGATGATGAAGTCATAGAACATGTAATATATAGATTATTCTCAGGCCGGCCCAATGGGTTTTTGCAAAGTGAGCAAAATATCTGCAACTTTTTCTCCTTGACAGGATCAGTCAATAAAAATGAACTAGACAGATTGCTTGTCTGTGATCGAAGTGAATTTGACTTCAATTTTTTGTGAAATTCAGATTTATTTCCATTTGTTGCCTCGTTGACATTCACCAAGCTTACAGTGTGCCTTGAAGGGATGCGGGCACAGGGGGTGATGTAATTCTCTTCCTCTATAAGGCTTATAAATGGTATGTCCATGGACTTTCTCCTTTTCTGGGTGTGAGAATTAACACTCCTATCCAAAGATGATTCTGTTTCCACAGTATGACAGCTGTTGGAAGTTACAGTTTTTTCAGGAGTAACTGATATTAAACACTGAGATGTTGAAGAAGCTTTACTTCCAATACTTGAAGAAATTGGAAGGACTGACTGATCATTTAATCCAGAAGGTGCCTCGATTAAGGTAGAGCTAGAGTGGTCATCCTTACAGCCATAACCAGGGCTAGCAGGGACAGTGCCGCCATCCAAGGGAGACTTCTTCACAAGGGAGACTTCTTCATGTATAACTGCCGCAGATGATACCCCAGTGAAGCTGCAAGGGGGGAAAAGAATCTCTCAACTAATCTAGATTGATTACTATTTTATTGAGATTCAAATTGATTTCTGATGGCAAAGAAACTCCAATTTCCACATTCTAAGAATTCAAGTAGCAAATATTAAATTTAAAGTACAAACACAGCCTGAAAAAGAAAGAAAGAAATTAAACAGTGTTTTATATCACAAAACATTAAAACCCTAAAATTCCTCCTTCTCCCTGAGCGGGCGGGGGGTGAGAAGAAAAAGCCCCTTAATCTATCTTAAATATCATACTTGGAAAGAAAAGAATAAAGTTCATAAATGTGGCCTAGTTCAATATTTGGTCACTAGAAAGAAGCTACTAATACTTAATATGTTGATCCTGGTTCTTGATATCAGTAGTATGCATGCTCACCGGACAAAATTGAAGAATGGGAACAAGAGCTCAGAGCAGCGGTTTCTGATCCAGACTTAGCATAACAACTTACAGGATGATACCAGAAATATCAGCTTACAAGATAATAAGCTTTAAGTTTAGTCAATCACAGTATCAGTGGTACTCAGTACTTAAACAGAATGGAACTGAAAAGAAGATTAATTCCTCACACACTTGTGATATGCCCAAACCCAAAAGCACGTAAAAGTAAATATATGCACAAATCTGACACAACTCTATCATTTGGTAGTCTGAATTTCATAAGTAGTAAATATAATGATGACAATACAAGTATATAATTACCGTGATACTGCCTGTTTGCAATCCCTTGGGTCAAAACAGTCTTGACAGTTGTATGAGTCACCATCCTTTTGCACAGATGGCTGATTCTCATCCTTGATCATTTCTATTTTTCCATCACCACCATTAGCAGACTCAGACAGTTTCTTATTTGTCTTTCTTATAAATCCCATATTCTGATCCTTGGCTTGGTCACATTCCTGGTTTAAACCCAAATTTTGAGTGACATTTGTGCCAAACTGCTCCTGCAGTGAGAAGTTAATCACATTACCAAAACCATTTTTCCTTTTTTCTGGTTTTTTTTTTTTGGTGTGTGCTGTTGTTTGTTTTTGGGGGGGTGGTTTGGATATACCAAAAATACCTTGGCTTTCTCAAAGAATGATCTTAGTCCCTTCAAAGACAAGTCAAAGCTGTCGTATATCCTTAAGGATTTTCTTAACCACTTTGAAATAAATGCTCTATTTCTCTCTTCCTTAAAGCGTTCATCTAATTCCACAAGAACAGTTACATTAATGAATGAACAAAAGCAAGCTGAGTGTTGCAATGCTAAGGTCACGGGATAATCTCTAATAAACTACAATTCAAGAATAACCAGCAACAAAGACAGTGAAAAAAGGAAGAAAGAAAAAGAAAAGAAAGAGCAGAAGATTAATAAAAAAAAAGAATGTCTAAACCAAAAATGTAGACGCCAGCGCTAATTGCTTGTTCCATTGAAACAAGTCAACTAACTGAGCCATTTGGAATTCTCACTATACAACGACTTGCATCAATTTATAAGTAACAAAGAAAAATATTTGCAGAAACTATGTTGTCCATAAAAATTGAAACAACAAATTGGTATTTTAGTAGGAAAACGCCGATCATGCAAGGCCCAAGCCCACATGATTAGTTAGGTTTTATTTTAGTTTTAGTTTATTATTTGAATTATTGTTTCCATGATATTAGGATAACAGAATCAGATCTTACGCATTTTAGATCAGATTCAAATTTTCGATATGATAGGGTACTCAAACAAACCCGAATTCGCGTCCTATATGTATCACCATGGCTCTCACATACTGAATAAGAGAAAAATCTATTCTCAGCCAAATAAATTCAATTTTCTTGCACATTGAATAATCTTGTGAGCTCCTCATTTTTAGAGGAAAAGGAAATGAAAGAGAAGCATGAAAATGAGGGACGCTGAAAAAGAGAGAACTTAAGAAATCAAAATACTTACCCAATAAGATGACTGCTCCATAATCAAGCCTATGCCGTATGCAACGACCTACAAAAAGTAAAAGAGAACATACTGATAACAAGAACTTTCATATCTACAAGTGAAAATGTGAGATAGGCAAAAAAGGGTAATATTAAAAAAAATAAAAAAATAAAAAGCTAATGAATCAACTTGGGTCATAATATGGGGAAAAATCGATGACCAATTGACCATGATGCACCTGCTGCTTGATTCAAAGCTCGAAATGCTTGATGGCAATACCACTCATTTCCACCCAAAAGATTCTTGGATGATTTGTATGTGTCGTTGTATTTCTTCTTTAGTGCAACTTGAATATCATTTCTTGTGAGAAGCCAAAACAAATCAATCAATGAGAAAATATATGTGCGTGATAGAATCCCATTAGCAAAACCTAAAATTTAATGAATTAAAAAGTCTTACATGTTGGGAAATGGAATGCCGACTATAATCTGAGCTTGTCAAGAATATTCAACATTTAGTAAACATACAAGTAATTAATATTCGCATTTGTAATGCACGTAACCCATTGACACAACTAAGGTTCAGGAGAGCTACAATTTGGTTAGCAAAAAAATATATATATATAGTTAATCTTTCTTTTAATCATCTGAGAAGGACCATCTCTCAATTCTCATAAAACAAATACAACAGCCAGAAGGGGGATCTAGATCAACCAAAACAGATGATTAAACATTTTAGAGTAGAAATAAGGATACAACCACTCTAGCATAATCGTCAGAAAAATCAATGCCCTCAGAAACCTGCAAGCATTAAAATGATGATTGAACACAGTAACATAGTTAGATCACTTTCATAAATAACCAGCGTGGAATATGGTACAACAGTCCCAATAAGGCCATATGCCCACATCAAATAGATTCCAATTACTTGTATTTTAATTACTAATGGTGTTTCAGAAACTCCTTCTGTTTTCATTTGTCTTGGACTAAGATATTGCCAATCTTAAAATTTCATAGTTTGAGTAAATCTATGCTAAAACCATTTGTTATTGACCTTTTTCTTTGGTGAAAATTTTGTATTATTGTGAATATAATAGCATTAGCGCCAAACATGCTCCATTATTGAAAGGAAAAATTTTGAGAAGTTGTGGAACCATAGTTGTATGACAAATGACCTTAATCAACAACCAAGTATGAGTCTAAACACTTCACAAATGCTGTCAATTTTTCACGCAAAATGGGCAAGAGAATTTGATGTCTTTTCTGTAAATTTTGTATGGAAAGTCCTAACATACATTTGCCATGCTTTGGGTCAACCAACACAGTATATTAGATATATTTATTCTCCCGTGACATATTGATTTCAGTGTTACTTAAGCATAATGAAAGACGAATTGCCACTATTTGGATTTTAAATAAGAAATGAAGAATATAAAGCGTGAGATGAGTACAATTGTGATAATAAACCTTTCCTCGACAAACGCCAAGCAAAGCTCCTCCTCCTTTCTCAGAATTTTTTGGAGAATTGACTGCATGTAAATGACTAAAGCCAACATTCTTAACCCTTCTTTTCCTGCCCAATGTAGGTGTAGCGTGAAGATGAATTGAGTCATAATACCCTTTTAAAGCAAGCTCAAAATCATCTTGGCTTCCTCCTCTAGGTTCTGCATACCCACCCAAAAGATATAGAACAAAATGAATTCAATAGACAACATCAATTTGAAATGCCAAAGTTTAGTTTCCTCAATGCTTTGCACAAAAAGGATGAGAATAAGGAAACTGTCAATACTAAGAGAAACTCATTGTTTGTTGAATAATCTTGTGAGTATTTAGAAAGGCACAAGGATAACTGACCGACAAAAAGTGATTTCTCTGCATTTAGACGAGACCATTGACCTGTTTCAGACCATCGATTGCATAATTTCTCCATTAATTTATAACTTGGAAAGAAAACAAGACAGCCACCAGGAACAATTTTGAAAATTTCCTCTAAAGATCTTCCAACTGCATCCTACAAAGACAAATACAATAATAGTCTGTTCGCATAGGCAAAGAAAAACTCCTGGGACAGAAAAATCTGTAATGAGTACCTGGAATGCATATCCATCTGCTGTTTTATAACTTGCATTCAAAGGATAATTACCTGGACCGGTACAAATTATAGCAGGCCATACCTGTATTGAAGAGGTCAAATATTTGTTGAAATAACACTTACAAGAGTAAAAGGACAAAGACAACTGACAAAGTGCAGGGATAAGACCTGAGAGTCAACATTAATTACATGCGGAGCTTCCAGACTAGTTTCAAACTGAACTCCAAGCTCAGATGAAAAGGAATTCATTGGTGACAATGTCCTAAAGTACCAAAACAAATGCATGTGAGAATACTTTGTGGAATAATTACATATGGAGTTATGGAAAAAGATATGAAAGGCAAAACTGATCCCGCTGCCCTGCAATATCTGGTCCATATTCTCGGTGTTGTACAAATTGATACATGCATGCTTACATATAAATAGATGTGTATTCCAGCAGAAGTGCTTTCTTTTGGAACATTGCAACAGAAAACAAGCCGCTTAGGAGGTTTGACCATTCCAATAAATTCATTTAGCCACAAGCATTCATGAGCAGAACTGAAGAATGAAAAAAAACTATAGCCTTCATTTGCATAAACTTGGCCCAGGGAACATACCCAGAAGTCAAAATGACTGATAAAGAAAGACTGGCAATGTCACTAAACACAACTGCTGGATTCAAGCACCATAAACTCAAAGTGTGGATCCAATTTCCAAAAGATCTTCCTGACACAGTAATACAACACTGATTACAAGGCTGTCCAAGCAGCACCTAATATAATGCAATTAGTCAATTTATCTGTCCATTTTATTGCCAAATCAAGACCAAAAGGCATTTTTTGTTTTCTCCAGTTAATCCATATAATATATAAACCTTCCAATGTCAATGGATAAACAGCATCATTTTATTTCTTCTTGATAGCTATAAAGTTCGAGTATTTACCAGCTTCTTTCTTAACACCCCGCTGAAGAGCAAGCTGGAAATCCAGCATATGAGAACCATTTCTTGAGAAGAAATAAGTTAGTGAAGAGAATAAGCCTGAAACAAGATTGCCATATAACACCAATAATGATCAGTTTTATAAATAAAACAAGGGTAAAAATGCAAAAATATACATATGGTTTTTTCAAAAGTAAACCCAACACCAATGTTTTTCTTGGATGCAGAAGTTACTATGTGTTACAAAAGTGAAGCAAAAATACCTAAGGACCGTTTGACTTTTTTGTATTTTTAAGACTGACATAGACAATAACTTAACTAAATTTCATCTTAGCTGGCTAAACATAACTGGAGAAAATTACAAGAAATGACATAGATATTTTAGAAATTAAAGTTCAGCCCTTCTCTCTCCCTATCCCAATCTTATCCATCAGGTCGCCCACCTCCGCCTCCTCGCCGCAGTTGCCATCTTTTTGTAATTTTCAAAACTATCTGGGCCCTTTTTTATAATTTTCTCCAATTATCCACTGCTAGTTGGGATGAAATTTAAATGAGTCATCGTCCATGTCAGCTTTAAAAATACAAAAAAAATTAATGGTCAAATAACAATTAATGGTATTTTTGCTCCACTTTTGTATCCACATAGTCACTTTTGCACCCAAAAAAAGCACTTGGTGTTGGGTCCACTTTTGATAAAACCGTATGTGTATTTTTGTACCAAAACCCATAAAACAATACCACATACAACCATAATTCCACACCTTCCAATGTTAACACTGACATGCCACTTAAATGGGGTACATCTGACTCCAAATCTGAAGCAAATTTGATTGCCTACAACAAAATACTAACTTGATAAGTGACAGACAGGCTCAGGAATTAGCCCAAATACAAATGAGATACCTTGGTAGCACATTCTAGCAGGATAGGGAAGCACTGAAGTGAAATATTTGCTTCTTGGAGTTCTGATAAAGCATTTGACCCAGTCCAACTATAAATACAAACAACCTACATTGTTAAAACTCACACAATTTGTAGGCTATAAGTTGCTTGAGATGTAAAGACATTAATGTTCAAACTGCCTATTCAGGTAAGACGGAAGAAGAAACAAAAATTAAATAAAAAAAAGTATGAACTCAAAGTAATCCATCACTTCCCACCCACTAAACAACACAAGAGAAAGTATACATCCAAATGGTACAGTCAGTAGAAATAAAGGATTAGATAGGGGAAAAAACAAAAGTTTGTACTATGCATGTTTGAATATGCATGAAATGGCATTTACTTGAAGTATACCATAATCAAGTGATTAAAAAAAAATGGTTACCTCCACAGGCTTCAAAAGAATAATAAAAATAGTTTATTGCTAATTTTATGAACATATTAAAAATCACAGATAGCTAGGGGAGAAAAGAAAGACATGCATTATTCATGAAGAATTGAAATGATAGAGCATTCAACAAATTCAAAATTAATAATAATATCTTCCTTTTAGAAAGGTTCATTAATCATACTGTGACATACAACAGTAAAGTATCTTGAGCTTTACGCATTATCATATTGATATGATTGAATATGAGTATTCATTCTTATCATCCTGCTCCCCAAAAATCATGATTATATCATATTTACAGAACATCTCTGTAATATTTGGATTTGGGATATAATCTATGGTGCATAAATAAAAACAACGGACAGCCACAGAAAAGGAAGAAAACATGGACTTACCAAGACACATAGTGCTGAAAATCACGCTTTTCTAGTTTATTTTTCCTACGTTCTATCCAGCTTGTAAGACCCTGCACATTTGTAACTCTCATTAAACATGTACAGCTATTGAGGGCTTATTTAAAAGTCAGACATTTCTGGTTCAAATTCAGCGTCAGAATTAATTACCTGCACCGTTTCATATAAAGGTTGGTATACCAGAGGATTGACAGGACACAGTTGTTGAAGCTCCATTTGCAGCTCTTTCAAAAGATAATAACAATCATTTATAATCATAATTACCAAGAATCAAAACAAAAGCTGCAAGGTTTAGAACATACTATCCAAAACATCCTCTTCAATATCAATACTACCAGCATCACGAGTGATATCCTCTATATTGCTGTAAACAATTGAGGCTAGTGAATAAAAACCCCACATAAAACAAGAGAAGGCAATAAAGAATGTTTTGAATATATTTGTCACTATTTTATTGGAAATAAACCATTAATATATAGAAAGTGGAGGCAAGAAGTCTGCCCTCATAAGAGGTGTTAGAGAGAAGGAGAAAAGGAAAGGAAGGGTGCAAGAAAAAACAAAAATAATGAGACCTAAGGTACAAAATCAGAAATAAGTAGTTGAACAGTATGAATAAGGAAATGAGCCATTAGGCAATAATAGGGATAAAATCGCATGGTAATGTGTGATCATCATCCAGATCTGAAGAGATCAATGTATGATTTCATAATCCAGAATTAGAAAGAAAGCAGCTGGAGTCATTAATTCCCTGTCAAGTATACCAGCTAAAAAGAGAGGAGAGTGATTTCCAACAGCTAGTTACAAAACAAGAGAAACAGCCCTTTTTTAAAAACTAAAAACAAAACTTAGGTCAAGTTGCTTATATCCATTAAGTCAAGTTCATTAGTGAATTTACAAGCACACATAGGCATTTTAACAACTAACAATTGCAAAATAACAAGTGTCCAATTTCATAGGTGAATTTACATGTGCATATATGCATTTTAACAACTAGCAATAACAAGATAACAAGTGCCCATATGAAAATTTACAGTCCTAATTTATATTATTGGAGTTGATACAAAATTTTACAAGTGCGCATGCACATTTTAACAACTAGTAATAGCAAAATAACATGTGTTATCGGAGAACTTGACCTACGTTTTGTCCTTCTCAAAACAACTAAACAAGTCCTCCATTCAGGTTAGCAGGATGCAGTTTCCATATCTGGACGGACTAGCATGAACCTGATGGTGTGTGAAAGACATCTTGAACGACCACATACATTTAAAATAATGAAAGAAAAATCAATTTTGAAATTTCTAAAGTTGCCCCATTTTCTAGGAAACTGTTATAAATTATAATAAAACTATTCATGGACCTTCACTTAAAAAGTAAGACTTCTGAATTGAAATACTCCTTGACATAGAATTAAAAACTTTATGACCAAACCATTGAGATTGACTCCAACATTCTTTAATAAAAAATTCAGTTTTAGCGCAAGATATGGTGGGCCTGTGCTTTGTCAATCAGTAATTTAACCTTAGTGTTTGTGAAAGAGGGGGATAATTTCTGAGGGATGATTGGAAAAAATAGGGAGAGTGATAGGAGAAGAGATACCCTAGAACCAGAATCTGCAATTCTCGAAGAGAGGAGAGAATAATTCACTGAATATTACTTCACATCCACATGGTCTTTTTTAAGATAATCTTTGATAGCCAAATGGGATAACTATCAAGATAACTGAAATAACTATCTAGTAACATACAATACCGAAGATAATTAAATCATCATGCAACTACCCCATACAACTACCCCTTGTCCACGTGTCGCTTCCTAGAATAAACTAACAGAGGACATTGAACTCTAATAGATGGCATTTTAGAAATTATAACAAAACTATTCATGGGCCTTTTACCTTCAGTCAACAAGTTTAAGCTTTAAGGATGAAATGATCCTTAACAGTATGAATGGAAATAGGCCAAAATCCCAACAGGGGCCTAAAACCTAGCCTATTTAATAAATAAGCCAAACTCAAGCTTAGGCCTATGACCAGGCCTATTTTCATAAAGCCTAACCTACAGGTGTGGCCTATTTAACTTTTTTTAATTTATGCTATTATATAAGCATATATAATATCATCTAAATAATTTCATAAATTTACCTACTTAACATTAATCCTAAGTTTCACATCTCATCGTCATTGCACTAAACCCTTATTTTCGCATCAATCATTCACCTTTACCTCTCTTTTCTTTAATCACTTAAGATGGCAATGCCAACTCACTCCATCTTCCTGGACTTGCGTCGTCCACTAAAGCATAATAATTGCCATTAGTTTATTTTAGTGCCAAATGAAATATTATAATCTTAGTAGGAAGAGTTTGTCCAAATTTATGTCCGAACAGTAAAAGAGGTAAAATCTAGTTTTACGTGCTACTTGTTATGCTTGGCCAATTTTAGAAAATATATCTTATTAGTCAACAGGCAATTAGTTTTTCTTATTCATATTTGATTAGACAATTGTTGTAACTAGACGTTCTTTTTCTTCCTTACTACGCCCTTATATTACAACGAGAATGGATGTTAGGCTTTTAAAACATAATGTAGGTTTGTAAATAAGCGTAAAGGGTTATATATGAATTCAAAAACAGATTTTAAAGGCCTACATTTTAAGTAGGCCTTTAAACAGGCTTTAGGCCTTATTAGGCTTTTTGAAGGCCCAGACTTGAGCCTTAAAAAAAGCCTACATACAAGCATATATAAATGCACAGGCTTTATATCTCTGGTGCAGGCCCAGGCTTACTTAAGTAAAGCCCAATCTAGTCTATTTCCACCCTTACTTGACAGAAACCTAAGAGAAAAAGATAACTCACTGGGCTTCATCCAGAATCACAATGGCTCCTTTTATATCTACATCCATTGCTCCTCGAATGACCGGATTGATAATATAACTATAAGGACAAAATACCAATTGGGCATCATCTGACATAGAGCGAGCTGCATAATAGGAGCAACCTGAAAATATAAAATATCTGTGTCATTTATTAAGAAAAATGGGTATATAGAAGATAAAACAGTGAAGTCTTTTAGAAAAAAAAAAAGTAAAAGAATGCAATAAGAAGAAGCCAAACCTTTCACTCCCTGTCCAACTTTCACAAGATCTTCTATATCATGCACCTCGTTGCATCCTCCTCTTTGTAGGGATGGGTGACTTTTGACTTTATGTGCATTTCTGTTTAATCATAAACTTTATGATGGCTGCTACTTCCATTAAAGATTGAGACGTATATTAATTAACAGAAAGGATGTGTATGTAAGCATATACTCACTTGAATTCTGGGCATCCTGTTTCCTGATCTTTCAAAAGTAGTTTACTGGAATCATTTGATAAAATATATCAGTATGAAAATCAGCAGATTAACAACAGACTCATGAAGTAGAACGTCCTTGAGGAAAAACCAACCATTCTTCATCAATATTGTCTTTGGCCAGTATATGTTTATTGGTACAGTAATGTTTCCGTGACGCCTGTCAAAGAAAGCAAAAACAAATTATCAAAGTGATAAGAAAAACTAGGAAGAATTAAAAAGAGATGTATAAGAGAGAACATGAGAAAGGAATGAGGATACTATTAACAACTTACAAGACACCCCTCCCCTCGCCCCTTTATATATCCATAAGATTCAACTAAATAACTAGCTAGCAAAATAAAATCCCCAACAGCCATTTATTTCAAAACAATACAGCCCTCTAAAAAGAATAAAGGAATGAAGAACTCTATTACGGACTTCCAAGGCACTCCTTTACTTATTCACCCTTTACATAGCCATAAGATGCCAATAACTAACAAAGTAAAAAAATCCCTAAAAGCCAACCATTACAAAACACAAAGCCAAGTCCAAATAACTTTAATACTATGACACTTAAAAGATCACGTAGCTTCATAATCCACAGATGACTAGTTGGAATACTGACCTTGTAGGTACATTGTTCCAAAAACTTTTCTTGCATTAGAACCCTCAATATATAGTTCATGATCACAATGTTTCATTCAAATTGGGAATTGACTGGAAGCTTGTTATATTTATTAAAAATTAATATAAAATATGTTACAAACACAAGAAAATATTGCCCTACAAATAAGGGCTAAGCAAAATTGTATATGTGAAGAGTGTTTACATACTACAAAATGCTGCTGGAGCAGACCATAAAAAAGTATGTTGGTTTCTTAAAAACAAATAAATAAAAGTAAATTACTCATAAGAACCATAAATTATCAGAAAACTTTACCCTTGTAGGCAGTTTAGATTTAAAGAACAGAAATAAAAAAAAATTAAAAAAAAAAAAGAGCAAAGGATTCCCCCTACCAACACAGCCATAGGCACCCGATAAGATGTTTTCCGCAATTCACGAATTACTTGAGAAATTTGTGAGTGTGTCCTCCTTATATAGACAAGAGACAACAAAAGATTTAGTCAAGTGAAGATGATGATGGTTTGTTGCAAGGAGTAAAATATCAAATGAATATACGTGTCCATTCTATGCCAAACTTGTTACAAAATTAAAACTCAGCTGTCATCTAATGCTGGTGAAATAACGAAAAGCATAAAGATTGGCTAGAAATTGCCACCAACGGTAGCATTAGTTATCCTTGTATGGTATCTACCATTTTATATTACTATGCTTCGTAATTTGCTAACTTTAATTCAGAAGTAACTGGGACCTAATTGTTAATTGCTTTCTGATATTCTTATGTCTTTCAAAGGATTGGTCGTCCTCTTAATTGTTGCTCACTTTAATAAAGATGATCCTCATGTACTTGCCTTTCTTCCCTATACAGTTGATCTTATTCTGTCAGGGGGGGGGGAACACACACACACATATGTATATATGAAATTGTGACTTCTGCTATGAACAAGCACAACAAAAATTTTATATATATATATATATAATGCTAATCATTGACCGCTTCTAAGTTATTTCATATAATACAATAGTATCCTAGAATTTTACAAGAATGTAATGCACAAGCATCTAAAAATTTTGAATAAGCTACGTGTACATGTTTCATTGCTACATAGGAATGAACTGTTTGGCGTTTGCTAATGATTTAGAAATACTGATAGGATAGATGAATGCAGCAAAGTCTAAAAAAACCATCCATTCATAATTTTCTCAAGTATTTACCAATAATTATTTATGCAAATTATTCAATTGGTAATACAGTAGTAAAACTTACGAAGCATAATATATGGTTGGTGCAGCCTTTTTCTTCTGCATCTTGTTGTTAGCCTCAGTCTCTGGCAGCTCCATATTTTCTGATGCTGAAATCAAGTAACATTGCTTGAGACAATAGAATTCCAAGCATGTGAGACCCTGGACGTTAATATAGTAATTCGATCTTCACAGGCATAGCAGGCGAGCCCTAATACGTTAATTTGGGTAGGTTAATGCTCTGGTTTTAAACCCCCCATGAACATACCAGCACAAAAAGAGGAAGAAAAAATAATTATGTATTTTTTATTCACCGGAAAAAGAAAAAAAGCACAAATCCAAATAATTTTTTGTACTTTATTCTTTTCCACGGTATCACACAATTTTCCTTATTTCTTAACAAGTTGAACTGGTGAGATATATAACCATATATATCAGCAAAAATGCTAACATGCGCTATCTTATGGATCTCCCTCTGTCTTCTCTAGACCTACTGAAACTTAAATGATGATTATGCATAAGTTTTTAATACAGTCAGCAGGAAATCCCTTACTCGGAGAAACCTCATCGGGAACAAATCCACCACCGTAAACAAGAGGGTCTGTCGTTGCTTCTGGAGCGGGCTTCAGGTAAGAGAGATTTTTGTGCTGTTTATTTAACTTGTAGTTCTGCTGCCAAGCGAGGGAGGAGCAGAGAAGCGAAAGGGACTTGCCAGTACCGGTTGGAGACTCAAGCAATGCGTGACAATGGCCTTCTCTCTGAGCCCGGTTAAGGGTAGATACGACTCTACCCATAAATGCAAACTGAGAACCGTATGGCTGGTAAGGAAATTCCACTTGGAGGCCTCCGATGTGGTACACGTTTTTAGGGTTCTTGGCACTCATCGGTTTTGCAGAGACCCTCTAGCTTAGAAACGTTCAGCAGACAACGGAGATGTCAGAATCAGGTGTGAAGTGCGCGAGATGCTAATTCGTGATAACGCTCTCTTGCTCCCCGGGTCTTTTTGGAGGGAACTGAGCTCGTTGTGAATTTGCAGAAGGCGGCAGGATTTTCATATTTTAAACTTACAAATTATACTAGTTCTAGGTGGCTGTGGATGGATTGGTTCTTTCATAATAGTTTGTTTTTTTAAAGAAATAGTTTTAAAAGTGTTTTTTCAGAATAGATTTTAAAAACAATAGTTTATATGAAAAAATTTATTTTAATAAAATTATAGGTTTAGATAAGATTTTAATCATAATATTTTTTGTCATACTCAAATTACTAAAAATTACATCACCTTTTATAATAATTGCATATAAAAATAAAATTTTATTTTAAGGGTTAAGGTACAAAAATATTCAAAAAAATTTCACCTTAGTTATATCAAGCATCATATACTTTTTGAAAGCGTAAAAATACCCATAAATTTTTAAAATTAATGCAAAAAAATCAAAATCATTAAAATGACATAACTGTTGTTGCTTTTATGTGTAGGGCCGAGTTATTGTTAAGAAAGTTATCAAAATGCCCCTAACTCAAAAAAAAAAAAAAAAAACTCTTCCTCCAACCCTTGTTCATTGATTAGCCTAGAAGTACAAGATAACAACCTCACATTTTTCAACTGCCAGTGACAGTGGCGACATTCTCCACCAACAATGATGGCAAATCAAACCCAACGACAACTTGATTTCTTCCTCAGTGGATGAGAGCGGATCAACTTTTAGCGGCTTAGCTATGGAGGCAAGATTCAAAGATGAAGAGGTTGAGGGTCTCGACTAGTATTCAAAGACAATAGTGATGGTGGAGGTCACGATTACTTCAATGGCAGACGCGTGACGAACCATTATTGTGATTGGATCTTTACCGTCGACAGCGACTTCTTGATTCGCAATTAGGCCTGCTACGAACTTGGACCCCTTTTCATCTACCCCCTCTTTCCCTCTGGTTCGGTTGAAGCTTATCATATATAAAGGTAACGATTTCTAAACAACAACAAGCCAATAGTTTTGGTTTGCTTATTTGTTGCTGATTAGTTTTGCTTGTTGAAAGCTTTGCTAGTTGATTTATGCGATGTGTTCTTCATATCCTAATTTTTGCCTTCAACCTGTGGCCTGTAATTAGCCTTATTTTGAGTTTCATTTGACTCTTCTTTCGCATTTTTTTTACATCTTCTTCTGAGATTGATTTATACTTCTTTGAATTCAATCCCTTCAATGTCATAACCATCTAAGTCTTAGAGCTTCCTTTGTAATTGGTTTTTTTGTTTTTCTCCATCAAATCAAAGTGGATTCTCTTATTAGAATTGGTAAGCCATAAATTTTAGAAGTTTAAAGATGTTTGGGTTGTTTACCATGAATTTTGAAAGCTTAAAAATTTTTAGGTTGTGTTACTTGGTAGAATTTGGAAATCTTTTAAAACCTAAGTTTTGCGTAGTACGAGGTAAGTATGTGAGAGGAGTTTTGTTTTGGCTTACGCAAAACCTAAGTTTTGAGTGTCATCCAAAGAGTCACTAAACTAACATTCTCAAGGATAACAAGGAGAGAGGGTGATGTTTTTTTTAATTGAGGGTATTTTGTGTTAGTTATGATTAGTTTTGATGATGTCTTATATAGATGTCATTATCCAGAGCAAAAAGCTTACATACTACATTTATCTTCTACTTTGATTAATCCTTATATATTAATGTAGATATGAAGTTTAAATAGTGAAGAATGATCTAGAGAGAAGATTGAAGAAAGGAGAATATCAATATGAAAGTCTCTGGATGTAACCCCCCATATTTCTAGCAGTTATAAAACATAAAATTGCGATGGTGTTTATAATTAATAACAAAAATTCAAAGTAATCAAAATATGGGAAGTGTCACCGCCGCACTTGTGTGAGACAAGTGTAAGGCTATTAATTACATTAAATAAATCTAAACCTAAACAGAAAGTCTTATTTAGAATATAAACTAAAAGAAAATAAATAACGAAAATTTATTAAACGTCTTTCTCATTTCTCACTGCTAGCCCCAACATTTGAAACTTGTTTCACTGAAATTCTACTCCCGCTAAGGATTATCGTAGCCACATAAAACAACCATCAGTCAAGTTGGTAATCCTAAATAAACAAAGATAACAAAATAAAATAAAATGATTTCGTAATAAAAATATCATATAAATACGTTTTAAAAAATGTCAGTTTTGTTATTATTTATGAAATCTACTTAGTGGGAAGAAAACCATGGTAGACTCGGATATCCTGCTAGTCTACCTTGTGACCCGAAAACTTGCCAGTCACAATTCATCAAATTGGCCATAAGAATAAAAACATTTCTTTCTAGTGTGCACACTTCTTCCCAAAGTTGCTCCTAGTGTTTCAGATATCCTGCCAGACACCACTTTAGGAAGAACAGATTCTATCGATTCACATCAAATAATGTTTCGAAGGCTTAAAGCTTAAGGGTGTGTCCATCACTTTGGGAGGTACCATCTCGAAGCTATCCTCCCACTATTAAATTATTTTAAATAATTTAGACTCATAAAATTCCTAAATTATTTTTATTATGTGTAATCAGATATTTATAATAATAATAATAAGATTCTTGACTCCTACAAGAAAGTGTTGATATTAATTTCACAAACCCAAGAACAATAACCCCTTTACGAGAGCTCGTGAATTTTCCTAAATATAATCATTAAAATGTTGTCTCTATTTTATCGTGGGGTTTCCCAAATTAAACTATAAGGTAAATATTCATGGTTCCTATAAGATGTTCATAGGAAATTCTCAGGACTATCATTTAAACTCAACTTCTACCTAACCCATACAAACATGCATACATACGCTTTTTTTTTGTCCATATCATACATACACATACGTACACAAACATAGATATATTTAAGCATTCAAATCTTAAAGTTCTAAATTGAGAAATCTTAAATCTATAAGAATTTTCAAAAGTCAATGTTAACATTCTTTTGCGCTACCTATGTAATTGGAGTTCCTAACCGAATACACATAAAGGATGCTAATCAAATTGCTATTTTTCTGGTCCATACAACAGATTTTCTAATTATGCGCCAATATTGTTGAAGTAATGTTAACTTATCAACACATTTGAAATTTGAATCATATTCGAAGGTACCATGGACTCAACCCTAAACTCGTAAAAAAATATATATATATACTTTCTACATTCTCTTCGGAAATCAAAAGAACTCAACTATAAACATTTGTCAAGTTGATTTCATATATGAGTATGGCATAAATAAAATTGCATATCATTCAGATGTGGGTTTAGGATTACCTGGTCTCCATATTTGCTAAATTCTTAAGGGAGAAATTTTGCCACAGAGAATTTACAGAGAGAAAAAGAATAATGAGCGATGACTTAGGGTTAGGCGGCTAGACCTAAACTTATAATTGAAATTAGGGTTTAGCTATAGGCTGGGCTCTGTGGGTTGGCTCTTTAGCTATTGCTAATTTAAAAATAATAATAATAAATCATTTATTAAATTCTAAATTTTTATTATTACTATATTATTAATTTTTATATTAATATCAATATTATTATAATTATAATTATTATTATATCATTGTTATTATTATTATTATTAAAATAATAATAATAATCTAGGGTATTACACTGGAAGTTGAAATGGTGGAGTTAAAAAAAGATATAATTGGATTCTTGAAGTCATTCTCGAGTACAACAATGCAATTCTTGAGAATCATCGTGTTTCAGCTACTTGTTCACCTTTGTTTCACGTTCAGCATAAGTGAGCTTTGGTAATTCGATAATATTTCTCAAACCAGAGATTAGATTGAGGTGAAACCATTTTTGTTGGAAACTAGACTCCTAATGCGTCATTGTGACAAATTTTCAAGGCTAAAGAAGTTTAGATGAGAGAGACATGAATTTCACAAGTTGACACATCAATCAATATCACACAACAAACCAAGCTTCCATATTAAGTGTATCTCATAAATGACAAATCCAAATGAGCTGAAATTAGTACCATTTGAAACTAAACTCATATACCTTTCTAAAAACATCAATATCACAAAAAACGAAGATCAATTGAAGGCGATATGATGTTTTGAAGTTGAAGGTCAGTTCAGGATGCTGTAAAAAAATGCTGGTCAAAAACAATCTCTATTCATCTAATGATAACGGACGAAATACAACAAGTTTGGAGTTGATTCTTATTGCATTGGAAAGAAGACTTGAAGAGATTTCTAGGTATGAATGGTTTGTCATATTTGAAGCTATATAAAAGACATAAGTTGACCGAAAGTTGACCTTCATGCTGCAAGTACTCTTACGCTTTGAGATTCACTACATTGTGGAGATTAATCCTTGAAATCGAGTGAAGGCTTGACGATGAATCATGAAGGATACTCGAGTACACTTTGATATTACTTGAGTGATGTACTCTAGCATGTATGTTGGTATTGCCTCTCTCAGACGATTACTCGAGCAGAGAAAATGATTACTCGAGTAACCTCAACCTAATGTATTTGTATTCACAAAGTAAATTACCTCGGCTATCCCAATATATCATGTCGACAAAGCAAATGCCGAGATAGCTCAACGGCAAAGAAAAATGCCAAGATATCACGTCGGCAAGAAAATACCGAGAGATCTCTCGGCACAACAAATTACACCGGCCATCCAAGATAACACTTCGACAAAAACTCGGATTATGCTTCAAATGCGATGATCGATATGGTCTGGCACATACTTGCCGAGATAAGCATTTGCAAATTGTTACTTGATGTTGATGTTGGCAACCTAGCTTAGGATCCCAACGTAGTCATCTCGGCTAAGAATCCCAGCAAAGCTTGGTTGGAGCAGAAGAGAGCTCCAAGGTCGAAATGCACCCCAAGTAATCATGTTATAGAGAAATGACCATTTATTGTGTCAAACAAACAAAGTACACAAGATGTGGAAATACAACTTAGCACTTTATCCAGTGAAGCACTTGACAGAACGAGCTAAACGACAAATCTAACAGCTATATTCCAACGACTACTTCCAAAAGACATCCAACCGTTATATTCTCAACAGGAAGAATTGTTTAACAATTGAATGCTCTTCATCAATGATAAAAGGAGAAGAATTCAAAATAGATGAATATATATACGAGATTACAGCTTCATCATAAAAATGCCAATACTCTGATGTCTATATCACTTATGTTAATTCTCTATGGATTTTGATGATAATAATCAATTGTGAAACCAAGGATGAAGAATTGTCTCAAGAAAGCAAAAACTTACTGAAGGAGACAATACTCGAGTTTCATTAGCAAAACTTGATTATTGAGATTTCAAAGAAAAACTCAATGCACATGACTAAGAACAATACTGCAGTATTCAAAGGAATACTCGAGTATTGAACCTTACAGAGAGCATCGCAAGTTTCTATCAAGGAAAACTCGAGTATTGATATGTATACTCGAGTTTAGACCTATGAGACTCTTCAAACAATTTTAACAGAAATAGAAACCTCGGTTTGGAAAACTCCAATTTCGAAAACTACAGTTTGGAATTTGAAAAGACAGTTTTCCAACTTGGCTCCAGATTTCAAATGTTTTTATTTTCAAATGAAAACTCGAGTATCACCTTAGAATACTTGAGTATTGAAACTTGAATACATTCATAAACTCCAGTTTGAAAAACTGCGGTTTTGGAAACTGTAGTTTGTTATTGGCTAAGCTGCTCTTTAGGTTTCAAAAGTAAAACTCATACTCGAGTATGGGGTTGAAACTTGAGTTTCGAATTATACAGAGAGCAACTGAGATTTTACATGTCTTCAATACTCCGGTTTTGATGTTTTGGACACTTATTCATCAAGAGTTCAAAACTCGAGTATTGGTTGAATACTTGAGTATTGGCTTAAGTTCATTTGAAACTCCAAAGCTCACAAATTGTGAGTCTCGTCTCTGGAAGGAAAATACTCGAATATAGACACAGAAACTCGAGTATAGACTTAAGTGCATAGTGACAAACTCGAATATTGTCGCACAAACTCGAGTATTGGTCGTGCCTTCTGATAATTCAAATTTGTGAAATCTGTATAATGTTTAGGGAATGATCCAAATGATTTATATTCTTAATTAAGATCATTACCAGATATATTTAATGTGTTTGCTAGTGTGTTTCAGCCAATTTACAAATGAATCAAGGAGATTAAAAGAGTTGTTATCACACAAAGCTAAGTCTTGTCAGAAGCATTAAATGCAAGGTCACCTAATCAGCTATACTTTGATCTACTAAGGCTTACACGAAGCAAAATGGTTAAAGAGCCATACACCTAACTAAGGACTGACAATCCCAACGGATATAAACGGCTAGAAGTCACCCTCCATCCAAAAGATTAAAGAACAAGCTCTAGAGTAGAGAGAGAAGAGACCTAGGTGTTTTCAACTGATAATCATCTTCACCAACGGTCATTAACTATACTCTAAGTATAAATAGAGTTGCATTCAATTCTCTCAACAGAGTAGAAAATTGATTAAGCATTAATTTTGTTCAACTACTCTTAGAGTTTTCTGTACAGAGTATCGGTAGATACTACTTGAGCTTCAGCGATTATCTTATCTGCTCTTTAAGAGAGTAATTCATTTGTATTATCATTTGATTGTAAGAAATCTCAAGTTAGGGGACTTGGAGATTTGCGAATCTTTGATACAACTTGTAAGAGGGAGCAAGTTCTAAAGAGAGAATTGCTTCAGAGTTACAGAGTGTGTAATCAAGTAATTTAGTGGAAATCTCAGGGTGCTTAAGGATTGAACGTAGGCTAAGGAGTTGGGCCGAACCAGTATAAACTTTCGTGTACTGCTATTCTTCTCTGCTCACTGATTTTCTCTGATCGATCACCATTAAAGCCAAACTTGCGAAATTTTTTTAAAATCCCTAATTCACCCCCTCTTGGTGATCCAGCTCCTCTTTCAACTTATTCTTCGATTATCTCAATGATCATATAATTTAAAGAGTGAGATTATTTGTAATGTACTTTAGTGATTATCATATTCACTTCTAAGAGAGAATATTCATTGTAATCAGTTTATCTAAAAGTTACTCAAGATTGAGTTATCTTAAGTGTGTAATCAAGTAATTTAGTGGAAATCTCAAGGTGCTTAAGGACTGAACGTAGGCTAAGGAGTTGGGCCGAACCAGTATAAACTTTCGTGTACCGCTATTCTTCTCTGCTCACTGATTTTCTCTGATCGATCACCATTAAAGCCAAACTTGCGAAAATTTTTTTGAATCCCCAATTCACCCCCCTCTTGGTGATTCAGCTCCTCTTTCAACTATTCTTCGATTATCTCAATGATCATATAATTTAGAGAGTGAGATTATTTGTAATGTACTTCAGTGTTTATCATATTCACTTCTAAGAGAGAATATTCATTGTAATTAGTTTATCTAAAAGTTTCTCAAGATTGAGTTATCTTGAGTGGGAAACAGATTGTAACCTTACGGTGTGTAAAGGGGAGTATCTCAGTAAGAGATTTGGCTTCACATGTGCCTGAGTGAACTTGTGGGATTGTAAAGGCTTCTCTTGTGCCCGAATTAAACAAGAGAATAGTGGATTGAAAAATCTGTGGAGTTTGGGGACTAGGTCAAGGATTCGACCGAACCAGGATAAGTCATGATTTGCATATTCTCTTACCTAAACTCGTATATTCCTAGCATATATATTCAAATGGTTAATAATTGTTTTATAGATTATTACTATCATACGAACTACCTTCAGTGAGTTGTGAAAAGATTTTCAAAGTTACTTGAAGTTTTATTAGACACCCAATTCACCCCCTTTGGGTAATAGACAGGTCCATCATTTTGGAACCTTTACAACAATAATGTGCGCCCTGACATATAAATTAAGAGCTTTGGTTTTCTCATATTATATGAGAAAAAAAGTTTCCTACACACACATCAAAATGTGGGACCCACATATACATATATTAATTCAATATATATATGTGTGTGTGTGTGTGTGTGTGTGTGTGTGTGTGTGTGTGTCCCACCATTTCATGTGTGTGTGACATGAGAAAATGGTTTTCCTACAACATGAGAAAATGTTTTCCCATAAATTAATAGTAGTTAAGTTGCTTAAATGTTTTTGGTATTTTTGCTCTAGTTTTGAAATTTAATGGGCATTTTTGTACCATAAAAAAACAAATGATGTTGGATGTACCTTGGGTGAGAACTCATGAGTGTTTTTGCACCTTACCCTTGTCGAATGAGCTCCAAACGCCCTGCCCTTGAACTGTGAGTAAGCCCGACCCCTTTCGTAAAATTTTTCTATGAAAAAAAAAATATTTTAAACATTAAATTTCAAAATAAGTACCAAAAATTAAATTAATTTGTCTACAAAATAAAAATTATAACATTAATCAATTATGTAGCATAAAAAAATAGCTCAAAGACATATCTATTAATAAGTAGTATAGACTAAAGTCATTTATAAACAAAAGGAGACCAAGCAAAAGGATAGATAAAGCGAATTGCTAAGCTTAAACCTGATACTGTGCAATTGAGAAAATATGAATAGAGATTCTAAAAAAAAAAAGATATAGAGGGGACTAAGGAAGGAAAAAGAAAGAGAGAAAATAAATGAGAGAGCGAGAGAGTGTGTGTGTTGTTTGAGCGGGCACATGAAAAAATGAAAAAAATTCAGTAATAGTGCATTTGGTTTGAGGGAATTGAAGGAGAGGAGAGAACTTTAACTAAATTGTTGTCAATGAGATTTTTTTTTTAGTGTATATTTTTTGAATATTGAAAATTTTTTATGAGCAATTTGGTTAAAATGAGATTAAAAGAAAAAGTTTCTCCTCCCCTCAAATTTAACACACTCTAAAACTATGGTTTTGACACTATTAGCCTTCTATGAAGTGTTTGACAATATTTTTACAAAATTAAGATTTTGCTTCCATAGGTTTTTTTTTTTTTGTTGTATTTAGTCAAACGCTCACATTTAAAAAGCATGCGAGAGGTTATAGAAAATACTTTATAAATTTGTGGTTTGTGAACTACTACTAGTAGTAAATTTTAAGGGAGTGCACAAAATGAGCCTGCACTTTTTAAAACTTGATAATAAATTCCCTTGAACCTTTTCTTTTGCCAGCAGATCCTTCAACTAATATTTATGCGCAATTAATATCTTTTTGTTGTACTCAATACCTGTCTGTTAGTATGTAGGAATTTTCCCTACAAAATTGATTGTGATAAAATTATGACATATATTATTAAATATAAATACTTTCACCAATACTAGTGAGGAATTTGACTCAGAGATGATTTTTCTTTTTCCTGAAAATATTTTTTTTCAAGCCAAGAAACATTTCTTGGTAAATAAAGTAAACGGTGAGTTTCGCTAAAGTATCCTCTTATGGGTAAATTTTTTATTTAAATGTGAGCAGGTGAATTTCACCCCTATATTTGGTTTCACATAAGAAATTGTTTGTCATGATTTTGGTTGAAATCATAAATACTTTTTGAATGATGAAAATATTTAGACTGCTTCCCACTGATATTGTTCATACATGAAAAGAGAAATTATTTATTATTATAAAAAAATAATTGCAATGTAAAACCAAGCACGAGCACACTTTATCATGGTTGAGATTATATAATCTTGATTTAATAGTATTTTAGTTTGTATATTTTAAATACTTTTTTAGGGTTAATATACAAAAATATTTACAAAAAGTGCACTCAATACCATAAACTCTTATTGGGTGTAAAAGTACCCACAAATATTTAAAATTAGAGCAAAAATTATACATTCGATAAAATGGGCTGACTTCCGTTACTTTTTAATGTGGGACCCATTTTAATTTTTTTAAAGTATCAAAATGCACCTGGTTCAAAAATGGTAAAAATTCAAAAATACCAAAAAGATTTTTATCCAAAATGTGTCAAACATCATATGTTTTTCCCACCTATCATGTAGGTGACCCGGGTTCGATCTTCAGCAACAACGTCATTTAATTTATTGCAAGCACACGAGTCATAAGTAATATAGTATGGTGATAAAAAGAGTATTGTTCAACAAAAACTATGGAGAAAGTGAGCTAATTGATGTCACTATATTCTTAATTAGGTTGAATAAAATCATTTGAAATTGGATAAGTCAAATAAGGATTTTGATGGAAACAATTGAAAATTGGTTCTAACTTCAATAGATTGAAAGCTTGGGATTACTTCTTTCCTATGTTGTTGTATTTCATGAAAGTATTATGCAATTATCCACTTATACTAGTTGAATGAGTTTATATGCTAGTTAGATGTTATAAAACCATCAACTGACTGCTCTCAAGTCATGATTGATTTTTAATCTTTATTGACAATATTCAAGATCTTGTTTATAATCAATGAACACACTCTTTCATTTGACTATATTAGGTTGTTATATACATCTTTATTCTAACAATAAAACATTCATTTAATCTATCAACTTGTTTAACGTGATTTTTCTTAAGTTCTACAATCAAAATAGTTCTCACAAGCATAATTCAATTGAACTAGTCTAATCATATAATGATCAAGCACAATATAACATTAAGCATAAAGAAAAATCAACATATATTCTCAAAAACCAACAAAGGCAAGAAAATATAGTAATTTCAATACATACAATGAGTAAAAGTTATCATATATCAAAGGTTTAGCTAGACAAAACCTGAAATAAGCTCAAACTAAACATAAAACTCATGTTCATATCAAAAAAATAAGGGAAAAAAGGGGGAAGAATCAGAAAAACCAGGGAAAAATCTAAAATATCTTAAAGCATATTCCTCCATGCTCCCAACTTTCATTAAAAGTTATATTATAAGGAGTTTTCACTTATGTCACTGTTGTTGGAAATTATACTCCAAGGGCAAATCATTGTACTTTAAATATTAACATTATTTAAAGTATTTATCCATTTAGTTATCATATCATTTGCATGTTTATTGTGATAATTGTATCCTTAGATATATCATAAAAATTATCTTAAATATCCTTGGTCGATCATCTACGCGGGAGTGAAGATGAAATAATACCAGTATGACTGTATGGAGATACAAATCAAAGTCACAGGCACTTGTAAGAGTACAAAGTGTTGAACCAACCCACTACGAAAAAGCTGCATGGATTAAGTTATAAGTTTTTCTCATGTATAACTACATCACGATGCCTTTGACCTAAGACCATCATGGATTCCTACATGAGAGTTACTGATCTCCGACCCAGTCAAAAGTCACCTTTGACCCGGTGATAATAAAGGTTTTGATCAGGATTAGTGGTTTTCATGTAGAGGAATGTGAATGGTCAAGATGGAATTTGTTCTTCACATTTGTAGAGAGATAATACTGGGCCTCTCTATGAGTGAGTATGAGAAATGTATGGCCATACTAAAATGAAAAGGAGTTTCCATTTCAATTGTTGGACTACTTAGGAATTGAGAAAGTAATGGTTAAAAACAGGAGGTTGACATTATCCATGCTTTATCCTTAACCAAATTATCGTGTGACAAAAGAGACGTGACATACTATGATGAGTATGAGAAATGTATAGCCATACTACAATAGAAAGGAGTTTTCATTTCAATTGTTAGACTACTCAAGAATCGAGAAAGTAGAGAACAGGAGGTTGACATTATCCATGTTTCATCCTTGACCAAATTATCGTGTGACAAAAGGGACGTGATATGGCTATATGATAGGTTTATCGTATCATCGATCCCCATATGAATTGGGTAGTCGCAATGTTTTGCTAGAGGTCGCTTGCGACTTGTGGGCTGGTACAGTATTAGCCCGCTGCCAATCTTATGTGGGTCTGCAAGGTCGCACATAAGAATAGCCCAACATGAGCAATAGTGTCCAGATTCATTGAATCTTAGATATGTCTAAGATTTAATGAAGGGTTAAGGTGCAAAAATACACATGAGCTTTTTCCCAATGAGCACCCAGCACCACGTGCTTTTTTTGGGAGCAAAAATACATACGTGATTACCATTTTGGAGCAAAAGTCACATCCCATTGTTATGTTGCTGTTCACCGTCGTTATGTTTCTGTTAACTTTATCTCTTTCTCTATCATCATGGTGAACAGTACACATAACGGTGGGATGTGACTCTTGCTCTAAAATGGTAACCACATGTATATTTTTGCTCCAAAAAAAGTACATGGTGCTGGGTGCTCATGGGGAAAAAGCTCATGTGTATTTTTGCACCTTAATCCTTTAATGAATACAAAGTTTAATCTAGGGTGGAGATATATATATAGACACACACACATATATACATACATACGTATGTACGTACGTACGTACATGTATGTATGTATGTATGTATGTATAATACCCCATATTATTATTATTAATCATCATAACAATAATGATAATAATAAAATAATATTAAAAATAACAATAATATAGTAATAATAAAAATTTAGAATTTAATAATGTTTGGATTATTTTTTAATTCATTAATTGGCAATAGCTAAAGAGCCCAGCTCATAGATAAACCCTAATTTTTAATTATAAACTTAGGTCTAGCCACCCAACCCTAGCGATCGTTCAATACTTCTCTTCTCCTCCACTCCGTCCTTTGTAACTCTGCGGCAAATTGCTCTTCTAAGAGATTAGCAAAAACAGAGACCAGGTAATCTTAAAACCACATCTAAATATACATAATAATCAATGATTTCGGGGTTTGTCTTAATCTTTTATTTTTGAGCTTTTGATTATGATAATGTGAGCCTTCGTTCTCGTTCTGCGTCTCTTTTTGTTTTTTGCTGCCGTCCAGTTTGATATATAGCTAAGAGCCTTCCTCCTTCGGTCATACCTTCTATCACCGATGAGTAAGCTCAGGGTAGCTACTATTTTTATCTTTTGTTCAGTAGATTTCATAGAACTTAGCTCTCTCAATTTCTATCTCCTTACCTCGTTCACTTTAGTCTCTGCTTCTCGATCTCCCAGTTTCTTGGCTCCAGTCGCATATTGTACTCTTTGTCTCTGCTTGTCTCTGCTTCTGAATTCAGCCGTCCCTCCTTTAATTACCGCACCTCTGCTTCTTTTTATTTCTCGTTCTGCGTTTTTCCGTCCAGTCTTCTGTCTCTTTCTTTTGTGCTGTCAGCGTCTCTGCTCTCTTAATTCACTTTGTGCGTGTCTCAGTTTATGTCATGGGCCCATTCCATTCATTCAAAGACTAGAGTTGATTCAATTGATATAGAGCCCACATGCTCCCTCTTGATCCAATTTCATTCATTCAAATTATATTATAAAATAAAAAACAAGAAAGATTTGTTTGAATCTGCCTTGGTCTATTACCCGTGACACCCACGGCCCCCATTATAACATTATAATATAATATAATTAAATATTATATAACATATTATAATAATATAAAATTAAAATTAAAATTAAAAAAAAATCTGTCGATACTCTTCTCATTCAAGTAAGTAGATTTTCTATCTTTCCTATTGACATCTTATTATTGTTATTAATTTGACTCTAGATTGGAAGTCTAGATTTAATTTTTCTTTTTAATTGTTTTAATTAAGATTTTATTATTGTTACTAACATTTTCTTTTACTTATTTTTATGTTCCTAACATTCATTTATTTTTCATAGCGGCGACACTAGTATTTATTAATGGGCTCCAATTATTTATTTTATTTAGTGCTTATTTATTATTCATGGTGGTACACTAGTATATATTAGTGGACTCCATTTATTTAATTTATTCTTTACTGCTTTATTTATTTTCTATAGTAGCAACACTAATATAGTGGGCTCCATTTATTTTATTTAATTCTTTATTGCTTTATTTATGGTGGTAACACTATTTATTAGTGGTCTCCATTTATTTATAATTTATTTATTGCTTTATATCATCCTTCCCTTTTATATTTTATTTTATTTATTGCTTTACCTTTTATTATTTATGGCAACTACACTATTAGTGGGTTCCATTATTTATTTTATTATGTTTATATTTTATTTATCCTGAAGATAAATTGTTAAAAAAGCCATATGTATCATGAGAATAAAATGCCATGGAGATATGAGCCATTAATTGGCCTGAGATTATGAGGTGACATAAATTGGCTAAGAGATAAATTAGCCTGAAGCTAAGAGGCAAGTTAGCCTGAAGCTAAGAGACATGTTGGCCTGAAGCCAAAGAGACAAATTATGAAACATGGTTTGATCCATAAATTTTGTATGTCATCAATTGTATAAAGGCCTCAAAATTGTATATTTGACATTAAATACTCCCTCAAATTATGAGATAAGGGATTGTATGATCATGGTTGATTGTAAATAAATATATCCAATTTGCTCTTGTAGTAGCAATATTGTGATTAAGTCAAGAAATATTGTCAATTAATTTCTTGCCATGATCAAACAAATCAATGAGTTATGGATCATGAATTTTTATTCAACTCCATTCCTAGAAGTGAATGAAGTAATAAATAAATTTGTTATTATGGATATATGATTGTTTTACTATTATGATTGGTTTTTTATAATTATAACAATTTTTGTGAATATGAGAGAGGAATATTCATAAACAAAATAATTAAACAAAAACCAATATTATTTCAACAAAGTTTAATAGCGAGTGGTTCTACTCCTTTACAAAGCTTAATCATCTCATTCTAAAGATATTTAATGTCATCTTTTACTTCTCTTGAGATGGGATCAAGATGAGGTAAAGCTCTTCGTAATATCGAGATCTGCCTCATAAGTTTTTGAAGCTTCTTGTATGACCACTCAGTTAACCCTCCTTTTTGATAAATCTTTTGGATGGTGTCAGTACTCATATTTAATTGTTTACTCGCATCATTGAGGATTAAGTGAAAATAATTTTTTAAATCATGGAGCGTTGTTCTTTTTATTCTTTCTCGTTGCTCCATTGTTAATCTATATAATTCACCCTAATTAAGGGATGAAGTATCATATGGAATATTAACCGCGGGTTGTTTTCCTTTATCTAATGGATTTTCAATGTTGGTTTGAAATGAACATCCGGGGGTTCATTTGGATTTTTCGTCTATTCCGAACCAACACAAAGGACCTCATAATAGGCTAATACAGGATCACGCATCAAGTTATATCCTGATGCTTGTAAATCTATACAATACTATGTCAAAAAATGTTTGATTTCTCCAAAATTTTTATTACTAAAATCAAACATTGGAAGCCTGTCAATATTGTAAGATTTATCCTGTACATTTTCAAATAAAACAACGTGGGAAATCATACATGTTCTCCTTTCGTAAACTTCAAGTTTATGACACTGAAGTCCGTTGGTATGTATGATCTCTCGTAAAACATCACAACAACTACATTCCAATAAGCTAGTAGTTGTTAATTGGCTGGTAGTTGTTGGCTGACTAGTGGTTATAGTTGGCTGGCTGGTTATTATTGCTTGCTGGCTAGTGGTTGCTGCCAAACTGATGGTTGTTTGTTGGCTGATTGTTGATGGCTAGCTGATGATTATTTGCTGGCTTGTGATTGCTGGCTGATTGATTGTCTTACTATTGGCTAAACCGGATTGGTAGATTCCATCAGTTCTGTCATAGTTCTACACCTTTTAACAGGCCTCCTTGATGAACCTGCTTCAGTTGTACCTTTAATCCTTATAGATTGAGGAAGAACATTTGTTCTTGGGGGAGAAGTAGGTACATTTGAAGCAGAAGGAGGAATAGTAGAAAGAGGAATAAACATGTCTAAAGAATCAGAAAATAGTAAAGAAGAAAATGACATGTTTGTCTGATCATCATACAATAAAGCATCAAGATATGTTGTGTCTGATGTATCAGAAACTGGGATAAAATCACTTGGTCCTGCCATGACAATAGAATTTAGAGAAATATGTGTGAGTATCTGGTAGTTGATATTATTAGATGTTTGAGTGTTTGTGAGGCATGTTCGTTTGCCTTTCTCAATTTATAGCCGTATGTATTCCTATTGAATCTCTGCAGATCTGTGCAGTCCTATTGAATCTTTAAAGATTTGCTCCCTATAAAGCTCTTGCGTAGAGCATTTTTGACTTTATATGCATACGACAATTCAAGTGGTTGCGCCTGTGATTCCACAGTATTGCACTCATGAATATTTTTATGAGATCGATGATTTTATATTTTATGATAATATATATTTGATTGCCATTTCTGGAAAATGGAAATTTTGTTACCAGAAGTAACAAAATTGTGCATTAATAATGCATCTGTAGAAATTTTAATGATATCTATAGAAGTAGATATCATATATGGAATATTGTATGGAAGTTTTATGAATTCATTTTTATGGACTTACACTTGAGGGAGAGAATGATATAGATCAAGTGTGAGTGTTTGTGTATTAATTCTCCGTGAATATTTGTATTAATTCCTCCGGAATTTGATATTAGATTTGATGATAAATCATATGGAAAGTTGGTATGACTTGTTTGATCATCCGAGTCATATATTATGAGCTGCTTATTCTCAAATAAAAATGATTATGAGAATATTATTGATTATGATTGGAAATGGATCTCTGGAAATGTATCAAATTGAATGATATAGGATACATGTGAGATTATAAGTCTGCAAAGTCTGCAGTGATATTTGCAACTAGAAGTTTGCAATATATTATACGCGCAATTTCCAGATTGAATGATCCAGAAATTATATATAAGTAGATCAATGATTATGAGAATATTGTTTATATGTGTAGATTTGCAGCGATTATATAAGCCATCAAAATTCTCCCAGTAAAATTGGCTTTTGGTCAGGAGCCAGATAAAATCCATCTTAAAAGTTTTGAATGTGCATTGATTATTAGTCCACTACAATGCACACAGATGGATATATATTTCATGATTTGATGAAGGGGAGAAAATAAACAAATTGGGTAAAAGAGATAAAGTATAATGAATTATCATTGGCTCTTTTTGATCCTCATACAAAGAAATGTGCACTAAAGATAATTCATTTGTAGAGAATGCCAGAAGCATTTACTGACCTAAAGAAAGTGACAAAGTCACATGTCCCAATTGCAAATGCTCCTATATGAATTGTTATAAAGCATGCCTGAAGCGTTACAGGTCCATCGGTTTTAAAGATAAAAATCCTCGAATGAGACAAGGAGTTATAAGAATATAGATGATCAAGTCGAGGATAATTAAAAAAAGCTTCAGCAGAGTCATCTCCTGAAGAGATGTTATCTCCAGAAGAGATCTCTAGAAGAGACCCAGGTACATTAAATGTGTGATAATAATGAGATCTCAATAAATTATAAATGAAATCCGATGGGACCGAAAATGAAGTCGACATTGATGATATTTATGATAGTATATGTTGTAATAAATGATAATGAGGATTATGAGCCACAATATATTAGAGTGTGCTAGAAGCACATGTCCTTGAAGGATGTAAGGCGCCATAAGCATGTCCCTAAAGGATTAAATATGCCAAAAGCATAAGTTTTTTGAAAGATTCAAGATGCTAGAAGCATCAAATTTTCGAGAATAATGATAAGTTCATATATTGTCAGAAGCAATTTGAGTGTGCATCTTAATGAACATTTATATGATATTATGAGCTGCTTATTCTCAAATAAAAATGATTATTGTGATTTTACTTGAAAGATTTAGATCTTGCAGGTATACAATGAATAATCAGACTGGGCGTTTCTATTATTCCATAGCGAATAATAGAATACTTGATGATAGAAAGAATGATATGCTCAGAAAGACATTGAAGCAATGTGGTCATCAGGGGGAACAAGTCTAATGTAATCAAGAGGGGGAGACGATACATGTTGTACTCTTTTTCCCTTATTTAGGTTTTGTCCCATTGGGTTTTCCTAAAAAGGTTTTTAATGAGGCAGCACTCAACAATGTATCAATGAATGATGTACTCTTTTCTTTGGCTAGGTTTTTATCCCACTGGGTTTTTCCTAGTTGAAGTTTTTAATGAGACACATTCATAAATGGACATCCAAGGGGGAGTGTTATGAATATACTGATTATATGGATGTTCATTGATTCCCAATCTCCAAATACTACAAGATAACATGAGACCCACGCATAGTACTATATATAGTACCACACATAGTAATTTACTATTTGATGGGACCCACACACAATTATACATTCATCACGGGAAGGAAACCTGTGAGTGAACAGTCTTGATTTTTTGGGGAAATTACACCAAATGACCCAGAGGTGGAAATTACACTATAGGCCCATTTTCCTTCTATAAATAGAGGTCTTATGTAACTATTCAATATACAGTGAAATGAGAATTTCCCTCTCTTTATTTTATCTCTCTATTATCTCTTCTTTTATTCTTTTCAGTTTTATAACATATATATATATATATATATATTAGGTGCTGTGCGCCTTCAGCTTGTGAGTTGTGGGGCCTTTATTATTGTTATTAGGTCGGTTTATTTGTTAATTATCCCTTGGCATGTATGGACGGAAAACGACGTGGATGGATGAATTAGTCATTTGAATGAAAGAGAACTTGGATTCCAATTTTTCATCCCCATAGGTCTTAAATATCAATTCGCATATCACCTGTATTCTCACGTCCCAATATAATATACTTCTATCAATAAAAAATAATAAAATAATAACAAAAGTTAATTAGACATTTTTTTTTCATTGTCCAGATACTTGATGAGTTTCATTAATTATGAATAGTGTGTCTTGTGGTCACTTCTATATCATTCGATAAATTGACATGATATGTTGATAGGTGAAGATAAGTACTACATGAGTATTTACCTTATAGAAATAATTTAGAAATTTTATTATAAGTGTATTTAAAATAATTTAGTAGTGGGAGGATAGTTTTAGGATGATATCTCCTAAAGTGATGAACATACCCTTAGGCTTTATGCCTCCGAAATATTATGTAATGTGAAGCGATAGTATCCGTTCTTTCTAAAGTGGTGTCCGACAGGGTTTCCCGGTACATTAGTAGCAACTTTGGAAAGAGGTGTGTACACCATAAAGAAATGCTTTTATGGCTAATTTGCTGATGTTTGCTCATTAATAGTTACCCTCTCAAGAGGGGACGTCCTCCGCATATGGCACTTCACTTGGTCTTGCCAATTAGAAGCCCTTCATGGGTAGCCCTCTCCGGAATATCGGCTTTTAATGAAAGTACCAATGTGATGAGTACAAGCCCAAAGAGAACCTAATCATCAAAAGCTAGTCTATGAGAAAGAAAAACCCAATGAACTTATAAATCTCACTTTAAGAGGCTAACTCCCTAAGGTGACGTGAGACTCATTACAACTTACCTGCGTTGTTACTTGTTACACTTAGTGCTCTGTTCAGTTGGCACAATATTTAACTGCTTACGGAAAACAACTACGACCGTTGCTGGATTCTCGTAGTACGACCAATATTTCAAATAACCACGTATATCTGGAAAGTAAACCTTCAATCAAACAAGTTTACATAATTAAAAAAGATAAAAATCAAAACTACCATATTATTAATGTACCGTTAATACAAAAAAACAATGGAGGGCTCCGACATATCTATACTCTTCAGGTGGAAGCAGTGCCATGGAAGTATCTGATGCGACGCACAAACTTCAGTAAATAACAGCCCTACAATGTGATATATGCAGATTTAAACCAAAGTCTACCAAGCAAAACCTTGAAATTAGAAATATTGTAAACAACACCTTCCACCAGTCTTGGTCCTAAAATTTCTATAATCCTATACGCCTTAAGAACAATCATCATTCGAGTATTCTGTATGAATAGATTCAAATGGTCTACGATCAGATCATATATCATTATTCCGTTAAACAACACATGCAATAAAAAAAACATACATACCTCATAATCGGGCTTTTTTCCTAAAGTACCCTTTTTTGAAAAACTATTTACTAAAATGCCCCCACTTTCAAACTATTTCCCATTATGCCCCTCCCTAGAAACATATTCCCTGTCTACCCCCCATTTAGTCGACTAAATAAGGGCTTTAGTCGACTAAATAGGGGTTTAATTTTTTTTGAAAACCGTCGACATTTAGTCGACTAAATCCTAGGATTTAGTTGACTAAATGTGGTGGGGGTGAAATTTTTTTCAATAACCCCGACATTTAGTCGACTAAATCCTATGATTTAGTCGACTAAATGTCGACAGTGAGCTTTTTTTCAATAATAATGGATAATAATGACTATTTAGGAATAAATTAATTCAAGCCCTATTATTTAGGAATAAGTTGGATCATATCATTATCTTCTTGATTTGATGATTATCATTATTTTTACTTCTATTATTATCCATTATCCATTATTATTATTATTATTATTAGATGATAATAATATAACATATACATATATTCCCCCTACCTGTTAGTTGGTTAGATCCTATTATTTAAGGATACCTTAGATCAAATCCTATAATCTCTAATATATTTTATTCGTCTCATTATTGCTTTCCTAATATTGTTATTATTATTATTATTCTTTTATAATCAATCTACTATCCACTATTTTTATCCATTATTGTAAAAATATGTATTCATCAATAACTTTGCAAAAACGCACACATGGCTCTCTGGCTTTTTTTTTTTGTTTCAGTTTACACGCAGAGAAAGAAAAGAAGAACATAGTTATAGATGATCATAATGATCACTATGAGTGTGTGTAAACTGAAACAAAAAAAAAGTCAGAGAGCCATGTGTGCGTTTTTGCAAAGTTATTGATGAATACATATTTTTACAATAATGGATAAAAATAGTGGATAGTAGATTGATTATAAAAGAATAATAATAATAATAACAATATTAGGAAAGCAATAATGAGACGAATAAAATATATTAGAGATTATAAGATTTGATCTAAGGTATCCCTAAATAATAGGATCTAACCAACTAACAGGTAGGGGGAATATATGTATATGTTATATTATTATCATCTAATAATAATAATAATAATGGATAATGGATAATAATAGAAGTAAAAATAATGATAATCATCAAATCAAGAAGATAATGATATGATCCAACTTATTTCTAAATAATAGGGCTTGAATTAATTTATTCCTAAATAGTCATTATTATCCATTATTATTGAAAAAAAGCTCACTGTCGACATTTAGTCGACTAAATCCTGGGATTTAGTCGACTAAATGTCGGGGTTATTGAAAAAAATTTCACTCCCACGACATTTAATCGACTAAATCCTAGGATTTAGTCGACTAAATGTTGACCCTAGGATTTAGTCGACTAAATGTCGACAGTTTTAAAAAAAAATTAAACCCCCATTTAGTCGATTAAAGCCCTCATTTAGTCGACTAAATGGGGATAGACAGAGAATATGTTTCCAAGGAGGGGCATAATGGGAAATAGTTTGAAAGTGGGGACATTTTGGTAAATAATTTTCTAAAAAAAAGACACTTTGAGAAAAAAGCCTCATAATCGTAGATCACAATATCAAGAGACTGCGGCTCCGTGGCAGGACAAACAGTGTCCAATGCGTACAAAACCTTCTAATGTTTAAGTTCACAACCAACCTTAGTTGTAAATGGTTGAGCTACACTTGCCTTTAGAAAGATTGGAGAATAGAACTTGAGCAGACATAAATGAAGAACTAATAGTTTCACACCAATAAAAACTCAGGGAAAAAAAAAATTAAAAATCTTTCATTACAAAATTATTGTTTAGAAATATTTCTGTTGTCGGAGTACCAGCAGCTGCAACTTACATTTAACTGTGTGCAACGCATGTTTAATTATGTGCAAATGTTTCTCATTCTGCACATATTTAAATAGAACTTATACCAGCCTTTAAATAAATTTTAGATACTTTTGGACTATTGTTTTCTTTCAAAAATTTACTTCAAATTATTTTTTAGACACACAAGCATAAATTTATAATTAAGCCAATGCGAGTAATTATTTCTCTCCTGCTCTGCCACAATGATTAGAAGCTGTCCCGCCAACCTGGAGTTGGAAAGCCTGGTGGGGTCAATAGCGGGTGATGACGTGGTTCCACCGTCTCTCTCTCTATCGCTCGATGACTATTCGCAATGAGTCAACCCCTCCGGATGATTTTTATTTTTCATCTATTTTGAAGAAAGCTTTCGCGATTGCTGCTTCTTGTTCCGTCGGTCCTTTCTCGTTTTATCAGCTGCAAGCCCTCAACCCCATCTCCCCGTCCTTCACCAGTCTCCCAATCACCACTATTTAGTACCATGGGACCGGAAAATATTTGTAGCGTGATCAACTTTCCTCCAGAATTCAATTTTGATATTTGTGTTTAACCGTGGAATTAAAAGTAGGGTTTTCCATAGGAGCCTTGCTGTTTCTTACAAGTTGGGAAAGGTACACTTCTTCGTAAGCTAGGTGTTGTTTTCAATATCAATATTAAAGTGTTCTTTCCTCTCCCTGTTCTCTGCTTCTTCTTATGGTCAATTTTATAGTTCTTCTAAGAGATTCTTCCTTTAATTCGTTACCTTGTTCGGTAATCACCACTTCAGTATATTATTGACTAAGGCCGAGCTTAGCACTTGCTCTATATTAGTTTTGATTTAGTCTGAATTACTTGGAATAGCCTTCAGTTATCAAGGTAATTCAATTGAAAAACAAGTTGAACCGATTTGTTTACAACACCGGAGATTTCTAACTTACGATACATAATTATTAACTCCGAAGCAGTGACGAATTTTTATCTTTTTTTGTCATGATCTCACTTCTCATTGTACTGGAAAATCATGGCATTTAAATGGACGCTGACTTCATCTGGTAAACAATTGAAAAATTTTTTGGTTTTTTTTTTATAAAAAGAATTAGCTTCTAATATTAGTTAATCATAAAGTCCAATTCGGATGTTTGGTACTATTATATAACGAGGTCAAGATTAACATCCGTATTCTAAGCATTTCAATGGGCGAGTTCATAATTTCAAATATTTTTTCTTAGCTACTGCATGATTTTATTGACATCAAAGTTTCTTCGTGACATTGATATCACTACCATGATACTCATAAAGTATGACTGATTGTAAGTTTCACTGATTTTCTTATGTGATCTCTTTGTTGCAGTAGGCTGCTTGATATGATGGCTGCAAGCTGGGATGGAAGTAATGACCCTGGCAGCCAGTCAGACGAGAGCTATCATTTTGAGAGGCTGCATATTGAGCCCATGTATGATGCTTTTGTATGTCCACTGACAAAGCAAGTAATGCATGATCCTGTTACGTTAGAAACTGGACAGACTTTTGAACGTGAAGCAATTGAAAAATGGTTCAAAGAATGCAAGGAGAGTGGGCGCAAACTAGTTTGCCCTTTGACTCTGAAAGAACTAAAAAGTGCAGAACTAAATCCCAGTATTGCTTTGCGTAACACCATTGAAGAGTGGACTGCAAGGAACGAAGCGGCACAGCTGGACATGGCTCGTAGGTCATTGAATATGGGTAGTCCTGAAAATGATGCATTACAGGCTTTGCATTATATCCAACATATCTGCCAAAGAAGTCGGTCTAATAAGCACACTGTCCGTAGTGCGGGGCTTATACCCATGATTGTTGACATGTTGAAGAGCAGCAGCCGTAAGGTTCGTTGTACAGCTTTGGGAACCCTTAGAATTGTCGTAAAGGAGGACAATGAGAATAAGGTTGTCACAGGTTTGCTGGTTATCTTTTCTTTTTCATATGTAGTTTGATATCATCAGTCTGATTGCCTTTGAGGCTGCTTGATAACGTCTTTTCTTTTCTCCGAAGGAATTGTTGGCTGAAGGGGACACTGTGCGTACAATAGTAAAATTCCTTTCTCATGAACTCTCTAAAGAAAGAGAGGAAGCCGTCTCTTTGCTTTATGAGCTCTCAAAATCAGAAACTCTGTGTGAGAAGATAGGTTCAATCAATGGGGCTATTCTTATATTAGTTGGAATGACAAGCAGCAAATCAGAAGATATTTTGACTGTTGAGAAGGCTGAAAAAACATTGGAGAATCTGGAAAAGTGTGAGAATAATGTGCGACAGATGGCTGAAAATGGTCGACTGCAGCCTCTTCTGACACAACTGCTTGAAGGTGCTCATTTTCCCAAAGATTTTTCTCAAATTAAACCCATATTCTGTGGTCAACTTATGCACAGTGCTTGTTATTTTTCTGCTGAACCATCATGCATTATTTTAGTGATGGTGTGCTGAAGTTTTCTTTATTTTATAAGAATTATTTTGATGGCTATGGGCATGAATGATTATCTCAGATTGGGTATCATAATACGATCATGGTAACTATTTTTGTTAGTGGCGCATGTCATGAAAGTCCTATTGAGGATTGATAAAAATATTTTCTCTTATGGCTCTTTCTTCCCCTATAGCCTAACTACAATTTTGATATACAAACTTTAACATGACAGCATAACAATTTACCCCTTACACTATCATAGCAGCAAAATCTTTACATTTTAGCTAAAGGAAATTCGGAATTTGGGGGAAATGCCGATCAGAAAATGTATTTAAGAGAAATTGGGAAGATGATGGAGACATAAGGTAAGACAATCATGTATCCTTTAGATGTCAGTTTCGACTAACATTTTCATTTTTTAGGATAGCTTAGGAAGGTAAAGTATTAAGATTTAAAGTTTATGTGACAACATTATAATCATCAAGCTGGGTCCTATTTCAGTGCTTAAATGAATATATATGTTGTAAGATTTATAATAGTTAGCATTTATTTTTATTATGGAGAATGTCTATTGCCAAACAGGAAATATAGTAGAATGTAGATGATTAACATGTATTGTTTTTTGGGTTGGGGGGGCGGGGGTGCTCAAGTGTATCCACTTAGTTTTAAATGTTAATGGATTATTAGCTTTATCATCCTCAAATGTTGGAGAGTAAGATTTTTCAAGTGCGGGAATAATTGTTTGTTCCTCTGTTAAGCATCAAGCGATAATATGGCTTTCTTGTTGGGGTGTTGCAGGTCCACCTGAAACCAAATTGGCCATGGCTGGATACCTTGGTGAGCTGGTTTTGAATAATGATGTAAAGGTCCTTGTAGCCAAAACCGTGGGTTCATCTCTGATCAATATAATGAAAAGTGGTAATATGCAGTCCAGAGAAGCTTCTCTGAAAGCTCTTAATCAAATATCATCCTGTGACCCAAGTGCAAAGGTTTTGATAGAGGCTGGAATACTTTCACCTCTTGTAAATGACCTTTTCTCTATGGGTCCTAATCAGCTTCCAATGCGACTAAAAGAAGTCTCTGCTACAATTCTTGCTAATGTTGTGAACTCAGGAGAAGACTTTGATTCCATCCCATTTGGACCAGATCACGAGACTCTGGTTTCAGAGGACATAGTTCATAATCTACTCCATCTTATAAGCAACACTGGTCCAGCTATTGAATGCAAACTTCTCCAAGTACTTGTTGGACTTACTAGTACTCCAACTACTGTTCTGAGTGTTGTTACAGCTATCAAAAGCTCTGGTGCGATTATCAGTCTTGTCCAATTTATTGAGGCTCCACAGAGAGATTTGCGTGTAGCATCCATAAAACTCCTTCAGAATTTGTCTCCCCTCATGGGCCAGGAATTGGCTGATGCATTACGTGGTTCAGTTGGACAACTGGGCAGTCTAATTAAAGTCATATCAGAAAATGCGGGAATTAGTGAAGAGCAGGCTGTAGCTGTTGGGCTTCTAGCTGATCTGCCTGAGAGGGATTTGGGGCTCACAAGACAGATGTTAGATGAAGGTGCCTTTCAATTGGTATACTCTAGAGTGATTACCATTAGGCAGGGAGAGATCAGAGGCAGTCGCTTTGTGACACCGTTTCTTGAAGGGCTTGTGAAGATTCTTTCAAGGCTTACATTTGTATTGGCTGATGAGCCTGATGCTATATCATTCTGCCGTGAGCATAGCCTTGCTGCACTATTTATTGAACTGCTTCAGTCCAATGGACTTGATAATGTACAGATGGTTTCTGCTATTGCTTTGGAGAATCTGTCCCAAGAATCAAAGAGTTTAACAAAATTACCTGAGATGCCATCTCCTGGCTTTTGCGCCTCAATATTTCCATGCCTTGGCAAACAGCCTGTCATAACAGGATTGTGTAGGCTCCACCGAGGGTTATGTTCATTAAAAGAAGCATTTTGTCTGATTGAAGGGCAAGCAGTACGTAAGTTAGTGGCCCTACTGGACCACACAAATGTAAACGTGGTTGAGGCAGCACTGGCAGCTTTATCTACTTTGTTAGACGATGGAGTTGACATTGAACAAGGGGTGATGGTTCTTTTTGAGGCAGACGGAATTAAACCTATACTTGATGTGTTACTTGAGAAACAAACAGAAAATCTGAGGCGGAGGGCAGTTTGGGTAGTTGAGAGATTGTTGCGAACTGATGATATAGCCTATGAAGTTTCTGGTGATCAGAATGTGGGTACCGCACTTGTTGACGCTTTCCAGCATGGTGACTATCGGACTCGACAGATTGCTGAGCGTGCTCTCAAGCATGTGGACAAGATTCCAAACTTCTCAGGAATTTTTCAGAACATCGGATAGGCACGGACCCCTCCCAGTTTCCTATGCATCTCACTTCGAAGATTTGTATGTAATTTTCACCTCTAATGTTGGGATAGGGTTGTATTTAATACTGCACATGCAGTTGGAGAGAGAAAAATAAGGGTGAGTGCCACTCAAGTGGGACTTGCCCTTTCTTCCCCTCTCCCACACCATCCCTCCACGACTGCACAAGGTATAGTTTGCGAGGGGATCTCTGCCTGAGCACTTTTCGAGTCTATTGTATTATTTGTTGCTGTTATTATCGGCTTTGCCTCTAAATGCAATTGAAGTTGTCTTACACGAATTACCCATTCTTTTAGAAAGGTACCAAAAGATGTTTATTTGTTTGTTGTCATGTGTTTTTGTAGCTATTTTCAGTTAGTTCCTTGTACTGCGGGTGTAAGCATGTGGAAAAGATGAAGGGTTGTTATGCCATGCTCCTCTCCTTGCGTTTTTCTTACATAATACATTTTACACACACACACACACATTCAAAAATCAAATTACGAGATTCATTCCTTGAATTTTGCATAATACATGGAGGATCCTGTTGCATGTGAGGCACTGCAGCTTCCCTAGGAGGGTTTGATGTCCTAGAGGTTTATTTGCTGATATGATGTCCTATAAATAAGCTGATACGATGGAACTAGAAAGGAAGTTTTTTTTTTTTGGTCAAAAAACTAGAAAGGAAGTGGAATCAATATTTTATAACATTTGGTACATTAGAACTGCAATTTCATGAAAGTCAACTTCCACAAAACTCACTTCCTTCAAGTGGAAGAAGGAAGTCTAGTGACTTCTATGGAACTAGATGTAAAAAGACTGTTGTGTGCCATTTTCAACCCTACCGCATCCTCCTACCGCAAAACTCACTTCTGTCATCGTAGAACATTGTACCTAGATTCGAGTTCTTCAACAACATCCACTCCTCCTTTTACCCAGATCTGGTGCAGCATAGTCAACTTCCACAAAACTCACTTCCTTCAAGTGGAAGAAGGAAGTCTAGTGACTTCTATGGAACTAGATGTAAAAAGACTGTTGTGTGCCATTTTCAACCCTACCGCATCCTCCTACCGCAAAACTCACTTCTGTCATCGTAGAACATTGTACCTAGATTCGAGTTCTTCAACAACATCCACTCCTCCTTTTACCCAGATCTGGTGCAGCATAGTTTGCCATGTGTTTGGCTTTTACGTTTCCATCTAGCTTTTACAATTTTCATGAATTTCAATGCCACATTTGCGACTTGCGAGATGCAAACAATTCTTATTTCCGCTAAATGTGCGATTGAGGGCCAAAATAACAAACAGATGCTGATCTTAGTGTTTCTAACACTGTTGAAGCCCAATTCTTTCACCGATACCTTCACCTTCAAATTCAAAAATTCTTTACACCAGGAAAAAAAAAAAATTCAGACGGTATAAAAAAAAATTCAAAAATTCTCAACCTTAGCAAAGATGATATCCAGACGGTAACTATCCTTTACACACGCCTTCACCATATCAACACCTTTTTATTGGGTTAAGGTTGGGGTTTGCATTTGGTTGCTCGTGATGATATTTGAGTTGTTTAGATTTGATTTAAATGGTCCAAATTTAATCTTTTAATTTATGATTTAATCTGAATGGTTCAAACTTCTAATTTATATTTTTTAGATCCGTGTATTGTTGCTTCATATATGTTGATAGTTGGTGTTAACCGGCAAAAAAATTTTAAAAAAATAGAAATGGTTAATGGTAATGCTTGGGGTACGACAGATTTTTTGTCAAGGTATTTTGATCTTTTAATATTACCTCCGATTCTAATTATAAGACAAAGTTGACTTTTTTTTAGGGATTAAGAAAGTTTAATAAGTTACTTATCATTTCATATGTTATGTATTTTTAGATTGTATATTAGTTTATTAGTCAAACTAATTAGTTTGAAGAAAAAAATAAAAATAACAATACTTTAAAGTAATTTAATTAGCTTCCTTGATCTCTCTAAAAAAGGTTAACCATGTCTTATAATTAGGACTGGAAAGAGTACTGTAAACGCATCTGTCAAATGTGCGTGAGTTTCATTAACCCACTAAACATTTCTAAAGCCTATCTTTTATTTCAAGTTTTCTTCTACCTTCTATTTATCTCTTGTACGTTTTTTATTTTTGAAAGAAAGAACGTTTTATAAATCATAAAAGATTACAGTAAAACAGACAGCGGTGAGCTTTATACGCTGATCCACCGCCGTTTAACATTATTCTCCTAAAATCTAGTAAATAAATATGTGGTTAAAGTATCCGTTTATATCTTTATATTTGCATGAGATTTATTTTAATTCTTTATGTTTAATATATATATTTCTAGTTCTTCAAACTCAATACCATCGGTCCGTTAGTCTCATTTAGGCTTTCTTTGGTTGAGTGGAAGTGAGGTTATTAAAGTTAAGGGGAGATTATAACTTTGAATGGTTCAAGAATAGGGGAGAGGAGGTTTGATTTCTTTTTGGGTTTAGAAGGATATGTGAGGAGAGCTAATTATAAGTGGACAATGCCCTTTTCTCTTTGTCTATATATTTTCCTTCTTATTTTCATCAAAATTATTATTTCTTAAATTATTAATAGAATTCCCATCATGAAAGGCAAAAGTTGAACAAATTTAACAGACCAACTTAAATTGAAAATCATAGTCTCATGACCAAATTAATTGCTTCCATTTTTTGTAAAAGGAAATTTATTGCTCCAGTTTTTTGCATTCTGAGATATTGTGGAACAGAAAATAATTACCAATGCATTTTGAGACATTGTGAAGATATTTCATAAAAATCTAGCCGAGAGTGACAACGAAGGAGAGGACTGAGGCGCCAACGAAGGAGCCAAGAGCGGCGGCTCCGCTGGAAGGTTCGGCGACGACGTTGAAAGAGGAGAGGAACGAAGTGAACAAGCGAGTGAAGGCACGGGTGATATGATGAGAAAGGGGGCCTTTTAGTTTAGAAGGGTTGCTATGAAATATCAAAAAATTGTCATGGAAATTTTCATCAGGATGAGATACAAAATTTCTATCACCAGCCCTAATTTGGAGGGTTGAGAAAGGGGTTGTGAGCACAAGAGGAAATTTTTTTTTTGTCCCACCCCTCTCCTCCCCTCCTTCCAACCTTCACCTCACCTTACGTCAAAAGGTCTTTCTTCTTTTATATATACTATTGATGATCGATTTGCTCCCCGCTATCATCGTGAGCATCAATATGTTTTTTTGTCTTGAATTTGCTGATATATTTTGGCTAGAGGCTCCCATATGGAGATGAACCTATTCATTCTTCCGCGTGATGTGCCACCAAGTTGCAAAGAACAAGTCCGTTTGGATCAACATTCGATAGAGCAGGGACCTAATCCTTGTGACTATTTTTTTTTTGATATTCAAAAGTTTTGGAAGGGTTCGACATCAGTCCCCTATTAAGGTTAGGGCATCAGTTCCCTACCAAGGTTAAGGAGGCTCTATGAGCACTTACTGGGAACTTATAAGATCGCCTAAAAAAGGAGTCCCAGTGACGGCAGAAGGTATCAAACCCACGACCCAAGGGCCTAATTCTGGCATATCGAACCCACAACCCAAAGGCCTAGTCCTTGATCCTTTACCTGTGCCAACTCTCATTGACTAATCCCTTTGACTTTATTGTCTCTGTAGTAGCACTTTGAACCTTTCAAACTAAGGCTTGCTATATGTGGGTAAAAGAAACCAGCGATTGTTTTATGACCTTGCAGTTAGACGAAAGATCCAAATGCTGTGGGTAAACGAAATGGAAGGTTGGTTATGTTACAGCCTTTCTGGTGTTCGGAGGAGTTGGTGGGTTGTCGAAGAAGATAAGACAAGTGGTTTTGCCTTGTTTTTACCTATTCATTTTTATTTTTAAATATAAACAAAAATTAAAAATTAAAAAGATTAAAATATAAGTATATCTCAGAGTTAATTACATAGTTATTATTTAAATTTGATGAGCCAGCAATTCATAATGACATTAAATTTGAACGACTAAAAATACACTGTTTAGACATAAATGCCCAAACAAAATACTAAACTTTTACTTTATCCTAAATATATTTATGTATATCATTCATTGTCTGTTTCACTCATCATAAAATTATGGAACTTGGTGCTGACCCTAACAAATCAAGCTTATACCCCTCGTCTGGATAAATCTTAACATATGCATTGACGTATTGATACATTGATTTGCATATTCAAGACAAATCAGAGTAAACAAGATGGAGAAAGGGGCATGAAGAATGGCAAAATTCAATCCACAATACCTACTCCCAGAACAGGAAAAATAGAAGTGGGGGCAGGAGGGATGCGACATTATGACTGGTGCTGGAAACGAACGAATCGAATTAAACAGTACATGAGCAACACTGAAACCAAGACCTTGCTGAAGACCTGACCGTATACAGTTTCATGCAGAAAATAAAACGTAGGAGGAACTGATTATATCGGATCCAAAAACATCTGAGGGAAAGAAATAATGTCCCACTGGTTCGCATGAGTCCATAAATGACTTCAAAGATATAGTACTGCCAATGATTTGGTCAAGCATGAAGAAGCGTCCAGCTCATGCATAACATGATTCCTCGACACATGGCTCCAGTTTGCCTTATCAGACACATCGCATACAGTGAAGAAATCCAACACCTGACCAAATATTTTAAACATTTCAACCCCAAAAATCTGGTTTTTGCTGCCAACAAAAACTGCATTCCAGTCCATTGGGGCATCTGGGTGCACTGAGATTTCCGTCCAGGTGAGATACATGAGATCTAATTCCCATAATTTTCTAACAGCCTTGTTTCGCCGGCCAATTTGACCATCCCCTTCACACCAGGACACGGAGAGCACAAAAAGCCTACCATTACATGATATGAGCTTAGGGTAGTATTCATGTACCCGAGGTGGGAATGGAGACGTTTGAATTGCAATCCAGAAACCACGTTCTATATTATATGCTGCAAGCTTGTCAGTCTCAGAATAGACATAAAACATTCCCCCACAAACAACTCCAGAACAAGCAACGCCAAAATCTGAAGGCAATCTCTGGATTTCACTCCATTTATTTGACCCAGAATCATAGATTTCTCCAGAATCCAAAGGCTCATCCCAAGATCCCAGACCTCCTACGGCTATCAATACACATCTTTTACTGCCTTTTGAAGTTGAATGATCATTTCTTTGTCTAGTTACCTTGTATGATTTTCGACTAGAGAAAGACAAGGCATCAGTCTCATTGACAGCAATTCTGCAATGACGCCTCATTGAAAGCTTATGAGGATCCTCGTAGACATCTGAGACCCCACTAATCCTGGATCTTGGAATACGTCTATCCTGCCAACTTTGATGAACATGACAAGCAGAAAAATCTATACTTACCTCAGACACTCCTAGTATAGGAACTGATCTAGCATATTTCATTGATGATATTTTACGACATGATCTTGTCAAGGGACTAAACATCACTACCCCTTTGTGCGTCTTAAATGAGCTCCTATCCATCTTCCCAAAGTTAGTCAAACTTGAACATCCTCCAACAATGAATATATCATCCAGTATACTGGCAACGGAAAACATGAACCTTCCCTTGAGAAAATCAGCATCTATCCTATGCCACTGATTTAGAGACACATCCAATGCATGTATCTCACTGGAACAAAGGCCATCTTTAACAGCACCAAAAAGAAATAACCACGGATTTTGGTATGAACCCTCCCGTCTCATCTGAAGGAATCTAGGAGTGGTCGTCAGTGATCTCCATTTCTTGCACACAAGGCGAGCATTCATGAGACTTGTCAATGGAAGCCGGACCAAGCACATTTCAAGAATGTCATCTGGAAGAAAGATATGCATTCTACTGTTACTGACAGACTCCTCAATTCCAAAATTCTTTCTGTTGTGTTTCCTCCAAAACTTCTCCTTCACCCCATAAGAGAAGCAATCCACAGTAGTTTCTTCAGGACCACAAATCGGTTTGTATCCTTTTCCTTCTTCACTGGCACTAGACCTCCTTCTATTGTTTGAATCCCCAAATTCGTCACTAGTATCAGCACCTACCTTGCAGCCCCCACCTCGACTATAAAGAGTAAGACATTTTAAAGAGACTCCCTTTCCAGTATCATCTTCTTCCCCTTCCCCTTTGTTATTTTTTTTCCTCAGCTTCTGGCTGACACTCCTCACAAGACGCTTTGAAACGCTCAAACTCTCAAAATCTTGACAAAGAGATTCATCAGCTGCTAATCTCTCAGAAAACATTATGCTCACTGATGATGCACAAGCAAGTGCGCCAGTCCCATCATTATGTTTTAATTTGCATTTAGATTTGTGCACAAGCTCGCCTTCTATGACTCATCAAAAGAAAGAAAACACAAGTTAGATTGGAGAAGCGTCCAAAGAGTAGAAACATAAACATGAAGCAGGTTTCCGAAAAATGGGAGCAATTGACATTTCTTTTGAACCCATTGCCATGAAAGAATATACTTAGGTTATAGTAAATTAACGATCTAAAGACCACTCAGACTCCCTCAACAATTCAAAGGGGAACATAAAAACATCTGGCAAAATTCCATCAACACGATTTTGAGAAGGAAAAGAAAATAACTTGGTCACGCTTTAAATAAAGCTTTAATCAGGAGCAAAGAAATCCAGAGACTAATTGTAAAAACCTGGGAAAGGTCATACATATCCCCAAATCAGAGGAAAATTTTCCAATTGATGCTTCGCACAAAAATGGAGAGTCTCAGGATTAAGTGGTCGGTTAAGAAATGAATGCACGAGCGCTCAATATCGCGTTGAACTCGATATCAGGTACTTCACTCCTCTCACCCTGATGCACAAGAGAAAAACCACGGAGGAAAAACAAAAACTTACATTGCGCTAAGGAATCCAGCAGCGGTCCTCGAAAAATCAAGGTTGATTGAATCCGAGACGAGGGAAACAAAGGAGAGATCTTTGATAAACAGACGTGTAACTTTTCTTCGCTTAAAATCTGTGATAATAAACAACGATTCTGTGGTTTGGTGGGTCGGGGCTGGAATTTAGTAAAGCGACTTGGAGCGCTGATTAAAAAGCGACCCATCAGCTTCAGGCTTCGGCTCCTTCCTACCCCTTTCGGCCTGGCCCCTCCCAATTGCTTATTGGGAAAATTCCTATGGAGACCCAAATAAGCAAAATAACCTCAAAAAAGGCTCAAACAAAACTCTGTGATCAAAAAAGGCCCTAGGGCCCTAATTGGTATTAACTTCAAACAGCAAATGACAAAAAACCCACCTCAAGTTTCGTCCTCCTCTCCCTCCTTTTTTGAATTTTGTTGCTCAAATCCTCTTTGAACTCTCACTCCCGTCACTCTCCCTCATTGTTCGATTTTTGTTGCTCAAATCCTCCTTTCACTCTCACTTCCGTCACTCTCCCTCATTTTTTGATTTTTGTTGTTCAAATCATCCTCGGACGTCACTCTCACTCTCACTGTCGCTCACGCTCTCACTCTCTTCCCGTCAAGCACCGTCGATCCCGTCCTCATTAGCCATTGTTGTCGAGCTTGTCCTCGTCAGCCACCGTCGACACTCTGAAGCAGATAGTTCGCCGTCCCCGTTGTCGGTTCGCCTATTGCAATCGTCTGAAGGTACTAACATTTTTAGGGATTAGGGTTTTTTCACCTTTCAGAGTGTTTTTCGTTGGGTTGGTTTTTGGATGTTTCTCTTAGACCTTCAATTAGTTGTTATGGGGCTTTCGTTCTGTTGTTGATATATTTGTTTGCACCATATGTGTGTGTACTGTATATATTTGGATATGCTCAAGACTGTTTCCGGGTTGAATTTGCTTGCAGTATTAGGATTCAATGACACTAATGTGAGAAAGGAAAGAGCCCTTTGTTTTTGGGATTTACTTTACTGATGTTTGATTGGAATGCCTAAGTCCAACTTCCCAAAACTGTTGTTTTGAATGAATAAAAATTCTGGATGTGCCGCTTCAACCTCACAACCTTTTTGTCTCACATTGGCTTTTGCTTTATGAATCTAGCTCATCTGGACTAACTTGCTTTTAGGAATCAAGGTTTAGGTGCCTGGGGCTATCAATTTCATCTAAAGTACAATAATCCACTTTAGCAAGTTTTGCATATGCATCAAGCAAGTAAATACTCCTAACTATTGGTGGTTAATTGGGATGCTTAAATTCTTGTTCAGCTTTGACTTCAGAAGAAATCGACAATGCATTTAACTGATTTCTTTTCTGATTTAGTAACTTTGGCGGCTTTTATGAAAAGTCATTAAATGAATGAATACAAGTAGGAGAAAAAATTAAACTTCTTTCGCCTCTTAACAATACAAAGAAGTAGGGAACAAGAAAATGAATGGAATGGTTAGGGTCGCCGTGAGAATAATCTGAAAATACATAAAAATTTGCTTTGAAGCTCTATCAGTAACTCTTTTAACTTCCATTAATTATGAATAATAAAATTCTATCTACTTCTAATATTAGTCCATAACATAAATTATTAAAATGAATCCATGATTATAAAGGTATTGTCAGTGTGTGTACATCAAGCGGAATGTATTCATAGCTTAATACCAGGTGAGAAATTAAGTAAGAAAAAGAAACCTAATTTTGTTGCTTTCAATCTCTTTAGATGTGAGGTTGGCTTTATAATTTAAAGTAATTAAATGAAGCGAACCTATTCATCCAATGAAGATGGCAATTAGGTGATGCAGTTAAATCTTTATTGGACAGTAAGGTGTTGTGTAGATTTTCATCTGGTTAGGTGAGTAAACAGAGTCAACGTATCATGATATTCTTCCTGACCGATCCTGCATTTTGCTTCTTCTGTGTTTGGATTCCGTAACACAGCTTCCTTAAAGATGTCTTAAGTAAAATCATGAAGTTTTGATTATAGAAGTGATTGGGAATAATAGCACCAGAGCCTGTCATCTAATTCATGTGAACATTCACATCACTACAATTATGAAGTAAAATGTATTGGCCTCATTAAATTTTGTCATGCATCTTTGATTAGCATAAAGAATGAATACATTGAATGCAACCAGGGCAACATGGTAGTGATGTGAATGTTCACCAATATTCAACCACTCATTTTATTGCCTATTTATTCAAGATTACAATTTTCTGTTTTATATTGAAATAATTATTCTTTACATGTCTTTATTCTTGCGGTTTTGCTTCTTTTAGTAGTTTACTTCTTGTAGCTTATCTAGATAGACTTTCTAAAAATGTCATCTTACTTATCTTCATCCTCTTAGTTCTTAATTCTTAGTGAGTATATTATTCTTTGCTTTTGCAAAACTTATCGATGTCGCTAGGTTAGAAGTTAAATGGGCTAAAGTCCATGTCCAAAAGGACACATATGTTTATTATGTGGTTTTTTTTTCTACATCCCACATTAGAAGTTTCATGGCTGATCTGACTACCATCTGTCTATATTATTTCAGGGACTCTTGTGGGGTTCACGTGCTTTCATGGTTACAGACATGGGATGGGTCAGAGCAAGGTGGTGATGGCTACACAATGCCATTATTTAGTGACGATGATCTTCGAGAATTGAAGGTGGCGTTTTGTGGTGGCTAGTCACACATCCTCACAACAACAAGCAGCAAAAAGTGTTGTCTTTGATTGACGACTACCACAAGCAGAAGAAGACACATTAGGGGGAATATTTGTTAGGAAACAGTGTACATGATGACATATTTGTAGTTAGGAAACAGTGTAGATGATGACAACTTTGTATTCAGGAATTTGTAGTTCTTGTGTAAACTGTCTACTGATGGTAACTTCACAATTTTTGTTCAATGTCAAGAGCTAATTTTACTTATGTTTACTGAGATTGTTGCTTCTGTGGTTATTTTTCTTCACGTTATAACGAGCCATTTACAACAATAACAAGGGCCAACTGCAACAATAACAGGGTCCATTTACACTAATAACAGGGTCCATTAACAACACTAACAGGGTCCATTAACAACAATAACAAGGGCCATTTACACCAATAACAGGGTCTGCTAACAACAGTAACAGAATCCATTAACGACAATCAAAAGGTCCGTTTACAACAATATCAGTGGGCACTTACAACAATAACACTAGACAGTAACAATGATATCAGTAGGCAATACCGACGATATCAGTGGGCACTTACAACATCAGTTGTCACTTCCAACAATATCAGTAGGCACTAACAACAATATCAGTGGGCACTTACAACAATATCAGCATGCACTAACAATAATATCAGTGGGCACTTACAACAATATCAGTGGGCACTTACAACAAAATCAGTTGGCACTTACAACCATATCAGTAGGCACTTACAATCATATCAGTAGGCACTTACAACAAAATCAGTAGGCACTTACAACAATATTAGTAGGCATTAACAACAATATCAGTGGGCACTGACAACAATATCAGTAGGCACTAACAACTATATCAGTTGGCACTTACAACCATATCAGTAGGCACTTACAACCATATCAGTAGGCACTAACAACAATATCAGTGGACACTAACAACAATATCAGTAGGCACTAACAACAAAATTAGTTGGCACTTAGAACCATATCAGTAGGCACTTAGAACCATATCAGTAGGCACTTACAACAATATCAGTAGGCACTTACAACAATATCAGTGGGCACTTACAACAATATCAGCATGCACTAACAATAATATCAGTGGGCACTTACAACAATATCAGTAGGCACTTACAACAAAATCAGTTGTCACTTCCAACAATATCAGTAGGCACTAACAACAATATCAGTGGGCACTTACAACAATATCAGCATGCACTAACAATAATATCAGTGAGCACTTACAACAATATCAGCATGCACTAACAATAATATCAGTGGGCACTTACAACAATATTAGTGGGCACTTACAACAAAATCAGTTGGCACTTACAACCATATCAGTGGGCACTTACAATCATATCAGTAGGCACTTACAACAAAATCAATAGGCACTTACAACAATATTAGTAGGCACTAACAACAATATCAGTGGGCACTAACAACAATATCAGTAGGCACTAACAACTATATCAGTTAGCACTTACAACCATATCAGTAGGCACTTACAACCATATCAGTAGGCACTTACAACAAAATCAGTAGGCACTTACAACAATATCAGTAGGCACTAACAACAATATCAGTGGACATTAACAACAATATCAGTAGGCACTAACAACAAAATTAGTTGGCACTTAGAACCATATCAGTAGGCACTTACAACCATATCAGTAGGCACTTACAACAAAATCAGTAGGCACTTACAACAAAATCAGTAGGCACTTACAACAATATCAGTAGGCACTAACAACAATATCAGTGGGCACTAACAACAATATCAGTTGGCACTTACAACCATATCAGTTGGCACTTACAATCATATCAGTAGGCACTTACAACCATATCAGTTGACACTTACAACCATATCAGTAGGCACTTACAACAAAACCAGTAAGCACTTACAACAATATCAGTAGGCACTTACAACAATATCAGTGGGCACTTACAACTAAATCAGTTGGCACTTACAACAATATCAGTATACACTAACAACAATATCAGTGGGCACTTACAACAATATCAGTGGGCACTTACAACCATATCAGTATGCACTAACAACAATATCAGTGGGCACTTACAACAAAATCAGTTGGCACTTACAACCATATCAGTAAGCACTTACAACCATATCAGTATGAACTTACAACAAAATCAGTAGGCACTTACAACAAAATCAGTAGGCACTTACAACAATATCAGTAGGCACTTACAACAATATCAGTAGGCACTTACAACAATATCAGTAGGTACTTACAATAATATCAGTAGACAGAAACAACAGTATCAGTCCTTAGTAAGAACAATATCAACACCTACTAACAAGTAGACAGAAACAACAGTATCAGTCCTTAGTAAGAACAATATCAACACCTACTAACAACAAAATCCAGATGCATATAGTTTCCAACGTCATTTACATTTGTAATATCAGTATGATTATGTGTACATAAATGAGACTTGGATACAATTGTGTCAACAATATCCAACCTTCATTTACAACAACATGTGAACTCATAATCCATAATGACAACATCACACACCATGCCCAAAAATAATATGGTGTGCATTTCTATCTAAAGCCATATACAACAAAAAGAGTGACAGACACAATGCACAAAAAATATTCACCAAAGGCACCATCAATGATCAACTTGGATTAGGATTCTTGCAAGTCCTAACGGAGTGTCCTGCCTCATGGCATCTACCACAGTGATAAACCTTCTTGTTCTGAAATTGAGATTCCCGTCTTTTTCTTTTGGGTCTACCTGCCGGCCTTGTAGTAATTGGAGGCTCCAAGAAAGTCTCAGTTAGCATTTATGTCACCGTCGGCGCATCAACCCGTGGACAATCATGTGTTGCAACTGGTCGCATGCTATGTGCATAAATCTTCTCTTGGGTTGAAAGTGTAAAGCAATCATGCACAAAAGCGTACACATTACCATGAAGCACCTTAATTGCTGCACATGCATGTGGACAAGGTAGTCCACTCATTTGCCATCCTAAACAGGTGCATTCTTTTACAGCCAGATCAACAACAACATAAATTAAGGCATCACCGCGTCTAGTTTCAACCAGGAACTAATTCTTCCCATAATATGTGGCATGCAAATTTTCAGCAAAGGTTACATGTAGCATCAATTTCTTTTCAATGTTAGGTCCTACACCATTTTTCCAATTCACCAATGTCGTTTTGCTTGCAAGCAACTTCGCAGCCAACTTCTCCCTATGCTCATGTATTAACATTGACACGGTGTGCTTCCGCTCTTTCACCATCCACGCATTGAATGATTCAACAATGTTAGTGGTTATGTTGTCTCACCTTTTGAACAGAAACTTGCTTAGAGCCCATCGATCAACATCCCCATGAGTCTCAACCTATTGTGCTAATTGTGGATTGAACAATCTCAAATTTCCCATCGCAATTGTGAAGTCTTCAACCAACCTTGCGTATGCAAGTCCATCGAGTAGGTGCAATGCAGTTTCCTTGCTATTCCCAGAGGTACGTGCCACCCCTCTAGTGATTTTGAGGAACTCTGCACTATAGTTTTCCTTCACATGCCTATAACAAAATGCATGTTTCTCAGTGCCACATATATCTCCTACAGCACCAATAATTGCATTATTCCGATCGGACACAATTGTTATCTCCATTGACCCTGTAATCTCCTTTACATTATTTAGAAACCACGCCTAATTATCATAGGTCTCACTGCTAACAATGCTATATGCTAAGGGAAACATTTCATTGTCTGCATCATACGCACAAGCGGACAACATTGTTCCCTTATAAGGGCCACTAAGATGACATCCATCTATATACAGTATTGGCCGACAACCATGTACAAAACCCTTTATGGAGCAACCATATGCAATAAATAACCTCTCAAATCTGTTATCAGGTGAGCCTTCCCATTTGGCAATTGTGTCGGGATCACTCTCTATGAGTCTACCACACATACAAGGAATAACCTTGAAAGAGTCCTCCACCCGTCCGTGCAATTCCCTCACCGCTCTTTCTTTTGCCCTATAAGCTTGGCGATAGTTCAGTCGTACACCATACTCACTATACAGGTCAGTTTGAATTTCATGAGCCGTCTTGTCAATGTTACCTCTCAGACCATCAATTACAATCAATGATGTCAACCTACTCTTGGGTGGATGAGATACAATAAGGCTATCTTGTGCATGGTGTATGTGTTGACTTCTATATGTTCTTATGATTAGGAACTCAGTATGTTCACGTTCTCCTGCTGAATAAGCACCCATGTACCAGGGACATCCATCAACCTTGCACTTGACTATTACCTTCTTTGGCTTGTTCTTCACAAATTTGTACGAAAACTTGTGTGTGATGCTGAATTTGTACAACGTTTCGCGGAGGGTCACAGCATTCGCAAAAATTTGTCCTTCTCCCATTATCAAATCCTTCCATTTAGAATGATTCATTTCAGGCCTTGTTAATGGAACACTTTGCGAACAACAAGGTAATGATAGCAACTCTTCAGTTTGGGTGAACATTTGAGGGGGAGACAAAGACAACCCAGCTGCACCTCCAAAATCTGTATCAGTTCTGCAACAAACAACAACTATTAGTGCAAGTAATGAGAACCAAGTATTAACACTTTATATACGAACAAATTACATTTCTTAACACAACAAGCCTTACACTTCATGCTCTCCCATTTGAACATTCGTTTGTTGTGGTGTATTATCATTATCCCCATTTTCTTCAACGTACACATGACAATATTCTTCATTATACCTTATTAAATGTTCTACCCCTTAATCATCTACAAGATCAACAAATGTAGATGTATCCATGCTAAGTTTGAACTTCACGCAAATTTCCGTATTTTCTTTCCCAATTAAAGACGCTATGATTCTTTGAAACTCATCATATGTTATTCCTTCCTTGATGCATCTTGTTCTTACTTTTCCACCAATATAATCGTTTTCTTGTCCTCCCCGTATACAAAGTTATCCCCCACGTAGAAGAAACATAATAGGTTCTTCCCTGAAGTAGAGGCCATCTTTAATTATGATCTGCAACATAAAGATAGTATTAACAACTTTAACATTCACATTAACAACTTAAATTATAGGTATTAACAACATAAATATAGTATTAACAACTTTAACAACCTCCCTTTGTTTTCATGCCCAAAACTAGAGCAACCTATAATCTTTTAACATTCAGGTTGCATTTACAACAATATCAGTGAAATTAACAACTAAAGCAGTAGGTGTTAACAACAAAAACAGTATGTGTTAACAACTATCCCATTTTCAACGTTTTTTAAGCAAATACAGCATCATCCCACTAAAAAACACACATTTCCCTCTGTTTTCAAGGCAAAAAATAGAGTATCCACCCTACCCTCCAGTGAGTAAACATTAACTAGAATGGTGATAATGATATCTTGATCAAATCCTTAGTGTTTCTTACCTATTTTCTACTCAATGATAACGTAACTTTGGCCAAGCTCCAACCTTTCAGCCCCCCAACATTCTGATCGAAAAAAACCTTCTCCAACAACAAATACATCAATGCAGCACTGAATGATTGGGAATATATATGTTCAACTCCACAGAAAATACATCAACGCAACTTGGATAGTCAATAAGCTTCAGGAAAATGGTGTTCTTTGCGTTCTCTGCATTTCGTTCTCCCCTGTTGCTCGTGTGTTTCGTTTTAGGCGCGCAAACAATTGTGACTTTGGGAATAATCAGATTTCTTTTTTATTTTCTTAATATAGAGGTAAAATTGTAATTTAGTGTTTGAAGTTAATACCCATTAGGGCCCTAGGGCCTTTTTTTATCACAGAGTTTTGTTTGGGTCTTTTTTGAGGTTTTTTTGCTTATTTGGGCCTCCATAGGAATTTTCCCTTCCTTATTCTTATATTTTATGTTTAATTTATTATTTTATTTTTATTTTTTAACCAATAAGAAAGTGCCACTTTAAAGTTTAAACTTTAAATTCATGATTTCCTCCTAAAAATAAGTTATTGCTATATTTTTGTAAGCAACAATACTAATTTAAAATTTTAAAATTCAATTGATATTTTCTTACTTTTATATCTTTATTTCTTCCCCCCTTTTGTAATTTTTTCCCCTTTCTAGTCTCACTGAGGTTAAAAAAGACTATCTCATCTTGCATCAAGTTTTTTATTTTCATAACGTCGATTTCTTCAACGGCACTATAGCCACACATCTTTTTTTTTTTAAAAAAAAATATATGGGTTCATTGTTAAATATGCTAATATTTTAAAAATAGGACATATGACCATAAGGAGAATTTAATATAATAGATATAAAATAATAACAATTTTTTTTTCTATTAGAATCCATCCCCTTCACCTCCCCTCCATCCATTGAACAACCAAACAGACCTGCTAGCAGTGGGGCAGCAAGCTGTAGGCCAGACTAGAGAGTTTTTTTTGCCATCAATTGGATAATTAAATTCATTTCTAGTGTTGAACTCCATTGACTTGCTTCTGAATTCTGATTTATACAAATGGCCTTGTGTCTGATGGTTGTAAGCTTCAATTCTAGTGTTTCACTAGTGAGATGGCTCCTTTTTAAAAGTGAAACCATATTTATCATGGATTAAAGCAGAGGGAAAATGACCATAACATGCAATAGAAGGATGTATGTAGGAAAATAAGGCGATGCAATGGGAAATAAATGATAAATTATATTATATTGATGATATGATATGCTTAAGCTTCATAGACTTTGCATTCCTCATCGGCGGGGTTGGTCTTGCAGAAGTCTTCCAAGGGGTCTGCAGAAGGGGCAGGAGGGGTGCCCGGCCAGTTGGCAGCGACGAGATGAGCGAGATCGACAACTCTCTGGCTGTAACCCCACTCGTTGTCGTACCAAGCAACGACCTTGACCATATCATCGCCCATGACCATGGTGAGGGAGGAATCAATGGTGGAAGAAACATCGGTGCATCGGAAGTCCACAGACACCAGCGGAACATCACACACCTCCAGTATGCCTTTCAGAGGCCCCTCCGCTGCTCTCCTGAATGCCCGGTTCACCTCTTCCGCCGACACCCCCCTCTTCTCCACGTTCACCACCAGGTCCACCACTGACACGTTTGGCGTCGGCACCCTCAGCGCTATTCCGTTCAGCTTCCCCTTCAGCTTCGGCAGCACCAGCGACACTGCCTTCGCTGCCCCCGTGCTCGTCGGCACTATGTTCAGTGCCGCCGCCCTTGCTCTTCTCAAGTCCCTGTGCGATGCATCCAACAGCCTCTGGTCTCCTGTGTACGAGTGCGTCGTTGTCATCGTTCCCTTCACTATGCCTGCATTTTATTTATTTATTTCCAACACGCACAAGTCATTCATTGTACAAATATAATTTAATTTACTCTTTCTTTCTAATTCATTCATTCATTGGCTCACCAAACTCTTCGTCCAAGATCTTCACGAAAGGAGCAAGACAGTTCGTGGTGCACGAAGCGTTGCTGCATTCATCACACAAACAATATGAATTAACATCGAGGAGTACGTACGTACAAGCTGAGCAGAGGGAGACCAACCTTATGATGTCAGCAACTTCGTGGGAGTAATCCTGCTCATTGACCCCGACGACGTAAGTAGGAATATCAGCGCCTTTAGCGGGAGCAGTGATGATAACTTTCTTCGCCCCCGCTTGGATGTGTTTCCCCGCGCCAGGCCCATCCACGAACACACCCGTTCCCTGCAAACCCAACAACATTCAACATATATATTCCTGGTCCACAGCTAGCATCAATATATGTATTTAACTCACTCAGCCTCTTCTTGCGGTGATACCTCAATAACAATGTCAATTCCGAGCTCAGCCCAAGGAAGCTTGAGGGGATCCCTGTTGGACACAACCTTGATGGGCTTCCCATCCACGGTGATGGTTTCGTTGTTAAGTATTTTCACGTCTGCTTTGAATGTTCCCAGCATCGAATCATATTTGAGCAAATGCGAAGCCTGCATACATGTGTCAAGGTTGTGGCTGTGTGGTCAATTATAACAAAACAACCCAATTCATTCAAGCATGACCGCAGCTTACATTCTTGACACCACCGCTGTCGTTGACAACGACGATATCGAGGGGCGAGTCTTTCCGGCCATGCCAGCAGCGGAGGAAGTTCCTCCCAATGCGCCCAAAACCATTGATCGCTACCTTCAATTTGGCCACTGTTTCTGCCCTTCCCCCTCTGGCTTCCCTCCTCTGTTTTTTCAATTCCCCAATTCAAACATCAATTCATATAGACTAGAAATGAAAAATTCATGAGATCGAGAAAACCTGGGGAGTAAGCTGAGCAGCGACCACTTCAAAGAAGGAAGAGCGAGGGGCATTGCTGGCAAAGGCGAGGCATGAGGTGGATTTAAGGCCAGAGAATTCAGCCACTTCAAATCTCTGCACAAGCAAAAGAGCCCAGTGAGGAAAGAAGCAAGTATAAAGAGCGTCAGTCAAAGTGTGGGTGGGTGCACCTTGGGGGCGTACTGGGAAGCCGAAGAGTGAGAGGCCTTGGACGGATGAAGCCTTGCGTTAGTGGGGATTCTGGTAGAAGCAAGAGCTGCGTTGCTGGCCATGGCTGCAACCATACCTTCCCAAGCAGCTTCCCCTATAAATAATCAACACAACATTATTTTTCCTCCTTTCCTTTATCAAAACTATGGTTGCTCCTCACCTGCGCCATCGAGTGGTGAATAAGTTGAATCAGCATCTATCAGATAAGATTACGTTTGAGCCACTGATCGTCCACCCTCTGTGCTTTATAATTCCCAACGCTGTCCCTATGTTCAAAATATTCCATTCCAATAATAATAATAATAGCAGTGGCAGCAGTAAAATCTTCCCCCAATATCCAACACGTGTCCATCACGTATTTACTCTGCGTTCGTCTGATAGATGAAAGAGATGTCCTGAATTTTACCTCTTACTACTTGCTTCAGTGTGCTCCCCCCCCCCCCCACAAAAAAAAAAAAAAAAAAAAAAAAAAAAACAGGGAAGGAACATTGAACAGGAAAGTGGGGGCAGGAATCCGAATCATAGACCTGTCATTATATTGAGCTTTTCCAACGCAAATCATAGTACAGAGCAAGTCTGGTTTTTGCCTCCATTTGCAGACATTGAGTCTTTAGATTGGCGGTGAGAGAGTCGCGACTTATCTTCTATACGATTTTTTTAAAAAGCTATTTTATCGAGTTTTTTTCCTTAAAAAAAAGACTATTTTATCGAACTTTTTCCTTATAATTGACTGGTTTTTAAGAGTTTTTTTTAAAAAAAACTCAATAAACTCAAAAGTCAATCCAAATGCTCCATCTAAGTCCCTTTTTTTATTGGAAGTTTTTTTTTTTTTACTTTAAGCTACTATAAGCTCTCTCCAAATAAAGCCACTATTTTTAATGGATCTTGCTAAAATACATATCTTTACTCTTTCAGCGGCGTACAAAAAATAACTAGACTTTATTAACTCTAAAATGGAATAATTAAAGTGAATTACGTAATTTAATTGTTCTTTGCAGCATTATATGCATGCCATCAATTATAAATAAATAATTTCGACCAAAAAAAATTTATAAATAAATAATAATATTATTAAAAAATCATAAAACTACATATATAAAATTTACGAAAAATCATTTTTATTTTGGGTCTCGAAAGTCTTGTTGGCTTCATCGGATTATTCCTATTTCGTGCCTGCTGTAAATTATTTGTATATTTCATTCGCAACCTGAAGAATCTATGATGCTGCTCGTCAATGCACTTATGCTAACCTGAATATAAGGAAAATATTTTGGAAAATCCCAAAATAAATACAATCCGTTGTAAAATCGAAAGCCATCCTACAAATACATTAGCTGGTTCATATTTATAACATAATTAGCTCATGGTAACAACTGCTGAACAAAATAACACAACTGAAATCCCCGAAAGCATTCATGCTGTATGGCATGCATTGATCTCCGGAGGAACCCAAGCCACGGACTGCCAATAAAACATAAAAAAATAACTGCTAAATTTATAACTGATAAGAAATTAAAAGATATCACAAGAAATTCAGATACATATTTTGAAGCAAGGTATCTTCAAGTGAAGAGTGACAGCCAATTGCACCGCAGCAGGGAAAAAGCAGTCTCATGTAGCAGTTTCAATTTCAGAGTTCACAGCTACTCCATTTGGGGCCTCCTCTGACCGTATCTGAGCAGAAACATCATCTATGGCATCGTTCAGTTGTGCAATTTTCTCGGCCAGTACTTTTCGAGTTTTCTGTAAGTAGATAAAATACCAGTTTTCAGATGACAGACATTATGCTAGTCTATAAGAATTTAATAATATGGTTACACATTCTTGCACGATCAAATAAGACGTGTGCCATTACCAGTCTTCAGGGTTCAGACATATATGAAGGATGGAAACAAGATACCACACTAGTAACGACTTACCTCTAAAGCCTTTTCTTCATCATATATGAACTTTGGCAATTTTCTCATTAATTCCTTTCGATCAGCACCAGCTAGCGCTTTGCTGATCTGTGGAAGAGCCAAAAAATTATTAAATACCGATCAAGCAGATATTTTTCCCCCCTAAAAAAACAAATCAACAGCATAGAAATTTAAAATAAAATTATAATATTCTGCTATCTGATTCGAGGGTGAATACAGCCAATAACTTATGTTTGTACTGCAGATTATTGATTTCTATTGACTTGATAGTACGACGTGATAAGGAATTACAATTAAAACAAAAATTAAATTGATGACTTTATGAATAAAATCTCAGACAGCATCCTATTGGGTAACAACATCTAGCGGTTGGAGCAATATCACAGTACTCCCCCCCCCCCCCCTCCCTTATAGGTGCTAATTTTTCAAAACACACATCAAGAAAATACTAAAATTAGTGTTGTGCAAAAATTTGATTATTATTTCCATTCCTACTGGTATGTAAATATAATAATGGGTTAAAAGTTAGTTACTGTTAGAGTTAGTTAGGGATTAAAAGAATTAGCCTTAGTAGCCGTTAGTTAGTAAAGGCGGCCATTGTTAGCCAAGCCTATAAATAGAGACATATCCTATTGTAAATGGAGTCTTATCTGAATAATGAATGATACAGTTTGCCTTGCAATCTCTTCCTTCTCTATTCTCTCAGATTCCATCTCCTTTGCTACCCTCTTTCTATGAATCTCTCTCCTGTTTCCTCTCTTCATCTCTCCTTTCTTGCTAATACCATAACACCTACCCTCAACTAAATGTCATAATGTTTTAAATATGCAATAGTACGATGGTGATTAAATTACATCTCAAAATCTCTATTGATACAGTGGGACTTATATTTAGGAACAACGCAAATTTAAAAACTGATACCCATATTTTGGGAGAACAGGAGTAACGAGAACTACCTGAGGTGCATACACACAGCCTAGTGTGCCAACAATGAGTCCTCCCAAGATAAATCCACCAACGAAAATGCTAGCACTGCTTGGCCTTCCATCACTGCTAATTACAGAATAAGTGGCCCAGGTTAATAAAATACCAACACATTTAGCTAGAAGCATTAGTAACCACAACAGTGATTATTCTTCCAAATTAACGATTCTTTTGTTATTTTCAGTTTTATTTTCCTGTGTTCCTCAACATGTATATTTTATATTGATAACTCAAACGCAACATGCTTTTCAAACTTAACATGCATGTGTAAGGGCTAAAATAATAAAACACTATGATCAATTCCCCAATTACTAATCAATATACGAAGTAAAAAAGTATAGCCAAATAAGCAGTGGACGCCATTGTTTGACATATAACACATTACAGAGTTTCTTCGCCATTTTTCAATCTTTATGCCCCTCCCATCAACCAACAAGTATGACCTATTTCTCAACTCCAACTTTATTGATGCTTATGCATTGAAGAAGGAAGTTAAGACCAAAGAAGTACATATACTGACGCATAGACTTCTTGACATGATACAGACACACACACAGTGCCCAGATAAAATTTGGAGTCGGGTCATTTTAATGAGTGTTGGACACATATTGGACAAAATCCTAGTACGCTTTTCAAATATCAATACTTTATAGGTTGAGACACAATAATGAATGCCCCGATGATTGCATTAAATATTAAATAAATAATTAAGATTTTAGACCCTTATCAGTTATCAATACACTCTCACTTTACAACAATGCAAACAAACTACAAAGTGCTGAACCATATGAGTCAAACCAGAGAGAATACCTATAAGCAGCTTGAATTTTCAGAGGCCTTCTGGTTGATGATAGTTGCAGCCTCCAGGGATGACTTAGATTAAGAGACAATCTGGAAGGATTTATCCTTGCCCGACAGTAATTCAGTTCCTTTAAATGTAATCCTAGAAAAAGTTTTTACCAGTAGTAGAAAAAGTTAGCAGACAAGCTTTCTGGGTAAAAGGAAAGGACCAAAAAAGAAGGAAAAAGGAAGGAGGTAAAAATTGACTAAAGAGCTGTTCATAATTTCATATGCTAGCATTGATTTAAACAAACACCCAGACTCCCAATTTTTTGTTTTTAAGGAGGAAAACCTTTTTAACCGGTGAAAATTAGTCGTCTGGTTGGCCTTGTAGGAAACCTTTTTAATCAGACGGTGATACCAACCATTATTGTTAATCTACTAACTTTATGACATACAGAAACAATATCGGTATTTAATAGTTAACACCTCCACAAACTTCTAGTTTGTAGACTATAGATTTAATTGTGGCTCACTACTTTATTTCACATAGAAATTAGCTCAACTTCGTCTTTGGGACGTTTAAAAGGGTAAAAATCTGAACGTTTGGCCCATAATCAGGTCGAATCGAGCGTCTCCCCCATCCCCTCTTTCCCTGGGCCCTTCGTGTATGAAATGGAATGAGCAGGAATAACGAATAAGGCATGCAATTATCACACAACCTCAGACAGTATTTAACAGAATGTTTACAAACCAACCTCCGGAGGTCCCAAGGGCATTGATATGCAGAAAAAGAGTAGATGTTCCAAAAAGAGATAACGCTTTTCCGATCTGAACAATATTGCCAAAATGAATAAACATTGTCGGGAAACTTTTAATGTTAATTCGAACACAGCATACATCGAGAGGTGGATGGAGAAGTATTTTCAAATGCATAATTAGTTCGTGATTATGCCAAGAAAATTAACTATGTTCTTAATCGGTTCAGGTAGCATGAAATCAGGGTAATGCAACCGAAAGAAAAAGATTTGATCATCGAATTAAGCCATCAAAAAAGCAGACGCGAGGTGGAGACAAAATATGGAAATGAACAAGTAAATATTGTAAGAGACGTTACCGAATGGCAGGTGAATTGGAGAACTTTTTCTTAGAAGCACAAAACCCGAAACAGAAGCCATGCTCGGAGCTGGAAAAGAGAAACGGGAACGGAATTAAGATAGGTTGCAAGACGATTAGCACCTGAGAGAGGCAGATAACGTAAGAAGCGGCTCAGACTTATTTTCGTATCGATGAAACCTAAGCGGAAATGGCGTCAGTTGGGTGAGGGACGGATATGCTCAGTTGCTCGGCTTACTTTCTCAGCCGACATGAAATCCATAACCGATGAGTTTGCCCATCCAGTGTAATTAGTGTAATTAGGGTAAAAGTATGGACAAAACTTTAATTAATTAATTAGTTATCAAAATGTCACTAAGGTAAAAACATTAATCAATCTGTTTTCTGTAATCAATTACATACGGACAAAACCTTAATTAATTAATTAATTATCAAAATGTCACTGAGGCAAAATTATTAACCAATCTGCCCCCTGTAATCGATTACATACTGCCCCTGTAATCGGTTACATGCATTATGTAATCGATTACAGGGGGCAGATCTCTCTGTTTTTTTTTTCATTTCTTACACTATGTAATCGATTACGTCACTGTTTAGTAATCGATTACATGTAATTTGCATTGTGTAATCGATTACACTAGTATGGTGTAATCGATTACACCAGCTGCAGAAGCATAATGAAGAAGAGATTTCGAATTAGTGCATGACGAAGCTGATTTTCAACTTCTTTTTACCTACAAATGCGACTTGGAGAAGATCTTTTTGCCAACAATTAACCGTCTATACTATGTCTAGTCAATCGATGTCTCTATATCCGTTTTTCGTCCTACTCATTTGCAAAATTCATCACCTCAAATCATATGAACTGAAAGTATAAACTTTCATAACTAAATTAAATGTCATAGTCAGTGCAAATTCACCAAGTCTAACCAAAAAAAAAATTAAAAGAACTAAATACAAACAACAAGTCCAACAAAAAACAAAAACAGAGGTATCTAATACGCATCCTCCTCTGAATCCTCCTCCTCCTCCTCATCGGAGACATCAGGCACCTGGTCCTCCTCTCCGGCTGCCTCCTGGTGTTGTCCGTCTTGTAACTGCCGAAGTCCGGCCTCTAGCCCGTGCATCCACCGCCACCGCTCGTTCTCCTTCTCAACGTGGCTCCTCTACCGCTGTCTCTGTCAGAGGTCCATCTGCCTCATCTGCAGCATGACGTCACGGAGCTGGAATCTACCATCCGGCTCAACCATCTCCTCATCCTCATCATCGTCATCGTCCGGTATAGGGACCTCAGGATGAACCATGGGGGGAGCAGGTGGTGCATCATCCTTGTCAGCGACAGTACATATCCAGACACCCTGTGCATTCTGTTGTATCTTGCACTGCTCCAGTAGGTGCCTCCCGAAGACAATGTTCCAATGCTGCTGGTCCACCATCTCAAATCCCTGCATCGGCACACGGAAGTGAAGCAATATACGGTGGACTAGGTAGGCGAATGGGAGGGCAGTGTTCTCCTTCTGCTTCACCTTGGACATCATCCAGCAAATATAGTGTCTCTAGTTCACCGGTATGGCGTGAATGATGGCCTACATGATCGGGATATCAACCTCCAACACCCTGGAGTAATTGTAGGCCCGGGAGAATAAAATATGGGTCAGTACGTAGAAAAGGATCCGTGCCTTCACAGTCAGCTGTCCCATAGTGAAAAGGGCTCTCTGACCCAAAGGCCTCCTAATATCGTTGATGGCGGCGGCTTGGTCATATCCAGGCAGGTTGACATTGGTATCCCCAACGTACAGAATGACGCCCGCCCCATCAAAATCATATCCCAGTATGTGGGCCCATATCGGAGCAGTCATCTCTATGTCAATGCCGTAGACTCGCGACTTCAGTACTCCATTGATGTAATTGAGGTTATGGTAGAAGGCTCTAACCATATCCTCTGAGTAGTGACTGACGAACTCCTCCAAGCCACGTAGATGCGAACCCTCCACCAGTGTGACTATCTCAAATCCCTCCTCTGTAAAAAACTGCATGTCCAGTGACTTGGGCTTGATCACGGGTCTGCCCACAAAGTGCTGAAGGAAGGATACGTGGGATGCTGCATTATTGCCCAGTAGAATTCCGTATCGGAGATTTGCCGGTTGTGCCTGAGAGCTGGATGTCTCACCCTCCATCCGTGCCTTTGAACGTCTCTCGGTCTGAGGGTCAACTCGTTTGTGTGGAGGCATGATCACAACAAATACCTACAAAGATGAAACAAATATAAACCATCAACAAACATGAAACAAATATGTGATTAATGGCATAATCACAATCCATGATCAATATCGGTCAACGGAAACAGTGTAATGAAAGAAAAATGCACAATCAAGAATCAAACTCCACGTAATCAATAATCTTCAACATTCATACACACAATCACATGTAATTTATGCTTCAATCCCACTGTTTACATCAATTTTACATGCAAACATACACACATTGTTTCCGAAACACACAAAAACATCAATTTAATCTATTACTTGTTTAAAAACAACAACAAACAATTCAAATCAATGATCAAAACACTACATACCCAAAGAAAACAAACCCTAATTGATTACATGAACCATATCTTCAGAAAAACGGAGAAAATAGAGTCAAATTCGCAATGGGTACCGAAAACCTACCGAAATCAACGCAAATGAGAGCAAATCTTTGATTTTTTCTCAACCCACGCCTTCAATCCGCAGCTTTCTGGCCGAAAATCGCAATGGAGGAGAGTGGGGGAGCCCTAATTGGTTAGAGGAATGAGAAATGAGGGAAAATGAGGTGTTTGGCGTTTTTAAAAACTGATTCCGCAATATGTAATCGATTACGACCCGTGCCGAAATCGATTACATAGCGTGGTAACTGCTGCATTTGCCTTTTGGTTTTATGTAATCGATTACGCCACTCATCGTAATCGATTACACAGTGCAAATTACATATAATCGATTACTGAACAGTGACGTAATCGATTATGTAGTGTAAAAAATTAAAAAAAAAAAAATCTGCCCCCCGTAATCGATTACAGGGGGCAGATTGGTTAATACTTTTGCCTCAGTGACATTTTGGTAATTAATTAATTAATTAAGGTTTTGTCCGTACTTTTGCCGTAATTAGGTCATTTTAAACTCAACCAAAAAAATTTATAATGAAGTGGGTTAAAACCCACCATTTAAGATTTAAATGGACGGGCTATAGGTATACCTATCAGTTGCTCATACATGTTCATTAGTGTAATTTTTTTATTAACTACACATCTTCTTCTTTATTCTGCCATAAAATAAAGGCATTCCTTATTTCCCTACCTATTCGAAATTTTGAGTGTTGGGCCACCTCTAATCCCTAATCTTAATGGCCATTAACTCAATCTCGCTCTCACTCTCTCTCTCTCTCTCTGGCTCTATTTATTTAAATTTGTGAGTCCCTACTAGCTCTACGTGTAATGTAGAGTAGATTTTAGAAGTAGATAAATATCTTCAAACTAAATTATTAGGCTTTTGAGATCTAGAATTTGATGTTTTGGTGTGGTAGAAAGTGAATAATTCCAGGTATTAAGTTTTAAATTTGTTGGCACAAGATTTATTGACTATACCAGTATCTGCAATATCTTTAGGATTAGCTTTTAGTATTGGGGTCGGATACTAGATTCTTTTAGGTGTTTCTTATCTTCAAAGATTCTTGAGGCACTGTATGTGCTCAAAATTGACTATTCAAGACACCCCTTAAATTTAAGAACCTTGATATTAATAATTTTGATGAGAATGAAAATATTGTTACTGGTATTTTCAATAAAATTCTAAATTTGTATTGTTTCATTTTTTATTTTAGATTAGATTATTTATTATATGTTTTCTCTTCATTTATTCTGTAGAGGAAAATTTAGTGTCTAGAGCTATAGTCTCTTCCTTAAGTAAACTAAAGATGATAGTGAAGATTGAAGCATAAAGTTTCAATAGAAGCATGCCATTTTGTTAATTTATGAACTTGTAAAGTTGTAATTGTAATGTTTTAATTTAAAAGTTGGAGTTTGAACATCAAAATTATGCTATGATGGTGCTTGTATAAATTTATGTTATTTTGTGTGAATTGTGATTATTAAACTATGAAGATTTAGATTTCAGAAATTAGAATGATAGATTTGGATAGATTCTTAAAGCTTATGTATGTTTTTTTAAAAGAAAATAAACATGTCAAATGTAAATGAGTTACCCAAAACCCGGTTAGCCCGTCCATTCATGTACTAACCTATTTATACGGGTTTAAATGGGTTGAGGTATTGATATAGGTTAACCTATACCCATTTAAAATTAAATGGGCAAGCTATGAGTTAGGCTTCAGGTTGCCCAACCCACCTATTGCTCTACCTTGCTCAGCATCCATACACTTATTTTTGGAACACATCATCACATCGGCTCTTTTTTTTTTTTTTTTAGAATAATCGTCATCTTTGGTAGGGCTGCAATTGAAGCTCGGAAAAAATGGGTATGATCAGGCAAGGTATTTTTGCGGACAGGGTCGGACATTGGGTAGAGTATGTCGCCCTGCCTAGTACACACACACACACTATTTGATATAAATATTTTTATATAATAATTAATAGACTTATATTATAGTATATATTTACTAATACTCTAATATATCCATTGAGTATTCGACCATTAGTCCATTATATTACTAACGATGCCTTGTATTTAATTGACTATGGATGTTATATAATTCTCTAGGTATGTGTATTTGATTATTTTTTAAAACATATGTTAGTTTTTTTAATTTCAAGTCTTAAGTTGTAGATTTATTTTAGAATATTCTAAGGTGTATAATTATAGATTACATTTAAAGTTTGCAATATTGTTTAGTAGGTATGATTGAATTTTTTTTCCCACATAGGGTGTAGTAAGGTATCATCATTTGGGCACAGGAAACCCGTCCTGCCCAGCCCATTATTGTTCATCCCGAAAATGTTAGAGCTTATATCAGACAGAGTTGGGCACCGGGTTGTATTTTCCTACCTAATGATTCTTCGGGTAGGGCATCGGTCAAGGGTCTCGCCTTGCCCAGCCTTGCCCATGCTCACCCCTAATCTTTAGTCGGTGTCTTTAGGATAATGGTAGAAAAAATGATTTATAGTCAATCTGACTTGTGGATAAGTGAAACTAGATAAAAGTCAGATTGTGAAATATGATTTATATTTAGAAAGTTAGATTATGAAATATTTTTGAGCATTCTAACTAGTACTAAAAATATATTTCATGATACTGAAAGGTACTAAAAAAATACTTCATGATCTTAAAAAATTATTTTTAATACCAATCAGGACCTTAAAATATTTTTTAGGGTATTTATTAGTACTAAAAAAATACTTCAAAATGCTGAACGGTAGGGTTGTCTAAAAAAACCCGGCGGTCTGGTTGTATGGTCTGAACCGACCTAGTCTAGCAAAAAAAAAAAAGAAAAAGGTCCAAGACAATTTGACCAGACTGGACTGCTTAGGTTAGACCGAGCTTCGGTCTAGGGGCTTAGATCCCCTGGAGTGGTCCGGTTTGACCTGATTTTTTTTTTTTTGTAAATCACCACTACACTCTGCATTTAGCCACTTACTGAAATTTGGACATCCTAACATGTTTTTTAATTTATAGGAATAACTTTTTACTCAGTCACTTTTTATTACTTTTGGAAGTCAGGTGAAATTAGAGCTAAAATATTGCCTCCCAAGAAGGATAAAAAAAAACCATATCATTGTTATTTTGGCAGCACATTAGGGGCCTTTGGGCTAAGGAGAGCCAACCCACAACCCGCAGGATAGTCTGTGATACCAGTCATATGCTACAAGATTGACAAATTAGTACTTCATCCTAAATGTAAGATGATAACTACAAGGTATATCATATATTTAAGCCCAGATGTAGTATATTAATATATACAATTTATAAAAAAGATTATAGTATGTTAGTCATAATAAAGTCAGACAATTTTGGTACAGGCTTAAATAAAAGATATTGCTGTTGCCCATATTTCCAAAACCAAGATAATATCTTAATTATGTTGTCAAACAAAGATGCCTCATTCTGAATCGCAATAGTGAGACAATACTGCTGTGATGGCTTTCTGAAAACATGACATCGCTGTCTTGGCAACATCCTGAAAGATGCTAGCATGGGGCAAAGGACAAATGGAAAACAGCAATTACAATTAAAATAGTGATCCCAAAGCATGAATGTTCATGGTTATTTCCAGGAATCAAATGGCCATCACTTTTCAGTAGGCACTACTTGCAAAAGTTCAATATTGAGTTGAAATGTAGCTCCGGGCTGCAATAGCAGGAACAAATGTTGGCAAAACAGCAGGAACACAAGGTCCATAGCAGCATCAAAGCACAGCAATCAGTAATACACAATTAAAGATGTATAAAGAAATGAGGGCTTCACCGGAATCTCATTCATTCCCTTTTGGCCGTATCCCTTGTCGGGAGTAACAATCACAGTTCGCTGCAAGCATTAAAACAGAACAAGTTCAAATATATATATTTTACCAGTGTATGGGTAGTAACAAGATAATTAAGGGTTGTCCGCAACACCTTTCCGCCCGTTCGCATCCCTTCCGTTACGGAATACAAAGCAGGTGGAGGCTTGGGTGCTGCTTGTGCCGAGAATAGACCATTGGGGTTGTCAACAAACTCTCGTTTCCGTTCCTTTCCGGGCGGAGATCCCACCGTGAACTCATAAGGCTTTTAAATAGCAAAAAGAATGCATTAGCGCATTGGACTCCCCACACTGAAACCAGCAACACCGAGTAAAAGAACGGAACCTGAGCTATAATACGATTTCCGGCGAGAAGTTTAGATTCTCTGCTCGATACAGCTGTAATTCCACGATATATGCAGTCAAAGTGTACCTGTCAGGAGGAGCCTACAGTGAACTAAGAGGGAAAAATAGAAGACCAAGATCACTAAAAGATTATCCACATCCAGACCTGAACAGTTGATCCTTTCTCCGCTATTGGACCCTTTCCCTCAACCAAATCATAGTATTTCAATCCATCAACTGAATCAAACATCAAACATTAGCTTGCAAATAGAAAGGAAGAGAAAGAGGAATGAGTGGGGGCAACTTAACAGGAAGTAAGGTAGTCTTGAATGGGGATGGTGGAGGAGTTGAAGCGTCGGTCACGAGCAAGGACAGGAGGAGGAGAGGGGCAAAGGAAGGAGAAAGGGAGAGAGGAAATGAGAAGCGCGGTGGAGGATCTTCTGGAGAATTGGAGAGAGTTGTAGGGGAGGAGGGGGGGCCCATATTCAGAGCCGGAGCATTTTATGATGGAGAAGCTGCGACTGCGCCAGGTAGCCATTCTGATCGCCTCGCTTTTCATGGACGCCCGCCACCATCATGCTTTTCAACCGCCCAAATCCCATCCATTGCTTCCTCACATCACTTCCCCTATCTCGCTTCATTTACACTTTTTTTAACCAGGACTACTCTCATAAAAAAAAAAAAAAAATCTCATAGTCTCATACAGTTAGGGGATTTTTCTAAATTAACTAATAACTTTATATACTTGAATCTATCCAAGTCCATGAAAACTTTGATTTTTTTATTTCAAAACAAGTTTTTAAAATGTATAAAATATATATTAAAAAAAAAAATCAAAACTAGGCGTCTTTTTTGCTTCAATAATTTTGATAGAAACTCATTTTAGGAGTATGTAACGTTTTTGAATAAGATCTAAATTTTTTATTATAATTTAGGGAAAATTAAAATAAAGGACCTAAATAAAATAATATTTAATTAGAAGGACAATGAAAATTGTAATTATTAAGAAGGATCGAATAAGTTTAAAAGTACTAAATTACCCTTTAACTTCCCCAACGTATAAAACAAGGAGCAAATCGTCTTCTTCTGTCCTCATATGAATATCAATGTGAGGCCATTTAAAAATCTAGTATTGGAAATTTAAAATAACAATATTTGGTAAAAGTGTATTTATAGTAATAAAGTTCAAGAACAACTTTATTTTAATTAACTTCTTGTTTTCATGGGATTATCAAAAATCATTGTTTTTAACTTCTAATACTAGATTTCAAAATGGTCCCACCTTGATATTTAGGGGAGGACGGAAGAAGGTACTTTCTTCTTTGTTTTTTGCGCTAGATAAGTAAAAGGGTAATTTAGTACTTTTAAGTTTATTCGGTTTTTCTTGATAATTACAATTTTTATAGTCTTTCTAATTAAATATTATTTTATTTTGGTCCTTTATTTTAATTTTTCCTATAATTTGTGATGAAATATCATTATTAATATAAAAGTGAAGAGAATTATAGAAAAAAAGCAAATGATCGGAAATATTTATAGAATGTGACCGTGTTTGCTCATTGCTGTGGTAACCGGGCCGGTTCGTCCAAACATGATAAATGAATGAAAAAGTTTGGTTGTAATGTTAATGTGCAAAACTGAATAGTATTAAAAAAAACAAATAAAATCACGTAAAAGAACATAAAAATGGTCTCATTGTTGTTGGGCTTATGAGGCGGCCCATACCATCAGAGGGAGACAAGGGAGTTGGGTAGCTGAAGCTGAGAGTGAAAGGTAGATACAGTCATACAGATATGGATAGGCGGAGAAATTACGAGCAACTGCAAGCAATAGCCAGCAAAAGTGCTTCTTCTCTTTCTTGGTAGGGTTATCTATTATCCATCGCATAAATTGGAGTGGCCGTTTCCTTCGCTTCGACCATGGAGACTTCTCTCAGATGCGGTGTCGATTCCAAAGCCTTAAGAATCCATGCCAAGCAAACTTTCCCCATTGACTCCAATACCCACTTGCAGGTTTCGCTTTCGTCTCCTCTCCACTTCTTTCTTATTTTCACGCTTTCTCGAATATAGAAATAGAAAATTGAAAACTATACCTTTTAGTTACCTGTAAGGCCTTACTCGGCTGCTTTCATTCTTTTTTATCTCAGTTGCATGGAGAGCTGGATACTAAATTCGGACGCCCTTGTTATTTTAGTGCCTGGATAAGACATTTGTATCCAGATGTATGTCTGAATTTTTTGGTTATGTGTTTACATTTGTTCATATGACGCCCTTTTTCTTCGTCTTTCGTTTCCATTTTTTGTCGATGCTTTGTTCTTTCTACTGATACTTCTAATGATCGATTGTAGTTATCAGCAACCCTTGGTGTAGGATTGCTATACGATAAATATGACAAGTTGTGGTATAGTGTACGTGGAAAGAAAACATTCCCTGTGACAAATGACGGACCCCTGAGCCTGAGCTTTAATATTAAGGGACGATCAGATGTTGATAAAGAGTTTAAAGGGGTATGTGGTTTCATCTGGCTTTAATGCCATTTTGAGCAAAAATGCTTCAATGTAATTTAAATTGACTTGCGGAGCAAAGCTTCCTTAATTTGTTTGCAGAGGAAGTCCAGAGGGGCCGCTGAGTTTTCGTGGAGCATATTCAATTTTCAGAAGGATCAAGATGTTAGACTTAGAGTTGGCTACGAGGTCCTTGAACAGGTATAAGCCCTTGCCGTATTGAGTTACCAAATTATGCTGAAGCCAAGTGTTATGGTGGAGTATGTAAATCTTTATCTGTTTTCGGGTGGAGATATTAAAAAAATAAATTCGTGGGAGTTCTTTTAAATGTGAAGTTTTTGTGAATTAGTCTGCTTCCTTCATGACAGTAGAGTTGCCACCGATCCCCCTTTCTTTATCATGATAGCACGCTGTTGATTTCTATGAGCTGGAGTCAGTCGAGCTGTGTGATGACAGTTAGAAAACTTCCTTAGATACCAAATATGCCAGCTTGTTGTCCACTGGCATGGCAACAATTTGCATTTTGGACTCTGATGGCTGATTCTCTGAAGCCGTTTGATTGTTTAGTCACTTTGTCGACCTATTCTGATTGTTCAGCTCAGAACTTGTTTGTTTTGCATTTTCGCGAGTTAATTGTTTCTTCATGTTTCCTTTCTCTGGATACTTCACATTGTCTCTCTTCAAAAATATTGTGCCAGGTTCCTTATATGCAGATCAGGGAGAACAATTGGGCCGTTAACGTCGACTATAGAGGTAGGTGGAACGTGAGATTTGATTTGTGAGAAAGCTAGCGAGCATTTTGGTGGAAAGAGATGACTGTTAAAAACAGAGGTGACTGTTGTTGAATACTGGTATTCTTTCCTTGTTTGCCCTCTGAACCTGCAAAATTCGATGGGACTGGTCTTAGTTGATTTTCACAATTCTCGACTACCTTAATCCTAAGATTGAAATTAATAAACTAAGAATTTATTTACCGCTCAAAGTTGAAGAATTCCTGTTTCACCTTCCGTCCATTTGTCTCCATGGGATGACATTGTTGCTCTATGTGGCTCTTCTTCATTGCTTGCTATTGGCGCTTTTTGTTTCGTCCATTTGTCTTTGTGGCTTTGTGGTATGGTTTCGTTCAACATCGTTCTCTACTCCCTTTCCTCACCGTTGCCTCCTCCAGTAGAATGGCTGCCACGGTCATTCAATAATGAAGTAATGGCGATTAGCAATCTGCAACAAAGTAGCCATGGTGCCTCACAAATCTGCAAGAAAACGAGCAGGATAAAGTAAATATTATAACACTTAAATGTCAACCTGAATGTACTATATATATAGTGCTAATGAGGCATGGGATATAATCAATATTTAATAACATTGATATAATATGTATCAATATTTACTTCATGAATATACTTTCTGGTTGTAGAAGGTCAAAGTTTTAATATTTCTATGATGAAAGTTTCGACGATTTTAATATTGCAGTTATTAATATTTTTTTGGGGTGAAATTGTAGTTTCATCCTAAAAACGGTAGACAGTTCAGAGTGAGAGGTAAATAGATAAACAAGTCACCTTTCGAAAAAAATTCCTTTTTTTAGTACACGGACGAGAATTTCTAATACACACTATAATTAATAAATTTTAATGGAACTAACAGGTTCTTAACTTGTAAACAAATTATTTTAAACTAAATAGGATATCACTGAATCTGGCAAAAAAAAAAGGGTGGGGAGGGGAGGGATGTCACCGAAATTCCACCCCTCCAAACAAATTAAATAAGGTACTCCGTATTATTAAAATCTCTTCCCTCCCCTCCCTAAAATTCCTCTCTTCCCATTCCTTACTTTCCCCGCTAATGTAATGACTCCATGTCCGAGTAAACACGCCTTAAGTAACCTGTATGTTTCGTCGAGGAGTTTCCTAAAGCCTTATGATTGGCTCCAATTTGAATTAACTAACAGCATCCAATATCAGTTCCTTGGACAAGAAAATGTCATATGTTGGCCGAATATTTCCATAAATAGTTACTAAAGGATTTGAGGCCTATTATTAGTCTATACAATGTGATGTTAAAAATAATCACAAAAGTCGTTTGTAATAGAATAAAGGGGATTTTGAGAATGTAATTGTCCGAATCAATGTAGTTTTGTTCTTGACAAACAAAAGATAAAGGAAAATAGAGAGAGCTCTCTCTTGGTAAACGTGCAAGCTACTGACTTTTGCCCACTGTAACGGTCTCACCGTGAGCATAGGCTTCCGTTGCCGTTGCCGTGGAGGACGTGAGTAACCTGATTAGTGCCAAGAATGAATTGATGTACGATGAGAGAGCGAGAACGTGATAGAAGTAGGGAACGATATGGTACGCGCATCATACCAGCATATGCATGTAGCGATGATGAAGACACGGAGCTGATAATAGCAGTTAAAGACAAGTTGCGTGATGGAAATGCCTGCGTTACTCTAAAAACTCAAATTGAGCACTCGTTGCCAATCCAACCTTCGGAAAAGAAGGAATCACCGCCGCATCTAGATGATAACATATCGACTAAGAAGTCCAAAACGGACTTACTGATGAAAATACCGATGTTGATATGACTCTAGCGGAACCTGTCCCCCACACAATATAAGAGGTCGACATGCACAAAGAAGCCAATGCAACCCAAGCCTCTACAACGGCAAACATTGGACAACACCAGCCAATATCCTTCAAAGATAATCTCTTTGGAAAGAAGAAAACTACAGACACTGAGGAGGAAATAACACTTGAGGAAGGAATGACATCTTTCCTTCAATCAAATTTTTCCCAAGGGTTCACAAATTCCTTGAAGACATCATGAAATTTGTTGTGGTTCTTAAGCTCCTAGGGCGACCTATAAACTACACTAAACTAAGTGACCACCTCGTCCGGCTTTGGAAGTTTACAAGTCCGTTCAAGCTAACTAACCTTGAAGAAGGGTGCTTCATTGCCAACTTCTCCAATGAAGAAGATTATAACGCCATTCTCACTGATGGTCCATGGATGATAGCTGGGCAATTCCTCACGATCCAACCACAGACCCCTGAATTTTCACCACTCAATCATGCTGTGACTCAAATTGTTGCCTGGGTTTGTATCCTTGGATTGGAAACAAAGTACCACAAGAAGAATATTATCGGAGCTATAGGAAGAGTGCTTGGTTCAGTCATATGTGTAGATTATAACACGGATTCAGGGGTGAGGGCAAAAGTTGCTAGGATGGCTGTTATCTTAAACCTATCCAAACCTCTCACATCAAAACTCACTGTTGATGGTTGAGCTCTACTGATCGTGTACAATGGCCCCCTATCATTTGTTACCAACCCTAGAAACATAGAGGAAGTCATAAAACCCACTTCGCAAAAGCAGCCACTACTCTGGTGGATTGAGGGTCGAGAGAGGAAGAGGTCGATGAGACAAATCCGTCTGGGGCTTGGTTGTTTGCGCCATGAAGAGGGAGACAAATCAGTACGAAAGAACAATCTAGGTTGGGCAAAAAACCTGTGGTCTGGTTGGTCATGTCTGACCCGGTTCGGCCCGACCTGATCTAGGGAAACAAAAATATGGTCCAAGACAATTTGACTGGATTGGACCGGACCAAATTGTTCGGGTTGGACCGGCCTTCGGTCCAGAGGCTAAGACCTCTTGGACTGGTCCGGTCTGACCCGATGCTTTTATTTTTTAATTTTTTTTTAAATTACCACTATATTTAGCCACTTATTGAAGTTTGGATATCTTAATGTGCTTTTTAACTTATAGAAATCACTTTTCACTCAATTACTTTTCATTATTTTTGGAAGTCAGGTGAAACCATAGTTAAAATTCCCTCCCAAGAAAGCAAAATTTTTTAAAAAAATTGGAAAAAAAAAGTGGGACTGCCTAGACTGGTCCAAGCAGTCCGGTTCGGTCTAGCCCGACCTTGGGCTAGTACCAGACTGGATTAGACCTTGGGCTAAGTTGTCCAGCTCGAGGTCTTTTCGGGCCAGACCTCGGGTTGGCCTCCAACCCCGTCTGACCCGGTCTTTGATCAACCCTAGAACAATCGACGATGTCAGACAAGACTTTCCCTAAAAGTGCTAAGAATGACGCACGATATACTCTCCTTAGAGCAGAAGATACCTTAATCGATGAAACATCCAATGAAAGCAATGCCTAAGGCTGAAAGAACGTCAACCCTGCTCCTGACCCAATAACCAATGATGTATCGACAACCCAAAGCCCAGAAAGAGCAATAGAAAAAGCCTGTGATGCTACCTTTAACCTCAAAAAAGACCTCCTTTGACCTACCAATTGAATCAATCTTTGCCAGCAAGGCTTATGAGGTAGCTGCCATCGCTTCAAACCTTAACCCTAGACACACACACACAATAAAGAAGGCTTAAAGCCTAAATAAAATAAAAACATTACACAATGGGGAAAATTAATCCCAAACACTCTTGGTCCACAAAAGACCTCAAAAACCTCGAATAAGAATCTAAAATAGAAGAGTTAGAGATACCAAATTTAGCCAAAGCATTTGGGATTCTGTTAAAATCCCTTGATATAGATTCCACTCTGATTTGCCATTGTCTTCCTAGCAGCTCCCTAATATTTAGAACTAACAGGCTCCTTGATTGCCAATCATCATCAAGGATTTGCTTAACCACATTCTCAGCATCGAATTCCAGAATAATCCTCCTTAAGCCTAAATCCCAAGCCAAACGCATCCCTTCAAGCACTGCCCACTCTTCTTCCTTATCAGGTAAGTTGACCCAAATTTCCTTCACAAACCCAACAACTCACTTCCCATTCCAGTTATGAATCACACCCCTACAACCAACATTCATAGAGTTAAGCGCCATAGCCCCATCAACATTAAGCTTGAACCAACTATAGGGAGGTTTTATCCAGCCCCTAACCGCCACCCCCTATCTTGATCCATCGGTTTTTCAACAATAGGGTCAACAGTAAAATTATGCCAAATCCTAGAAATTAAACTAGCCGGATTGGATGGCTTAGAGAAGTAGATGACAAAGATAGCTTGGCTTCTCTAATTCTAAAGATGCCAAATAGAAACTCCAAACAATATATTCCATCTTCTTCCCCATTTTGAGACAAACTTGGAAGATAAATTCATGCATAACCTGTCCTCGAGATTAGAAGTAAAAAAGGAAGGAATTAACCTTGGATTAATCAAACCCAACTACAATGTCTTCGCATAGGGGCAATTTCTAAGGATATGAAGAATATTTTCAATACCATTGTTGCATAAGCTACACCGAGATGATGTCTGAGACCAAGAACTCCTCCACAGATTGGTGGGGAGTTTATTTAAAGTAACCTTCCACATAAACACCCGAATTGTCTCCACTCCCTTCCACTTCCAGATAGCCTTAGATAGCTTAGACTTTGGGTTAGGTGGACTTGGTTCGATTAAAAAATAAGCACTTTTTACCAAAAAACACCCATCTCCTGACTCACCTCATACCATGAAATCATCACCGAATTGATAAGTATATATTTTATAATTAAATAAGTATAGATTTTGAGACATATTATATTGAATTTATTAATACTTTATACTTATTTAATTATATTGTATATTTTTCTATCTTTTAATTAATTATAGGATAAAAGGATATTTATATATATAATCTACTCATATCCTATTTTTAATATGCAGGAGATATTAACAAAGCGAACTATACACACACACACACACCAATTAAATAGAAAAGAAGCAACAAGAATATCAAATCGCAACAAACATGTTGAGAGATAGAATCAATGAAGATTTAAAGAAGATTTGGGAGGAATGCAAAAGATGTGTGGACCCCGCATGTAAAATAAAACCCTAAATTAATATCTATTAAAGGAGGGTGCTGCACAGAGGAAAAGACGGATTGAACGCGCAGATTAAAAAAGAAGAAAAAGACGCGAGAGAACGAAGGAACGGAGAGACGGGCACGACTTGAAACCAGAAACAGAGAGCAGCGGAGAATTTCACAGAGGACACTGGGCACGACTGGAAAGAAGGAGAAATCAGAGGTAGCGACTGTTTGTTCAAGCAACTCCTCACCATCTTCTTCGAGATTGATCCAGAGGGGAGGCGCAATTTAGTCAGTATTTCAATTATATCATCCTTTTTTCCGTGGCTTTCCTCATGTCTTTGAATCTGGATTTAATTTTTTGTGCTGTTCTGGATTTTATCATAGCCATGTGTGGCTGATTTGATTTGCTTATTCAATCTAGAGGACCTACCTATAAACTTATTTGGGTTTTAAAGATTATTCTCATTAATTAGTTTTGTTTAATATTAATTTAGTTTATTTAATCTTGTTTTTATTATTGACTGTTTAGTGATTGATCATGATTGAACATGTTTTGGGGTTTATGATTGGACTTGACGAAGGGAATCTTAAATTGACTTTGAGATTAAATAATGTGAAATTAGCATCTAGGACTAAAAGCTCCGCATAATCAAATTAGAGTGAGTCCGATTTGAATTGCATCTTAATTAATTGTGTGACACATTACATAAGTGATTAAGGTAGGTATATAAATAGACCGACATTTATAAACATTAATTAGCTGATTAAATTAAGTTAAAATTAATGTACTGGGAATAAAATCTAATAAGCAAATAAGGGATTAATGACTCTAGGTTGTTTGTTTGATATTGAAATTTGCTCTCAGTGAAAAGTTTTGGTTGATATTAATTTTTTATTCTATTTGCATTTCTTTCTACTCATTGAAAATAACTCTAATTTATTCAACTTAAACGAAAAAGGAAATTTGGCACCTAATCACTAGCTGAATTGAGTCTTTGTGGGATAACCTTGATTTACCACATACTATTTTCATGACTTCTACACTTGCGGTGCTTAGTTAAATTTTGGTAGCATCACGGATGCCTCCCTAGGAGGAATAACTGTAACTAGTCTCCTTAACTCAGTACTGTTGACAATAAATGAGTGCCTACCAATATCCCATCTACCATAAAAAACCCAATCATTAATTGAAGAACTAGCTTCCTCCTTTGAAAGATCTCTCATACAGAAATTTTTCAACAATACCCCTTTGCAAACCCAACAATCATTGAAAAAATTGGTAGCATGGCCATTTCGGATTTGCCACTTAGTCCCATTCTCAACAATATGACTGTTGGAACAAATAAACTTCAATAATTTAGAGTCCCTCGACCTAACATTAAAAAGATACTCATCATCTTTCAACATATACTTATGCGTTAGGACATCCACCCACAGCCTATTTACCCCCATAGTCAAATTCCAAGCTAACTTTGCTCCACAAGCTTGATTAAAAGATGATAGTCTTCTAAAACCCAAGCCACCAGCTTCCTTTGGCTTAGTAATCTGATCCCAACCAACAGAATGAATATTATAAGAAGCATCATCATGACCCCAATGAAATTCCTTTGAAATCTTTCGACTTCCATACAAATGCTCTTAGGAATTCTAGCCACCTACATAGGATAAAGAGGAATGGAACTTATAACCGATTTGGCTAAAGTAATCCTACTAGTAGTAGAGAGACACTTGACTTTCCACACTCCCAACTTTGACCTAACCCGATCGATAGTATATTGAAAGTCTTCCTTCATTCTCCTGCCTCTCGATAGGGGAAAACGTAGATATCTACAAATTTCACTAGAAATATTCATCTGAGACAAATCTTTAATTCTCAACTTAGTATGCAAAGGCACCCTAAGAGAGAAAAAAATTGAGGATTTCAAGAGAATAATCTTTCCTCTAGAAGTAGACATAAACTCTTGTAAACAACATAACATACATCTAGCTTGAGAATCCGAAGCTACTCCAAACAACAATAGGTCATCTGCAAACATCAAATGAGAGATGCTTGGGCCAAAATTAGAAATAGTGATGGGTTTCCACCTCCCTTCTTCCATAAGATCACAAATCATATGGGATAACTTATCCATGCACAATACAAACAATAAAGGAGAAATAGGATCTCCTTGATGTATGCCTCTACTAGGAGAAAAGAATTCAGTATGAGCCCCATTCCATAAGACATTATAAGAAACAGAGGACACACAATTGAGAATCAAATCCATAAACTTAGAATCAAAACCCACTTCCATCAGCACCTTCTTTAAAAAAATCATAGCTTATTCTATCATAGGCCTTTTGAAAATCTATCTTCATAGCCATAAAACCCCTCTTACTTCTATTCCTACACATGGTATGCATTAATTCTTGACCTATAACTATATTGTCATGGATTTGTCTTTCTCTTATAAAGCTAGCTTGAAAAGGAGAAACTAAATCATTCATGATATCTCTCAATCTTAGGGAGATCAGTTTACTAATACACTTAAAATGAATTGAACACAAGGAAATAGGCCTAAATTGAGAGACATGTTCAATATGATCAGACTTAGGAATTAGAGCAATAAGAGTTTTATTAGATTCAATAAGAAAGACATTAGCAAGAAATGCACTCCTAACAAACCTACATATGGAGGGGTCGACAATACTCCAATTCCTTTTGTAGAACACCGGAGGGAAGCCATCATAACCTAGGGCTTTGAAGCAACCCATAGAAAATAAAGCTACTCGGATTTCCTCATCCTTAGGAGGACTAGCCAAATTGCTAAAGAACATCGCATCAATCACAAGAAAACTAGCCTTAGTATAAAAGGTTGAAGAGACCGAAGAATCAGGCCCATAGAGATTCTTAAAATAGGTAGTAGCCATCTTTCGCAGATCCTCCTCCTTCTCAACCCAAATTCCATTATCATCTTTCAGCGTTGCTATTTTGTTTCTACGATTTCGTATCTTGGATTTCAGATGATAATATCTAGTATTATGATCACCTTTAGTAATCCACTTCGATCTAGACTTTTGAAACCATTTAATTTTTTATAGTTTAAATAGTCTGTCTAATTTATTTTGGAGTTCCTTCTCTAAATTACATGTAATGCCCTAGATTAATAGTAATAGTGGGGATAAGGGAGTAAATATTGCTTATGCCATAAATCTACATAATCAAATGAAGATATTTTTTTATATATGCAAAATACTCTACACTACATATTTAATAAAACAATGAAGAATTCTCTTGGAAAAGTGATGAAGAATATATTATATTTACACCCATTATTTTATAACCATGTTTGTTTTTTTATCTGTTACTTTTTTAATGCATAGGATAGTGTAATACTGCAAAATAATAACAACAACAACAATAAAGTAATAATAAAACTTTAGAATTTAATAATGTTTGTATTTTTTTATAATTTATTTAATTTTCAATAGTTAAAGAGCTCAACCCATAGCTAAACCCTAATTTTAATTATAAATTAAGGTCTAACCGTCTATCCCTAGCAATCGTTTAATACTTCTCTTCTCTTCTACTTCTTCCTCTGTAAACTTTGCAGAAAATTGCTCTTCTTTTAGGAGATTAGCAAAAATGGAGACCAAGTAATCCTAATCCCTAAAACATAATGAATTAATTGTAACATGCCCTTTTGTGTTTAAATGTGTTGCTGCATTTGTATATTGATTTGCGTGATTAACCTTCTTATTTCAAATTGCATGATTATATTCTTACCTAATTTGCATGATGAATTACCTATATATATCAAACCCCACACACACACACACACATATATGGTACGGAGAATCGGAGACCATTTATAATTGCTTTGTTGATTATGCCAAGGTGTAATCATGAGGATTTGGTGTGTTGTTCGCTTTTGTTGATAATGCCGAGGCTTTATTATTTGGATTTGTTGTGTTGTTCTACTATAGATGGATTTAGTTTGTATTGTATTATGCGATTCAACTTTTATTTTTATGGATGAAGAAATTTGCTTCATAACAGGGAGAATTAAGGGTTGCGAAATAGCTGCCTAATCTCAAAAATCAAGTAAATATAATCAAATCAGATTGTAATCTATTTAGTTATTCCTAAAATTATGAGTAAATTAAATTAGAATAAAATAAGATATGAATATATTTTATGTTAAAATATCCTTTTATCCTATGGTTAATTAAATAATTAAAAAAATATGTAGGAAAATATTTAAATAAGTTTAAAATATTAATAAATTCAATTTAGGCATTATAGTGCATAAAAATAATTTAAGAATTTTATTATAAGTGTATTTAAAATAATTTAGCAGTGGGAGGATGACTTTGGGATGATATTTCTTAAAGTAATGAACACAACCCTTAAGTTTTATGCCTTCGAAATTTTATGTGATTTAAACCGATAATATTCGTTTTTCCCAAAGTGGTGCCTAGTAGGATTTTCGAGACACTAGTAGCAACTTTGGGATAGGGTGTGCACACTAGGAAGAAGTGTTTTTATGACCAATTTAATGATTTGTGACTGACAAGATTTTCCGGGTCATAGGGTAGACTGGCAGAGTTTCCTGAGTCTACCATGGTTCTCTTCCCACTAACTAAATTTCATAAAGAATAACAAAACTGACTTCTCCTTTTAATATATATATATATATATATATATATATATATATATATATTATTATGTAATTATTTTATTTTATATTATCTTTGTTTTATTAGGATTACTAGCTTTGCTGATGTTTGTTTTATGTAGCTGCAATAATCCTTCGGGGGAGCAGATTTTCAGTGAACAGGCTCCAAAGGTTAGGGCTGATAGTAAGAAGTTAGGAAGAACGTTCAATGAATTCTAGCTATTTCTTGTTTTTTTTAAAAAAATTTTATACTCCGAATAAAACGTTTTATTTTAGTCTTGGATTTATGGTAATGTAATAAGTTAACCTTGCACTTGTTCCAGTACAAGTGTGGCGGTAACACTTCCCAAATTTTGTTATTTTGAATTTTAGTAATTATTTATAAAAATCATGGAAATTGTATGTTATTATAAATGTTGGAAATTTGAGGGTGTTACATTACATAAAAACTAGTAGGCACTAGACCTGTGAAAACTATCCAGTCTAGACAACAAAACCTTCTTCTGATCCTCAACCATCCCAAATACATCTCTATTCCAATCAACCACCAGAGATTGAAAGTTACACAGAGGCATATTGATATCGTCATCCTTACACTAGACACCGGAAAGAAAATCTTTAAAATCTTCATGGTTCCCCCCATATTGCTTCATAACGAAAAGGCCTATTAAATTTTTCAGAAACTAGATTGCTAAACAATTTTAAAGATATGGGATTGTGATCAGAAAACTGAGTTCAAGGAAGAACTTGGACATACCAATCTGAGCACTCCGCTAAGAAAGTATCGTTAGCAAAAGCACGATCAAGTCTTTCAAATAATCTTTGACAACCCACTTGTTTAAGACCTCTCCAGGTGAACCTTGGACCACACTAACCCAGATCTGAAAGATGACACCTATGTAACCAATCCACAAACAATCCAATTCTTGAATCATTACATGTCGTCCCACCCACTCTCTTGGACAAAGAACAAATATCATTAAAGCCCCCAAATACTACCCAGGGATCCGAGATAGTCAAAGAGAAATCCTCCAAATCCTCCCACAGAGCCTGCTTCAAATTAAGGTATGGTGTAAGATAAATAGCAGTGAGAATAAATTCCACCGACCTTCAACAGAGCATTTAAAATGGAGAAACTGGCGATCGATCTTTAATACATCTAGATCAACCTCTTCCTTCTTCCAAGCTGCCGCTAAACCCCCCAATCAGCCGACACTCGGCACAACCGTGATTCCGTTGAACCCCAAAGATCTAAGACATTTAAAACGCTTCGCCTGTGCACGTTTAGTCTTCAATAGGGTGATTAAAGAAGGATTATTTTTCCGACATAGAAGATGGATTTACTGAAGAAGACCTTTGCGGCCGCAAGCGCCATGGCAATTCCAATAAGAAAAATTAACCATTTGATCAATTAATTAAAAAAGGCGCAGACAAGAAAAACCAACCCAACACTTACGATAAATGGGCTAGCGGCCCAAATGTGTCTTGAACAACCTTAGATGGAGTTTCTTCTACCATGTCCACGTCCAACTCTTTAGATTCACGCCTAACCCATAATTTTCCAAAAGGCCCACTACTCCTTTGACCTTCACCTGGATCAAAAATAGGACTAGAAAGAGGAGCCCCCTGCCATGCAACGATATCCTGTGGTCCCCCCTCTAAAGTAGAACCCTCGCAGCCTGACAAAATTTTATCCTCTTCCAACATCTTGCCTTCAGTAATCCACAGCACCACTTTCTCTATCTCATCCTTTTTAGTCGTGTCTTTGTTTCTTTTATCTTTCATCGTCCATTGTCTCATCATCTTTTCAGAAGCACCCTCACTGATAACTTTCTTAGCTTTTATATGCTTTTTTGTTTTGACTCCCTTCTTTCTCCCTTGGTTCCACCGCTACGTCTGCCATATCAGCCCCCCATTGTCTCCTATCATTTTACTCTCTTTTGACTTTACCCCTCCATTATACCTTGTTTTTGTAGCCTCAACTTCATCAGCCTCCATAACCTCCAAAACATCAAACCTAGAGCCCCTGTTTTGCTGAGAGGAGTTACCTGCAAATTTTCCTTTCCCTCCTCAATTAAAGCACTTCAGTTTTTGCACAACTTTCCACACATTTGTATCACCTTGCTTAATATCTCTATGGGGAGCCACACCATATGATTCCTCCATTCTGCAACCTCCGGTCACCTGCACATCACTCGTGGATGCCGCTCCCTTATTAACTCCTGTTTTGCATGTATCAGCTCTATGACCATAAACCCCACATTTAGTGCATAACCAATGGAGTCCTTCATACTCCACGTAATAATCTTCACCATCTAAAGTAAAGCCCGACATCAATTGCTCCTCTAGATTAAGTAGAACATAGATTCTTGCATAGTGTCCCCTTAACTAGCATGAAGTATTAAAATCTATCTTAAAGGTACCACCAATTCGATTGTCTATCCAAGTTAAAGCCTCTGAATCATAATACTCTAAGAAGAACTAGGGCATTTGGACCCACATAGCCACCTTATCAATCTTGGCTCTCCATGGACTAAATTGAGGTTCCCATGGACGAACAGTCAGGTAATGGTCAAAAACCATCCAGGGATCCCCAGTTAACACATTAGTAGAATCATCCTTGTTAGAGAATTTAACGACAAAAAAACCATTCCCTATATTTATCAAATTGATAACTCCCTTCTTGGCCTACATAGATTGCAATATAGACAAAAGAAGTTTATATCCTATATCCCTCCCTAAGAGCTTAACAATGACTGCATTGTTTCAAGCCTTATATAGTCGCTTTTCATCCTTTTAGAGAAGGAGAACGCTGGGAAATTATGACCAAGGTCCTTTATGATATTACATAGAGGCTCACTCTCATTAGTTTCCGATCCGCTCTGGGAAATAGAATCATCAAACAAAGCATGCTTACTAGCCTGAGCATCATGCTTTTTACCATTGCTATTTATTCCTTGTAACTTCTCCGCAAACAATTGCCCAGAGATCTCTTGTTGATCTTCATGAAGTTTCCCCTACTGACCCAACAACATCCAGTCCTCGGTATTAGATACACTCACACCATTTTTTATTTTCTTGAAACTACGTTGCAGCAAATGATCCTTTTCAGCAGAAGAAGCCACCAGCTTTGAGACTTTTTTCGCCACTACGAGAGCCATTCGTTTTTCTTTAAGAGTAACTTTGTAACTATTTACTAGACATATATTTATAAACCTCCCCCACCTCGAGAATACCCAAAAAGCCTCCATTAGCTTCAAACCATCTGGCCCACCTAAACAAGCCCAAGAATCAGACACAACTTTAAACCCAACATAACATAAGCCCAAGCCATGTAAAAAAAAAAAATCTCCAACCAAACCCATCGCCAACTGAACTTACAAGCATTAAAACCCATTCCCACCTAGCTCTGTCCCATGCCATGCCCAAACCAAAAAACCCTACCCATTTTGGCAGATGGGGTGCTGAAGACAATGACCTGTGAATTGGGAAAAGACCATGATCTCTTAGACATGAGTAATGATGATGATGGCGACTATGGTTGACACGCCATTGAAAATTAACTCGCCCAAGTTTCCTATGGTCACGCTTATATGAAATTATCAAGGTGCTGCACAGAGTAAGTTTCATTATATGCTTAAATCCTTTAGAAAGCAATTTAAAGTAGAGATCATCATCCTTCTTGAACCAAGAATCTTAGGCCTTACTGCTTGATAGAGTTATTCAAAAGCTTGGACTCCCAAATTCCTAATGAATTGAGGAACATGGCTTCTTTGGAAAGATTTGGATGTTGTGATCCAACTAAGTCGAAGTGGATGTACTGCTTAATCATTGGCAATTTTTTCATACAAAAGCTACTGTTGCTAGGGGTGAGCAAATCAAAACCGAAACCGAAAGCCAAACCGAAGGCTATTCGGTTTTTTGGTTTCGGTCTATTCGGTTTTTGATTTTTTTTTTTTTTCGGTTTGTAAAAAAGGCGTATTTCAGTTTTCGGTTCGGTGTTTTTAAAATTAATTTAGTTTTAACCGAATAACCGAAATACGGAGGTTTTTATAAAATTAATTCAGTATTGTGTGTATTTTGGTTTTTTTATTGGTAGGCAAGATATGAAGGCCCACAATAAAAAAATATTTTGGTGAATTGCAAAAAAATTAGTTATTAGACCTATTTCAACAAAAAAAAGAGACAATAAGACCCAATTGAAGCCCAATAACTGAATTAATTGCAAAACCAAATCGAAATATGCCGATTAATTTGGCTTGGTTTTTTCGGTTTTTCGGTTTCGGTTTGGTTTTAATAATGTGTGTAATTCGGTTTTTTGGTTTTTACCGAAAACCGAATGCTCACCCCTAACTGTTGCTCAATAGGGTCAATCCTTTTTCCTCATCATGGTGTACACCAACCCCACTGTCATGTTTAGATCACGGCTATGGCCAGAATTGGAAAATTTTGCCCACAATATCCACGTATTGTGGGCCGTAGTCGATAAATATAGTGTAGTCTCGGCCTTTAGTGAATGCCGCTACAACACTCGCACGATCAGAAAGGGATGCCTTGCATTCTAAAGCCTTGTTAACAACTACGAGCTCATTAATTTAGGATTTTCTAAGCCATAATTCACCTGACAGAAAGGGCTTTCTCTTGCAAGATTGAACAGGGTCTTAACTAATGCAAGTTGGGCCCATTCTTTACTTCATGTTACAATATGCCACGTGCCAAAGCTACAATAAGATCACAAACCCTTATTACTTGACTTAGGCTTAAATATGAGATCCATAAGAGGTTTAACCCCATTCAAGTTTCTAGCCACATGGTTATCCCATGCCCAATTTTCATAGCTTGTAAAAGACAAGTAGGATTAGGAACAATCCTTAATAGAGAACATTGCTCGATTCATGGGAGTTGCTACATCATGGAACAATGAAGTTTTTGGCCTCGTAGGTACAAAGAAGAGAAAGGTAAATGCTTGCCTATTAAGTGTGCAAAAGGCACCAATAAACATAGAGCGGGGAAATTGGGCCAAGCCCATCGGGTTGGCCCGTTTAGGGCTTGAAAATTAGGGGAGCTAAATAAAATAAGCCCTTCAGAACCGGCCTGTTGGGCCTTGGGCTTAAAAGGGCTAGCCTTGCAGGGCCTCAGGCCGACCCTTTTATAGGATATGTTCATGATGCAGGAGAAAAAATTCATAATATTCTTACTCATTAAGCATAGTCTACTATTTAAAGTGAAGTATAATCAAATGTCTTTGAAATTGATGATAGTGACAAAGAAGATGACAATGATAGTCATTGTATAATGTGCCTTAGTGATATGCTTCTTATGTTTTTTATGAGTTATTTATAAACAATAGTTTGCTTTTGATTATAACTTAGTAGATGTATTTACTTATTGGATGATTCGTGTTGTTTGGATATTAATGTTAACATTTATTTGATAAATTAAAACTTTAATTATTGTAATTTACTAATTATATTTCTTTGAAAAAAAACGTTGAGGAAAAATAGTTAAAATTTGAAATAGTAACTTTTAGGCCCTGACCCTGGTGCTCTTGGGCCGGGTTTTGAAAAATATATGTTTTTCTTACTCCAGGCCTTGTAAGGCCAGCCCTATTAGGCCCTGGCCCTTCAAGAGCCGGGCTGGCTCTGATTCCTAGCTCTAAGCAAACATACCTCTCTATACTACCTTAATACTCTCGACCATGAGCTTCAAATGGAATATAAGCAAGCCTGCCTCCACAAGGAATTACTTTGGATCCAGAAGTCACGATCAGAATGGATAAACATTAGGCATAGAAACACTACTTATTACCCTACTAAAGCCGAGGTGAGATGCTCTAGAAACAATCACAGCCCTCAAAGATTCTTCTAGCAACTGGATTTTGGACGAGCAACAACTTGAACTCATGGCGCATGATTTCTTCATGAGCATATGCTCCTCTTTTGCAGTTGAAGCTCATCCAAACTATGTACTCACAAGGTATGTTTCCACAATTATTGACCTATGACTGGAACCTATCAAATGCTGACACATTTGATAGAGAAGTGAAGTTGACCATATTTGAAATAGAACCTCTTAAAGCCCTTAGTCCTGATGGGTTGCACGCCTTATTTTCCTAAAGTCAGTGGGATGTTGTAGGGCCTTCTCTAATTAAGTTGGTGAATGGATTGTTCAATAGAGACACTCACAGCCCTTGTCTCGAAAGTGGATCACCTAACCACAGTGAAAGAATTCCGTCCAATTAGCTGCTTTGTAATTTACAAACTTGTGACTAAGGTTTTAGCCAATAGAATCAAACCTTTCATGTTACAACTCATTTTCCCTTCCAATCTAGCTTCATCAAGGGGAGGAACATCACAAGTAAATGGCATAAGAGGTAATTCACTCCATGAAGGAAAAAAGGGCAAATCAGGATGGATGAAGATAAAAATAGATCTTGAAGATGTGGGATTAATTAACTCTGAGAATGATCAATCTAAGCATGCAATGCATTACTACCTCTAGCATGAAGCTTCTATGGAATGGAGCTCCTACATCTTCTTTTTAACTCTCGAGAGCATAGTTGTTAAAAACTCGTTTTATCACTGTGTTTTTACGTTTTTTTGATTTTTTTTCCATTAAAACGATTTTACTAATTTTCCAAACGCTTTTAAGTTTTTACGAATTTTTTACGATTTTGCTACGTTACGATTTTACGTTTTACGATTTTTAATTCATTTTCCGATTTTAACAACCTTGTTTGAGAGGAATCAAATGGGGCGACCCCTTATTACCATACATCTTCGTACTTTGTACGGAAAGCCTCTTACAAGCTATCTCCAAATAAGTTCAAGTTCAATGTGGAAATTGGGTAGACAAGACCCCCTTTCCTACCTCTTATTTGCAGATGATCTCATCTTATTCAATAGTAAGTCGAGCAAACAGGTGCAACTTGTCCAAAAAGTTCTCCAAGAATTTTGCCTTGCTTTTCGATCAAGTGGTTAGCCAGAATAAAACTCGTATTCACTTCTCCAAGAACGTATGTCGACAAGATGCGAAAAGAATATGTCAACAACTTCATTTTCAGGGAACTGAACATTTTGGGAAATATTTAGGCGTTCCATTATTACACGTGAGGGTTACGAATGACTCATATCAGTATCTAGTTGAATTGATCCAGAACAAGTTGTCAAGCTGGAAAGCCAAGTCCCTTTCTCTTGCGGGATGGATCACCTTGGCCAAATATTTTCTCAACGCCATTCCATTTTATGCCATGTAGACGGCCCAACTCCTCTTCTTTTGCACTAATGTAATAGAAAAGCCGATTCGAAGATTTTTTTAGGGCTATAATGATTCCTCTTATGAACTGAACCTAGTCAAATAGAGTAATATGTGCCAGCCTACTGACCATGGAAGAAGTGGTTTCAAAACTTTACAAGGATAAAACTAGATATTCCTGTCCAAACTGGCATTCCATTTAATTAGCTGGAGAGACCTTTTGTGGGTTTAGGTTCTAAAGGCAAAATACGAGTAGTTAGCGGCGTCTCCCTACTGATTTTAGACCAAGAATTCATCCCACATCTAGCGTAGCATTATACATGTATGGCCAAACACAAAGTAGCTTAGAAACTTAATGGGAGGACAACTCGGTTTTGGCTCTTCATGTGGGTAGGTGACATGGGACCCTTAAAATTCCTAACCTTCGCAGAGTTCCAAAACAGGACATGGAACACACCTTACACCAGTATATTGATGGTAGAGGGAACTGGCGTTAGGAACTATTCCAGCATCTCTTCCGATGCCACATTATCCTTCAAATTGCATGTATTATGTCCCAACGGATGGTGTAAACCCAGATTCTTACTACTAGATGCTAATGCCTCATAGAGACTTCTCGATTGCTTTGGCTTATCAGGCCAACTATGAGCTTTACTGGGAAGACGCACATAAATAATGAGAATGGGTCTGGAGATGGCTAGGCCTCCAATGGATACGTGTCTTCTTGTGGCTTAGCTTGAAGAACCAACTCTTGACTAATGCGGAGTGCATGAGGAGAGGAATGACAAGCATTGTGAGCTGTGGATTATGCCATGCACCATTTGAGGATCTTAATCACATTCTTCAGCGTTACCCAGTTGTTGTGGATTGTTGGACGCAGGTGCTTCCGTAAACTCGACTCTGAGTTTTTTTTCAAAACCCCTGCAGGATTGGCTTTGTTGGAACATTAACCCTCGTTGCATGGGAGTTCAATGGTGTTTGTTCTTTGGAACCCTCATATGGAGACTCTGGGATAATGGGAATAAAAGTATCTTCGTGAACGATTCTGCCTCTCTAGAGAGCATCATTATCTTTGTTTGTTCATTAGTTAACCATACTACTAGTGCTTCTGGTCTTATCAGATCCATTGAGAACTAGTCATTAAACATTATACTATGTAATGCCTATTGAGGAACTCTGTAACCCTGTAGATATTTGTTAATATATCTTCCTTTTACTAAAAAAACATAATTTAGATAATATAATTATGATTTAAGAACTAATTTTGGCATGGAATGTTTCCATTTAATAATCTCTCCACTGCCTCTCCATTAAGGTTAAACGTGCGATTTTGCAATAAGATATCGGTTCTCCAGCGCTTCTTTTGACTGCACCATGATTGAAACCAAAAACTCAGATAGCTTGTCACTACTGCTTTAATAATCGTTTTTCATTTTTTTTATGTAGAAATCCTTTTTAAGACAAACTCAAGTCTTCTAACATATGTAAAGAAACATAGTAGTTCTCCTTTACATTTCTAAAGAAAACGTGGTTGAGCATTTTATAGATTAAGATAAATTGTATGAGACATACAACTAAGGCAAAAGTCGAGAGATGGGGAATGAATGTGGGCACACCAAACTTGTGGACATGGTGACGAAGCATGGACGAGGGTGCGGCTGAGGCGATGTTTTTCATTTCAAGCACACATGAGAGGAGGTGAAGTTCTGATCTATGAAGTCCAATGGGCTACATTGAAGTGATGAAAAAATAATGGCCGAGATCTTACCCTATTAACAAAACTATGAATTTTATGGAAGGAGATCTTATCCTATTAACAAAACTATGAGTTTTATAGAAGGTGATCTTCTCCTTATCACATTTCTCCTTTTCTCTCATTGGTCAAATTTGAGCCGTTGATTGACAAAGTGAGAGAAAAGTAAAAGTAGTATTGTATTTGATTAGATGGATGCGATTTATAGATTATGAGAGATAATAAGAAAAGAATGGGGAAAGAAACCCAGCCCAAGTTTTACCTTAATGGAGGAGAGGCAATGAAAAAATTATTAAATGGAAACATTCCATGTCATACTAATTTGATTCCGCTTATAACTTCATATCAATAATATATACCCACTATTTTTTCTTCTAATCTTTTACCCCTCCCCCCCCAAAAAAAAAGAGCTCTAATCCGCCGGTAGAAAATATACTAGTGGTACTTTATTATTGTTAGAATTAAAAGGGTAAAAAAAAATAATAATAATAATAAATAGACCCACCATCTCTTAGAAGTCAAGTGGGGAGGAGTCCACATTATGTGCCAAGTTTTTATGTGTACATTAGAAGCTCATCCCTCTATTAGAGGGATGGACATTTTTTTTAAAATTTTTTTATATATTACATTTATTTATATTTAAATTATATACTGTTTTTTAGAAAAAAAATTTACCTAATATATTAAATTAATTAATTTTCATAATACTGGTATTACTTATAAATATCATTGAGTATAGGACTGAAAAATAATTAATTTGAGATATTGATTGAAATTTTTTCTTTAGAAAACAATATATAATTTAAATATAAATAAATATAATATATATATAAAAAAATATACCCTTCCCTCTACACCTAATGGGCACCTAATGTGGACTGTGGACTCAGTGGGGAGCTCTCATTGGCAGAAAAGCCATGATGCTACAGAGTTTGTTTTGGGGCCGATCTTAGGGCAGCAGGGAGCGGGGCATTTGGCGGCGTAGCTTAAGCGGGAAGCAGATATAGGGAGGAGTTTTTTTTTTTTTTGGTCAGAATATACAAGGAGCAGTTTAGATGTGATGCCAACCAGAGAAACAGTGTCTGTGTGAGAATCAGAAATCAAAATCGTGGGCGCAATGGGCAGTAGCTGGAGAAGAACTTTGGGTACTGTGAGGTCCTTCGTAAGCAATTCAATGGGCAGTGTTCGAGGAGGAACCAACCTCGCTTCTTGGCTTGTTGCCGGAACCCTAGCTTACTTCCTTTGGGTCAAGCCCTCTCGTGATCTTCACCGCCAACAACAGGTTTATCTCTCTCTACCATCCTCAATCCTCGTCCTTTACCCTTTTCACCTAATTGACTATCCATCCTTCTTAGGACAAGGCTGCTCTTTCTGCTTCGGATCCTCATCGCTATGTTGAGAAACGAAAACCCATTCCTGACCCTCAGGTTGCCCTAACGCTTTCTTTAACTTTTCATCCTGCTCCTCAATCTTTGTTTTTAATCCAGAGACGTTTCTCTTTGTCAGGAAACAGGATTGATATACGGGAAGAAGGGCAAGGAGGAAGCTGGTAGGAAGTAAGCCAAAGGTTGGACTCTCTTCGTCGTCGGCATCCCCTGCCTGTAGTAAGTTTGCGGAGTTCCACTGTTGTTTGGCGACTTAGCGCTCAAGTATTCTGAATTTACAAGAGTTGTTGACCCCTTTAGTTCTCTAACCTTTTTCGGAATACGTAATCGATACTTTTATATAATGCAATAAAGAATTGTTATGCCTATGTGCCCATTGGATTTAGCATTTTGAAGAATACTTTTTACAGAAGAGTTTTGTCTCAAACCTGGAAATAACTTTTGAAACCTAATCAACTTTCCAAACAGGCTTTATGTCTCGTCTCCTTCAAATAGTACTTGTCTATAAACCACCTCAATGGCCACCTCACCTATAGAATTAAAGCTATGTTGTTCTGGGAAAAATGAATCCATTTTGAAACGACAAATATTTATCACATCATGCTATGTGCTGCTTTGCGCTTTCCGAACATGAACTATTGGGATAAGGATTTATTTGTGGAGTATTTTTGGAATTTATGGGTAGATATGAGAAGAGGGGGCTGACAAATCTCTTGTTTGAGATTACTTCTAGACACCCTAACTATAACGTTTTTCCCCCTCATTACAACACTACAACAAATATTGATTTAATTTTGCTACTATCTAAATTTACTCAGCTTCGATTTAAATAACACTCAGCATATCATTAAAAATTTTGGAGAATTTTATATAAAAACGATTGAAATAGAAAAACTTTATGTAAAGCTGTTAAACTCATCAAATCTTAAATTGGGTCCATAACTAAATCTATAATATTTAAATACTAACTATTTTCTAACAAAACACCTAACCTAAGCATGTTCAAAATCTTTTAACCCATCACTAAATCTCCGCCACGAAGACACATAATATTTTATTCGATCAAAACTATCAAAATTATGGTCTGATCGCATCCGAATCAGGCAAGAGCCTGCTTGATCCTCATCCATCGTTTGATCCCTATCAATCAAATCAAAACAGGACCCAATACTATAATTAAAAACAAAAAGAGCCCCAGGATTCTAATTCTACAAACCTAGCAAAGCAGAAGACCTGTGAATGAATTGAATTTTCAAAAAGGGAAGAAAGAAGAAATCACTGGAGGAAAATTAGGGTTTTTGAAATTGTTGAATAGTTTTGAGAAATTTAGGAAGAAGGTGAAGCAGAAGTTGAACCCACAGCAGAAGGGTAATTGGAAAAATTTGTTGCTTATGAGTTTATCTTTTGCTGTTTATGTGTATATTTCCCTGAAGCTTGTACGTGATTGGACTTCTATTCCCAAACAACCATATGGTAGTTTGTTGTGTGTATACGCAAATTCTTCTAAGCATAATGAAAATCATGAAAATAAAATTGATACGTTCATCTTGCTATTTCTAAAACATGGTGAGTTTTCGTTCAAATGCTCTACTTCAAAGGAAGGCAAGGATGAAACTTGCATTTAAAGATTATAAACCCAACAGCAAAATCTGAAAAGAAGCTAGATGAAAATTGCTAAAAATCCATGACTTGGTCTACTTACGTTGATCACAAAAAATATTGTACTAATATGCTATACTGCCTTTGGTACATATATTAACTAAAAAGGATTAAGGAATCAAATGTACATATATTAACTAAGAAGAACTAAGAAATCACATGTAAAGATAGAACCAACTTTACCTTAGCCTTCTTTGCCAATTTTAACCCGAATTCTAAATTCTAATTGTCACATAATCTAATTAATAATTTGTTAAATTTAATAACTCAAATTAGAATTTAGGTATTTCAACCGTCTTCATATAAGGTTCTTCCTAAAAATTTCGTAGATAATAGAGAAATCCAAAATGACATAAGTAAATATTTTTTTTTCCCAATAATCTATATCTCGATAGCCTATATATATTTTTAGGGCTATTACATTCTCCTCCCACGAAGAATTCGGTCCCCCGAATTTAAAGATATACTTAGCTTTTCTATTAAACCATTTTTAATACTTAGCATATATCTTTGTTGACCCAATAAATAGCATGTGTCAAACAATGAGTGTTTTTCAATATACCTCATGCAAAGCAATTAATAAACCATAGATTCGGCACAGCCTCCCCCATTTTTGAATGATGCAGTGCCCTCATTGCAACCAAATGAGACAATGAAACAAGAATACACAGCAAATCAAAGTTCAGCGAAGAGGTATAGCAAAGCAAGGGCATAGTGAAACCACTTGTGTGTTATGTGTCCAGCCAACAGTAAAATCCACACACACACAAATCCATCCATCCCCACACCAAACTGCCATAATAGTGGAGTTCAACAATAATTTCTACCTTACTAGTTTGGTCCAGGAAGAAAACTTGCCAAGTTCAATGACTAATGGCAGTGAGGGCAACAACTCAAAACATACATACTTAGAAAATCTCAGCAGTCACTCAAAATTTCATGATTAAGATATATGAAGTGGCAGATTTAAGATTGTGGAGTTAAACCAACAATGTAAAGAGTGAAATGTAATCAACCGCAATAGTTCTCAAAGCCCAATTATACAGACCACTTTCAGCAACCAATTATTCCAAATCAAGTCATGTATTTAGAATCATTCACAATCACTCAAACCAGCCAACCAATGCTTCTAAACAATGTTTAAGCAACTTTTATTTCCAGCCATGCCTCACAATCACTGAATCAACTGTCAGCTCGAAAAGATCAGTTTAGATTGCAGCCGAAAGTTTAAGTAATCCAATTCAATTGTCAGAAAATAGGTCGTTACAAATAATGCAATAGAGCATATTCTTGTTCTACAAGCAGCAAATTTCAGCACAATTTCAGAGTCATGAAATTAACTTGTCTAGACTCAACGTACAAAGCAAAACTCAGACTACAGTTGGATAGGTTTAAATTCACAAGCTTCACAGAATTTCAGGATAGTCTCAATAATTTGCAGCCAAAAGTGTCCCAAGTGACACATAGGAAAATCAAACACACACAACTGCTGCAGGTTATTGTTATCCTAGCAGCAAAAAAACAGCAAAAATGAGTAATTCAACAATTGTCCAAACAGCTATAGTTCAAGTTTATGACAGCAAGAAATGCACAAGTCACAGTTCAACAAGTGCAACAATGAGCAACTTCTAGTAAAGTCAAGAGACAACAATTTTAGCAAGTGTAAATCAGATTTAGGTGACTGAATCTAGTCCCAAAACAGAAAGAGAAATCCCATTATGATGGAAATTTTAGGTTTGACAACAAAAATCCCGAAGTCACAGGTAAAAGATGTCATATGCACAAGAATTGCTCTCAAAATTTTAAGCTCAGCAATAATGATAGCAAGTCTAAAATTAATGAGTTATGCAAAATCAAAGAGTCATGTATTAGCTTTCTCAAAGTACAAGTCCAAAAATCTTCAGCCAAAAATGAGTTGAGTTTATGCGGTGGCTTAATGACAGCACAAAACAACTAAAATTCCCAAACCACTCTCAATGAGTCACTAACAGCAATACTGACACTCGCGGCAACAACCTAAATCACCTCAAATAGCAACAAGACTCAGGAAACTTACACTAAAGATTAGCTAGGTTTTCAGAACAGTATATTCAGTTCAATTCAACAAAATCAAGTAAATTCACAAATTGCAACTTGGAATAAACTGCAATAAGACCGCAACAATAATTCAGATACCACCTCAGTTATGCACTTGCAATTAATTCAAGAGAACATAAGCAAGGGAAAAGATCACCATTTCAGCTTCTTGCTCACGAGTTCAGCAAAAATTTAATTCCTAGAAGTGTGGCAAAATTTAAGAGGGCACAGCAAATAACAACGAGTGACAGCTTATATAAATCAAATTCAGCATAACAACTTCCCAACTGAAACATAACCCGAGTCTGCACATGCAAGTCATAGCCTCAGTGTCAGTGGGTCATGAATTAAGTCAAAGAATCAATGAAAAACTAGTTTCCACAGTGACAGAGTTGACCAGCAATAAGCACGTACCAAGCCAATTTAGAACAATCACCTCCCAATTAACCACAAGCACAGAACAATAAGCATAACTGCTGCAAAATTTCCAGAATAAGTTGCAGCAACCGCACTCTACAACCACTCAAAGCAGCATTTCAAGAAAGCTACAACTACTACAAAAACAGAAAATTGCTATTACCATTTTTTTTTAAATTGACCCTGATAAGTATATATTATTATTAGAACATGGAAACAATGACCCCAAATTGCCTTCACAAGTTTCAAAACAAATTACATCGAAATCTTCCAACAAAATCAATAAGGTGTCCACAAACATTCCATTGGGATAGGATTTTGGAAGCTACCATGACTGACAAAGTCTAGTTAATTATGAGAATTGTTGAGCAAGCCAGTAACCACTAACCAACAATTAAAGGCTCATCATATATATTTAAAACACTTGCCTGTCTTATGTCTCTAACATGAGATCTTGGATTATCCCTTTAATTAATTACATATAGCATGTTTTTGAACACTATAACATCTTGAACAGCATCTTGGATTATTCATAAAATTTCAGCATCTTGAACACTATAGTAGGTTTTGTCAAGGAAATTTAATTAAGGTTAAAAATGAGATTAAGAGATCTCAATTATAATTATTTTTTTAAGAAAGATGGATTGGGAGAGGTGCATTAAATTATTGGAAAAAAATTTCAAGTTGATATTTTCTTAACTATACATTAGTATTTGGTATTTTAGAAACAAGAAATAATATTGAGGCCATAATAAAGTTCAAATGGTGAAAATCAAGCTATATGTAATTAAAAAAAGGGAACAAGGGATAATAATCCAAGAAATATTAACATCAATGCCATTTTTTAGACAAGCTATCAGAGGAGACAAAAGATAGGGGGGACAGATATCTTGTTGGTGACAAGTCGCCTTATTCTTCATAATGTAAATGCCATGGATAAGCAATTATATATTAGAATTTTTACAACTAACATCTTTACTTTCAATTTCTGAATATCTAAAAATTATACATTATGAAGTCTCATTGATCAACTTTCAGCTATTTGATCAATGCTATTTGGTGAGAGCCATTGATCAATGCTATTTGGTATTGTGAAATCTCTGGCTAATGCAATAGGCATCATGAAGTCGCTTTAGTTTCGAAATTTCTACACACACACACACACGTACAATGAAAACTTGGCATCCTTTCAATCAAAAGAAGCTAAAAGCAGCATTAAGCTCAACAGAATTTCTATTATGCAAGATGACATATCAATTAAGGAATCGGAGGCAAAACATCATGTTGAGTCATACTCAATCAAAATCCTTCACCCCATGTCTGAGCTTGGCATCCAGACTACACAAGGGAACACAAACTAGCAGTAAACCAGAATCCCACATGATATTTGGTCACAGGACATGTCCACTTCCCAGTCCACCGCTCTACTACAGTTTTAAATTTCAAACCTTCAAAGTTTCTACCTCCGGTCGGTATATTAAGGACCAGGGGGATTATTTTATTAAATGAATGGACATTGACAAAACTTAATTTCAATTCATTGGGTTCTTTAGAGTGCAGATAGACCAAGCCCGGCTTTCTGCATCAAAGCCGCCAAGCACTGACCATCCCTGTACGTATCAGGCAAAGGGGGAAAATTTGTGTGTGTGAATTGAAATGAGATTTATGTTTTGGATAATTTGGATTACATTCGAGGAGTCCTCAAATCGCAATCCAACACAAACAGTACTAGAGAGGGAACACCGTTCCCAAGTACAACTATTTCTTCTCTTGCACATAATACCAGAGGAAAAGAAGACAAGGCGAAATTAACCAGGAAAGAAAATATTAATCATCCTAAAATAGATTTTTAGGTGACAATGGGCATGCTTGAGGAAAGCAAGTAAAACGGCAGCTGTGAACATCCTAAAGACACTTCTTATCCAGTTCATCGAAGTAAGGGTGTTCCATAGCTTTCTTTGCGGAAATCCGTTTTGAAGGTTCGTATTGCAGCATTTGCTGGGAATAAGAACAATGAAAAAAAAGATATCAATTGAGCGGAAAAAAGAAAGATCGAAGGCAGCAATAGTAAGAGGTAACTTACAGAGAGCAGATCCAATCCAGTCTCCTCCAAATTAGGAACAGCAGTCGTCAGATTTTGAGGGCTCCACTGGGGGTATTCATGCCAGTTCATTAGTTTACTAACGCCTGGCCAAATCTCCTCATTTGGAGTACCCAACAGCCTGCACGAAGACGTATAATGAGAAAATACGTGGTATACAGTAAAGCTATGTAATAAAAAATATTGCTGAACATGTTACCTAAATATATGCAGGAGCTGTTGCAGCTCAGAATCACCAGGAAAGAGGGCTTGCTTAGTGACTAGTTCAGCTACAATTCAAAATGAAAATAAATAAATAAATAAAACTCCTGCCAGATAAAAATTTAGCCAATTAAATTTTTTCAGGGATAGGAACTTATACCAAATATGCAACCTACAGACCACATATCCACCGCCATCGAGTAATGGGTTGCTCCCAAAAGGACTTCAGGAGCTCTATACCACAAGGTCAGGATCTGAATAGAGATAAGAAAGTTGAAAAATAAATGAGCCACTGATGAGTGATGATGCAAGGAAGCAAGGAAGAGGGAACACGTGCCCCACCTCATGTGTATATTTCTTAATTGGCACAGTAAATGCCCGAGCCAACCCAAGATCAGCTATTTTAAGCATCATCGTTTTGCGGTCCATCAATAGGTTATGAGGCTTCAGATCCCTTCAGAAATATCAGAAGAGACTATACATTTCAAATCTATCCAAAGGGGGAAGAGAAAAAAAGGAAAGAAAGGAGAGGTTACCTATGCAAGATTCCATGGCCGTGGCAGAAAGCAACGCCCTTGCAAAGTTGGTACATCAAGCTCTGCAATGAAAATGCATCCAGCACGCGTAAGACCATAATAAATTAGAAGTACGGTTCCACGCGATAGAAAATGTAACACTTACTTTGACTGTTGAAGCGGGGATGTTTTCTCCAGTTTGACGGAAACTGCGAATGAATTTCTTGAGATCTGTGTCCATGTACTCAAACACCAAGTACAACACCGTCTTTCCTTCCTTGTTCTGACCTTGTTTTACATCCATCAGCCTGGAGGAAATAATGAAATGCTTTACTTCAGACACGATATATTAAAATAAGGATGGACAACCTGTGGCAGAGAGATGGCAATGATAGTAATATTAAACTATTGAGACGATACAAGGCAGATAAACAAGGTGAGCAAGAGAGAACTGGAGTCGGGAGATAATCGGAATAAAGATTGAAAATCACAGAGATGAAAAATATGAGGATGGCGAAACCCTCAATCCCCAACTGAAGAGAGGGCAGGAGGGAGGGAAGACAAAGGAAAGAGACCTGACGACATGGGGATCCCTAGAGAGCATACGCAGAATGGAAACCTCACGGAGAGTGGTGGGAGGAACGCCTTCTTCATCCTCGTGCAGACGCGTCTTCTTGAGAGCAACGATCTTGCCAGTTGATTTATCTATTGCTCTGTACACCTTCCCATATGTCCCCTCTCCTACCTTCTCTAGCTTCTCGAATGCGTCCTTTGCCGATAGTGTGCTCGTACTCTTCTCCATTTGTTTCTCTCAATCTCTCTCTCTCACACACTCGCACATAAATTAGACGCATCGGTGAACTTTAACATGTAATTTATAGCCGGAATCTTGAATTGAGTCGTTGAACAACGGTCACATCTCTTTTTGAAATTCAAATAACATATTTGCTACGCGGTTGGCTCCGGGCGGACTCCCTGCTTTCTTTACCCATCTTAAGTTACGGCCCAAAAAATAGAAACAAAAAAGAGTTTAAGATCCTATTATATTAGGGACACAAAAAGCACATATCTTGGAGCGCTGGGCAGTTTTTATTTTTATAAAAATATGTTTAGGGGAAGTATTAATATTATTTAATAAATTCTATAAAAAAATAATTAATAAATTCTTAGTATTATTACTGCTACTAGTAATTTTCGATAAATATTAAAAGTTAAAGATTAGAAACATTTTCTGAATACAATTATACAACTAAGTTGCTAAAAACGCTTGCAAAATACTATTAAATAATCAAATATTCAATAATCATAAACTAACTTCACTAAGAACCAAATGACCTTTTCATATTACTTTTTGTGAAAACAAGGAAAGACCCCTATAATTTTTATTTATTTTTATGTGCAGTTACATTTTTTTTTTTTTTTGGGAATACTTAACGCAAATTGGAATTTGGGAATTTGAGGGTTACCTTACATAAAACATAACTAGTAACAAAAAGACAAATTCTTGCGAAAACAAAAATATAAAAAAACCATGGTAAGAGGTCCTCCAACATATTTTCATTCAAATGATGAGCTTTTTTAACTAAATAGTCAACACACTTAATCGCTTCACACAGTGTACATTAGGTTTCAAAGTCCCAATTTCCCTAAACCATACCTCTCACTCACCTCATCAAACAATTACATCTTCCATCTTTCATTATCAGCTGATATACTTCCAAAGATTTAGTGAAAGCAATAACCATAATAAAATCCTGCTGCTTACTTGTTTGAAGACCAGTTAGAAGACCGAATAGATCTGTAGAAGTTGAGGAAGCAAACCCCATTTTTACGTTGAAACCCTAGTAATAATCTCCTAGTTGAATATCTAATCAGGCCTCCACATGAGGTATTTCCCTAATCGTTTACCAAACTATTGCTTTCCAAAGTCTTCTGTTGGTGTCACCCATAATGTCTTAAACTCTCCTAAAGATCTTGTGCTTAAAACTTCATTAATTAGTGAACTCCATTAATCGATAGTTGCATCCATGAACTATTATGTTGGCTCATGCTTTGATGTCTTCCATAGCACTTCTTACACCTGTTTCTCCAAAGTGACTTGTATATGAGACTAAATTTAAAATCACGGTCATTTATTGAACCTTAGATTTTTTAGATTATTTGTTATATTTTGTCTTAGTTAGACTTACAAATCATAACAAAAGAAACTAAAAAGATACTTCCACACATTTCTCGCTAAAACCATGAAGGATGTGAAAAGTGTTTTACTCTAGTTGACAGTGACACTTAGAGGGACAACCTCATCAGTAGTTGTAATCCTTCTTATAACTTTGAGTTTGTAGGAAGCTTTTATGAAAGACTTGTCATAAGAAAAACTTGATCTTCTCTAGCGCTAGCATTGAGACATTTGACTGTGATCCCTCTGTTTTTTTTTTAGTTTTGCCTAAAAAAGTCAATTTTATTAATATTAAAATCAAATATTACACATACTAATAGTCGAAGCTAAGAAACATTCCACAAAACACCTAAACATACAACCTAACTCACTCCTTACCAAGCAACAAAACCTATAAGCAAACAGATAGCCTAACAGTACCCATATCAATATCTATATCATGTCTCTATCCCACTCCTTCCCTGTCATTTACAACAGTTATATTAGCAGAACCATTTCTGGCCAACACTTAAGTCACGGATCAAAATATTGCTTAAAGAAGATGGTATAAAATCTAACCAAACATGTTGGTACATCTTCTTTGCCGCATCAACTGCTACTCGATCAGCAGCTTTATTTCCCTGTCTCGAAACCATGGATAACGACACCCCATGCATAGACTCCAGTAAGACAAGAATCTCTGTCATTAAATCCCAACATTTCCAATTACAACCAGCTATCGTTTTGCTTTGGTCAATCTATACAAGAATTCATAATCTGTTTCTACAATTATCTTTGAGTCAAGAAATTTATTTCTATGGCATAAGGCTTCTTTCAATGCTATATTTTTACCATAAATGGGGAGGCTACCATCACAGTTCCTCCCACACAACCAACATGTTCTCCCTTATCATTTCTACACACCAAGCCTATGCCTAACGCACAATGACCCATCAACATTGATCTTCACAGAGGCAGCTGAAGGAGGCTCCCACTGCCCCTTCCTTTCTATGTCTTCCTCAAACGCCTTCCGGCAACATACATCTTTTGGTGCTTTTGCTTTCCAAAAGTCATCCACTTGAGTATTAACCAGGCGTACCACCTCCTTAGCATTTGGAAATTCTTCTTTGAACACCTAGCTACACCTTTCCTTCCATAACACCAACACATTGTGGCAAAGATTGTTTTCCTATCCCTGCCTTCTATAAAATCAATTTGGATACCAAAGACCTCAAACTTTGAATAAGAGTTAAAGATAAGCTTTTTCATACTTGACTGAAAGGCCTTAAACATTAGTGTTGCTCGAATGAACAAGCAACGAGAAAGAAAACTCATGTGTGTCTAACGCACAATGGCTTAAGCGCTAGCTTAGGTTGTTGCTTGTTGGCTAGAGACGTGTAATCATCCAAACCATCCCGTCCATGCAATAAGTCAGTTAACCACTCCTCACATCGTTTCATTGACCATTTGCTAAACTTCAAACCTAAGGGATAGCCAAACCAGCATAATTTCATCCAAGGACAAAAGAATAACATATGTTCCACAATTTCTCAGTCAGCTAAACATACAGGGCACAGGGGAGTAATAGCACACTTATATTTAAACAGAGTCTCTCTAGTAGCAACAACTCCAATCCCCAGCCTCCACAAGAAGTGTTGGATTTTTTGTAGGACTATAACTTTTCAGAGCAATTCAGAGGAAGAAAAAGACGTAGTTGGGTCTTTGGTTCTCTCATTGTTAATGCCAGCCTTAGCTAATGTGTACCTAGATTTAATTGAATAGAGCCTGTCAATGCTCGCCATCCAGACTGTATGGTCCTCCTTACTGATAAAAGGGATAGGAATTCTTAAAATCATATCCCTTTTTTCTCTACTGATTCTTGCACTAATAGCAATGAGATACTAATGCCCGTTATAGATCAGGTCTGCCACCATAATTCCTCCTCCCTCCTTAGACAGAATCTCATTGTGTAGTTTATAACCATTAAGTCTTGGAATCCATTGATCCTTCCTGACTTGGATACTTACGCCATTTCCCACCTCCAACACAATTCCTTTAACAAGAGATCCTTGCTTTCTAGTAAGCTAGACGATCCACATGAGGCTTGTTTGCCTTTTTCTGCTTCCAAAAAATTCCCTTAAGGATTTTGCATCACAATTCATTTGGCTTTACAAGCAGCCTCCACGCCGTCTTCGCTAAAAGGGCCTTATTGAAACAGATTAAGTCCTTGAACCCCATCCCTCCATCCCCCTTTTCTATCATCATGAACTTCCAACTTTTCCAGTGGATATACCTCCCTTCTCCCTTCTATCCCCATTAGAAATTAGAGACTAGGTTGTCTATTTCCATACAAGATTTTTTTGGAAATAAGAAACAAGTCATAGGGTATATGGGGATGGAGTTTGCTTTTGCTTTGATTAGGACCTCTCTTCCTATGAAAGTGAGAAGTTTCTGTTTCCAACCTTGAAGTTTTAACCCAATTCTATCCCTTACAACAACCAATGTCGTAGCCTTGGATCTTCCTCATATCACCGGCAGCCCCAAATACTTCCTAGCCAAATCTGAATATTTCACACCAAGATGGCCTGATATCTCATCTTTTATTCTTTTAAGGTATTAGTTGAAAAATATATATTTGATTTCTCCAAATTCATCATTTGCCCTGATGCTTGACAGTGGACCTCCAACATCTTCTTTACTACCCTACAATTAATCTCATCGGTCTTTAGGAATAATATTGCGTCATTTGCAAAAAAAAAATAGTGAGACAAGGTTGGCGCTTTCCTAGCTAACTTTACACCCTTCAAATCTTTTCTTTCAGTGTGCAATTGAATCATCAAAGACAACACCTCAAATGCAAGGATGAACATATATGGAGAAAGCGGAGCTCCTTGCCTTACACCACGTTCAGGATTAAAAGTATCTACTTTGTGCCCATCCACAAGCAAATTGAATCTTGTAGTAGCTATACACTTCATAATCCATTCCACCCATCCTTTACAAAACCCCATCCTTAACATCATCTTCCAGGAAATCCCATTCAACTCGATCATATGCTTTGTTCATGTCAATTTTCAAAGCAAATTCCCATTTGTTTCCTTTCCTTTTGAGCTTCAGATAATGGAATGCTTCATGTGTTGTAATAATGTTGTCTTGGATCATACGGCCATCAATGAAAGCCCTCTTATTAGGAGACACAATTTGAAACATCAAGTCTCTCATTCTACTAGTCAAAATTTTTGCAATGATCTTATAGGATAAATTGCAAAGCCCAATAGGCCTAAAATGATTCACCCCTTCTGGTTTGTCTACCTTTGATATAAGCACAATGTTAGTACTATTAATCTGATACAGACCAGCCCTTCCCTTAAAAAAATCCTGCACCATCACACAAACTTTTTTGCTCACTTCCTTCCAAGTTGTTTGGTAGAAAAGAGCTAAGAACCCATCAAATCTAGGTGCTTTATTAGCTCCTAATTGGAACACAGCTACCTCAATTTCCTGGTTGGTTACTGAGTACTAACATCATAAGTCTAGCATTTTCCATAGCAGTAATCACTTCCTTTACATAAGACAATGCTTGATCCATAGGCCGAGCACCTCTAGATTTGAAAAGGTTCAGATAAAATGCACAAAAGGACTTATTAATATCTTCCCTATCCTCCAGCCATGTCCCATTATCAGCCTTTAGACGCAGGATTTTATTTCTTTGTCTTCTTTGAATGACACTAGCATGAAAATACTTCATGTTCCTGTCTCCATCATTCAACCATGAGATCCTGGACGTTTACCACTAGTAAATTTCTTCCTCATTCCATGCATCATCAATTTGTCTAATCAAATCTTCTGCTTTTATCAGTTTTTCAGCAGACATGACACCCCTATGACAGATATTTAACATGCCCCTTAGTTGTTCTATTACTTTCCTGAAGTTAGGAAACTCCTTAATGCTCTATAGCATGAGTTTCTTCTGACATGCCTCTAGTCTACAGACTAGGTCCAATGCACCATTCTGTACATGCCCTACCACATCATTCCAACCTGTTTCTACAATCTGTAAAAAATTATCATGTTAAACCCAGTTGGCCTCAAAATTAAAGGATATGGCCCTCTTCTCCTCATGATAACAACAGTCTACAACTAAGGCATGATGATCAGATGTTATCAAGTCTACATGAAAGACCATAGCATGTTCAAAATCCTCCCTGAATTCCACATTGCCTAGGCACAGTCTAATTTCCCTCACAATACCATTTGCTCTCTTGTTGCACCAGGTGAATTTAGAGCCTTTAAATTCCAGATCCATTAATCTGCAATCCGATAGAAGACTTTGAAAATTAATGATTTTTCTGCATAGATCTTGGGTGCACCTTCTTTTTCAGTTTGGGATAGCAAGTCATTAAAGTCCCCAACTACCAACTAAGGCTCTTTCACATTTGCAGCCATTCTTTTCACCATATCCCAAATAGCCCTCCTTTCACCCTCCTTAGGTGATCCATAGATGAATGAGATAAGAGCAAGTACTACCAAGCTACTTGATCCAATCGAAACATGAATGAGATTAAAAAAGAAGACTCATTTTTCTGTGAGTAAAGACTATAATTTTTTGTTGAGATTTTATAGTAAGCACTTCTATTTATTTCAAAATACTTTTTATATTTCTACAAAATATTTGATAATATGTGCCCAGTCCATGTTCCACTCACGTAAGGGAAATTACCGGATTTCCACGTGGCTTGTCATTTTCAGCATGCCTTGTCATTTTCAGCATGCGCCCACTTCTCCTCTTTATTCATTTACTTATCCAACCTAAAGTTATTGTTTCTATACTTGAATTCTCTCCCCCTCAAATAATGTCTTTCAATTCTCTCACTCTCAAATAATGTCTATTTGGCACACCCGCGTTAATATTATAATTCCAACAAAATTTGTTTTATTTTAAATTGTTTATGTGTATTTTTGTTAGACCCTTCCCCGTACAGCAACTTCTGGTGATTGAAATTCTTGTCACGAAAATGAAAAAACCCTATAGTGTTCCAACAAAAAAACAAGGAGAGAACCCTACGGATTTTAGTTTTTACTCGTATAATTTTTCCTTTTAATTACATTTAAAGTTAAATTTATGTTATTTATATTTCAACATTACTTGATTGAATCTTTTTACGAGTATTTTAGAAATTTTAACAAAATTGATGACAGAAATATAAAAATAATCTAAATCTAACCATTAATATGAAAAACAATCGAAAATTTCAAATTAATTGGATTATATAGAGCTAGAACCATGAAAGAAAATAACAAATTAAGGGCGTATAAATCCAATCCATCTAATCTACATATTACAAGAGCTATCATTTTAAAGTACCAAGGTGTATTTAACAGAGTTCAATTCAGGAATAGAAAGAAAATCACAAAGAAAGCTCAGAATACAAGAAAGTTTATTTTCATCTTTGTTCTCGAGGCTCGGGATCTTCTGCTGTTTACGAACGACTGCAGCACCGCCAAATAAGCCAATATCTTATTTCTTGCCCCTTGTAATGCCACCCTTCTTAGGCCTTGCTGTTCCATGATTGCCAGAGGCATTACTTCCGACTCCAGAATTAAATAGGAGACCAGGAGGAGATTCTGTTGGCAGATGATGCCCACGGACCATAGCAGGGAACCCAGCAGCAGGGATTCTGTGAAACGACAATACAATCCATAAATGGCGATTAACTAAGAAGAATTTCAAGATAATGACCGGCAGAATAACAGCTGTGTCATCCCACCACCGAAAAATATTTATATTGGGAATGATAATCCAAAAAAAAAAAAAATTACAACAAATAACCAAAAGGTCAAAATTAAAACACCGTGAAGGCTATTATGAGGGACAAAGAAAGAAAAATGACATATTCGCCAGAGAAATGATTGCGTATTTCATTCTCGTAGTTCTACTGCACAAAACCTCAATGAATTATACACTAAAATCTATAAGGCTCCCACTGCATTTCAATTCTATAATATGCTATCAAGGATACATGCTTAACAAGCTTCAATGCTCAATAAAGTAATAATAATCCCAACAGACGATACTGAAAAAACCAGCAAAAGCAAAGAAAGACCTGGCTAGGGCCCAATCACAAGCCATCCAATCTTGAAATCAAATCAATCAAGCAAAGTTGCCTTCACATAAAAGTAGCCGATGACCCCTCCCTCCCACTTCTAAAATATAATGCTTCAGGCAAAACAACAGAAATTAGTGAATGATATTTAATGCGCAAGCCTTACCCAATAAGAGCACGGCAGACTCCAGCTTGGTCACAGAAGCACCAAATGCAGTGTTTGATTGTAAATAAAAACGTAAGGCATGGTTTTCAGCATAGCAGCACTGAAGTAAATACCCCAGTTTTCTGCATTCCCCCTCAAGATACCTGGATTTCATCTCAAGATTCTTCACATACAAACTTTTCCTTTCCCTCGATCTTACTGCAGCTTCCCTATTCCTCATCTTCCTGAAAGTCAGATGGAGAACACAATTGATATGCTTATTGATCTAGAATAGAGAAAGGAGATGTAGAAGAGACACAAGAAAGGGAGAGTAGAAGAGAGAAACAAAGGAGAGCTCCTAGGCTCTCACACACTGTATTATTTCTGTCAAGTCTGCAAAAACTGATGTACAATGAGAGGATGAGCTATTTATAACATAATAGCCTCCTTCAGATCCTAATCTAATAGTTAGTAGGATAATTACATAATTATCCTACTAACTGTGCAATCTACATTTAAGTCCCTAGATATTCTTTACACATGGTCCCTAAGTGCTATTTAGAGTATTTTCTATATCAATGCCCCAAAAAATAACCCTTGTCCTCAAGCGTTTGACAAAGGAAACTCCGAAAATTGATGCTTCAAATTATACAAAGAAACGCACGTGGCTTCTTCCTCCGGATAGCCTTGCCATTGCACCAATACTTTAGTAATGATCCTTCTTTTCTTCCTACCAACATGCTGTGACAGAATTTGCCGAGGGTAGAAAGAATTCGGGATTGCCAGTCACTCAATTAGTGGATGCCTCTGCTTAACACTTGGGTCAGGACATAACTTCAGCAAAGAAACATGGAAAGTAGATTGAATCCTTGTTTCAAAAGGCAATTCCAGCTTATAGGCCACTGGACCTATTTTGTCCAGCACCTTACAAGGGCCAAAGAAGCGAGGAGCTAATTTCTGATTGCTTCTCATTGCTGCAGAAATCTGTCGATAGGACTGTAATTTCAGATATACCCATCAACTTACCTCAAATTCCCTATCCGTCCATTTCTTATCAGCCTTCTGTTTCATAGTGCTCGCTGACCTGTGGAGGTGGTGCTTCAAAACAGCAATCATCCTCTCTTTAGCATCAAAACTTCTATCAACAGCTTCCACAGTCGCTAACCTGGAGATATAGGGAACATAAACCGAAGGTTTTTGCCCATATAGAAGCTCATGAGGAGTAGCCTTGGAGGAGGAATGATAATTAGTGTTATACCACCATTCAGCTAAGGCTAACCATTGATTCCACTCCTTTGGAGCTTCTCGACACATGCATCTCAAATAGGACTCTGGACACCTAGTAAGGACTTCAGTTTGAACATCACTTTGAGGATAAGCTGAAGATAAGCTTTGCCTTAATTCTTTTAAACATGGGCCTCGCCCCAAGCAATTTTTTTTTTTGCTTTAATTATTTTATTTTATTTTCCTTTTTTTCTTTAACACTTTCTATATTTATACATATATATTTTCTCTTTTACTTATAAAAACATAATTTGGTATTATATCTCTAAAATTTAAATCCTTCCATGCAAATTCCTTAGACTAAATAAATATATGTAAATCTATTTTTAAATAATAAATACAATTTTATCTATTAAATATAATTAATTAAGGATTTTATTGTTTATTAATTTTTTTTAATAATCATTTAACTTTCTTTTCAAATTAAAATTTTTATCTTCAATTATCTTAATATATACAAATAATATGTATACCTAGTATTCAATATGATTCATGCATTTTTCAATCACTTTCCATTTCAACTGACTTTTTAAATAGTAATCCAAACATTTATCAATTTAGAAAAAAATCACTTCTGCAAAAGCCAAACAGGCAATCCAAATACAAATCACATTTGCAACCTAACTTTTTTCCTACCGACTTTTGCAAAAGTCATACAGCTTTTAAGCCACCACTCTCACTGCTAACTCCCTTAGTCATTCTATCAACAATCAACAATGACCCATATCACTTCCTTACCCCCTGATTTAGGCAAGCCTTATTCCCAAACTTTACTTGGAATTAGAAGTGGATGCAATAAACCAAGTGCTGCAAGCATTTCATATTTGCACCTAGCACACGTATCACAAGTTCCCAACCCTTAACGAAATTCCCAACATCTTTGTGTAGATTTTTCCACCAAAACAACCCTTCGACTTTATAATAAGTCCCTTGGATACCTGAATGGCCTCCTTGAGGACTAGAATGCAGCCATTCCAGCAACTTCTTGAGGGCAACAACATTTCCCACAACCAACCGATTATTCTTTCTTAAATAAGAGTCATCCCATGAATAAGATTGAAAGATTCCATTTTTTCCCTTTACCTTAGCAAGGACAATAGCTATATCTAAATCCAAATCCCAACTTTGTTGGATTTCTTCCATTAATTCAAGGGAAATAGTATCCAAAGAGATTTGCAAAATCTGAGAACCATGCAACCTAGACAACGCATCAACCACCATATTATCATTTCCCTTTTTGTATTGAATCTTATAGTTATACCCTAAGAGTTTTGCTATCCAATACATCTAAAATGGAGTTTTTTAATTTCTATCCCAAGAGATATTTGAGACTTTGCTGGTTAGTCCTAATAACAAACTTGCCCCTTTCTAGATATTGGTGCCAATATTCCACCGCTTGCACAACATTCAATAATTCTTCTTCATAGATAGAGAGGCTTACATGTTTAGGAGACAACCTTGCTAAAATAAGCCAAAGGCTAATCTTGTTGCATCAATATAACACCTACTACCCCTCCACAAGCATAAGTTTCAACCACAAAATCCTTGGAGAAGTCCACTAATGCTAAAATAGGTGCTCAAGCAAGGGCATATTGCAATTCTTAGAAGGATGCAATTGCTAATTTTGACCACTTAAACCCCTCTTTACATAATAAAAGAGTTAGAGGTTTAGCTATCGATCCATACCCTTGTATAAACCTCCTATAGCACCTAGCCAAGCCAAGACAAGGAAAGCCCTCGACTGTTTTGCTGATTTTGGTTCAGGCCAATCAGCCACAGCCTGAATTTTCTCGGGATCTATAGCCACTGGCCCACTGTGGCCTCACTGATTTATGTGACCCAAATACTCCACACTCTTAGCAACAAAAGTACACTTACTCCTTTTGACAAAATAGTGGAATACTTCCTCAAGATGTTGAGCATGTTCTTGTGTGTCAGCACTATAAACCAAAATATTATCAAAGAAAACAATAACAAACTTTCTTAATAGAGTTTTAAAAATATCATTCATTGCACCTTGAAAAGTGACTGGTGCATTAGTCAATCCAAATGGCATAACTAGCTACTCAAAGTACCCGAAATGTGTCTTAAAGGCTGCCTATTAACAATCCTTTGGTTGCATTCTTATTTGGTGATAACCAGCTATTATGGTTTTAAATGTTTAGGTTTAGAAATAGGAGAAGAAGAGAGCTTAGAGATCAAGAAGAAGAGAGTAGAAGAGAGATAGAGAAGAGAACTCCAAAGGTTCTCACACAACTGAATTCTGCAAGGTCATGATTAACATGATTGGACAAGTATGAGGATTGGGCTATTTATAATGAGATAGCCTTCCTCTAATCCTAATCTAGTAGTTAGTAGGATATTATAACACTTATCCCACTAATTATGAATGTTTACAAGTAGGTCCCTATAGAATGTTTACAATTAGATCCCTAAGTACATGCTATGCTTATTTATATATCAATGTCCTCCTTAAAACAACCCTTGTCCTCAGGGGTTTGGCACCTGAAACTTTGGAAATTGATGTTTTAAGTTGAACAAGGACACCCATGTAGCTTCCTCTTCCGGGTAACCTTGCCACTGAACTAGCACTTCGGTAATGATCCTCTTGTGTTTCCTCCCCACTCTGAGATAATATTTGTTGAGGATAAAGTGAACTTGGAACAACTGGCCAATCAATAGGAGGGTGCCGTTGTTTAACACTCGGATCTGGGCACAATTTCAACAAGGATACATGAAAAGTAGAGTGAATCCTTGTTTCTGGAGGTAACTCTAGCTTGAATGCAACTGGTCCCACCCTTTGCAACACCTTGTATGGACCATAGAAGCGAGGAGCAAGCTTTTGATTGCTTCTAGTAGCAACTGAAACTTGTCGGTAGAGCTACAACTTCAAAAACACCCATTGCCCCACCTCAAAATGCCTATCCGAGCGTTTTTCATCTGCTTTTTGCTTCATTGTGTTTGCTGATCTATGGAGATAATGTTTCAAAACAGCTAACATCTTTTCTCTTGCTGTAAAACTTCGATCAACCGATTCAACCATTGCTGTTCTAGGTATATATGGAGAGTAAACAGCTGGTTTTTGCCCATATAGAAGCTCATGTGGAGTAGCTTTGGTGGCTGTATGAAAAGTTGTATTATACCACCATTCTACTAGTGCTAACCATTGACTCCACTCCTTGGGAACCTCCCAACACATGCACCTCAAGTAAGACTCTAGGCATTTATTAAGTACCTCCGTTTGACCATCACTTTGAGGATGATAAGCGGAAGAGAGATTTTGCTTCACCTTCAATATCTTCAAAAACTCCTTCCAAAAGTTGCTCAAGAACAAAGGATCTCTATCACTTATGATTTCAGCCGGTGCACCGTGCAATTTATGAACCTGGTCTAAAAACACTTGTGCCAAAGTAGAGGCTGAATAAGGGTGAGAAAGAGGTATAAAATGGGCATATTTAGTCAATCTATCCACAATTACCCATATTACCTCTTTACCTCCTGATTTAGGCAATCCTTCAATGAAATCCATGGAAATACTCTCCCAAACCTTGCTAGGAATAGGAAGAGGCTGAAGCAATCCAAGTGATACTACCGTTTCATACTTGCATCGAGCACATGTATCACACCCTCGAATGAACTCTTCAACATCCTTATGTAGATGTTTCCACCAAAATAGGCCTTTTACCTTGTAATAGGTAGTTTGAACCCCTGAATGGCTCCCTTGAGGGCTTGAATGTAGCCAATCCAACAACTTAGTTTTCAATTCAGCAACATTACCAACCACCAAACGGTTCTTCTTCCGCAAACAAGTGTCATCCCATGTATAGGAATGAAAGATGTCGTCATTTTCCTTCACTTGCACTAGTATAGCAGCTATGCCTTGATCTAATTCCCAACTTTGCTTGATTTCCTCCATTAATTCAGGTGAGGAAGTATCCAAAGAAATCTGCAAAATCTGAGAACCATGCAATCTAGACAATGCATCAGCAACAACATTCTCATTTCCCTTCTTGTATTGAATCTCATAGTCATACCCTAAGAGTTTTGCTATCCAATACATTTGAAAGGGAGTTTTCAATTTTTGTCCCAAAAGATATTGTAGGCTTTGTTGATCAGTTTTAATCACAAATTTACCTCTCAAAAGATATTGGTGCCGATGTTCTACCGCTTGCACAACAGCTAATAATTCTTTCTCATAGATAGAGAGGCTTACATGTTTAAGAGCCAAAACCTTGCTGAAATAAGCTAAGGGTTGACCTTGTTGCATCAAAACAGCACCTATTCCTCCTCCACATGCATCGGCCTCCACCACAAAGTCCTTAGAAAAGTCAGGTAAGGCCAAAACAGGTGCTGAAATAAGAGCTGATTGCAATTCTTTGAAGGATGCAGCAGCTGCCTCCCCCCATTTGAACCCCTCTTTTCGTAATAAAAGGGTTAAAGGCTTAGCTATCGAACCATACCCTTTGATAAATCTTCGGTAGTACCCAGCCAAGCCTAGGAAAGCCCTTAGTTGCTTTGCTGATTTTGGTTCAGGCCAATCAGCAACTGCTTGAATCTTCTTGGGATCCATAGCTACTGTACCTTTGCTGATTATATGCCCCAAATACTCCACACTTGTTGCACCAAAAGTGCACTTGCTCTTCTTAACAAAGTAGTGGTGCTTTTGCAAAATCTGTAACACTTCTTCAAGGTGCTTAGCATGTTCTTGTAAATCAGCACTATAGATCAAAATATCATCAAAGAAAACAAGAACAAACTTCCTTAATAGAGTTCGGAAGATATCATTCATTGCACCTTGAAATGTAGCCGGGGCATTGGTCAAGCCAAAAGGCATCACTAGCCATTCAAAGTATCCCGAGTGTGTTTTAAAAGCTGTTTTATAGCAATCTTCCGGTTGCATTCTAATTTGATGGTAACCAGCCCTCAAATCAAGTTTAGCAAAACACCTAGCTGCATGTAGCTCATCTAATAGATCTTCAACTAGAGGAATAGGGTATTGATTCTTTACCATTTTCTTGTTGAGTTCCCGAAAGTTAATACACATCCTCTATGACCTATCCTTCTTTTTGACTAGCACAATAGGAGCTGAAAAAGGGGATGAGCTCTCTTGAATCACCCCGGTTTGAAGCAATTGAGTCACTTGCTTCTCAATAACATCCTTTTGGCCTGCTGAATATCGGCAGGGCTTGAGACTTATGGGATTTGTACCCTCTTGGAGCACAATGGGGTGGTTATGACCAGCCCTTAGTGGAGGAAGGCCTCTAGGCTCATCAAATAGGCTCTCAAACCTTCCAAGTACTCTCTGAATCTCTAAGGGCAGATCTGTACTTCCTGCAACGTTAGTATCACCAATAGCATAACAATATGAAATTTTAGGCAAAGGTTGCAAAAGTTGTACCAAATACATTTGTGGACCAAGGTGCTTGTTACCCCCTAGTTTTGTGGATGAAACCACTTTTAGGGAGCTTGTAGGACTTGCTTGCAATTTACACAATTTTCCCCTATACCAAAATTGCATAGAGTTTCTCATAATCCCATAAGGCACTTTTGATAGTTTTCAGCCATGTTAAGCCCAACACAATGTCAAATGTTTGTAACTTGATAATTCTAAGGTCACAAACAAAATCCAGACCTTGTATCTTCCATCTAAAACCATGCCAAACACCAAAAACTTGTAATTTCTGACCACCAGCAACTTGAATAGCAGCAAGAGGGTGTTCTGAACCCTTCCATCCCATTTTTACAGCAAAATCATAATCCACAAAATCATGTGTACTCCCATTATCAATCAATACTTGGATCGGCTTCTTGCCCACATGCCCTTATATTCTCATAGAATCATTTGTATCAATGCCATTAATGGCATGCAGGGATATAAGAGGAGCAAATTCATCTTCTATATCTTGTTCAGGTTCGGTTTCCAGGGGCCCTTCATTGTCTTCCACTAATTCCATGAATTGTAGCCTTATTCTTTGTCTTTGGGGGCAAGAATGATTTCTTGTAAATGGTTCATGACAATAAAAACATAAATTCTTGGCCCTATGGTCAGCTTCATCTTCTGCTGAAAGAAGTTTGGAATTTTTCCACAATTTTTCCACTGTATTTTCGGCCAGATTGGTGTTTTTCGCTGGGTCCTGGACAGTAACAGTGGAGTTGTTGATATTTTTGTCATAAGTGCTTGTTTCTTTAAGCTAGGTCCCACTTCTTTGATTAAAGATCCGACCCATCCCAGCCTGCAAATTTAATCCCTGCGAAGTCACCGAAGCCGAACTCCCTTCGTGTTTGCTTCCTCGCTCACCCCATGCCTTGTCTTCGGATCGATTGATGGCCACCTCCTGTAATGTTGTGAGTCATTGGGCCTCTATGAGTGATCTGGGATTGAACATCTGTACAGAATCAGAAATTTCCTCCTTCAATGCCGCCACGTAGATGTCGACCAGATACTCTTCTGAGAAGTCCATCTTTGCTGAAATGGCATCGAATCTGGCATTAAATTTAGCCAACATGCCCGCCCTTCTGCTTCAATCTTGCGAATTCACCCATCGGTTTGTCGTCTGGGAGGCTGAAGGTGTTGCGCAACATGCCGACGTACTCTGCCCAAGTTGGAGGCCTTCGCCATCTTCGCTCGGCCACAACATGCCAGGAGAAGGTGGCTTCATCGAGGCCCATAGAAGCCATGGTCACTTTTTCCTCTTCCTGAGTACCGTTAAGATAGAAGAACCTCTCACAATGCAGGATCTAGTTATCGATGTCACGGCCTAGGTAACGTGGAAAATCCATTTTTGTAAAGTGGGTTGGCCGATGATGATCTTCCCCATTGCCTCGGCCATTGCCCATGCCTGGGGGTCGCTGCCTTCATTGTTGTTCACCGATGGCAGTCGCATTAATCACTGGGCCAAGTTCTTGTCTCAAGGCAATGATCATATCTTGAAGATCATTGCTATTCTTGGTCAATTTTTCATCCAATTCTTCACTTTTTGCAAGTTTCTGAATTTGCTCTTCAATGGCTGTCACCCTCTCTTCCATTATTCTTGCTGTATTGAATCGGGTGTTGACCATCAACAATCAATCTTGCTGCTTCTTTATTTTTTCTGGGCAATTCACAGCATCACCCAAAACGTTTCTTGTTTCTTTTCTTGAATTCTTAATGAATCCTAATTGCCCCACTCGTGTCTGGGCATTCAAAAAAATGAATCGGGGTACTGGGTAATGATCCCAAAATTCGGTTTTTCTTCTTTTTGCGTTTTACTTGCTTCTGTCCCAACCAAACAGAACGAACAGAACCAAATAGACAACAGAACAGAGAAGATAGAAACAGAATCAGACGATAGGCACAGAACATATCAGCAGAAGAAGGCGGAGGAACGTTTCCTCTGATACCACTGTTATGGTTTTAGATGTTTAGGTTTAGAAATAGGAGAAGAAGAGAGCTTAGAGATCAAGAAGAAGAGAGTAGAAGAGAGATAGAGAAGAGAACTCCAAAGGTTCTCACACAACTGAATTCTGCAAGGTCATGACTAACATGATTGCACAAGTATAAGGATTGGGCTATTTATAATGAGATAGCCTCCCTCTAATCCTAATCTAGTGGTTAGTAGGATATTATAACACTTATCCCACTAATTATGAATGTTTACAATTAGGTCCCTAAGTACATGCTATGCTTATTTATATATCACCAGCCCTCAAATCAAACTTAGTAAACCACCTAGCTGCATGTAATTCATCCAAAAGATCTTCGACTAGAGGAATAAGATATTGATTCCTCACAATTTTCATATTTAGCTCACGGAAATCAATACACATCCTCCAAGACCCATCCTTCTTTTAACCAAAAAAATAGGGGTTGAAAAAGGAGACACGCTTTCTTGAGTCACTCTTGTTTGAAGCAAATCAGCCACTTGTTTCTCAATGACATCATTTTGAGCTGTTGAATAATGATATGGCTTGAAACTAATAGGATTTGTACCTTCATGGAGAACAATTGGATGATTATGGCCTGGCCTTAGTGGACAAAGGCCCCTAGGCTCGTCAAATAGACACTCAAACCTCCAAAGTGACCTCCGGATTTTCTATAATTTCAATAGCATGAATATTACAACCATATGAAATTTGAGGCAATGGTTGCAATAACCATACCAAATACATTTGGGGACCATGTTGCCTATTAACCCCCAATTCTGTAGAAGAAACCATCTTAAGGGCGCTTGTTGGGCTTGCTTGCAATTCACACAATTTTCCCCTATACCAGAATTGCATAGAGAGTTTCTCATAATCCCATGAGGTACTCTAAATAGTTTGCAACCTAGTCAAACCCAATACAAGCTCATGTCTGTTATAAGCTCATGTTATAAGCCTAACGTCCATGCATGTTTGTTATAAGCTCATGGTATCTGATTTCCAAGAGATTGGAGCCAAGATATGAAGTTGCATGTCATTGTTTTCAACTTTGCTACTTGGTCTAAAAACAGAGCATGATTTTCATGTCGTTTGCAAGGGTTAAAGATTGAGGTTTTCTGTGAAATTTTTATAGGAGATAGTACTCTCCTTAAGCTTTAAAACGAGTTTTGAATCACCTCAAATAGAGGTCTGTAGCTTGAAATATGATTTTTGGAAGCCAACTCATGAATCTAGAAAAAAAATCTAGACCTTGTACTAACTCATTAATTTCAAGTGAGCAAAAACCTGAGTAAAAAACATCGTTTGATCATGAAATTTTTCGAGCTTGTAGTTAATATGCTAAGCTTTAATTTGGTAGATAGTTTGTAATTTTTGGAATTTTCTACAAAAAAGTTATAATTTTTACAAACTAGCCTATGTTTTTGGAAAGTGATATCTGGACAATCGCGTTGTGAAAAGAATTTGAATAACTAAATGAAGTTAAAAAATTATGAAACTTTCCATAAACAAAGAGGACACATAGAACTATAATTTGATAGATGGTTTGCATTTTCTGAAGCTATGTGCAATGAGATATTTATTTTTAAAGTTAAGTTAAAGTCCTGGAAGTTTCAACTAGATAGTAAAGATGTTTTTAAAATCTAAGAACAATTGGAATACGATAAAATTATGAAACCAATTTTCCTTGAAAGTAGACTTAATAAGGAGTTCATAGGTTTTTGAAGCACCTAAATTGGATACCTAGAACTCCATATATGAATTTTTGAAGTTGGACTATAAAAACTGGTAAGTCTCTGTTTCCAAATTGGGCATTCATTTTTCGTGTGGAATTTTGATTGGGTATTTGTTATCCATTCACCCCGTATTTTCAGGAAATAAAATTCACATGTTAAGCTTTAATTTGATAGGTAGTTTGTAATTTTTGGAGCTCTATACAAAAAGATATGAATTTTACAAACTAACCTAAGATTCTAGAGAGTCATCTGCACAATGCTTATGTTTTCAAAATATGGGAATTTTCTCAGCCACAAATCAACTTGGTGACTTTAATATATGAAAATAGACTTATCAAGTGAATTGTAGAAATTGGCATCACTCAATTTGGAGTTGTATAAACCAAGTTATGAATTTTCTAAATTCTCAAAAAAGTTAAATGCTGAATTTTTTAAAAGTCTAAGAATAATCACAAAGGGATAACTGTTTGGTATTGTTTGCTATTGGGATTCCTCATAATCTCACCCTCCACTACCAACTAATAGGCAGGTGAGCAAAAGAGAGAAGTGCAGCATAAGGCTCAAAGAGGAAGTGTTGCTTGAAGATGGCCTAACTGATGAATAATTGAAGAATCGAGGGACGACAGTGATTAATGTGTTTTAATTTGCATTGTCCGCAAATAAATGAAAACGTATATAAGTATAAACCTATGAATACCCCTATTATGTAATCAAAAGTTTAAGTTGTATCAGTATGTTTGAATTATTTCTGATTTTGCCCCACATCTGCGTATGAGTTGCGTAAGATTATGTGCAAGATTGCCAACACCCCCAGGGCAAGTGTGACAAAAGGGAGAGTAGAAGAGAGAAAGAAAGGAGAGCTCTTAGGCTCTCACACAATGTATTATTTCTGTCAAGTCTGCTAAAACTAATGTACAATGGGAGGATGGACTATTTATAACACAATATCCTCCCTCAAATCCTAATCTAGTAGTTAGTACATTAACTACATAATTATCCTACTAACTAAGCAATTTACACTAAGTCCCTAGATATTCTTTACAAATGGGTCCCTAAGTGCTATTTAGAGTAGTTTCTATATCAACAATCCTTAGAAATCTAAGGATACTAGATAAAAACAGGGATGGGCCCATTATGTTTACAACGATATATTTATACAAAGAACAAGTAAATAAAACCAAGTAGAAAAGAAGAAAAATGTTCTATCAGTAAATTTAACAGCAAATAACTGTTTAATGTTCAACTTGTTATATCATAAATCCTTTTCTTGACTTCTGCACCAAGAATCAAGCTTGATTGAATTAATTGTTTACACATTATGATGAGACAAGGTAGCCAGTCTAGGTTGAACAAAATTAGTTATCAGAAAAGGAGTAGGTAGAGGGAAAACACAAATCGCAGCTAGTAGGTAAAACGTATAAAGCACATTAATCCCTTTCGAAATTGAAAGGAAGTGGCAAAAGCATGCGGAAGTGCAATTGTCGGGTGATAAAGTATTTACATGCACAACCTTCCATTTTCTTGGGACACGGTGCACAAGTCGCTTTCGTGACAAAGGTATTTTACTACCCTCCATGCGAATTGGTTATTACAAATTCACAATTACACCCCGCCACATTTATCCTAACGATTACTATATCAGGCCTGATATCGCGAAAATAAACAACTTTCAACCAAAAAAAAAGGAGTGAAGATAATGGCGGTAAAGTTTGACCGATAATACTCCTAGTTTGAATAAGAAAATGTTAAAAACCAGGTAATCCCACAAAAGTGACGCACAATGTGATCACATGCGACTTAACTAAAGTTGTAAAGTTGGAGTGGGAAAGAAAGCAAATGACAAATAGGTTCTGCATGTATTTATTCGGAAACAGCACTCATACATCCGAATACAAAGAAAACTATGGTTTTACGATGCCTTAGGCTATGTCTACAAATTTACAAAGGTATAAAGTTGTAATAAGCGAAATAGCAAATAGTGTAACACTTCCTTGTGTGGAAGTACACCGATGGAAAAGAGAGATATTGATAGAAAAGAATCTCGTAATTTTGTTTTATCAATATTTCTCGTAATTAGAATGTGACTGTAACATAATTATATACCAACTGTAATTGTAACAATTTCGGGTTATGACGTTCCAGGATTACTATTCAAATCCTTCTATTACCATTCCGTCCCATCGTCAAAATAAATTAAAGCGGTACCTGGTACTCTTTCTGGAAGCAGGATAATCTACGGCAGGCTCGCCCTTCTTATCCTGGTCCAAAGGAGAATCAACGGCAGGTTCACCGGAGGAATTAGGATCCTGCTGGTCCTGGCCGACAAGTATGTCGGCCAAGAACTTATCACAAAACTCTTTAGCACTTGAATCGGAGGGGGTTTCCAAAACGGGGTTGTCGTTGTCATCCATCAACAAGTTCTGAATCTCAAGCACGTAATCATGGGACGGATCAGAGAAAGGCCCATCGGCAACAACTGGGGAGAGCAGACTCTCATTGGAGATGTTGCCCCACTCAATTTGTTTGATTAAGTCGTCAGCAGCCGCAAGATCATCCATGAAGAAATAATTTTAGTTTTACAGAGGAGATGAAATCGTATTAGGGCACAACAGGGCAAGCAGTCTGGCTATTAAAAGCGGTCTGGTACAGTGTATCTTCGTGCGTAAGAAAGTGAAATTCTGCCACGTGGATCTCGACGCCACGGCACCCATCCAATGAAATGCAGCCAGATCATACCGGCATACCGCACGGCAAATGGTCATGCCTCGTATTTTGTACCCCTACGGTTAAAATTAAATATGTTTATCTAATTATTTAGATTAAAAAATTAGTTAAATTTACATGATCCTTCAATGTAGTTTATAAAACATTTAGTCATTTTTTTAATTCTTTTATTCCCTTTCCATCTTGATTTGGGTTTAGAGTATCAACAAGAATAAATTCTAAAAATATTGATAAATATAAAAATTATGTCTTATATTTAATATCATATCTACTTCCCAAAGATATTTTATATTAATTACTAGAGAAGTAATATTAATGAGATGCATTTAAATTTAAATAACTTAATTTATTATTCTCTACTTCAGAAATCAGTTACAACTTGTTGGCAATGAAGGAATACATTTAGAAGTTAATTTTTAAACAATTAGGCAATGTTAAAAAATATAAAAATAAATAACTAAAAATTTAAAAGATTGAGTTAGACAATTTAAACGCTGGAGACAGATAATATTTAAATCAAAATTATAATAATTAAATTTTTCATTCTAAAATCACCATATAATCTATCATAAGGGGATGTATTTAATTTATTTATTTTTTTATAAGACTAGAATGAAGCACTAGAAATTACAAAAAACATAATAATCAATTTATCAATATAATTTGAAAAAATAGAATCATTTATCAGGCTTTTGTATTTATCGGTATTAATTCACTATTCATTACGTAGCATCCTCTCTTTTTTTTTTTCAGGAATCTTTTTGATTATTCTGGCATTGAGATCTTCTTTTTTGTTTAATTAGCAGCAATTTTTATTAGAATGACTATTATTATTATTATTTTAATATCATCATCTATATACGATCGGAGTTTGTGTTTGTCTCTCCTATTATAAGCGCCTTCTCTAAAATCAAAGGATGATTACTTCTTTTAAATTTGAGTACTCCTATGAGTTATGCACCACGAATTAAGAATTAAGTTTATGGCAATTTGGTGTTTTTGTGAAAATGTAACATAAAATCCATTTAAATTATAAAAGCCTCAAAATGTCAACTTGGGTATAGAAATTTGAAATTTGAGTGTTGACAACTTAAGCATAGAAATTAACAACTTGGGTATAGAGATTGATAATTTTAGTTTCTCAAGTTGTTATTGTGTATACTCAAGTTGCTAATTGCTGTTCATAAATTGTTATTGCATATACTCAAGTGGTCAACTCTAAACTTCAAAATCTCATTATCAAATCTAGTTGACTATTTGGGTACAAACAATCAACAACTTAGGTGTAAAGATTAACAAGTTAAGCTAATTGCAAATTGCTATACCCAAGTTGTGAATTTCTATGCCCAAATTACTGATTATTATGCATAAGTTGTTGATTGTTATACTCTAATTGTCAATGATCCCGGATAGAAGTAGCCTTATCGAATGTAGTTGGTAACTTTAGTATAACTAATGACAATTTTAGAATAACAACTAGCAACTTTGAGTATACACAGTGAGAGAGCTCCAGTTATCAATCTATATACTTAAATAGTTAATCGTTTTATTCAAATTGTCATTGGAACTCCAACTATAAGGACCAAAGCTCTAGCGAGTCAACGCCTTAGTGCCTTTTTTGTTTCAAAAGTTGAGGGTGATGCCTGATGATTGTTCTTGCCTTTTCTTTTTAAAAAAGGGTAGCATTTTGATAAAAGCATTCAAAACTTTAAAAATCTATAGGGCTAAGTACTAATTTTGCCCCGGAAGTATGTGTCCAGGAGCAATTTTGCCTTAGAAGTTTTCGGCGTAGCAATGTTGTCTCTGAAATATCAAAACGTAACAATGTTGCCTCTCCATTAAAAATTACTCCTGGATGCGTATTTCAAGGGCAACATTGTTACGCCGAAAACTTTCAAGAAGAAATTGCTCCTGGGCACACACTTCCGGAGCAAAATTATTACTTAACCCTAAACCATATTTCTCCTCCATTTCTCTCTATGTACCTTCTCTTTTTCAACATACATTTGGTTTTCAAATGGTCATTTTTGGAGTCAAGTAACGATAAAAGGTAGTGGTCGTTGTAGGGAAATTTACCATATTAAAAAAAATTTCAAAAAAAATATCGAAATAGGGCATTGTATAAACATATTACCGGAGTAATGCAGTTGGTGGCGTCATCTGACAGGGCGCCATTGACAAAGTGGCGCTAGTCAAACTGGTGCCACAAAGTGGCGTCAGTACACCTGGCGCCACAAGTGGCGTCAGTTTGACTGACGCCACAAAGTGGCGTCAGTACACTTGTGGCGCCAGGTGTACTGACGCCACTTTGTGGCATCAGTCAACTTTTGCAAGCTTTTATTATTTATAAAAAAAAAATTAGAATGCAAGGCAAAGGCGAGTGACATGCATGGGAGCACAGCAGAATAAGATGGGAAGGAGAGGGTGGTGGGGTCCAAGCGAGGCTGTCTGTGGTGAGGTGGTTAGTTGTGTGTCAGTGATGTATTTCGAAAATTGATTATTAGATTAGCTGCCAATTTTGACTTGCATATTTTGGAACCCAGCATTATATTAATTAGTTTTAACACAAAAATAATATATCTCATATCATAAGAAAAAAATAAATTAATTACACGTACATACGCATGTCTCAAAGTAAACGTTAAATGTGTATTTATAGAACCTGATTAAGAAATTGATAAATCATGTTTTCTTGAACAGGGTAAAAACCATGTAGTAGTATTTTTTTATTAGGACTGAGATAAATGTAAATTAAATCAAATCAATACCGTTAATATAAATTTTAAATATTTGAGAAAGTCTCCATTTCACAAGTTATAAAATTAAAAGAATTTTGAAAATAAATATAAAACAAATATTGATAAATTAGGCATTTGGATATTGATAAAATTTATGTTTTTTTACAGTGATAAAACTTTGTTAAAAAAATTTGAAAAATATTTATTTTCAATGTTTAAATTTACTAATGGTTATATTAGGCTTTTTTCAAATATTACCTAAAATGAAATCAGATATTGAAGTATCTGTTTATTAATACATATAAATCTATAAAATGAGAGCAAGGATTATCCATATCAAGATATTATTGGATAAGAAAAAGTCATTTATTGCTATATCTGATTGGGCAAAGTCACTATCAATATTTTCATTATCTCCTGTTACCATTAATATTTATTATATGATCAGGAAGAAGATGACATTTCTATACAGAAACCGAGTTTCATTAATTACATGTACGTATCTACACGGAAACCGAGTTTCATTAAGTCTCATTAGACAGAAATAAATGACAAAAATCCAAGTCTAGCTACAAGCTAAATATACGGTGGATAAGAAGTTAAAGGTAAGATATAGAGATATGTGAGAGGAAGAGAGGGAAATACATCATACATCACTGACACAGATAGCCCTGCGTGGACCCCACCACCCTCTCCTTCCCATTTTTATTCTGATGTGTTCCCACGCATGCCACACCCCTTGCCTTGCATTATAATTTATTTTTATTTATAAATAATAAAAGCCTGCAAAAATTGACTGACGCCACAAAGTGGCGTCAGTTTGACTGATGCAACTTTGTGGCGTTAGTACACCTGGCGCCACAAGTGGCGTCAATTTGACTGACGCCACTTTGTGGCGCCAGTTTGATTAGCGCCACTTTGTCAATGGTGCCAGATGACATGACGCCATTTATGGCGTCTTGTCAGATGGCGCCACCAACTACATTACTCCGGTAATATGTTTGTACTGTGCCCTATTTCGGTTTTTTTTTTTAATTTTTTTTTAATATGGTAAATTTCCCGGTCGTTGTATTAAGGAAAAAGAAAAAGTACTGGCCGTTCATCTTCCGCGGGTCTGTCGTCGATGCAGCCCCAATTTCCTCACACGATCACACAAGTTCAACAACATATACCCCAGAACCAGAACAAAGTTACAACAGTTCAAATATCAAATCCACGAGCGCCTCTTGATTTTGGTCAAAAGCCATTCAATGTTACCCGAACAAATCGCGCGCTGTAAGCAACTAGCCCCGAAGAGCATTAAAAAACGGTTCAAGCACAAACTTTGAAGAAAGGGACAAGGCTCGGTCCAGCTTTAGAGAGAAAGGCTGGACTAACATATATCTGCGAAAGAACCCTGCAACAAGCATGGTCTCTATCACCTGGGGAGACTATTTTGTGGAAAGTTGCGTAATGGTTTCTTCCTGAGCAGCTCTGTTTCCCTAGAGTCAACAATATATATGCGTTGAGTCGTAAATCTTCTTCGGGTGAGTCCGCTGAACAATAAAAGGCGGATGAACAATATATATGCGTTACCTCTTCAAATCTTGGTCGGTCTCCCGCCTATTTACCAAACTTGAGGAATCACATACCCCGGTTTTCACTTCTCGTGTACTAAAAACCACAACAGTACAAGTTTACTGACAAAAATCAGAAAACGGAGAACATAGTTCACGAATGCGCCTAGGGTTGAAACTTGCTACATGTAAAGCATATCATATACTTACTCGTCACAATCTTCATCAACAAATACCGGGATACATGCACTTGCAGTTGCCCCTCCAGTTCTGATCCCAGGTCGCTGGGGAATCTGAAATATCAAATAATTTTAGATGCTGGATTACATAAAACAAACCCTTACGGTTGCAAGATACCTGGTAGGCCGTCCACTTGCCAGGGATTGCATTATTTTCCTTATTCCTTTCAGCTCGAGGTCCAAGCGGGTGCAAGGGGTGCGACTCTCTCTTTGACACGTCGGGTTGTTGAGGACAGTCGTCATGAGTGGCAGTTGAATCCTTATAAATAGTAAATGCAGCTGCTCCAGTCCTACAAAAATGAAAAAAAAAACATGTGACATGAAAATATATTAGTAACCGGAAATAAGATCATGATGGCGATATTCCGCATCCGTATACCCAAACCGCTAGTGAAATATGCATTGGTCAAAAAAATGAGCAACATGCTTTATGACTGAGTTTCAAATTTCCCGGACCCAAATGTATTCTTTTTTCTCAATGCCCGTTGGCTTTGAGCTGCAGCCTGATTTTTCTCAACTGAATATATAAACAAAGAAAGAACACTATCCTTACTTTTCTGGCTTTAAATTCTTGGTAGAGAGCTCGCTCAAGGGAGATCGAACACCTGCAACATTGGCAAAATTAGTATAATTCATAGATGCTGAGACGAAGTAATATCAAGCAAGAGAACTCACGATTCTCTCCATTTGCAAGGACAGTTCCAAAGCTACGCACAGGTAACTGTTTTTCCGTTGAATCCTCCTATGTAACAGTACAATATGATATTAACAGATAGTGAATGGATCAATTATATTAATTATTAAATGAAGTTTTCAACCAGAAATTACATACCTCTGTCACTTTTGGTCTTCTCATTGAGCGTGCAAGAAATTTTCTGTAAGCATCCATCAATTTTGCCATTGGTTGAGCATTCCTGTAAAATGTATCTCTAAGACATTTCCCCCCGAAAAAAATTGTTAAACCGGATCCTTGATACATTCCTATGTGGCATTCTTTATACTCAGACTTGCTTGCCCAAGAAGAAGAAAGTACCCCTCAAGGAACGAGAGAGATCTTGGATGTACGCGGTTCAAGATTTTTCCCCCTTTCTCCTTAATTTTTGTCCCTCAATTTGCAACAAAACCATTAACGACTTTGAATTCAAACATAGCCCAAAGGACTTTTACCAACCCCGAATCTATAACTTACAAGTGCTCCGAACTTTTTGGTTCCGGTTTGGAAATGCTTTTTGGTTCATATACTCCTACTTGTGGAGTTGCTTCAGAGCTCTTATGTATAGATCTAACGAATGTCGATTGGGAAGGAAAAATAAAGAGAGAAAAGAGATAGAGCAATATGAAAGAGGACAGCAAACAAAGAACTGAAAAAACTGACTGCCTAAGTGGGTAATGTAAAGGATCATGTCAAACACCAGCGTATAGATTTGACATTATCAATAATTTGAAGGATGGAATTGGGGGTAAAAATGCTCAATAATTCAAATCATTCACAGATGTTGGATTGAGTCCTAATTTTTTCCTACAGATGTTGGTCTGATGCACGTTCAGAGGAGTCAGATAAGGAGCATCAATGTTAGGTTGCTAAGAATTTTATATTAATGTGTGTGTGTGTGCAAGTATAAAGATGCTTTCACACATTTGAACAACAAACATGATTTACCCCCGAGTGCAAACGAACCACCATTGACCATGCACGCACAACAACCAATTAAGCATTGGAACACAAACTCCAAAAGCAAGGGCAACGAAGACAGAACTATTTGCGATATATGCACACACCTAGTGTTCCAAGTAGGACCTCTCTCCACATTAAAGATATCAGACTTCTCCAAACTTGTATAAATGACAAGGATATAAACTTGAGCAATTACAAGGCACAAAAGTTGGAACAAAGTCAGGGTACCATACCTTGATATGCCAAGATCGAATATCTCGTTTGCAGCTTTGATCTTATTCTTAGATTCCATGTAGAGGGCATATGATATGTAAAACGTGGAATGCGTTCGTCCTATTCCATTTGCATCCAGAAAACTATATATAACATCCGCATCTACGCAATTATCTGCCTGCATATTAAATATTTGTTCAAACGCTAGTATCTATGACAGTTAAGTTAAAAAAGTAAACCAGTGTGAGAACAACTAACATATTCGAGCCACACTTTCAAGTAGCGGAGATCATCCTTATATCGTTCTGAATGCCAGAAAGTTCGAACGCACTGTTCGTATATCACAACCAGTCCAGAGCATTCTCCGCCGGGGGGAAATGACTCCTGAACCCACTTGATACACCTTTGAAATTAAAGCCAAGATTAGTTGCAGAAAATCAATTAACATCATAAGCATTAGCAGAATGAGAAGGGTGCAATCACGAATTTCACATTTCTATGGCAGGTAAGGACGCACTTCTGCAAGAAAGCAGTTACGGCGGTCCTTAAAGAAGATTTGATAACAGAAACAAAGTAACATGATACTCACTCAAGCCACGGCTGGAGAGGATCGTCTCCTTTGTATTCATCAATTGCTTCAATCAACCTCCTAAAGCATCAATACGATCAAAAGGAAGATGATTTTCGTCTAAAAGAAAAAAAATGAAGTCAAAGATAAACTAGCACATAAAAGGTAAAGCAAGAAGACCTTCGATTATCAAGGAGGGATTTCTTAAGTCGATTGTGATTGTGGGCGTTGAGAGCGGTGTTCAGGAGATTAATATTTCGGCCTCTTTTTAATGGCCTTACGTTTTCTTTAAACATTTCCCACTCGTTACCAGCCCTTCTCTTCGACAGAAGATATTCGGTCTCTGGATCCAACCTCTCAATCTCATCATCCGCCATCATCTTCGCCGCTTTAGTGACTGAGATTCCTTCTGTTTGCCTTGTCACCTTTGAATCTGTGTCAATGAGATATATAGGCTCTGAAAAACGTCCGGCTCCGGTCGGCTTTTAAACGCTGACCTCTCCCATCCGACCGTTTGAGACTTTAGACTTTTTTTTTTGGTTGCGAGACTGTGATTCGAATTTTGAACTATAATCAATTGGCTCGCTTATGCCGGGGAAATGCAGGATGCGGATCGCCTCCAGTGCGGCTCCTCAATGGCGCGTCAATTGTTAAACTCTCCTCCGTTCGATTGATCTAAAGGTTTGAAGGACTACAAATTATGCCCTGGTCAATTTATGAGAAAGAGGGCTAAGACCAACTCTTCAAAAATTAAGAAAAAGAAAGTCAAAAACTGATAACTTTAAAAATAATGTATTATTTATTTACTAAGAACAACTCTTTAAAAATGTTTTATATTAAAGTGGAGTAATAAAAAATCAACTTTAGTGTTCTTCAAGTATTAGAGAATAAAGCAATGTGTCGAAGATTGTAAGCCTAATTTTTTTTTAAAAAAAATGTTAATCAAGCTTGAGTTTTAAAGAAGATAGAAAAAAAAAAATTGTTATTTTTTTTTTTTAAACAAAGAGGATTCGATTTTTTTACTCATATTACTTCTATATTACTTGAAGAACATAGAAAAATTGCTAAACATTTTCTCATTACAAAATTAATTACCTAAATCACTTAAAATTTGTTTAAACATTCAAGTGCAACATACTTTGGGTGTAACTTTTTTTTTTTTTAACCTATGGGCAACTCATTTTTAACCATTTATAAAATGGGTTTTGGTTTTCTCATATTACATGAGAAAAAAAAAGTTTCCTACACACACATGAAATGGTGTGACCCACATATACATATATGAATTAATATATGTATATGTGTGTGTGACATGAGAAAATGACTTTCCTACAACATGAGAAAATGTTTTCCCTTATAAAATAGAAGACATTTATATATAATTGAAGAAGTGTTGCACTCATTAAAAATAAGTTGCACCAATTTAACAAGCTTGTGCCTTTATTTATTTTGGGCAATGAATTTTACAATAGGAGAGTTGTAGCATTTTGCCAATGATATATCAAGAATAAATATTGAAAAAGTTGACAGTATATCCATAAAATAGCTAGTCCGTTGGATCAATTTGATGCAGGAAAACCAAGCAATTGACGTGCAATTGAGATACTGGAGGTGATTCAGTTCCACAAATACATCCTCCCCCAACCCAAAAAACAATATCTATGTAAAAAGGGCCGAGGCCCTACTTGATCTAAATCAACCATTTTTTTTCCTTAATTGAGTTTGACAAACTCCGCCTCTTCCTGTATTTTTTTTTTCTTGCAAATTACTATTTTTTGACCAAAATAAAGCTGGTGAATTAGTAGGAATCATTCAAGGAATCTACGTATGTAGCTCAAAAGGGTATAATAAGAGAATTTTTTCTCACCATTACCTATGTTAGTTACTAGAGGATATGATCATAATCACCCTTTTATAGTTATTGTAGAGGAAGCTAGAAATCTATTGTCTAGAGATTGCCCATGAAGAAAATGTCAAGCAGTTTTTGACTTTAAATGGGTCTTGATATGACGAAATGGCAGTTATTTTTTTTTAGGGTATGTGATTGATCGAATTAAGTTGGTGTGCCATTCTTTCTTAGTAAGAGAGTACTTGTTAAATCAGCTCATATATTGATAATAACACAAGATAGTAACTAAACTTGTGAGCCTATTTGGCAACAAATTTGGTTTTGGCCAATCTCAGAAAGAGCTAATTTTTTTTAGGGAGAATTACACTAAGGTCCCAAGGACCAAAAGTATTTACAAAGAGGTCCCCCACCAGATTCCCTTTACACAATGGTTCCAAAAACGTCCCTGGGACCTAAGTGTAATAAAATCAAAGTTGCAAATGACTATAATGCCCAAAAGGAACGCCCTAGCAGTGCTAACAGTTACTGTACAGTTTTTGAAATCAGCGAGGTTACCCGAGCAAAGCAAGAGAGGGAACGACGAGAAGTCGGAGAAAAGGGGAAAACGAGACAAGCGAACATCAAACGAGACTGAGTAAACCGTGAGACCAGACGAGAAGAGAACGACGTAAGAGGCATTGCAATCGGGCATTTGTGTCAGAAAAGGTAAGTCGAACACCTCAAATTCGCATTTCCTCGTTCTTCGATTGCTTAGTCCTCATTTTGTCTCCAAATGAAATCCTCATCTTGGGAGGTGCATTTCGTTTGGCAGACATGCATAGATTTTCAGGAACTTTTAGTTTACTCGAGTATGATTCAAACTCAAGTCGAGTATGAATGAAACTGACAATAACCATTTTCACTGAACTATTGAAAGTAGCATAGATAGACATAATTATTTAGTTGTTAAATGGAACTGGGATGTTTATTTTCAGTGAACAAGAAAATGGCGAAGAAGTGGAGAACGAAAGACAAGGACGGAGATAGGAAGGGAAAGATGAATGTGTCTGGGTACAAATTGTTCACACAATGATATTTCAAGGAAACGTAGAAGAAGAATGAAGGCAAGAAGCTGTTGATAAATGAGAGTGGGTCTATTAAAGAGGCATGGGATGCATTAAAAGATAAGGAGAAGGAAGAATAAAGGAAGAGAGCCGTGAAATTAAGTAGGCGAAAAGGGAGATAGGTTGTACCTTTCCTCACACGGTGTGCCCCAAACCAATTTATGAATGCCTGTGAACAGATTAAAAACAGAGCAGATAGGATGGAGAGGCTGGAAAAGATAGGTTTCAATAAGTTGGTTAATATATCTTGTTCACAAATTCATCGGAACTTATGTGACGCTTTATTGGTGCCTTTGACCCTCCCACAAACATCGTCTCCATTCGAGGGAAGGCACTTCCTATAGGCCCTGAAGATGTGAAACAAATTTTGGGGTTACCATGTAATGGGAGGGAGATTAAAAGAGATGGCAAAAAGGACGATAAATAATTTGAGAAGTTGAAGGGACTGTATGGGTCAGTCCCATACAAGATGATAGCCAGCCAACTGCTTGAAAGCAAGGATGATGCAGAGTTTGAGAGGCTCTTTGTTATTTATGCATTGGGAACACTTTTGTGTCCTAGTGCAAGCATTAAAGTGAGTGACGCAATTTTAAAGGTGATTGTGGCAACGGAAGAAGATTTTAGTGAGTTTGATTGGAGCACCTTTGTGTGAACTGAACTGTCAGACTGTATTGGAGAGTACAAAAAGAAATTAAGGAAAGGGAAAGTGTCCGGGCGTATGAATATAGGAGGTTGTATCTATTTTCTTATGGTAAGTGGTGGAATTTTTTTGTAATAACTTTCATGTTACCTAAGTGGTGATTGTATTACGTGGTTTATTAACTTGTTATTTATTTGTGATGTAGATTTATTGCCTGGATCATTTTCCATTGGGCCCTTTACAAGCCCGTACACATGATGATGCAATTGCTTATTGGGATGACACTAAGGTGAAAAGGAGGGTGGGGACTGAGAAGGATAACAATCATGGCTTTCTACATGTTGTTAGTGATGGAGCAGGGCAATCATCCACGCAGGTCAATCCATAAATAATCTTGACTCACCCAGTAAGTGTGCGATTTCCATGAGATCTCCATGTGACAATGGGTAGAGTGAAATAATTTATTAACTTATTTTATTCATCACACTCTGCAGGAAATAAAGACAACGTATGATCGGATTATGTTTAGGGTGAGGTCCATAGTGCAAGAAGAACTCGTTGCCCTTCAATCAAGGCCATTAAATCCGGAAAATGATGAAGGCAATGGGCGTGATAAGGTTGAAAGTGAATATGTAGGAAGTGAAGAGGATGGTCGAGACAGAGAAAAAGAAGCTAAGGATGATGAAGAAGAAGAAGGGTCTCACAAAGATGAAATAAATGTTGAGGAGGAACAAGACAAAAGTGAGGTCGATGGTCACTCAAATGGAGATGGAATGAATGTGGATCAACTCGGAGATGAAAGTCTTGGGAAGCATCCTTCAAATAAAGATGTAATTATTGTCGATTCACAAGGCCAGGAAAGTGCGGAGAAAAGCGACTCAAATGAAGATGAAATTAATGTGCAGGAGCATCTTCATGTGAGGAAATCTACAAGGGTGAAGAAACCAACAATCGGTTCTCCTTGGGTGTTGATAGCTATGGGTAAAAAGAGACAAAAAGTTGATGAGCAGAAGGAAGCATTATATCAGCTTTGCACCACACGATGTAGTGGAGAGGAGGCTCGGGAGTAAGTCAGCAAGCTTGTGCATTTAATATTAATTTTCACCATGTAAACTAACGTCCTACTCTTGCTTGTGTATTAGGGAGTTTGTAGACATGTATGGTGATTTCCTCAACTGTGGTGAACTATATTGTCTACGTGAAAGAGGATGGATAAATAACCGGGTTAGTATAAAATTCGTCCCTATTTTCAATTCCATTTTCTCCTTATATCTGTTGTTTACTAACTTTTTCATATGTCTATTACAGCTCATGTTAATGGTTGCGAAGACATTGGTGGGGGGTGAGTTACAGAGGACTGGTGGCGTGAAAAGGCACATTTTTAGTGCAGAGTTAATGGTAAAAATGTCTAACAAGCCCTAGGAGTGGACGTGGAACAAGCATTCAAAAGAGATCCTCCCTGAACATATTGGGTGTAACATCGGTGATTGCGACTTGATTTTTGGCCCCACTTTGCACATGGACCAATGGTTTTGCTACGTTTTAGAGACGAAGACTATGTCTTCCTACGTGTTAGACTCACTGGTCGACCACATTACGTATTACCGGTTACAAAATAAGAAGGAGCATGCACCTGGAGGGTCTCAGCCAACAAATAAGCCGAAGAGATTGAGTAAAAGGCAAAAAGAAGACTTTGAAACGAAGGATTGGTTGGCACGTCGATGTGTAATGACAACGCCTTAACTCAATCGTCATGTTAATTGGCAATTTCCCTTTCCTTATTCCTATTTATTGACTTATTCATTCATTTTTCTAACATGAAGTTTGTGATTTCATTGTTTGCAAAGAGAATGCTTCCACCAAATTCTGAGACATGTTAAGTCAGAACTATTTCATCAAGTCACACACATTCCTCAGGATGTGAACTGGGCCAAAGTCCATCTACAATGTGACACGTGAGTATTTGTTCCTAGCCACTCATACAAATTTGGGGTTTATTCCCGACTATTTTTATGATAGATTCCTTTCAGGGATTCTTGTGGTGTCCATGTTCTTACATGGTTACATAGATGGGATGGCTCTGCTAAAGACCAATAAGGGTATACCATGACCAAGTTTTCTAGTGAGCAATTACGCCAGATCAAGGTGGAATGCTTGTGGTGGCTTGTATCGCATCAGAAAAACAAACAAGCCCAGAAGGTGCTGTCCCGGCTGCCACCAAAATAAGACTTAGACTTATCGTAGAATTAGGATTTGTAGTTTTTTGCTGACACATTGTAGTTGTTGTAGTTGCTGCAACTTCATGTTTTTGTATTTAACACAACTGACAATGATGTATGTAGTATGTTGTTCAGACATTTCCCACATTAGCTATTATTTTGTGACCAACTGTTTTGACCTATCGGAGTGTCTATTCAAATACATACCTATTGATCAATGTAAAACAAGTTAATTCAAAACTGCAGTGAACTCATTTTCATTCGTTGTCTCTGATATACTCGAGTAAGAAATTGGTATACTCGAGTAGACCTGTCACATTTAACAGGATATAACACATTCACTATCTGTACTCGAGTAACAAACTGGTATACTTGAGTAACAACCAACAGGGATGACATTTTCACTTGTAAACTTGTAAATGATGGCATTTTCACTTGTAAACTTTGGCATATTTACTTGTAAATGGTGGCATGTTCAGCTGTGAATGATGACATGTTCATCGTTTAGAGTTGTAAATAAGATCCTGCATTTGGACTTGTAAACGATGGCATTTTGACCTGTAAATTTGGGCATCTTTACTTGTCAATGGTGGCATGTTCAGTTGTGAACGATGTCATGTTCATCTTTTGCACTTGCAAATAAGGCACTTGGAGTTGTAAATATGATCTGGCATATGGACTTGTAAACGATGGCATTTTGACCTGTAAATTTGGGCATCTTTACTTGTCAATTGTGGCATGTTCAGTTGTGAATGGTGTCATGTTCATCTTTTGCACTTGCAAATAAGGCACCTGGAGTTGTAAATACGATCTTGCATATGGACTTGTAAATGATGGCATTTTGACCTGTAAACACTTGCATCTTTACTTGTCAATGGTGGCATGTTCAGTTGTGAACGATGTCATGTTCATCTTTTGCACTTGCAAATAAGGCACCTGGAGTTGTAAATACGATCTTGCATATGGACTTGTAAACGATGGCATTTTGACCTGTAAATTTGGGCATCTTTACTTGTTAATTGTGGCATGTTCAGTTGTGAACGATGTCATGTTCATCTTTTGCACTTGCAAATAAGGCACCTGGAGTTGTAAATACGATCTTGCATATGGACTTGTAAACGATGGCATTTTGACTTGTAAATTTGGGCATATTTACTTGTCAATTGTGGCATGTTCAGTTGTGAACGATGTCATGTTCATCTTTTGCACTTGCAAATAAGGCACTTGGAGTTGTAAATACGATCTTGCTATAGACTTGTAAACGATGACATTTTGACTTGTAAATTTGGGCATATTTACTTGTCAATTGTGGCATGTTCAGTTGTGAACGATGTCATGTTCATCTTTTGGAGTGGTAAATAAATTCTGGCATATTGACTTGTAAATGATGGCATGTTTACATGTAAACTATGGCATTATTAGTTGCAAATGGTGGCATGTTCAGTTGTGAATGATAGCATTTTAACTTGGACTTGTAATTACTTTTGCAGTAGTCAACATGTCGTGTTGACTTGTAAATATGACATGTTTACTTGTAAATCCTGGCGTGTTGACTTGTAAATAAGGCATCTGGAGTGTAAATAAGATCGGGCATATTCACTTGTAAATGATGGCATTTGAACTTGTAAATTCCTGCATTTTGACTTGTAAATATGACATCTGGAGTTGTAAATACTGTTGTGTCTTCCTAACATTAAATTGCATATTCACACGATCTATACTCGAGTAGAAATATTGATACTCGAGTAACATTGTTCAGGAGAGTCTAGGTCAGTGAAGTCTCGCCGTTTCACTGCTCAAACATCCGTCATCGTCATGTGTTACTTATTCTTCAAAATACCCTTCAATCTAATCAAAACCTCATTTGAATTTATTATGCCGTTCGGTGAAAAGTGACGATTTATCCAACGGTTTCAGTGCCCGACCGTTGCCTCCCCTCATTTCCCTCCATAAATTCCCTCGCATTTAGGATTTCAATCTCACCGACACCCGTGTAGAGAGTAGACATTATCCGCAATGGCTCCATCTGATGATGCCTCGTCTTCCCCATCCCAATCGCGATCAGTCTTAAGTATGCCCCAATCTTCCAAACCATTGATGCCCACACCGGTTGTGACGCGGAGTCAGACAACAACAATGGCATCGACAAAAGAGAAGAGAAAGTCTCTATCCCAGTCCGAGTCTGAGGATTGGGATGCTTATGAAGTTGCTGTTGAAGAAGGTCGTTCCAAGAGTGTGCAAGATAGGCCTTAGAAATTGCAGAAGGCCGCTGGCAGTAGGAAGCAACCGTCATCCACCACTAACAGAGAACATCCATCCGGTGGTTAGGGAAAAGGAACCGGTGGTGGCTAGAAAAGTGCACTTAAGTGCCCTCCTGGTATGATCAACGCCCCTTAGTTATCGGTGATCACTACAACATCGAAGTTAATTATGGGAATCGTCCTTTTTACCCAACGGTGTATCTGGATTTGGGGCATTTTCTTGAGGAATGCAAATTGGATTTATCTCCTTGGCTGAAACAATATGAGCCATTACTGTCCAATTGCACCCTGTACTCCCCGACAGTTGTAAGAATGTTTTATCACAATATGGTGGTCGCAGAGAAGGAGAATGAAAGTGAGGACGGTGTCCTAATTACTCATGTAAAGGGGAAAGAGATCAGGATTACTGCTGAACAGTTGAATACCATTATGGGAGTTATTGATGTTCCTGAAGATCCTCCGACTCTTTCAGATCACTAGTGTCATACTTATTTGCTTCCTGATGTGTTTTATGATGGTGATAGATTAAAATTCAAGCCTGCTATGATGAGCGCCACTTACAGAGTGATATGGTATCTGTACATCCGGAATATGGTGCAGAAGGGACAGAGCTTCACCCATTTTGTGTTAAAGGATTATCAGTTGTTCGCTTCTATAATTGTGAAGGAGCCACGAAATTTGGGCAGGATCATCGTCAACGAAATGTCTGCATTTATATCACAAGCAACCACACAGCCAAGAGCCACTATTCCATACCCCAATTTGGTGTCTCACGTTCTTTACAGTCACAAGATATGGTACCTCCTCAATGATGACAAGACAGTGTTCTCGCAGCGGTTTGGTATAGAACATCTTATTAGAACGAGAATTTCCTTCACACATGATCCGAACAAGGCCAAGAAGAAGCATAAGACTGATGTTGTCCCTCAGTCTCTGCCTACGACATCAAAGGCCCCGGATGAGGGCCAATTTTCGCATGCTGGTTCTCCGCCTACGTCAGCCGCCACCCCTTCCTTTACCAGCGTTGCCATCCAGTCCATCATCCAGAATGCCATTCAACATGCCATCACCCCTCTGATATAGACCGTGACAACTGAGATGGAGAAGTCGACCAAATTAATGGAAGAAAGGTTCTAGGTTCTGAAAGCTAATCAAGAGCAGATGATGAAAGAAATCTGGGCTTTGACTCAACAATATGGAAGCATTCAACAACAAAATATGTCTGATCATCCAAGTGATCATGTAGATGCCACTCTTCCTACTATGCAGACAACCGAGCTAAGTCCATCTTCTTTGATTGGTGGAGACACAGGAAGGGCGTGATTTTGGACACTACACTGACGTATTTATGTTTTTGTTGGTTGGCAGAGGGTTATGGAGTATTTCGTGTCTTTATCATTATTCATTATCAATGTTGTCAGTGTATGTTGAATTTGGAGTTACTATTTATGTACAGACCTTATGGTATTAATGCAATTATGTTTTTGGTCATACGCGTGTCTTATATTTCACCCAACTGTGGTGCTGGATGATGGAGGAACATGTCATGCTTGAGCATATTTAGGGGGAAATAACAGTTGCTTGTAGGTGGATATGAGCATGCTCGAGTATGGAATGTGACCGTACTCAAGTATGAGACATTTCTGGTGTGAACATGGCTTACCAGTGATGTTCTGTACTCGAGTATGACGTGGTTCATACTCGAGTACAACTTGGAAAAATGCAGTTACAACTCCACACGCCATATTTAGACCTTATGAATATTTACCACTGAAAAAGTCAAATTATGGACGAAACTATGCAAAAGTTGAAGAATTGTAGTAAGGCTTTCAAATGCAATATTGACAACTTGGCCTGCAATATTATCATGTCAATTGTTTGCCACATGTTCAAATGTCTGTGCAGACAAGTGCGGACTTTTATTTCTTGACATACTCAACATAGAAGAATGATGTAAGGACAACTGAAAATGGCGCATTGACAGCTGAAAAATTTAATTCAACATGTAAATTAGTAGTGAGCACGGTGAATGCCATATTAACAGCTTACAAAGCTACATTAACAACACATACATACAATTTTGACAGCAACATGACAGTACATTGATAATGGAATATCAAATGAAAGTATTAAGTTGCATGAGTAAGTGGCTATTTGCGCCTACTCATTTCACTTAATACCATATGAAGGCAAAATATTATATATATGGTTCCATGTCGATGTGTATGCTGTAATTACAACAACTTGACCACCCAACAAAATACAAAAAGGTGATACAAGAAGTGACAAAAACTGTGTATCTAGACAAAATATGGAGACAATGAACTGTTGACTGGCTTGTACTTCTTCTTGTTCAGGTTGGATTCGGATTTTTGCATGTCTTCACACTATGTCCAGCCTCATGACATCTCCCACAATGATAAACCCTCTTGTTTTGGAATTGAGATTCAATTTGTTTTCTTTTTGGTCGCCCTGGTTGCCTTGTGGTGATGGGAGGGTCCAGGAATGTCTGTGTAAGCCTATGTGTGACGATCGGAGCATCAGCACGTGGACGGTCATGTGTTGCAACTTGGTTCATGCAGTTGGCATATATTTTATGTTGCGCAAATACTTTGAAGCTCTCATCAACAAATGTGTACACATCACCATGAAATTGCTTTATTGCTGCACATGCATGTGCACAAGGCAGACCACTCATTTCCCAAGCCAAACACGTGCATGTTCTTTCACGAAGATCAACATTAACATAAATCACGCCATCATCGGAAGTAGTTTGTACCGAGAACTTATGGTCTCCATAGTATTGCACAGGCATATTTTCAGCAAACTGCACGTGAGGCAACAATTTTTTTTTTCAGTATTGGGTCCAACACCATATTTCCAATTCAACAATCTCATCTTTCTTGCAAGGATTTTCCATGCCAATTTCTCTCTATGCTCTTGTATTAAAAGAGTGATTGTGTGCTTCCTCTCTTTCAACATCCATGCATTGAAGGACTCCACTACATTAGTGGTGATGTTATCCCACCTTTTGAAGGGAAACTTGCAAAGAGCCCATCGGTTTACATCCCCGTTTGTCTCCAACCATTATGCCAATTGTGCATTGAACATTCTTAAATTTCCCATCGCATTAGTGAAGTCATCATGGAGCCTTGCATAGGCAATTGCATAAAGTAGCTTAAGTGCAGTCTCCTTGCTATTGGCAGATCTTCGTCTTACCCTTCTACAAATTTTCAGGAACTCTGAACTATAATTCTCCTTCAAGTGCTGGTAGCAAAAAGCATATTTGTCGCTGCTAAATACGTCCTTTACTGCACCAATGATGGCATTATTTCGATCTGAGACGAATGTTATCTGCATTGACCATGTTATTTCCCTAACAGTCCATAGAAACCAAGCTCATTCATCATATGTCTCACCGTTAACAATGACATATGCAAAGGGAAACATTTTATTGTCGACGTCATGTGCACAAGCTGACAACATTGTTTCCCTGTAAGGGCCACTGAGATGACATCCATCTATGTACAATACATGTCGGCAACCATCTACGAAGCCTTTAATGGAGCAACCGTAAGCAATAAATAGCCTCTCAAATCTATTGTCTTGGGAGGCTTGCCACTTTGCAACTGTGTTCGTATCACTTTCCATAAGTCTTTCACATAACCAAGGAATTTCCCTGTAAGACTCTTCAACTCGGCGGTGTATTTCCCTCAGTGCTCTTTGTTTGGCCCTATATGATTGCATGTAGGTTGTCCAGACCCCATATTCTGTATACAGGTTTGTCCCAATTTCTATAGCTGTCTTGTCAATATTTCCCCTTATACCGTCCATTACAATAGAGGAAGTCAAGCTGGATCAAGGTCTATGGGAAATATTTAGGGTGTCCTATGCTTGGTGGATGTGTGCACTTCAGAATGTTCTGATTGTTAAAAACTCTGTATCTTGATGTTCTCCCGAGGAATATGCACCCATATACCATCGACAACCGTCAACCTTGCACTTCACAATAACCTTTTATTTATTGTTCTTCACAAACTGGTATGAAAAGTTGTGTGCAATGCTGTATTTATATAACATTTGACAAAGGGCCGAAGCATTGGGAAAAATATGTCCTTCTCCAATAATCAAATCCCTCAATTTCGTATGATTCAGCTCTGGTCGTCGTGTTGGAACAATTGAGGTACAACATGTCAAAGATGGTAACTCTTCAATTTCACTTAACAACTGAGGGGGAGACATAGACAATCCGCTTGCAAATTCGAATAATTCCTCATCCCTGAAATACACGACAAGTTAGAGTATTAGTCGTGATGATATATGACCCCTCATTCAACACATATACAACACATATTAGTTTTGTTATGACAAATAAACTTACACTTCCTCTTGATGTTCCATTTCAGCATTCATTTGTGCTTGTATGTTCTCATTATTCCCTTTCTCTTCAATGTATACATGAGCATATTCTTCATTACACCTTATTAAATGATCCACCCCTTCATCGTCTAGAAGATCAACAAATGTATATATATCAAATCTAACTTTAAATTTCACTGAAATGTCATTACTTTTGTTTCCAATTAGACATGATATCATTCTTCGCAACTCGTTATATGTTGTGCCTTCCTTTATGAATTTTGTTCTTACCCTACCTCCAACATATTCACATTTATCACCCCCACCTTCTAACAACTTCCCCCTACGTGAAAGTAACAGAATAGAGTTTTCCCCGCAGTGCATGCCATGTTTTAAGACAATCTGCAACAACACAATTGCATTAACAACTGCAAAAGCCATGTTAACAACAAACAATGCATGTATTAACAACAACGTTTTTAGCCAGAGTTTTATACAACATAAACCATCACCACCTTAACCTTTTTCAATAAAAAACAGAAAAACAGAGCATTCCCCTATTTGCTTCCCACAAAACAGATCACAATGTAATAAACCCAACCAAAAAATGAAGACACCCTAACAATACTTGATCAAAATCATATCTTTACCAATATATTAGAATTACTAACCTAGTTACCAGCATATAGTCCACTCACGAGCTCAAGCTGAAACCTTTCTCCAACCCTTGACTCTCTTAATGTAGCCAACATGCAGGAAGAAATTACCGACCCTCCGTAGAGCAGATGACCCATGATAGCTTCAGAATCTCAACTTTGCCGACCATATGGAATTGTGACTTGCTTGACTTCCACTTCAACGTCGTACATTCCGTCGACCACCGTCCTTACCGTGCTCTTTACGTTTTTTCCTTTCTCACGCAAGAAACCGTATGCCCGAGCACTCCTACTTCTTCGTTCTTGCCTTTTTTGATTAGTGTGGGCATTATAGTCATTTGCAACTTTGATTTTATTACATTTAGGTCCCAGGTATGTTTTTGGGACCATTGTGTAAAGGGAATATAGTGGGGGACCTCTTTGTAAATACTTTTGGTCCTTGGGACCTTAGTGTAATTCTCCCTTTTTTTTATATGGTAAGTATTCTGACTAACTCACTTAGAGCTAGAAGAAGTATTAGTGACCTATGTGAGTCCATTTGACTGCTTAGGTGAGGAGCCAATTCTACATATACTAACAGATTGCGAGGTAGCATATAATGTGTGGCTTTATTTAATTGGCCCTATGTATTGTAGTATTTTTTTTAGTGTTAATTTGCAGGGATTGCTGAGATGGATTACCAAAAATGAACCGAAGCTTACTCGTTGGGCATGGGTAGTGGCGGACCTAGGATTTTAAGTTTGTGGGTGCACAATTAGTGGTGGGATTTAGGGGTTCGAGGGCAGCGCCCCTGAAATTTTTTTTTAAGAAAAGTTTTAAACGTATTAAAAAAATATATATAAACAATAAATGAAGTTGATATTTGTATACCTCACTAGGGGGTACATTTTATTTGTATACCTTATTATGAGGAATTAATTAACTGTTGTTTTGGTTTGCTAAACAGTAATAGGATTAATAAACAAAAAATTGAGACTAATTGTTGAAATTGATATTTAATTAAGACAAACATAAGCCTGAGTCTTTGGGTAACTAATTGGAGAATTGTTGAAATTGATATTTAATTAATTGATATTTAAACCAGACAGATCAAATATGTGTTAAACTCTATAAAAAATGTTAGAATTGTTGCCTACTTGAAGGAACAATAATAGAATAATAGAATAGTCCACACTGTCAATTATCAAAATACTATATAATGAAGTTGCACTCACCTTTTAGCTTGTTGTTTCTCTAATTCTCTTGTTCTGTATATGACTTTTACCGCCTGAGGTAAGTGATGTCTCACAATATTAGTTGAGTATCAATACTAAAGAGCAATAATTTGACAACCAATCCAAACAACATGGTGACTGCCAAAACATCAAACTCACAATCACTTAGACTCACCGGAGTGCTTTCTAAAATTCTAGACACATTTGGTGAGGCAGCTTTCCCCTCCAAAAAAAGGAAAAAGGTTGAAACACCGATAACTTTATGATAGAAGATCTATGGCAAAGTCTGCTCTAAACCAGCAGAAGTGCTTGTCGTAATACTTATCTGCCACACATAGAAAATTAGACAAATGCTTGCTTAGAGCTAAAGGATACTTGAGGAGATATCCGGATCCAATTCAACAAATTTGATTACACAAGAAAATGCTGAGAGGAAAAGGAAAAGAGAGGCAATCCTAGAAACGAACTTGTGATAAATTGCTTGCTTTCCTACAACCAATTCATTTTAAAACTGAAGAATGACTAACAGAGGTGTCCGGTGAATAAGGCCCTATTGATGAAATCAAGGCACCTAAGCTAATCCACTTTTCACATTTTCTAGTAAATAAGTAGGACATGTGTTCATAAATCAATGAAACTAATTTGCTTCATTACTCAAAAGGAATTTGTCTCTAGCAGAATTCAGTTATCATATCACCTTTATGACCAAAACTATTACCCTTCCTTAGAGAGATTGTATAAAAATAAGAAGGGTGCCATTCTGTGAATTATATATTTTTTAAATTAGAGGATACAAGAGTGAAACTTCATTCAGTGGCCATAAATGAAAAATTGGCAAAGAGCATCCTGTGATCTATGTTGATTTTTTATCAGCAAAGTTAGACCACAGCAGAAAAGGACAATGCATTTGAGTTCATTATTTATTCAAAGTAACTTGAATTTCAGGATTGATAAGAAGAATATCATTGAGAGACGTTAGTAAACATTACGGTGTTCACACCAAAAACATTTCGTATGAAATGAGAATACCAAATCCCAACAATTTTTTACTAGTTACTAACATATCGTCAATTGCAATTTTGGAGTCTTATTACGAATCAACATTTCATACATTATTGTCATTCATGACTTTGCTACGAGCAATTAAACAAAATATGCCAACTCTATGAGTTCACACTATACTTACCTAGGCTCAAACTACGGTGTGTCTTGGCAAAACGCCATTTTGGCCTTTATCACCTAAGTGATTTTAGTTGCGTCAATGGCGGAAACATAAGTCTCCATTATTGTCTGCTTGGAGGAAGAAGGAGAGAAGCATTGCGCAGAGGCATTAGGGGCGAAATTTAATGAATTAAAGAAAGACGATATCCTAAGTCAAAAGTAAAATGGGTGAAAGGGGAAAGAATGGAGCTTCATCGTGCTTAGAAATTGTAGGTGTAGACTTTTCTGGAGGAGTAATTGGCGACGTCGAGAAGGACGGAGGAAGGAACAGGACGAAGAGAAACTGAGGAAGGAAGGAAGGAAGGAAGGAAGGAAGGAACGTTTGGGTCACATTAGCAAGTTCATCCATGGGAGGCACCTTGCTGTATATTCTTCAGTAGAGACGAGATTTGGAAACGATGGAGGGAATTGAGTAAAAAAAAAAATTACGACAGAGACGAGAGAGGAAACGATGCAAATGGGAAGAAGAAAAAAAACAGAGTCTAAAAAGAACTCGGCTCGAACATGACATGTTAGAAGAGAGAATTGAGTCTTAACCATCTGCACCACCTACACACATTATCACTTATTTCTTTTTAAATTATATATATTTTATGTCTGCACTTGCTCACATTGACACCAATGTAGGTCCGCCACTGGGCATGGGTGAGATGGAATGCCAAACATGACTACCTCAACTCAACTATTCGTTTCATGTCCCCTATTCCTTGGCATCGCATGATTGACTCGACTCATTTGCATCTTGTTGGTAGATTAAAGACTACTACTCTGATCTTATTTATAAGTTCACTTTGGCCAATTTTCACATACCAAGGAAAGGTGATTATTCAATGATTATGAGGTTAAATTTTTAACTTTACCTTTTATGATTGGCTATTTTTCAACTCTTTTTTCTCTCTATATCTTTATAGGTATAATGTGGATAAAATTGTCACAGTCTCATTTATTATATGAAAATGGACTTATAAATAAGACTAAATTTTTTTGATCAAAGTAGACTGAGTGATACATATAAAACTTGAAATCTGAAGGAAACCGACGGATAAAGATTTTCTTGGGAAGACTAGAGAGGAGAGGGTTGCGTGTAATTACCAAATATATCCTTATCCATTAGTTTCATTTGTTGGCTAAGTAACGAAAAAGTGACAGTAGTTTGTCGTGGAAATTGGACAAGGGGCATGTAAGAGGAGCTTAAAGGTCTTAAAGGCTGAAGACAACGGAATCTTTAATTTCCTTTCCCTTTTGAAGTATGATTTGTGTATTTTGGCGTTAAAATAGGAAAAAGTATAACAAACAGCGGAAATCACTTACAAGACACAAGCAAATAATTGGGCATCAGTGACACTTAGTCAAGCTATTGAAAGAAAAGCGCATCCATCACTCATATTTGCTTGCCAACTCACCAAGAAATGAAATTTAATTTCAGGGAAAAAGAAGACTATTAATTTGTTGATTATAAAAAGAAATGGAATACAATTGCACATCTTTCATCGCCAAAAGCCTGTATTTGTGTGTTCAGGCTCTTGAACACGTAAATTATAATTCTCATGTGTTATGTGGATGAAAAGTATATTAAAAGCTAGTGCGCAAAAGAAACCTTGACTTTGGTGGCGACGGCATCTCTTTTTATTTTTCTTGCAACTCCATCTTTGGCCGATATTTGAAATGATAGAGAATCAAAACCAAATATGGGGTCCCACCTAATTATTCCCATGCGGGCTTTTCAAGAGGCATAGCGTAAACGATTTTATGAAGATTAACCAAAAAGATAGACAATAGGAGAATCACTCTGCGCAGGGAATATTATTGGCTAATATATTGGGCATCAATATTAGGCAAATGGGCGCAAGGAATTTATGGAAGAGAGGAAGATGTCAAGTAGTAACAGGAAGAGTATGAAGAGCGAAAAAGCAGCAGTGAAGAAGGCAACGACAGTAATGGTGAAGAAATCATCTTCGTCAACATCATCACCAGGGCAGTATTTGGTGGCGAGAAGAGCAGGAGAGAGGGTGGAATTCCCGACATCCCCAGAAGCAATATTTGGAGAAGAAATAGCGAGCTTCAGTCACCCACAGCACCCTCTGGTACAGCTGGAGCAGCCTGAGCTGTACACGTGCGCAGGCTGCAAGGAGTATGGATCAGGCAAGAGGTTCGCTTGTCAACAATGTGATTTTCAGGTGCACGACTTCTGTGCCTTGGCTCCTCCTGCCCTCAAGGCCCATCCTTTCCATTCCCACCATCTCATCTTGTTCCATCCAAAACCAGGTAATTGACTGTACTCCATTCTTCTCAGTTCGTTATTCTTTTATTTACCACTATCTTAATCTTATTTACCATCCTCATATTTATTCATCTCAGTCAAAGGCGGTATCGCGAAATCGAAATGCGATGTGTGTGGGAAACAGATCAAGGGTTATGCGTTCACATGCAGTGCGTGTGGGTTTCAGATGCATCCCTGCTGTGCTATGCTCTCCACAGAAATTGAGTTCTCCGGCCATCCTCACACCTTAAAACTTCTACCTGCCGCCGCCACCTCCTCAAACGCCGACTCTGGAGGTGGTTTTGTATGCGGCGAGTGCAAGAGGAGAAGATCGGGGCGAGTGTACCGCTGTACGGTGTGCGATTATCATTTGCATGCAGCGTGTGCCAAAAATATGGTGAACGGTCTGCAAGACAATGGAATCAAGAGCCCCGGGAAGAGCAGTGTGCTGGGCACAGCGGCCCGCCTCGCTTCACAGGTCGTCGTTGAGTTCATCGGAGGCTTGATTGAGGGTCTAGGCGAGGGCATGGGGGAAGTCCTTGTCCAAAATATCTCCCGAGGCAAGCCTCCTCTTCCTCCACCTCACCCAACTCCAACTTAGTCTTCTCATTTTTAATTTTTCCTTCTCCCCAACCCCAAACTATCCTATTGCATCTTGCCTCCTTTCTCTTTCAATGATTGATATATGTTGCATATCGCTGAAATCAACGTTTTAGAAAGTTTACAATTAAAATGAAAATTCAAAGCTTAAAATTATATATCAAATATACGATGACAAAGAGGATTTGATACCCATATCCTCCCTTCCATATAATTTCTCCCCGACGTTGTCTTTTGTAATGCTTTATTGAAGTCATGGATTGAGAAATAAAAATATCACTTTTTATAAGTTAGTTTCTATTTATGTGAAATATTTTTATTTTTTTCCCGTTATAGTTTGGAGAGTTACAATGTTGTATTGAATATTTATATACAACAAATTGTATTGTCATAATGATGTGATTTAAGAAATTTTCTCTAATTTTATATTATTTTTGTAATAAACCGTTGGTAAGATGTGGGTGTAAAGTTACTGTACGATATTACCGAGTGTATTCTCCTGTTTTCCTGACCATGTTCCTTCACAAGAATACAAGAAACGTTTTTTTTTTTAATATCACAAATTTCAATGTTATTATTTTTATTTTTTGATAAAGAAAAATAATAAAACATATTAAAGGTCTCAACTTAAATTTCTTGGTATATGAAATTTGGTCCAACTGAATATATAATAAGGATCAAGTGGCAAGATATCTTCCACTTTTATTCTTTGGAGGAGTGAGAAAGATGTGGCAAATATTAAATGCATATTAAAAAAATCACACTCCTTTTAGTAAGACTAAAATATAGGGAAAATATCTTTGAAGATCCAAGTTACTAAAATATTATTAAAAAATGCCTAAAAAATAGTTATATGTTAGAAAAGGCCGTAAAGTTTTTTCTAATATTATTTCAGAAAACGTTATACGAATATAGTTATTAATAGATTGTTAATATTCTATTGATATAGTTGTTAACGTTTTCTCAAATAATACTATAAAAGGCCCTAAGGCTTTTTTTGACATGTGAATTTTTTTTAGGTCTTTTTTTTCTTTTTACAATATTTTGGTTACTTGGACCCGAGTGGGATTTCCCCTAAAATATTAAATTTTGTCAATTTAAAATACATCAACTGAATTTGCTAACATTTCTTGGTCATATGAACAACGGCTATTTTGGAATGAGGGAGTAGTGCTCCGCCAGTAACTCTCGAGTTTTCTCTCTTATAAGCTATGCATGTTTTTCTTCCTGTCGGCCATTGCCGTAGGCCTCCGTTGAGCGAGACATCTCCGTTGCCCACCGCAGCAAAGTGAACCCACACAGTCACTCCTACAAGTGATGTGAAGTGAGAGCTGCTGTGAGAGAGGGTTGTGACAGGATGGAACGAACGATGAACGTGGTGCATGCTTAAAAAAAAGAACGATCACTGCTTGCAAAGGAAAATCGAACAACAAAGAAAGTTAAGATATGTAAAAGAGTCAGTTGAGTTAACAGATTAGTTAGATGGTTGGTTAGAATAGTTGCTTAAGGCTTTCACCTATTATTTACTTCAATTACCATATGTAATGTATATAAAAAAGACATGTATTGTACAGGTAAATATTGAATAAGAGAAAATCCTTTCTCTCTCTCTCATTTGTGTTATGATATCAGAGCAATGAAGCTCGCTTTCAATTTCTGCGCCCTCATCTTCTTCTTCGAGCCTCCCTATTTCCTTTCCTGCTAATTCTTTTCTCACGGCTGTTGCTGACGAGAACTCTGCTTCTTCTTCTCTGGTTGCTGACAAATCTTGAGAAGATTACGTATGCACGAAACATTGGAAAGGCATACATCAGGGGTGATAATGGAATCAATAGCAAGAGTGACTCTAATAGGGGAAATAGAAGAAATTGATTTGAATAAAGCTAAAGAGAAGCAAATATGAGGAGTAGCTCTACTATCAATTATCCAAGAATCGAATGATTGAAATGAAAAAAGAGTATTGATATTTTGCTTATGCATGAGTAAAAGAGAAGACATTTGATTTATATGGGGAGTGGAAATGGGTGAAGACGTAGAATTGGATGCAATAATATGAGTGAAAGCATCATTAGGTTGTAGTAGAGCCAGATTGTCAATTTGTCATATTGTTTGAGAGAAACTTCAAGTTGGAATCATTCGTCTCTTGCTTGTTTTAAGTTCTAATGAACTTGCTGGTATTCTCACTAAACCCTCAATCCTCAGCCATTTTATTCATTATTGTCCAGGCTAGGCATGATAAAATATACTTGCTAGCTTGAGAGGCAACATGATTGTTAGGGAATATTGTAATAATCAATTAGTGATTAGTATCCCTACTAATCAGGGATTAGAGGAATTAGAGGAAATCAGGATTAATTATCAGTAAGAGCCATTAATGCTCAAGGCTCTCTCCTCTTGTATAATTACACAACATATGTACATGAATAGTCAAGGAATCTAGATTATTTCTCTACATGGTATTAGAGGAATTTGAGATCTGATTCCTGCATTTTTTTTCTAGTTTTTTTTTTCTATTCCTCATCTGTCCAGAGAGAGAGTGAGTGAGGATCCAGTTCCTGGCGTCTTTAGCCACCACGCGCCGCCCAGACATTCTTAGGGGGTCCCGATCGGCGGAACCCAGCCGATCGTCTCCCATTTTGACGGCGCGTGACGGTCCACGTGCTCACTAGAGCTCCACTGTCAGATCCACGCGCAGGCGTGTGACGGAGTTTTCCGGCGAGTTTCTCGACGCCGTTTGCTTTTCTGGGATCAACTCTTTGTCCCCGTCGTGACCCAGGTGGTTTCATCCTCATATTTTGTGGTTTGTTTCTCTGGCCTGTTGGAATTTGCTTGTTTTTTGGAGAATCTGCTTTTTTTTTTGGTCTTGTATTGTGACTTTGCAAGTTGGTTTGGCTAAACTTCGTGGTTGCATTGTTTTATTGACCCTTGTGTGATCATTTGCTGCTGCTTTGATCATTTGGCCGTGTGTCCACGGTGTGGTCGTTGTTGTAACGACTGGATTTTTTGCTTCTTAGTGGTTATCTCACCTATGTGTACCTCTAGTAGGTTGTTTGTTGGTTCCTTTGAGATTGTTGTCTTGTGTTGGCTGCACTCTTAATTATTTGTTACTTCCTCTATTGGTTGTTGTGGTGCTCAACTTGCTTCTGGTGAAGCTTAATGGCTACATCAACGTCTAGTCCTTTTATTGCTTGTGCTACAAGTAATATTGTCTCTAGTCTTGCTACTTCTTCCTCGAAGTGGATCATTGATTCTGGTGCTACTAATCATATGATAGGTAACCATCATTTGTTTTCTTCGTACACGCCGTATGCCACCCCCTCTAGTATAACAATTGCTAACGGCTCTTACTCTCGTGTCCTTGGCTTTGACATTGTTCAACCTACTCCGTCCGTTTCCTTATCACATGTCTTTAATGTCCCTGATCTTGCATTTAACCCTTTGTCTCCTAGCAAGCTTACTCGCCAATTAAACTGTTTTATCACACTCTTTCCTGACCATTGTTTGATTCAGGATCTCACAACGAAACAAGTTATTGGTCGGGGCTATGAATCTGGAGGACATTACTTCCTTGAGGATCAGGTATTGCATTCAGTTGCTTGCTCTGGTGGTTCGTCCCCTTTTGACATTCATTGTCGTTTAGGTCATGTGTCTTTGTCTTCCTTGAAGAGGATGTATCCTCAATTTCATCATTTGTCCTCTTTATAATGTGACTCATGCTAGTTTGCTAAACATCATCGTATTCATTTGGCACCTCGTGTTAATAAACGAGTTGCATCTCCTTTTTATTTACTCCATTCTGATGTTTGGGGCCCATGTTAGGTCGAGTCCAAGCCTAGTTTTAGGTACTTTGTTACTTTTGTTGATGATTTCTCTCGTACCACATAGCTCTATTTAATGAAAAGTCGTTCCGAGTTGTTTTCTCACTTTTGCAATTTCTGTGCTGAAATCAAAACTCAGTTTGGTGTGTTTGTCAAAACCTTACGGAGTGACAATGCTAAAGAATATTTTTCTGCCCAATTTCAAACTTATATGCTCCAATATGGCATGCTTCATCAGTCCTTCTGTCTAGACACACCGGCTCAAAATGGTGTTGCAGAACGTAAGAACCGACACTTATTAAGAGTTGCACAGGCTCTAATGTTTCAAATGAATGTTCCCAAGCCTTTTTGGGCTGCCACCGTGTTTATTGCGTGCTTTCTTATTAATCGTATGCCATCTCCTGTCCTCAATGGTACTTTTCCATACACCACCTTGTTTCCTTTCAAACCCTTATTTCCTGTTGACCCTAAAATCTTTGGTTGTGTATGTTTTGTTCGTGATGTGCGTCCCACTATCACCAAACTTGACCCTAAGTCTCTTAAGTGTGTCTTCCTTGGGTATTCTAGGGTTCAGAAGGGCTATCGGTGCTATTCTCCCACTCTTCGGCATTACCTTGTGTCTACAGATGTCACCTTCCATGAGTCGACCGCATTTTTTCCTGTCTTTACTCCTCTATCTACATCCTCTTTCTCTACAGATGACACCCCTGACAGTCTAGATGATCTCTTGGTCTACACGGTTCAATTACCACCCGTACAAGTGTAACACCCCCGAATTTCTAGCAGTTATAAAACATAAAATTTCCATAATTTCTATAAATAATAACTAAAATTCAAAATACCTAAATTCGGGAAGTGTCACCGCCGCACTTGTACTGGGACAAGTGCAAGGCTACTAAGTACATTAAATAGATCTAAACCTAAACAAAAATGTTTTACGCAAAATAAAATAAAATAATAAAAATACAAGAAATTTAAATAAAACTAAAATCGGACGTCTTCCTCACTTCTCACTGCTAGCCCCAATCTTTGAAACCTGTTCACTGAAATTCTGCTCCCCCGAAGGATCATCGCATCCCAAGAATACATCAGCAAACACTGATAATCCTAATTAAGAACAGATAATATAACATAAACTAAAATAATTAAGTAAATAAATAAATAATTTTAAATAAATTGAAATAAAATAAAACGATTATAAAAATTAAAATAAAATATTTACAAGAAAAAATATCGTATATTTGTATAATCATACGGTGTTTGGCACAAATTTGTTAATCAAAGCAAATGTATATATATATATCATCTGATATTTACATCAAACTTTAATCATTATCATTTTAAATTTTGTTTAGACCCGGAAATCCTGCTAGTCTATTTTGTGGGAAGAGAACCATGGTAGACCCGGATATCCTGTCAGTCTACCTTGTGACCCGGAAACCTGTCAGTCACAAATCATCATCAAATTGGCCATAATTCATATTCTTCATAGTGTGCACACCTCTTCCCAAAGTTGCTACTAGTGCCCTGGATATCCTGCCAGGCACCACTTTGGGAAGAACGGATATATCGGTTCACATCAAATAACATATCGGAGGCATAAAGCCTTAAAAGTGTGTTCATCACTTTAGGAGGTACCGTCCCAAAGTTATCTTCCCACTGTTAATTTGTTTTAATTGCTCTCAAATAATAATAGTAATAATAAAATTAAACTAAATAAAACGACATCAGATAAGAGCTTGCATCTATGTCAAAATTATTATAATATTATAGTATATCAATATATATGTGTGGAGGAATAAAAAAAAAGAATCAGAGATATGCTTGATAAGTGTATCTTTCATAATTAAATAAGTATAGATGCTAAGATATATCAAATTGAATTTATTAATATTTTATACTTATTTAATTATATTTATATATTTTTCAAACTTTTAATTAATTAGAGGATAAAAGTGTATCTGGATATAAAATCTACTCATATCTTAACTAATTAGGCAGGAATATTATCATGCTTTTTACACACACACATATTCATATACATACATACATATACATATACATATATATATATATATATATATATATATATATATATATTATAGACACACTCTATTAATGTGTATTAATATATACGTGTGTTCTTTTCGGATAAGGAGGAAATTTGAAGATTCAAAGATGTGGACCCCGCAGCATTCCAAAAATTGAATAGCTTCAGTAAAGACTTTAATCAAGATACAAAAGATGTGGGCCCCACGAATTTCAAAGAGCAGCTTAATATCCATTTAAAAGAAGCTGGGCCCGCAACAACAATAACAAAAAAAAAAACCCTAAACTATTATCCATGGAAGAAGGCTGCTGAAAGAAAATATGAACACAAGAGGCTGATGGCAAGACTGAGAGAGAGCTTGGACGAAGGAAAGAAAGAGGGTCTGACGCGAAGGAACACGGGACGGCAGTTGGGGAAGCAGAGCTTGAGGTGGCAATCGAAGAAAAGAAAGAAGAGGCTGAGACGCTGTACTGGGATATGCTTCTAATATATATATATATATATATATATATATATATATATATATATATATATATATATATATATTAGTGTAATCTCTTCTGGCAAAGCCTAATTATTTAGAGCGTAGCCGGAAGGTTCGCGGGAACCCGGGAGCTAGCAAGAAAATAACGAAAAAATAATAATAAAACTTCCGTGCCATGTTAGTACGCCACTGTAATGCACACTTTCCTATTATCCAACAAATTTCAAGTTCTTTTATTCCAACTGGAATGGACAAGTAATGGAGGGGTCATGCATTGATTAAGGCTATAAAAGAATAGAGAACATATCTTCTTCTCTTTTTGAAGACTACTTCAGCGATAGTGACTGGTCTATGTATATATAATATATAAATAACACAAGAGGGAAGAAGCCATAAAAGCAATCTAAAACCAATATAAGAGGATCTGTCATCAGTAAAACACGAGGACCACATGCAAGGAAAGGGTTATTCTAGGGATTAAGATTACAATAAATTAATTCTAATCAACGTTCTAGTGCTATCAACAATTAACTCTTATTCTCTTGGGGATTAGGATTTCAATCAATTAATTCTAATCAACGTTCTATCGCTATCAATAATTAATTTTTATTGCTCAAGGGATTAGGATTACCTGATCTCCGTGTTTGCTAAGCTCCTAGAAGGGAAACTCTGCCGCAAAGGATTTTTCAAAGAGAGAGCTAATGAACGATGACTAAAGTTAGGCGGCTAAACCTAACTTATAATTAGGCTCTTAGGGTTTAGCTAATAGTTGGGCTTTGTGGGTTGGACTTTTTTTTTTTTTACTATTGTTAGTTCAATAAAATAATAACAGATCATTTATTAGATTATAATTTAAATTATTTTTTTTATCTATCCATTTATTACTATTATATATATATATATATATATATATATATATATATATATATATATATATATTTACTACATTATTAAATTTAAATTTTTAATATTAGTATTATTAGTATTCATTATTATTATTATTATTATTATTATTAAAATAATAATAAAATCTAGGGTATTACATTGTTGATCTAATAAATGGTAAAATAATGCAAAGATTATTAAATTCTATTAAATCAATCAATAAATCTATACTTAATAAAATCAAATCTATCTAAACTAACAACTAATCAAATTAATCTAAACTAATAAAATTTAAACTAATACTATATTATCACTATTATTACTTTTACTTTTATTATTATTATTATTATTAACAACAACAATAATAATAATCTGGGGTATTACAACAAGCATCTGATCCGGCACCTGCTAAACCACCTATTTATCATGTTTATCGGAAACGCTCCAGAGCGAGTAATGGTCAGGTTCATGACCCACCAGTACAAGCTTCAGTGTCTAATCTAGAATTAGTCCCTTCAGCTCCCCCTTCTAAACCAACTCTAGTGCTTGATACTTCAGATACTTCTACTCCACCAGACATAGTGCCTGATACTTCTGATGACTTGCCCATTGCTTTACGCAAAGGTAAACGTACTTGCAACTATCCTATTTCTTCCTTTGTTTCCTATAACCATTTGTCTCCTCCATCTTGTTCCTTCATAGGGTCCTTAGACTTTCTCACCATTCCTACTACTCTCCAACAAGCCTTGGCCCACCCTGGTTGGCGTGCTGCGATGAAAGAAGAAATGGTGGCTCTTGATACAGCAGGTACCTGGAATCTCGTTGATTTACCTCTTGGCAAGAAGGCAATCGGGTGTAAATGGGTGTTCACGGTCAAAACTAAAGCTGATGGCAGCTTGGAACATTTGAAAGCTCGACTAGTTGCAAAGGGCTATGCTCAGACCTATGGAGTGGACTATTCAGAAACCTTCTCTCCTGTGGCAAAATTGTCCTCTGTTCGCCTCTTCATTTCTATGGCAGCCAATTATGGTTGGGATCTTCATCAGTTGGATGTTAAGAATGCGTTCTTGAATGGTGATCTTCTCGAGGAAGTATACATGGAGCAACCACCTGGTTTTGTTGCTCAGGGGGAGCGTGGGAAGGTATGCCATCTTAAGAAGTCTTTATATGGTTTGAAGTAGAGCCCTCGTACTTGGTTTGACAGGTTTAGCTCTGTGGTTAAGAAGTTTGGCTTGAGTAAGAGTAAGTGTGACCATTCTATGTTTTATCAGCAGACAGATGCTGGCATGATTCTGTTAGTGGTATATGTTGATGATATTGTTATTACGGGTAGCAATGCCTCGGGAATCTCATCACTTAAAGCCTTTCTTGACTCTCATTTTCAAACAAAGGATTTGGGTCCGTTAAAGTATTTTCTTGGGATAGAGGTTATGAGAAGTAAGAAAGGCATCCTTCTAACACAAAGGAAATACGTTCTTGATCTGTTAAAAGAAACCGGGAAACTTGGAGTAGCACCAAGTAGCTTTCCCATGATTCCTAACCCTTTTTTGGATATTGATGACAACATACCATTTGATGAGCTATCTGAGGATGGGAGAAAGAAAGTTGACCCGGAGAAGATCAAGCCGTTTGCTTATCCAGAGAGATATCGTAGATTAATTGGGAAATTGAACTACCTTACGGTGACTCGCCCTGATGTGATCTTTCCAATTAGTCTACTTAGCCAATTCATGACTGCACCAACTGTTGCTCAGTGGGAAGCTTTGGAGCATGTCTTACATTACTTGAAAGGCTCACCTGGTCGTGGTATACTCTATACGAATCATGGTCACAACAAGATTGAATGTTTTTGTGATGCAGATCATGCGGGGTCAAAGGCTACCAAAAGATCCACCACAGGATATTGTGTGTTTGTGGGTGGAAATTTAGTATCATGGAGGAGTAATAAGCAAGATGTGGTTTCTAAGTCGAGTGCATAAGCTGAGTATAGAGCCATGTCTCAATCATACAGAAAATTGTGGGGATTCACTAATTAATGAAGGAGGTTGGTCTTGCCACGTCATTACCTGTGAAGTTGTGGTGTGACAACAAAGCTGCTTTGCACATAGCCTCCAATTCTGTCTTCCATGAACGCACCAAACACATTGAGATAGACTGTCATTTTGTACATGATAAAATCAAGGAGAACTTCATTTCTACAGGACATGTCAGATCTAGCGACCAATTGGCCGATCTATTAACTAAAGCCTTAAATGGAACTCGGGTTGATTATCTTTGTAACAAGTTGGGCATGATTAATATCTATGCTCCAACTTGAGGGGGTGTTAGGAAATATTGTAATAATCAATTAGTGATTAGTATCCCTACTAATTAGGGATTAGAGGAATTAGAGGAAATCAGGATTAATTATCATTAAGAGCCATTAATGCTCAAGGCTCTCTCCTTTTGTATAAATACACAACATATGTACATGAATAGACAAGGAATCTAGATTATTTCTCTACAATAATTAGTCTAGTTAAGTTGTTAACATATTAATTAGATGGTTGGTTAGAATAGTTGCATACAACTGTCACCTATTATTTACTTCAATTACCAGATGTAATGTATAAAAAAAGGACATGTACTGTACAGTTTGTAGATTGCTGAGTGACAAATAAGGGAGGGGATTTGTAATTTATGTCCTGTTTGCAGATTGCTGTTGTTGACCTTTTGTCCATATTTTTGAGGTATTAATAAATTCCATTTCACTCAAAGAAAAAAAATCCAATAATATCAGATTTCCTTCTGTACACTTGGAAAACTAAGGGTGTGTTTGGTTTGAGGGAAGGGTGTAGTAGGGGAGGGTGTGGAAAAAAAGGAATTGACCAAATTACCACTAATGAAAGGAATATTCTTTTTTATTAAGAATATATTTTAGGGATATTAAAAAGTTTCCATGGGTTTTTTTGTAAAGAAGGGGGTATAATTTTTCTCTCTCACCTCCCCCTCCCTCAAACCAAACTGCCTCTAAGGATGCAATCTATGGAGATCACATAATCAGATGGCAGGGGAAATTCAGAGACACATAGAGGAGCATAAAGGATGGGTCATAATTTATTAATAATAATGCCTTTTGACGGGCCGGTGTGAACATTTTTCCTAGTGCTGGTCATAAAACCCTCTTGATACATATCATCACGGATCAAACTCCTGACTAGATGATTAATGAATTAAGCTAAATGCCAACTGTATTCATCCTCATGATTGGACTAGTGTGAACATGACAATAAGTATAGCTATGTTTGCAATATTGGATCTTTCATTGAGTTTAAGTACTTCTTTGGATTAACTTTTGAAAATAACTTGTAGGATTTACAAGGTAAATATGTGAGAAAAGTTTTATCTCGGCTTACGTACATAGGTTTTAAGAATTTTCAAACATTACCTCAAGGTGGTTTGAGTTGGGAAAATAGAGAAAAAGCCCAAATTGAGAAGAACCTAAATCTTAATACAGACATTCAATAAAGAGTACCAGTATTTTCTATATCTAAAAATATTGTCTTTCTTATCAATAAAATTTTCATTTCAGAAACTCTAGTTATTTGAAGTTTAAACTATTTTTATGAACAACATGAAAAACTAAATATATGTTTAAGACTAAAATAACTTCTTTTGAATTAAAGACTAAAATAAAATTTTGACCAATCTACATAATGGTATCTACACCTGACTTTGCTCTTGTAGTAACTGGAGCATAATTCTTTTGTTCTATCACGTAGCTACACTCACTAAGTTGAGCGTGGACAGAAGATTATTGTGGAAAGGATCAGAGATGTGATCAAGAAGGTTCTGCACAGGACCTTTGCCCGTCAGAGCTGCCTGAGCGTAAAATCCTAACCACGCAATCATGGCTAAGCGTCCATTTTTAATTTCTTTAACCTTCAGCTCTTCGAAAGCTTCAGGATCTTTGGACAGATTCAGGGGATCAAACAGTCCTCCTCCAGGATAATTTATGTCGCCCGGCAGATATATTCCTAGAGGTTCCAATGCTTCAATCCCACAATATCTAGCATATTCTGGTCCAACCTGCTTAATTATATGCAATTAGCTTGCGTGGCACATCCATGTTGTCGAGAGAAGGATAATGCAAATGCTGTCGGGAAGCAAGTCTAGCAGCTTAATTAACTTCAACTATCAACCTTTTGCGTATGCCCCCACAGATATGGACATATAGTAATGACTTGAGTAAAAAAAAAATTATTCTAGGTAGAGGTGGAATTAAACATTAAAATGGTCAAAATATGGTTAAAATGCACTTCTCTAAGATGCATAAAACAATAGAGTATAAAAGAATAACCATGAGGAGTGCCTGGCAAATAGCAATTACGACCACTCCTTGGCTTCCAGCTAAGTGAAGTCCCGGGATTCCAAGGTAGTCTAAAGTATCTCCCTAGTAAAAATTATTGGATAAAGAAAGACAACTACATCATTCCAGATATCTTCACCAATATACTTAACATAGGAGCACATAGTATACAATCAAACATTGATGGATGTATGAATGAACAAGAGAGGGGATGAAATATGTGATACGATTTATTCTCATGCTCTGAGCGAAAATAAATCAACCAATTTGAATCAACAAAACAATGTATAATGAGGTAAAGTTAAGGGGAAAAAAAGAGCATGTAAATAATGATTCAGAGAAATGGTTATTGGATTTAACCGTTAGTTTAATTTGACAAACTAGTGGATGATGAAGCTTGCCAATTATGAGTACAAAGATATGCCATACTGATCTTGAGCTTTGAAAAGTGAACATGCCACCATATGATTCAATTTAACAATTTCACAAATTGTGGTGGTGACATTATTCTTAAGAAATAGAAATGACTAAGTAGAGGAGAATAACTACAGATTCAATTCTACGAACTTATGCATGACATCAGACACCTGATCTACAAGAAAAACTTTGCAAACATACAAAGAGTGGTCGCAGAGATTAGAAATACTGACCTTGAGCTTTGAATAGCCAACACGCCACCAGATGGGTTCAACAAAGTGAAAAGCCCCAAACAGGTCTAGTATTTCAGGAACCAGGGCACCAACAGATGCAAGCATAGCCCAACGAGCATGCAATATCTCGAAGCTCCATGATAAAAGAGATTAAACTGATCATGGGCGATTTACATTGACGAAGAACCTAGTTTCTTTTATTTCTGGTTTATCTATTTTTGGTAGACTAAGACAATGAAGAATAGTCACTTGCGCATATCAGGAGTGAAGCTCACTTAGAAGTTTACTGACATAGGCATAAGGCTGCTTGTCATTGGTTTAGTCTACCAACTTTTGATAGATCAGATCTAGATTATAATTTCTATCACAGTATATGACAGTACTTTAGAGATTTTTCTCCTCTATTTAATGAAAAATAAGACAAACATTCAACACAAACCTTTTTGGACATTGGAGCATAGTAAACATTGTTACTTCCTCGTCAAAATTTAGCTGATGATTGATCGTCTATTTACAAGATATTCTTTGCATTATATTGCCCGTCATATATTTTACATCTAAAACAATTTATTTTGTAAAAAAGCTAAATAATGAACACAAGGATAACTTTGATGTGAAGGCCACCATGTCGTTGTAAAAGAAAATCATACTTGACAAGGAACAGCACTAACACAGAAAGAATGGCATAAATGGACAGAATTCATAATATGACGTACTTGAAGTTTTTCTGCAAAGCTACACGATCCTTGCCAAGCCCTGCAATGTCAAATCCGTAATCCCCAGGAAGTTCCCCAGTAAGATATTCGGGATAATCATATGGAATAGGACCCAGCCAATGGGGCCGATCATCTCCATACCAAATGCTGTGGGAATAACCAAAAATTTTAGACACAAGAAACAGTGATAATTGTGTTCGATAAAATGAAAAGTTATCTCAGTGTGTATCTATTCAATACATGGGAATATCATTTACATTTTCTTCTTCTACGCCGCCATTCGCCGCCGTTTTGGCTCTTTTTTTGTTTTTATTTTTTTTTCTTTCTTTTTTTTTTATCTCTTCAATTAAAAAAGAGGCAACGTACGTTTTTACTTGATTTTCTGCCTTAAAATGAAAAGATTAGTGTACAAATATAGAATGGCATTCTTAACATTAAAACGAGTTTTGGCGACTATAATTGCAAACGTAATCACGTCAGATAGTTCCACAGAATAGTTAAGGCATAATTGGATTACAGGGAATTACCTCTCTTTTCTGGCCTTCTGGGCTAAAGTTTTGTATATGGACGAGTTATCTAGAGCAATTTTCTTTCTCTCTTGCATTCTCCTCTGAAGCGAGCTCCCTAGTGGACTATTAGCTAAAACTTTTACAGCACTAAAAGGAATCGCCGAGAACAGCAACACTCCGGCAAGCTTCAAAAGGGAATATTAAATTAAAGCAAAACAGTGTCAAATGAAAGGAATGGAAAAGTGTCGTAAGAAAGATAAGGAAGAGGGTGAACCTCTTGCCATGAGGCTTTGAAGACAGTAGAGCGTTTCTGCTCGACTATCAAGTTGTTTCTAGGTTTAGGGGCACAGCAGAAAGACAAGAAGCTGCCGAGGAAACAAGAAGTAGAAGAGGAAACAGAGGGAGCAGGAGAAACTGGGGAACCAAGCGAAACCATGCCCCCGATTTTCGTGCCGAATCGGTCCGTCGAAATTATTGAAGAGGGGGAGGAAAGGGATTTTCGTGTCTAATCATCCCTCCATTTTCGATTTTAAGGATGTATTTAATTTAAAGGGAGATGATAAGAGGGGAGCGTTGAGTAGATTTAAAGGGAGATGATAAGAGGGGAGTGTTGAGTAGGGGTCTTCGTGGCCAGGGCTGAGACAGGGTGAGACCTTTGCTCGGAAGATCAATGGGCAGTAAAATGTGGCCTGATACCCAGTCTTGCCCGATAAAAGCCTGAACATTTTTTGGCAGGGCGATAGTGGGCAGGGCAGGGCGGGGCCTTACATGTCCAAGTGGCCATAACCTATCACACTTATAAAAAAAACTTCAATCTTTATATGAGACATATCCACCCACATCATGACCTCACCTTCGTTTGTTCTTCTATGTTTTGAGAAGAGCTATCAGCCATTATTTAAAAAATAAAGATTAATTAAGGAGCATAAATTAAAGTTCAAAGATGGTCCTCAATTAATTTTAATCTACAATCAATGTACTCTATTCAAATATGAACTAGGGGACCGAGATATTTAATGGATTGTACAAGGAAAAATATCATACAGCCAGATATTTCGGATCGGAAAATATCAAGTTATTGATTATATCATCATATAGACATCAATATAAATAAATATGCATGTATAAAATAAAAAATTTTAAGAAACCTAGAATTTTAAAAAAATATATATGAAAAACATAAGAAGGAAAATACGATTTCATATCCCTGGCTAATAAAATCATTCATCATTATTAAATGTAAATTCAATTACAAAAAAGGTAATTCAACTTCATCCCTAAAGACAAAAAAGTTCATATCGATTCAGCTGGAAATCTTGGAATTAAAGTATTAAAATAAACATACCGATAAATTTTTTTTTTAAAAAAAATATATGCACAATATGACAATAGATTATTTTACACACACACACACACCCCACACACACCCCACACAGAGTACCGGGCAGGGCCAAATGGGTAAGGCAGCATACCCTGTTCGATGCCCGGCCCTGCCCGCAAAATGCCTAGCCTAAATGTGCCCAAATTTTTTCGGGCTTCTTTTTTTCGGGCTGGGCAGGGCATTTTTTTGTCGGGCTTGGACGGGCGCACCGGGCCTTGGGCTTCTTGAATACCCCTAGCGTTGAGAGGGGAACAACGAAAAAAATAATAAAAAGATTTTTTTGTTGTTGACCGAAACAAAAACCATTTAATTAACTAAATAATCATATATAATGACCATAGTTATCACATAATAATCAGAGTTAACCTAATATTAGAATTTACGTAGAATTTAAAATTTTCAAAACATGTTAGAGTATGCATCATGAGCCATAATGTGTGGCAATATACATTTAACAATTCATACACAAAAACAAACAGAAGCTCTACTTGATTACAATACACTATGCTTCTGTCGGCTTCCCTAGAGAACCTGGATCTGACTGGTAACCTGGGAAAAATTTTGTAACCATCAGTCCAGCTCATTATGAATATTAACATATGTTAGCGAGGTGCCAAGTGGACTAAAACAATGCATTCCAAAATTTAACAGTTCATCAACATCCTCACAATTCATTTTCACAATAATAATAAGCATTATAATAGGTGTCACAATTCTATTCATATTCAATACCCAAATACCTCTCATCAATCCAACCGAACTGCCTTATTTCCTTCGACTAGACCCATGGGCTACGTTACATACATGTTACTGGTTACTCCAAAAGCTCATTGGTCAAGTGATGAGGACTAGCTAAAATCCTCAGAGCACTTGTTCAGACCATGGGTCCTTTCCCCACTTTACCCTAGTGAGGCGTTGTAAGCCCTTTTGAACTGGTGGGCTAGTCCCTCATTGAACCGGCGGGACAATAAAAAGCCAATCATCGTGCACCAAAAGAGGCATCACCACGTGGTGGATATAACTTTATCATCTTCTCCCAATTCTTCCCATCCCAAAATTATCATAATAATTTAATAGGGGAATTTTCAGAATAATCATAATAACCATGTCATCATATATAAGCTCTCAATTCATTTGAATGCATGTATTTCAACTTATAAAAAATCCACATGGCAATTTTATTTAAAACAATCATAATCAGTTCAACAAATATTTATAAGCAGCACATCAATAACATAATAAGTGGAAATTGGTTACCTTTCGCCCAAGTTATTTACTATAACACTGCTTGTAATTCCAGAGCTCAAATACACTCTACAATTCAATCTATAAAAATTAATTTTGTAACCATTAATGACTATTCAAAATTTTACGTATGACAAGCTTTGATAATAATTTCATTGTTATTTATTTATCTCCTTTTAATTTATTATTAATAATTCCCTGAAAATAATAACTTTATTATTATTGTTATTATTATTTATCATTATCACTCTTCCCAATAATAATAACATTATTTGTTATTATTATAATTATCCTGATAATCACACTAATTTCCATCTATTTATTCTATTAGTATTATTAACTCCCTATAATTATTATTAACTCCTATTAATTACTTCTCACAATTTATTTATTTATTTCCCTTAATTTATAATAAATTAAATTTAATAAAGACCAACCATGTATTTGTTTACTAAATATCCACTTAGGTTCATAATCATTATTATTATATCTCTTTAATCCCTTTAGACTCCATGTCCCCTAATTATGACATTTACTAATTCTTCAAGAAAATATACTTTATATGAGTATGTAAAACAAAAATCTGTAACTCTAACATATATATAACCATATATATTTGGTTTGTATACTTAGCACACACAGTAAGTGAATATCCATGACTTAGCAAGTATATCTATCTATTTTTCAAAAATCCTCTTTTTGCATCAGGAAGGCTCTGAATCCATAATCAAAATATTGTAACAATAAAATATTTCTTTTGCAACTAGCTGGAGTTTATTAACATATCTATGCACATATATAGTTAGAGTCATGTATCACTTGTGTTTTCCTTTCTTTTGCGTGCAACTTGCTGTCTGTCTAATATGTATGGACACCAAAAGAAAACACACGCTGCAGGACATATGAAAAGTTGCAGTATTTTATTTTTAATATTCCTTCTTCCTTCTTTTTCCTGGACTACACGGTTTCCATACGTTATTATACCGAAAATAACTCTTTCACAAGCAGCAAACACGTTCATACCTATATTCACATATTTATATCCCCTAACCTATGCGTTTTCTTTCTTGTTCCTTATCATTACATGTTCACGTCTTCATCCTCTAAAGCTGCAGAAAAGGATACTCACTCCTCAAAACCATGGTACCGATGACAGCCGCCCCCCCCCAAATCCATTTTCAGTTTTCAGCATTAGTTTCAGCTGGTTTAAAACTTCTTTCTAACGTTGAGAAATAAAGGAAACAAGAAGAGAGAGACTTGAAAGCTTACCTATGCAGATTGAGCTTGAATGACCGAAGAGATTTGCTGCTGGACTCCTCTGTTTTTCGATGCTAAAACAGGGAAAATGCTGAACCTTGTTGTACTCTTATATTCTCGGTCTCTCCCTCACTCACTCTCTCTGCATCTTCTCTCTTTTTCCTCTGCTTCTCGGCGTTTCAACAGAGAAAGATGAGATTCAGTCTTTCTCTCTCTCATCTCTCACTCTCTTTCTCTAACACTCTCTCGAACTCACGGTGAAAGAAGAAAATGGAATGGCTTTATAGCCAGCTGAAAGTCCAGTAGTCACAGATGAAACACTTTGGGTATTCAACACAATGCTTGAGAGGAATGGTTTCATCTGATCCTTCTGAGCTTTCTTCCTTAATACGCGATCTTGCTGTATCTAGTTTTCCGATAAAAACGTTGCGTCCAGATCATAGTTCGATCTTCTGCTTCTTAACCTCTTCGTTTTGACTGGTTTAGTCTTGCTGCATAATGGGTATCTTGTGTTTTGGATATGGGCTGAAGCAAATGGTTCTGAGGTCCAAAAGAATATGAAACCGTTTCTAATCTGAGGCGGATGATCTTTTCGTCTTGTCTTTCACGTGTTGTTGGTTAAGGCTTGCTGTCAAGTATTGGGCTTTGATCATATGGATTGGACCTATTTGCTTTCTTAATTGTTTTCACGTGTTGGGCCCATATGAAGGAATAAAGAATCCATTTGTTGAAGTATTCTTCTGCTCCTTTACCAAAAAAAAAAAAGTATTCTTCTGCTAACATGTTATGGGCTTTATGCATTCATTCCTTTTCCTTTTCCTTCTTTTTAAACAATATTGCAATTTGGTTTAATTGCAATAATTTCAAGGAAATTTAAATTGATCATCTATAACAAACAAAGAAAACCCAACCTCAGAAGAAATAATATAAATGATGTCATGAAGAATACTTCTACTCATCTAATCAAGCAAATATGGTGACCTCAACCACCCTCCAAACAAACTATGGCTAACACTAGCATTTTGGATTCGCCACTATTGAACAAACTATGGTTAAAAGCAATGACTATTGACAAAACCCTTCCCCCAAAAATGCGAATATGAGCCACAATAGAAAACACCGCCACTAAAACCTGAAACCACAAAAAACTTGGGAAAAGATAAACATCCCTTTCGCTGACAGAGATTGTTAGGGAGGGAGACACTGTAACTGCAGCTCACATGGCGAGGAATAAAGCTCCTACCACCTTAAGAAATATCTAAAAATGGAGAGGAAAAGCTCACCCTATAAGCAAGAGAGGACCACAGCTGCGCATAGAAATCAGAGGGATGCCACAACTGGAGTGACAATGAAGACAAAGAATAGAGGAGGGCCGACGTTGATGAAGATAGAGGCTAGCTGTTGTGGGTCTTTGTTCTGATCTGAGAATCGCAGCTCCAACTTTCTCTGACATAACCTTCTTATGGTTCTTTGGGCTTTGATTTGCTTCTCTATCACAGTGGTAGATCAGGATGGTGCTTGTTGGTGGTAAGGATAACGCCGGTAAGAGAGAAACCCTAATGTTTGGAAGTTGAGAAAGACGAGCACGAGAGGTTTACTGTTTGAATACATCAACATGAATTTTATTGAATATTGTATAAATATATATATTGCGATAATTAAAGATAAAAATTTAAATTTAAAAAGAAAGTTAAATTATAATTACAAAATTATTAAAGAATAAATTTTGAATTAGATGATTATGGAGAAGTGTTAAATTATTATTAAAAATAATAAACATTAAAAAATTTATATAAATTTGAATTAAAAAATTAATTTTATAATTGAGATTTATAAAATTACGTTTCCTTCACCTCCCGTTCGTCCTTGTCACCAAGGTCGCCTCCAATATATCTCTTTGGAGAAACTTGCAATAACAACGACACTTCCCTCAAATTCTTCACGATTTCGACCATAGAATCTGTAACAATGGAGAAGATGGCGCGGAAGATATGTTGGAGGAGAGTGTTAACGATAATGAAGAAGACGAGGAGGATGACACCGGCTCCAACAATTGGATTTTTCTTCTCCATTGACGGTGAGACTGAGCCGGTATATGAAAAAGAAATTTTCAGACCAGACTCCATCGGCCAGACTGTCTGATTTTTCTTCTTTGTTGAAGTGTGAGAGGATGATGAAAGTAAATGCCCCAACGCTCACCAACAAAGCTCCCAACGCTCTTAGATTTGGCTTCAGCGACACTAAGCTTTTTTTGGAAAAAGCCCAACCACCTATAAGCTTACCCAAACACCTCTAGACTGGGTCTTTTTTCTACTTTCTCCCAAACTCAGCTTTAACGCTCCCCAAACGCTTTCCCAAACATATCATACATTTGCTCAATATGAAATTTAGTAGATAACGTTATGGTAGAATATGTTGAAAAGGAAAAAGACTGAAAATCTCCTAAATATCTACCTTAGGAAGCGCCCTCGCCAAATTGGTTGATAAATCCCTTATCCGTGGGTTTAGGGTTTAGGGTTTAGGGTTTAGGGTTTAGGGTTTAGGGTTTAGGGTTTTAGGGTTTAGGGTTTAGGGTTTTAGGGTTTAGGGTTTAGGGTTTAGGGTTTAGGGTTTAGGGTTTAGGGTTTAGGGTTTAGGGTTTAGGGTTTAGGGTTTAGGGTTTAGGGTTTAGGGTTTAGGGTTTAGGGTTTAGGGTTTAGGGTTTAGGGTTTAGGGTTTAGGGTTTAGGGTTTAGGGTTTAGGGTTTAGGGTTTAGGGTTTAGGGTTTAGGGTTTAGGGTTTAGGGTTTAGGGTTTAGGGTTTAGGGTTTAGGGTTTAGGGTTTAGGGTTTAGGGTTTAGGGTTTAGGGTTTAGGGTTTAGGGTTTAGGGTTTAGGGTTTAGGGTTTAGGGTTTAGGGTTTAGGGTTTAGGGTTTAGGGTTTAGGGTTTAGGGTTTAGGGTTTAGGGTTTAGGGTTTAGGGTTTAGGGTTTAGGGTTTAGGGTTTAGGGTTTAGGGTTTAGGGTTTAGGGTTTAGGGTTTAGGGTTTAGGGTTTAGGGTTTAGGGTTTAGGGTTTAGGGTTTAGGGTTTAGGGTTTAGGGTTTAGGGTTTAGGGTTTAGGGTTTAGGGTTTAGGGTTTAGGGTTTAGGGTTTAGGGTTTAGGGTTTAGGGTTTAGGGTTTAGGGTTTAGGGTTTAGGGTTTAGGGTTTAGGGTTTAGGGTTTAGGGTTTAGGGTTTAGGGTTTAGGGTTTAGGGTTTAGGGTTTAGGGTTTAGGGTTTAGGGTTTAGGGTTTAGGGTTTAGGGTTTAGGGTTTAGGGTTTAGGGTTTAGGGTTTAGGGTTTAGGGTTTAGGGTTTAGGGTTTAGGGTTTAGGGTTTAGGGTTTAGGGTTTAGGGTTTAGGGTTTAGGGTTTAGGGTTTAGGGTTTAGGGTTTAGGGTTTAGGGTTTAGGGTTTAGGGTTTAGGGTTTAGGGTTTAGGGTTTAGGGTTTAGGGTTTAGGGTTTAGGGTTTAGGGTTTAGGGTTTAGGGTTTAGGGTTTAGGGTTTAGGGTTTAGGGTTTAGGGTTTAGGGTTTAGGGTTTAGGGTTTAGGGTTTAGGGTTTAGGGTTTAGGGTTTAGGGTTTAGGGTTTAGGGTTTAGGGTTTAGGGTTTAGGGTTTAGGGTTTAGGGTTTAGGGTTTAGGGTTTAGGGTTTAGGGTTTAGGGTTTAGGGTTTAGGGTTTAGGGTTTAGGGTTTAGGGTTTAGGGTTTAGGGTTTAGGGTTTAGGGTTTAGGGTTTAGGGTTTAGGGTTTAGGGTTTAGGGTTTAGGGTTTAGGGTTTAGGGTTTAGGGTTTAGGGTTTAGGGTTTAGGGTTTAGGGTTTAGGGTTTAGGGTTTAGGGTTTAGGGTTTAGGGTTTAGGGTTTAGGGTTTAGGGTTTAGGGTTTAGGGTTTAGGGTTTAGGGTTTAGGGTTTAGGGTTTAGGGTTTAGGGTTTAGGGTTTAGGGTTTAGGGTTTAGGGTTTAGGGTTTAGGGTTTAGGGTTTAGGGTTTAGGGTTTAGGGTTTAGGGTTTAGGGTTTAGGGTTTAGGGTTTAGGGTTTAGGGTTTAGGGTTTAGGGTTTAGGGTTTAGGGTTTAGGGTTTAGGGTTTAGGGTTTAGGGTTTAGGGTTTAGGGTTTAGGGTTTAGGGTTTAGGGTTTAGGGTTTAGGGTTTAGGGTTTAGGGTTTAGGGTTTAGGGTTTAGGGTTTAGGGTTTAGGGTTTAGGGTTTAGGGTTTAGGGTTTAGGGTTTAGGGTTTAGGGTTTAGGGTTTAGGGTTTAGGGTTTAGGGTTTAGGGTTTAGGGTTTAGGGTTTAGGGTTTAGGGTTTAGGGTTTAGGGTTTAGGGTTTAGGGTTTAGGGTTTAGGGTTTAGGGTTTAGGGTTTAGGGTTTAGGGTTTAGGGTTTAGGGTTTAGGGTTTAGGGTTTAGGGTTTAGGGTTTAGGGTTTAGGGTTTAGGGTTTAGGGTTTAGGGTTTAGGGTTTAGGGTTTAGGGTTTAGGGTTTAGGGTTTAGGGTTTAGGGTTTAGGGTTTAGGGTTTAGGGTTTAGGGTTTAGGGTTTAGGGTTTAGGGTTTAGGGTTTAGGGTTTAGGGTTTAGGGTTTAGGGTTTAGGGTTTAGGGTTTAGGGTTTAGGGTTTAGGGTTTAGGGTTTAGGGTTTAGGGTTTAGGGTTTAGGGTTTAGGGTTTAGGGTTTAGGGTTTAGGGTTTAGGGTTTAGGGTTTAGGGTTTAGGGTTTAGGGTTTAGGGTTTAGGGTTTAGGGTTTAGGGTTTAGGGTTTAGGGTTTAGGGTTTAGGGTTTAGGGTTTAGGGTTTAGGGTTTAGGGTTTAGGGTTTAGGGTTTAGGGTTTAGGGTTTAGGGTTTAGGGTTTAGGGTTTAGGGTTTAGGGTTTAGGGTTTAGGGTTTAGGGTTTAGGGTTTAGGGTTTAGGGTTTAGGGTTTAGGGTTTAGGGTTTAGGGTTTAGGGTTTAGGGTTTAGGGTTTAGGGTTTAGGGTTTAGGGTTTAGGGTTTAGGGTTTAGGGTTTAGGGTTTAGGGTTTAGGGTTTAGGGTTTAGGGTTTAGGGTTTAGGGTTTAGGGTTTAGGGTTTAGGGTTTAGGGTTTAGGGTTTAGGGTTTAGGGTTTAGGGTTTAGGGTTTAGGGTTTAGGGTTTAGGGTTTAGGGTTTAGGGTTTAGGGTTTAGGGTTTAGGGTTTAGGGTTTAGGGTTTAGGGTTTAGGGTTTAGGGTTTAGGGTTTAGGGTTTAGGGTTTAGGGTTTAGGGTTTAGGGTTTAGGGTTTAGGGTTTAGGGTTTAGGGTTTAGGGTTTAGGGTTTAGGGTTTAGGGTTTAGGGTTTAGGGTTTAGGGTTTAGGGTTTAGGGTTTAGGGTTTAGGGTTTAGGGTTTAGGGTTTAGGGTTTAGGGTTTAGGGTTTAGGGTTTAGGGTTTAGGGTTTAGGGTTTAGGGTTTAGGGTTTAGGGTTTAGGGTTTAGGGTTTAGGGTTTAGGGTTTAGGGTTTAGGGTTTAGGGTTTAGGGTTTAGGGTTTAGGGTTTAGGGTTTAGGGTTTAGGGTTTAGGGTTTAGGGTTTAGGGTTTAGGGTTTAGGGTTTAGGGTTTAGGGTTTAGGGTTTAGGGTTTAGGGTTTAGGGTTTAGGGTTTAGGGTTTAGGGTTTAGGGTTTAGGGTTTAGGGTTTAGGGTTTAGGGTTTAGGGTTTAGGGTTTAGGGTTTAGGGTTTAGGGTTTAGGGTTTAGGGTTTAGGGTTTAGGGTTTAGGGTTTAGGGTTTAGGGTTTAGGGTTTAGGGTTTAGGGTTTAGGGTTTAGGGTTTAGGGTTTAGGGTTTAGGGTTTAGGGTTTAGGGTTTAGGGTTTAGGGTTTAGGGTTTAGGGTTTAGGGTTTAGGGTTTAGGGTTTAGGGTTTAGGGTTTAGGGTTTAGGGTTTAGGGTTTAGGGTTTAGGGTTTAGGGTTTAGGGTTTAGGGTTTAGGGTTTAGGGTTTAGGGTTTAGGGTTTAGGGTTTAGGGTTTAGGGTTTAGGGTTTAGGGTTTAGGGTTTAGGGTTTAGGGTTTAGGGTTTAGGGTTTAGGGTTTAGGGTTTAGGGTTTAGGGTTTAGGGTTTAGGGTTTAGGGTTTAGGGTTTAGGGTTTAGGGTTTAGGGTTTAGGGTTTAGGGTTTAGGGTTTAGGGTTTAGGGTTTAGGGTTTAGGGTTTAGGGTTTAGGGTTTAGGGTTTAGGGTTTAGGGTTTAGGGTTTAGGGTTTAGGGTTTAGGGTTTAGGGTTTAGGGTTTAGGGTTTAGGGTTTAGGGTTTAGGGTTTAGGGTTTAGGGTTTAGGGTTTAGGGTTTAGGGTTTAGGGTTTAGGGTTTAGGGTTTAGGGTTTAGGGTTTAGGGTTTAGGGTTTAGGGTTTAGGGTTTAGGGTTTAGGGTTTAGGGTTTAGGGTTTAGGGTTTAGGGTTTAGGGTTTAGGGTTTAGGGTTTAGGGTTTAGGGTTTAGGGTTTAGGGTTTAGGGTTTAGGGTTTAGGGTTTAGGGTTTAGGGTTTAGGGTTTAGGGTTTAGGGTTTAGGGTTTAGGGTTTAGGGTTTAGGGTTTAGGGTTTAGGGTTTAGGGTTTAGGGTTTAGGGTTTAGGGTTTAGGGTTTAGGGTTTAGGGTTTAGGGTTTAGGGTTTAGGGTTTAGGGTTTAGGGTTTAGGGTTTAGGGTTTAGGGTTTAGGGTTTAGGGTTTAGGGTTTAGGGTTTAGGGTTTAGGGTTTAGGGTTTAGGGTTTAGGGTTTAGGGTTTAGGGTTTAGGGTTTAGGGTTTAGGGTTTAGGGTTTAGGGTTTAGGGTTTAGGGTTTAGGGTTTAGGGTTTAGGGTTTAGGGTTTAGGGTTTAGGGTTTAGGGTTTAGGGTTTAGGGTTTAGGGTTTAGGGTTTAGGGTTTAGGGTTTAGGGTTTAGGGTTTAGGGTTTAGGGTTTAGGGTTTAGGGTTTAGGGTTTAGGGTTTAGGGTTTAGGGTTTAGGGTTTAGGGTTTAGGGTTTAGGGTTTAGGGTTTAGGGTTTAGGGTTTAGGGTTTAGGGTTTAGGGTTTAGGGTTTAGGGTTTAGGGTTTAGGGTTTAGGGTTTAGGGTTTAGGGTTTAGGGTTTAGGGTTTAGGGTTTAGGGTTTAGGGTTTAGGGTTTAGGGTTTAGGGTTTAGGGTTTAGGGTTTAGGGTTTAGGGTTTAGGGTTTAGGGTTTAGGGTTTAGGGTTTAGGGTTTAGGGTTTAGGGTTTAGGGTTTAGGGTTTAGGGTTTAGGGTTTAGGGTTTAGGGTTTAGGGTTTAGGGTTTAGGGTTTAGGGTTTAGGGTTTAGGGTTTAGGGTTTAGGGTTTAGGGTTTAGGGTTTAGGGTTTAGGGTTTAGGGTTTAGGGTTTAGGGTTTAGGGTTTAGGGTTTAGGGTTTAGGGTTTAGGGTTTAGGGTTTAGGGTTTAGGGTTTAGGGTTTAGGGTTTAGGGTTTAGGGTTTAGGGTTTAGGGTTTAGGGTTTAGGGTTTAGGGTTTAGGGTTTAGGGTTTAGGGTTTAGGGTTTAGGGTTTAGGGTTTAGGGTTTAGGGTTTAGGGTTTAGGGTTTAGGGTTTAGGGTTTAGGGTTTAGGGTTTAGGGTTTAGGGTTTAGGGTTTAGGGTTTAGGGTTTAGGGTTTAGGGTTTAGGGTTTAGGGTTTAGGGTTTAGGGTTTAGGGTTTAGGGTTTAGGGTTTAGGGTTTAGGGTTTAGGGTTTAGGGTTTAGGGTTTAGGGTTTAGGGTTTAGGGTTTAGGGTTTAGGGTTTAGGGTTTAGGGTTTAGGGTTTAGGGTTTAGGGTTTAGGGTTTAGGGTTTAGGGTTTAGGGTTTAGGGTTTAGGGTTTAGGGTTTAGGGTTTAGGGTTTAGGGTTTAGGGTTTAGGGTTTAGGGTTTAGGGTTTAGGGTTTAGGGTTTAGGGTTTAGGGTTTAGGGTTTAGGGTTTAGGGTTTAGGGTTTAGGGTTTAGGGTTTAGGGTTTAGGGTTTAGGGTTTAGGGTTTAGGGTTTAGGGTTTAGGGTTTAGGGTTTAGGGTTTAGGGTTTAGGGTTTAGGGTTTAGGGTTTAGGGTTTAGGGTTTAGGGTTTAGGGTTTAGGGTTTAGGGTTTAGGGTTTAGGGTTTAGGGTTTAGGGTTTAGGGTTTAGGGTTTAGGGTTTAGGGTTTAGGGTTTAGGGTTTAGGGTTTAGGGTTTAGGGTTTAGGGTTTAGGGTTTAGGGTTTAGGGTTTAGGGTTTAGGGTTTAGGGTTTAGGGTTTAGGGTTTAGGGTTTAGGGTTTAGGGTTTAGGGTTTAGGGTTTAGGGTTTAGGGTTTAGGGTTTAGGGTTTAGGGTTTAGGGTTTAGGGTTTAGGGTTTAGGGTTTAGGGTTTAGGGTTTAGGGTTTAGGGTTTAGGGTTTAGGGTTTAGGGTTTAGGGTTTAGGGTTTAGGGTTTAGGGTTTAGGGTTTAGGGTTTAGGGTTTAGGGTTTAGGGTTTAGGGTTTAGGGTTTAGGGTTTAGGGTTTAGGGTTTAGGGTTTAGGGTTTAGGGTTTAGGGTTTAGGGTTTAGGGTTTAGGGTTTAGGGTTTAGGGTTTAGGGTTTAGGGTTTAGGGTTTAGGGTTTAGGGTTTAGGGTTTAGGGTTTAGGGTTTAGGGTTTAGGGTTTAGGGTTTAGGGTTTAGGGTTTAGGGTTTAGGGTTTAGGGTTTAGGGTTTAGGGTTTAGGGTTTAGGGTTTAGGGTTTAGGGTTTAGGGTTTAGGGTTTAGGGTTTAGGGTTTAGGGTTTAGGGTTTAGGGTTTAGGGTTTAGGGTTTAGGGTTTAGGGTTTAGGGTTTAGGGTTTAGGGTTTAGGGTTTAGGGTTTAGGGTTTAGGGTTTAGGGTTTAGGGTTTAGGGTTTAGGGTTTAGGGTTTAGGGTTTAGGGTTTAGGGTTTAGGGTTTAGGGTTTAGGGTTTAGGGTTTAGGGTTTAGGGTTTAGGGTTTAGGGTTTAGGGTTTAGGGTTTAGGGTTTAGGGTTTAGGGTTTAGGGTTTAGGGTTTAGGGTTTAGGGTTTAGGGTTTAGGGTTTAGGGTTTAGGGTTTAGGGTTTAGGGTTTAGGGTTTAGGGTTTAGGGTTTAGGGTTTAGGGTTTAGGGTTTAGGGTTTAGGGTTTAGGGTTTAGGGTTTAGGGTTTAGGGTTTAGGGTTTAGGGTTTAGGGTTTAGGGTTTAGGGTTTAGGGTTTAGGGTTTAGGGTTTAGGGTTTAGGGTTTAGGGTTTAGGGTTTAGGGTTTAGGGTTTAGGGTTTAGGGTTTAGGGTTTAGGGTTTAGGGTTTAGGGTTTAGGGTTTAGGGTTTAGGGTTTAGGGTTTAGGGTTTAGGGTTTAGGGTTTAGGGTTTAGGGTTTAGGGTTTAGGGTTTAGGGTTTAGGGTTTAGGGTTTAGGGTTTAGGGTTTAGGGTTTAGGGTTTAGGGTTTAGGGTTTAGGGTTTAGGGTTTAGGGTTTAGGGTTTAGGGTTTAGGGTTTAGGGTTTAGGGTTTAGGGTTTAGGGTTTAGGGTTTAGGGTTTAGGGTTTAGGGTTTAGGGTTTAGGGTTTAGGGTTTAGGGTTTAGGGTTTAGGGTTTAGGGTTTAGGGTTTAGGGTTTAGGGTTTAGGGTTTAGGGTTTAGGGTTTAGGGTTTAGGGTTTAGGGTTTAGGGTTTAGGGTTTAGGGTTTAGGGTTTAGGGTTTAGGGTTTAGGGTTTAGGGTTTAGGGTTTAGGGTTTAGGGTTTAGGGTTTAGGGTTTAGGGTTTAGGGTTTAGGGTTTAGGGTTTAGGGTTTAGGGTTTAGGGTTTAGGGTTTAGGGTTTAGGGTTTAGGGTTTAGGGTTTAGGGTTTAGGGTTTAGGGTTTAGGGTTTAGGGTTTAGGGTTTAGGGTTTAGGGTTTAGGGTTTAGGGTTTAGGGTTTAGGGTTTAGGGTTTAGGGTTTAGGGTTTAGGGTTTAGGGTTTAGGGTTTAGGGTTTAGGGTTTAGGGTTTAGGGTTTAGGGTTTAGGGTTTAGGGTTTAGGGTTTAGGGTTTAGGGTTTAGGGTTTAGGGTTTAGGGTTTAGGGTTTAGGGTTTAGGGTTTAGGGTTTAGGGTTTAGGGTTTAGGGTTTAGGGTTTAGGGTTTAGGGTTTAGGGTTTAGGGTTTAGGGTTTAGGGTTTAGGGTTTAGGGTTTAGGGTTTAGGGTTTAGGGTTTAGGGTTTAGGGTTTAGGGTTTAGGGTTTAGGGTTTAGGGTTTAGGGTTTAGGGTTTAGGGTTTAGGGTTTAGGGTTTAGGGTTTAGGGTTTAGGGTTTAGGGTTTAGGGTTTAGGGTTTAGGGTTTAGGGTTTAGGGTTTAGGGTTTAGGGTTTAGGGTTTAGGGTTTAGGGTTTAGGGTTTAGGGTTTAGGGTTTAGGGTTTAGGGTTTAGGGTTTAGGGTTTAGGGTTTAGGGTTTAGGGTTTAGGGTTTAGGGTTTAGGGTTTAGGGTTTAGGGTTTAGGGTTTAGGGTTTAGGGTTTAGGGTTTAGGGTTTAGGGTTTAGGGTTTAGGGTTTAGGGTTTAGGGTTTAGGGTTTAGGGTTTAGGGTTTAGGGTTTAGGGTTTAGGGTTTAGGGTTTAGGGTTTAGGGTTTAGGGTTTAGGGTTTAGGGTTTAGGGTTTAGGGTTTAGGGTTTAGGGTTTAGGGTTTAGGGTTTAGGGTTTAGGGTTTAGGGTTTAGGGTTTAGGGTTTAGGGTTTAGGGTTTAGGGTTTAGGGTTTAGGGTTTAGGGTTTAGGGTTTAGGGTTTAGGGTTTAGGGTTTAGGGTTTAGGGTTTAGGGTTTAGGGTTTAGGGTTTAGGGTTTAGGGTTTAGGGTTTAGGGTTTAGGGTTTAGGGTTTAGGGTTTAGGGTTTAGGGTTTAGGGTTTAGGGTTTAGGGTTTAGGGTTTAGGGTTTAGGGTTTAGGGTTTAGGGTTTAGGGTTTAGGGTTTAGGGTTTAGGGTTTAGGGTTTAGGGTTTAGGGTTTAGGGTTTAGGGTTTAGGGTTTAGGGTTTAGGGTTTAGGGTTTAGGGTTTAGGGTTTAGGGTTTAGGGTTTAGGGTTTAGGGTTTAGGGTTTAGGGTTTAGGGTTTAGGGTTTAGGGTTTAGGGTTTAGGGTTTAGGGTTTAGGGTTTAGGGTTTAGGGTTTAGGGTTTAGGGTTTAGGGTTTAGGGTTTAGGGTTTAGGGTTTAGGGTTTAGGGTTTAGGGTTTAGGGTTTAGGGTTTAGGGTTTAGGGTTTAGGGTTTAGGGTTTAGGGTTTAGGGTTTAGGGTTTAGGGTTTAGGGTTTAGGGTTTAGGGTTTAGGGTTTAGGGTTTAGGGTTTAGGGTTTAGGGTTTAGGGTTTAGGGTTTAGGGTTTAGGGTTTAGGGTTTAGGGTTTAGGGTTTAGGGTTTAGGGTTTAGGGTTTAGGGTTTAGGGTTTAGGGTTTAGGGTTTAGGGTTTAGGGTTTAGGGTTTAGGGTTTAGGGTTTAGGGTTTAGGGTTTAGGGTTTAGGGTTTAGGGTTTAGGGTTTAGGGTTTAGGGTTTAGGGTTTAGGGTTTAGGGTTTAGGGTTTAGGGTTTAGGGTTTAGGGTTTAGGGTTTAGGGTTTAGGGTTTAGGGTTTAGGGTTTAGGGTTTAGGGTTTAGGGTTTAGGGTTTAGGGTTTAGGGTTTAGGGTTTAGGGTTTAGGGTTTAGGGTTTAGGGTTTAGGGTTTAGGGTTTAGGGTTTAGGGTTTAGGGTTTAGGGTTTAGGGTTTAGGGTTTAGGGTTTAGGGTTTAGGGTTTAGGGTTTAGGGTTTAGGGTTTAGGGTTTAGGGTTTAGGGTTTAGGGTTTAGGGTTTAGGGTTTAGGGTTTAGGGTTTAGGGTTTAGGGTTTAGGGTTTAGGGTTTAGGGTTTAGGGTTTAGGGTTTAGGGTTTAGGGTTTAGGGTTTAGGGTTTAGGGTTTAGGGTTTAGGGTTTAGGGTTTAGGGTTTAGGGTTTAGGGTTTAGGGTTTAGGGTTTAGGGTTTAGGGTTTAGGGTTTAGGGTTTAGGGTTTAGGGTTTAGGGTTTAGGGTTTAGGGTTTAGGGTTTAGGGTTTAGGGTTTAGGGTTTAGGGTTTAGGGTTTAGGGTTTAGGGTTTAGGGTTTAGGGTTTAGGGTTTAGGGTTTAGGGTTTAGGGTTTAGGGTTTAGGGTTTAGGGTTTAGGGTTTAGGGTTTAGGGTTTAGGGTTTAGGGTTTAGGGTTTAGGGTTTAGGGTTTAGGGTTTAGGGTTTAGGGTTTAGGGTTTAGGGTTTAGGGTTTAGGGTTTAGGGTTTAGGGTTTAGGGTTTAGGGTTTAGGGTTTAGGGTTTAGGGTTTAGGGTTTAGGGTTTAGGGTTTAGGGTTTAGGGTTTAGGGTTTAGGGTTTAGGGTTTAGGGTTTAGGGTTTAGGGTTTAGGGTTTAGGGTTTAGGGTTTAGGGTTTAGGGTTTAGGGTTTAGGGTTTAGGGTTTAGGGTTTAGGGTTTAGGGTTTAGGGTTTAGGGTTTAGGGTTTAGGGTTTAGGGTTTAGGGTTTAGGGTTTAGGGTTTAGGGTTTAGGGTTTAGGGTTTAGGGTTTAGGGTTTAGGGTTTAGGGTTTAGGGTTTAGGGTTTAGGGTTTAGGGTTTAGGGTTTAGGGTTTAGGGTTTAGGGTTTAGGGTTTAGGGTTTAGGGTTTAGGGTTTAGGGTTTAGGGTTTAGGGTTTAGGGTTTAGGGTTTAGGGTTTAGGGTTTAGGGTTTAGGGTTTAGGGTTTAGGGTTTAGGGTTTAGGGTTTAGGGTTTAGGGTTTAGGGTTTAGGGTTTAGGGTTTAGGGTTTAGGGTTTAGGGTTTAGGGTTTAGGGTTTAGGGTTTAGGGTTTAGGGTTTAGGGTTTAGGGTTTAGGGTTTAGGGTTTAGGGTTTAGGGTTTAGGGTTTAGGGTTTAGGGTTTAGGGTTTAGGGTTTAGGGTTTAGGGTTTAGGGTTTAGGGTTTAGGGTTTAGGGTTTAGGGTTTAGGGTTTAGGGTTTAGGGTTTAGGGTTTAGGGTTTAGGGTTTAGGGTTTAGGGTTTAGGGTTTAGGGTTTAGGGTTTAGGGTTTAGGGTTTAGGGTTTAGGGTTTAGGGTTTAGGGTTTAGGGTTTAGGGTTTAGGGTTTAGGGTTTAGGGTTTAGGGTTTAGGGTTTAGGGTTTAGGGTTTAGGGTTTAGGGTTTAGGGTTTAGGGTTTAGGGTTTAGGGTTTAGGGTTTAGGGTTTAGGGTTTAGGGTTTAGGGTTTAGGGTTTAGGGTTTAGGGTTTAGGGTTTAGGGTTTAGGGTTTAGGGTTTAGGGTTTAGGGTTTAGGGTTTAGGGTTTAGGGTTTAGGGTTTAGGGTTTAGGGTTTAGGGTTTAGGGTTTAGGGTTTAGGGTTTAGGGTTTAGGGTTTAGGGTTTAGGGTTTAGGGTTTAGGGTTTAGGGTTTAGGGTTTAGGGTTTAGGGTTTAGGGTTTAGGGTTTAGGGTTTAGGGTTTAGGGTTTAGGGTTTAGGGTTTAGGGTTTAGGGTTTAGGGTTTAGGGTTTAGGGTTTAGGGTTTAGGGTTTAGGGTTTAGGGTTTAGGGTTTAGGGTTTAGGGTTTAGGGTTTAGGGTTTAGGGTTTAGGGTTTAGGGTTTAGGGTTTAGGGTTTAGGGTTTAGGGTTTAGGGTTTAGGGTTTAGGGTTTAGGGTTTAGGGTTTAGGGTTTAGGGTTTAGGGTTTAGGGTTTAGGGTTTAGGGTTTAGGGTTTAGGGTTTAGGGTTTAGGGTTTAGGGTTTAGGGTTTAGGGTTTAGGGTTTAGGGTTTAGGGTTTAGGGTTTAGGGTTTAGGGTTTAGGGTTTAGGGTTTAGGGTTTAGGGTTTAGGGTTTAGGGTTTAGGGTTTAGGGTTTAGGGTTTAGGGTTTAGGGTTTAGGGTTTAGGGTTTAGGGTTTAGGGTTTAGGGTTTAGGGTTTAGGGTTTAGGGTTTAGGGTTTAGGGTTTAGGGTTTAGGGTTTAGGGTTTAGGGTTTAGGGTT